>CAWUFW010003248.1:990000-1590000 GCA_963921515.1 Calotriton arnoldi
ACGTCTTATTGAGAACTCTGGAGAAGGAGTCTGGTTGCCCTGTCAAGTACCACGCATGGGTGGTTAGACTAAAGCATTTTAGTGCTGGTGTACACATCACGGCACTAAAATGCATTAGTCATTACATTTTTTGTTATGGATGGGTAATTAAGGGGTAGTAGGTTAGTGACCTTCCATTGCAGATGTCTTTCAACAGTTTCTAGAACTTTTTAATGCTTCTCATTACTTAAAAGGGTTCAATTTCTGAGATCTAGCTCTTTCCATGCACTTCTTTGCTTGTTTTTGTTCATGGGAAAGTCTTACTTTAAGTGTCGCACATTTGGTCATTGAATGTCACTCCTAAGCACACTGAAACCATGGGAATGTTACACATAAGCAGTCTGAAAACTTAGCAGCTATGATCTGTGTGCGAATTTCCAGAGCTTTCAGGATATGGCGCTGTAAGTACAGCTCAGGATGGTGCTCAGCAGAGAAGATCAGAATGGGGCTTTGGTTAGAGGACCTGGATGGGTCTTTTGCCCAGTGGAAATCCCAATATCCTGACGATTTAGTTAGCCTTCTTACCCTTGTCTCGATCTGCCCTTTCATATGTTTGAGGGGGGGCCGATCCCCAAACATTTTCCTCAGGGGGGGACTTGGCATACCAAAGTTTGAAGACCACTGCTCTAGATAAAAGATTCAACATCAACAATTTTGCATAATATATGACTGCAAGGAAGACGGCCCCATTCTTTGTTAATACATCACTTTTATGGCCAACAGTAGAGAAATTCCTCACCGGATGTCCTTCATCCATGCGCCAGAGTCAAAACAGGAAGTGACGCATGGAGTGCGCTGGTCAATCAGGAGGCAGCAAAGAAGAGCAACAATGGAGCCAAAGAATGGGAAGCAAACGGTGGGCTCCAAGCCCTTTATTGTAAACAATACCCCTTCGCAACCACAGCACATGCACTGCATAGGCGAGGCCTAAAAAAGGACCCTGAACGAATAAATGAATGACTGAGTGGTTCTTATATAGCACTTGGCTACTCCATAAGTGTCCCAGTGCTTTGGCAATCCGAGACGAAAATAGTGGCATGGTTTGTCGGGAGTCCTACAATCCTTATAGTTTGAATAAATAGGTTTTCAACTCTTTCTTGAATCTAGTTTCCACCATGATAGATCTTAGATGACTAGGCATCTAATTCCACATGCTAGCTGCCCCGACTGTGAAAAAGGAACCACCTCTTCATTGTTTTGTTTTTTAAACTGGACTATGAGTAAGCCAGCGTTACAGTGACCTTCCTGGTCTATATTCCTCGATCCTCTCATTCAGATGAGCAGGTCCGTTATTATGGAGGGCTTGATGTGTCAGTGTCAGAACCTTATACATAATGCACTTACGGACCGGTAACTAATGAAGTTTTTCACGAAGCAGAGATACAGACGCGTGCTTGGGTAGTTTATATAGTAGGTGGACTGCCATGTTCTGGACTGCTTGTAAATGCTGACCCAAGTATTCAGGGAGACCCAAGTAGAGAAATTTGACATAGTCCAACCTAGATGGAGTCAGTGCCCTGACCACAGTGATGTGTGCATCATGAGGCAGGAAGTTGAGAAATTTCCTAAGCATGCAGCAGATCCAAAAGCATGATTTAAATACTGCTGGCCCCTGGACACTGAAGGATAGTTTAGAGTCAAACATAGCGCCCAGATTTCTGGCCACTGTCGTTGGAGGGGGCAGGGGGCGCTGTTGGGCTTTGTCATTTTCATGATAGTGGTGTCGCCTCTCCCTTTCAAATTGTTTGCATGTTTTTTGCATGTTGCTCTTTCCGGGACTAACTTCTTAGAGAACCAACTTGCTGAACGGGCCGCAGCTACTTTTCTAGCGCCCATCACAGGGGCCATGGAATCGGCCACCTTTGCGAGCCAGGACCTAATAGCAATATCCCACTCTCTGAACAAGTCTTTGATTACTGGTTTGGATTCAGTCCGAATTCTCCTAAGGTCCGGAATAGTAACCTTATTCCAATATTTATTCCCACTCCTCTGTTGGGGTGGATGGTCTGATTTCCTTCATACACTCAAAATGCCAGGAAATAGGAAGTAAAAAGTGGTCCGACCAGGTCACCTGGCGCGGGTTCTCCCAGTGTATCATTGTTAGACAAGAAGCCATCTATCTATGGCATGCCCTGCCCTGTGCGTCGGGCCCGTATCGGCTCATGCTAAGTTAAATGAGGCCAGAGTTTCCAAAAAGTGGATGGACAGCGGATCATCTAACCTACCTAGGTGTATGTTAAAATCACCTATAATGGTGAAATTTGCAAAGCTGATATGTTTAGGTGCTAAGGCTTGATCCAGGGATGCTAGGAAACCACTTGCGTATCCTGGATTGCTGTAGACCAAAACCCATGAGAGAGAGCGCTTTGCTCCGAGAGAGATGCTAAAACCAAATGATTCTGCTCCCTTCATCTCCTCTAGCTTAAACGTCTTACAATTGTAGGTCTTCTTATATTTGATGGCAACCCCTCCCCCTTTACCCCACCCTGTCTATGTAAACATGCATAGTTATCGGAAATGGCAATTTGCAAATCTGGACTTGACTCATCGCTCATCCAGGTTTCAGCCATAAAAAGAGCATCCAAACTACTGTCCTCTAGCATGGTGTATATGTCCAAGGCATGCTTATCCGGGGAGCGTATGTTAATCAAAGCGCCCTTAAATTCCACCTGGTTCTTAGGGCCTGACGTGTTCTCATGAAAGCTGGTTCCATAACAATTACAATGGAAAGAAGAGTGCTATTCATGAATAGTGTATGGTTTCATAAGTGTGTGGATTTCTTATTAATTATTTCACCATGAAGCACTGCATGACATTATGAGCTATATGATAGCAATATAGTCATAAACAGTAATAAAAGAATAAAAACAATGATGGAAAATTAGTTTTTTAAAAATATTTCAGAGCACCAAAAAATAAGAGCTTTGTTAATCTATTTAAGATTTGAGTTTGCAGTCAGAAAAGACTGAGTATTTTTGCTAATAGGGAAAACCTGTGAATGAATTGGAAGGAACTGAAAACTCGTCCCAAGGAATGAAGACAGCCTCTTTACACACAATGGAGGAATAGCGCGTAAACCTTGCACCAGAGATAAAATAATGAAAAACTATTCTGAAGCAATTTGCTTAATCCGGAATAAGGAATGGCACCATCAGGAGTTGCAGACGACCTTATCGCACAACCATTTTTCACTGAAGCAAAATAATTTTGCTCTATGTTTGCTGTTTAAGTAATAAAATATTCCCTTATCTCTGTCCTTCATTAAACTCTTGGAAACGGAGAGAGCATTTGTTTCCTCCTTGCATTTTATGACAAAAGCAACACCACAGAAGCATTGAGTCCATTTGTTCCAGTGCTTCCCGCTCAGATCTGCTGTTAACAGCACCCGTGATCTGACCTGCTTAATCCATAAAACCTTTTCACGATGAAGTAAATAAAGCCCCCCCAAAGAGCACGACTGCCACTCTATGAGAGCTGCACCTCACCAATGTAAGACGTTTATCTGGCTCAAATTTAACTATACTGGTCGCTTAGTAGCACTGTGAGGCATCAGAGCAGCAAGTGGTGCTTAGGCTCAGAATCTAAATGTGTGGCTTTGAGATATAACACACGGGGCAGGGACACTTTGTAAAGCCTGTCATGGCCCTAGAACACAAACACGCAGAAAAAGTCACAATTATCAATGTTTGCAGCCGACGGAATCTTAAACAGAACAGCAGTAGCAATATCGGGCAGATGGCACTCCCAGCTAAAAGGCATTTTTTTAATATCAGAATAAACTCCTCTATTAGGGAAATAAGTAAAATACAACTACTGGGTTTGACAGAAAGAATACTTCAGAATAGGATGGTGCAGATAAACTGAGGATGGCAGTGATGGGACAGTATGTGTGCAGCGAGACTCACCATATTGAAACCCCAGCCTACTGCGTGAAAAGAAGGTAGCAACGTCACTCACATGTTTGCAATAACAAGCAAGTGGGACAGGGCAAGCAATGATGGAGAGAAGGGGCAAGCAAGGAGGGGGTAAGCTGCGATTAGGGAGGGGGTGGGGGGATTAACCAAGTAGCAAAGCGGGAGTGGGTTGAGGGAGGGGCAAGCAACAACAGGACATTAGCAAAAAAAAGATCCTCTCCCTGAAGTTGGAGAAAGAAAAGTGAACAGATGCCTTCAGAAAACAGCGTCTGTCATTTGACTTCAGTCTTTGAATGCACAGCAAATGTGACGAGATAAGAACAAGATTTACAGGCCTGTTTACAGAAACAGAGATGTCGGAAGAATACTGAAAGGGAAAACAGCAAATGGACCACTGAGCGAGTGAAAACACGAGCACTTGTGTGAAGTGCTCAAAAACAAAGGATGGATACTAGTACTTGGTCCATGCTCCTGGGGAGGGCTAAAAATAAGAAGAGGCATTATGTATGCATGCCATGGACAAATGGGGAGAAAGTATATGAGAGCGACGATGGAGCCAGCAAATGGGAAGCCTATGGGCGGGCTGAAGCTCACATATTGAATTCAATAGTCTCTTCAAGACAGTGCATGAGCTGTCTAGCCGAGACCTAAAATTAAGTCATGTAGTGTAGGAGAACACTACATTTTTCATTCAAATGAATATTTAGCCATGACATTTGCCCATGGTTCATACCCTCTCAAAGGATACACAGTATACACAATTATTTTTCAATAAGATTCGACGCAGAAAACTTTTCATTTGGAGGAGGAGAAAATAATTCCCTTCTTAACCTGGAGAAGTTTGACAAAATCAACGCTAAAGTGAGTATGGACACTTCTAGACTAGAATTCATACTATCATTAAGCACACAGTTTCAAGTCTGGCTAAGACATCAGTGTTGCAATGATTGTTTCGTCTGATGACAACGAGTTTTGTATTTCTCTGTCAACTTTACCTGGCTAGCTGATGAAATGCTCCCATCTGATGTCTTTCTATAAAGCTACTGGAAGGTGATACATATGCTTGTGAAGACATGGGACATTAATAGGGATGTGTGTGCCCCGTGGTTAGATTACTATTTTTCATCATGGGAAAACGCCAAGGAGATCTCTCCTTTCTCACAGATAGGTAAAGACACTTCGAGGATTAAAGTTCGAATATCATGTAACCTTATGCATAGGGTGGAGGTTATGTTGACAATTTTGCTTAGCTTTACATTCATTGCATGTTACAATAATGCTCCAGTGAGCCTTGGCAGATTTTGTAAGGGGACTTTAAGAAACTACTCAAATCGTGGATGACATATTAACCAGATCTGGAGATGTTCTTTGAAGTTTTTTTTCAGTTTGCCTCTCCACAATATTTAAGACTGACAACATATTGATAATTCAGACAAAGCCACAACCATCAGCTGAAACAAAATTTGTGGATAGTTTTACACAACTATAGAACCATATGGTCAAAAAAAGAGTAACCTCAGAGGAGCAATTACACCAGTAGAGCTCCCATTTATTCATGAACCAGGTTAGGTGATGTTTTTAAAAGCCTGCACTTCGCTTTAGACAGACCATGTAGCCGTGGAGAAATGTGTTAGAATTGTGGGAAATGCACCCACAGCTGAGTAGCAGCATTCTAAAACCCCTGGAATTTTGCTGTAAAACTGGATGAATGTTGCAGACACGCTTAGTTTGCATAGCCCAAATTGGAGGTCACTACGTTGTCGATGGGGGTGTTAGTCCAGATATTGGGTGCATGGATGGAGAAGGCCGGTCTTCTGGGTTTTTCCTTCTTGCATCTTTTGGTGTCCAGTTTGGCCAAGTCCTTCATCCTGTTGTGGCGCGGTCTACCAGAAGTAGTTAGTTGCTTGGACTGGCATAGCGGGACATTATTTCCGATTGCTTTGAGGTGGTACAGTTAGTCTTGAAGACGATATGTTAATGGAAGTGGAACCAATGCCCTTCTTTCAGTTTTAAGGTGATATGGACAAATTTCTTCAGACCCTTCATGAGATGTGCCACTGTGTGTAGGATACTTTTCAGTGATGCTAGAGGCTGTGAGACCACTGAGGAGAGCGACCTTCATCCAGGTGTAGAATGTTAGGGTTTCTTTTGAAATTATTTTCTGCAAGAAATGGGTTCACCTTCTTCAGGATGTTGTATTAGTCTTCCTGGAGATGGGTTCTTTGAATCTGAGGTCAATGTTAAAGGTGAATCCAAGGGACTCAGCACTGTCTGTAAGATGTAGGGGCTGCAAGGGGAAGTGGGTGAAGCTAACCAGGTTCACACTGGAAAGTCAAGCTTGAATCTGTGATTGATGCTGTTGGTGGACAGGAGGGACTCGGTCTTGCTGGGTTATGCCTCAGATAGGATTGTACTGCTGAATCTCGACACCAACAATATTGTGGCATACCAACATTGAAGACAGAATATCAAGGGACTAAGTATTGAAAGGTAAGTGCATATAGGAAACTATAGATTTACTATTCCTAACTCTACATCTGCGTACCTTGAAGAAATATGTACCACATAGGTATATCTATAACTCTGGTAAATCTAGAGTTACTTACCTGTCGATCCTTTATTTCCGATATTCTATCCCACAGATATTGCTGATTTGACATTCAGGGGGCACACCTTCAGAGAGGTATTTGACAGCCTTTTGGATTAGTTCAAGGCAGGATATGAGTCACTGATTGAAAAGATTCTGAGGTAGAGTTACCTACCAGGTTGATTTGGAGTATGTCAGTGAGTATACTTCCTAACCACGTGTCAGAATAGACCAAGCCCTGGCACTCCGTTGAATCTGGCGCGCATCTTCAACATGCTCGTGCCACCAAGGCACCCAGACTCAAGTAGGGCGGATGGGGTGAATAGGATGTTTAAATGGCCCCACTGTGGCACGCACTACGTCAGACAACGACATCAACGTTTACTAAATGTGGTTCCATTTATGGGTCTTCATATTACTAATATATTTCTAGAACCCGTGATGTGCATGTAGTATCTTGAAATCCTATACTGGGTGCAAAAAAAAAAAAAAAAAACATATACTCTAGTATAAAACAGTAAAGCAAACTTTCGCTGCATGATTTCCCTGGAGCTAAACAGGGAACGTGACACAAAAACTAACCAACCCACGACAAAAGATGAATCTGAAAAAACGAACACTTTTTAGAAAGATAGAAACGAGAACAGCCAATTATGTGATTCATCAAAAGTGACAGCCAGCCTGCGTCTGATAAGCATGACAGATGCTCTGCGCAGCTGCAGTTAAACAGCAAGACCAAAAAAAACACGGACTAATTAAAATTGAGAAAACCAGCTGAACGGCTCATTACTTTTCTTCGCTGGAAGCTGAACAAGGTATTGCCTGAAACAATTTCCCTCTTTTCCTAATCTTTGCCAAAATGCGGCGTCATTGAGTCTCTCTTTTGGTGTGCGACAAGAAAAGCAGAACACTCATTTTAGCTGGAGAAGATGTGGAGCAGTCGAGTCAGAGACCGTGTTACCAGCTTTTGGAGAGATTCCAATAAACGAAGTCAGACGCATTGTAAAGAGGGTCCCCCACCATGTCTTTAGCGTGATTACAGTGAAGAACTGTAGCATGACCCACAAAGAGAACATGCTAAGCTCGTTCGTCAATGGGAGTACATAATAGTAATAACTGTTTTTTAAATACTGCTTTATATTTGTTAGTGCTTCAAGGAAGAAGTGCTAGTGCTGCCCGACCCTGGAAGGATAAAAAGTCGAGATGTCCTTGCGTGGATTGACATTTGTTACCTGTAGATTACTACAGAGGTCACCCGTGAGAATTTAATGACCTGTAGATTACTACAGATGTCACCTGTGAGCAGTTAATGACCTGTAGATTACTACAGATGTCACCCGTGAGAATTTAATGACCTGTAGATTACTACAGATGTCACCCGTGAGCAGTTAATGACCTGTAGATTACTACAGATATCACCCGTGAGCAGTTAATGACCTGTAGATTACTACAGATGTCACCCGTGAGAATTTAATGACCTATAGATTACTACAGATGTCACCCGTGAGCATTTAATGACCTGTAGATTACTACAGATGTCACCCGTGAGCATTTAATGACCTGTAGATTACTACAGATATCACCTGAGAGCAGTTACTGACCTGTAGATTACTACAGATGTCACCTGTGAGCATTTAATGACCTGTAGATTACTACAGATGTCACCTGAGAGCAGTTAATGACCTGTAGATTACTACAGATGTCACCTGTGAGCATTTAATTCACTGAAAACTGTATGGCAGATGCGTGCTGTGCATTTCATGAACACAGGAGTATAGGCGCTATGCCGTCAAAGGAGACTCTTGCAACATGGGTGCAGTCCTATCCAAAGGAGGACTATGTCCTTTACACATCCCACAGCCTCTCATCATGGTGGTCCTCAAGGTCACTCCATGGAAGCTCTACGGTCAACAACTTCGATCGCATCATCATCCACCCCTTCCACTCAGACTTTGGTTTAATGTTTACCATTCTCGGCGCATCCAGCGGATGGAAGGACACACATTAGGAGAGCGGGGCATGTTATGAAATGCATCACTGAAACAGCATGGCACTCATCACAGTCTGTGCTAAACTCCATCCAGATGGGCACATGTAGGAGCGGAGGGTACACAAACCAGGCAGGAAGCAACTCCACCGACCGGACTCTTAGCAGCCTGGACTTTTAACATCTGGTGAGTTATAGGATGAGTTAACAGCAGTGTTTGCAGTGACGTCAGCTATATCCTACTTCCCATTCCGCATACTCCTTAAAGAGCAGCGCTATAATAGCAAAGTCCTCCACTGAACGTACCAATGTCTCATCCCCACCATTTTCCTTTGTCTCTGAAGCTCCCCTACATTTTTTTCCTTTTTGGCTAGGAAGAGGGGTTCATAATTCGAAGGGACCTCCGAACACCAAATTTAGTGCTCGCTCTGGAATCACTTGGCGTGCAGTTGGACAAAAGAGACCCTCAACTGCTTTCTCCACTCTTTAGACTTAAGATGGGGTGGGGGTGCACCTTTGAGTCCCTAAAGGAAGATCAGGCTGGTAGCAGCATTTGTGTAGTTTTGGGTGCAACAGCTGCCATCCTAGGTGATTTCTACTAGTCTCCTTGTGCAAATTAATTCCACTGAACGCTGGTACAGGGAACCTCTGTGTTGATTTTCTTTTTATTAATGAGCAAGAAAGCGTCTGAATATTAAATAGAATGTATGTAAATGTCAACTAGAGTGATGATCACAAACCTCTTTTTGTATGAATGGTGAATGCAATATGGAGTTTGCCTGCTACCTACAGGGGAACAACAGTGACAATATGTACTCCAAGTATTTTATTCCCTCCTGAACATTTAGTCTTCAGAAACTGTGTGGTGGAAGGAGCGGCTACACTAAGGGTTTCACCAGAGCAAACCTCAGGAGTCACATAGGCACCATCTCCATAAGGTCCATCCAGGGGGCAGGGCCTGGCTCCTGTAGTCAGCACGCTCTATAAGGTAGGAATTTCTGCCCTAACCTGACTGGTTATATTCTTGAAAAATGCACTGGATCTTATTCTGAACGGCCAAGGACTGAGCATATAAGTAGGCCCATTCCTCTAGCAAAACATAGTTCTCCACCAACATAAACACGTGCGGAGCTTAGTGTTTCCTACATATGGAGCTCTATGCCAACGATCTCCCTTCCTCTAGGCTAGGACCAAGCTCATTGTCCTGCTTAAGCTCTGTGGGCCTGCATGGCTGCTGTTGCGGACTAGGACTGTGAAGAACTCCTTGGCAGCACTAGAAGTAAAATAGGCAGACAGAGGAATCCAGAAACCATTCACCCTTAACCACAAACTATAACACAGATGTTCCAAGAATCATCTCAATATTGGTATGCAACTTTATAAAGGAAGTGATCGGCCAACAGATCCAGGTAAGCCCTCGACTGATATTTTTTGGGCTGCATCCTGATGCATGTACACGAGCAAACTCTGTTATATCCAAGTTTGTCTTTTATGTGATATTGTTGGCAAGACGGGAAATTTGCAGGCTCTGGTAATCTGAAAATGCCCCATTGCTTATGGACTGTCTCAGTGCTGTTAACTTCACAAGTCAGAACGATATTGCCTGTGACGGTAAAAGTTTGGAGAAGGTCTGGGCACTCTATGTAAACTGGAGACAATGACTAAGTGGGTCCGATGATTAAGCCAGAAATGCTGGCGGTCCCGGCTCCCCTTTTGCCTTGCTTTTTCTTACTGGCAGGGAGAGGAATGTGGAAACAGCAGTTCTCCTTGCGTGGGCAAGCTCATTTACCCCCTCCTTTCCTCTGAGGGAAGTGAGATATACCAGCAAGAAGGTTGGCGGAATGAGGACAAAAAAAAATATCATCTCCAAGTGCAGGGTCGCTCAGGTTTAAGTCCATACCCCTCTTGCTACCTGTGGCATGGTATGCTTTCTTTGCTCAGCATTAAAGAAAGTCAACCCCAATTTACCCCTTTCTCTGTATTAATTAACCGTGTTTGTGCGCACAGATACAGCACGACCTTCAGTGACATTTGGGCTGGATGAAATTATCTATATTTGTGGGTCCTCACAACCTGCCTTTGCCGAGCAGAGGTCCAGTTCGCTTGTGCACTAGCCAGTCTCAGAAGCTAAAAGCTAAAAGATTTCCTTGCTACTACCAATCAGGAGTGGTGGGGGGGAGCGGGAAGGAAATTAAATGATTTAAAAAAAAAAAACACTTACCTGGGCCGGCCGGCCGCCGCCTCTCCTACTTCCTCTTCTTCCCGTCTCCGCCGGCTGCAGGAAGCAGCAGAAAGCACCCGGGATCCCAGGCTCCCCATAGCCAATCACACCGCTGCAGTGCAGCGTTGTGATTGGTCTGAGCGTCGTGGTTCGGCGCTCAGACGGGGACTGGGAGGCTTTGCATGTTCCTGACCAGGCTGTGTAAAGCAAGCCTGGTGGGAAAGATGCAAAATGCACAGAACTGTTTGGCCGGCCCAAGATGGACGGCCAAGCAGTCATGCGCACCTAAGGAGTGCAAACCACTCCTCTCCCTGCTCTGGCCAGCCCCGCCCGTGAGCCACTGACTTCAATAGGAAAAATAAAATGATAATAACAATACGTATTATCATTTTATTTTTCCTTTTGAGCAGTGGGGCGACACTCCTCCACCTTAGCGGAGGAGCCACAACTGTCCTTGGTGGTCTTAGTGTATTCCATTTTGCATGTCGAATATACAGAGGGTAACACCCGTCGTCTGTCTCCCTTCAGTACCAAGATCTTCCCCCCAACAGACCTGGAGCCATTAAACCTCGCCTATGAAACTGTTATATTGTCCCTACATATCTGGCAATACCAGAGAAGCAATCCCCTCCTCCAATCACAACTAGTAGAAAATCACACAAAGTTTCATGATTCATTACAGTGAACTTTTAATCTTGAGGAGAAGGTGTCAATGCATCACCAGATTCCACTTCCAAGAGAATCTACCTCAAGGCGGCATTACATTATTTTTCTTATGTGATCGGACCATGAATTCAATCCATGCATCCTTTCCCTCTTCCCTCTCTTTTCCTTTCAATTTCCCATAAAACCCTCTCAACAGAAGCCAATTTATATAGGTTGTACAATAAATCAGGTACAAATACATTAGTCACCCACCACTGCAAATCAATCCTGTGTTTTGTCCATACATGTCTGGTCCAAGAGTTTAAGCCTACATCTTCGCTCTATTTTCATCAGAGGAAGGAGGAGAGCGGGTAATATTTCAATCCACATAAACATCTATACATAAAACCATCCTCAGAAAGAACAGTGCAATCTGAACGTAGTTTCAACGCACACAAAGATAATCCCATTTTGGAGTAGATCCATGGCTCAGCAATCCCATCTATTGCTTACCACACCCCAGCCATGTAGAGGCCATAGAATGATCAGTCACGTGCATCACCAAATAGATATTATATCCACGAGGCACTTAAAACAATATTACCTTAAACTGTCATTAGTTGAAATTTGTCTAATGCTTCTCCAACATCCAATCAGAGGGTTAAAGATAAGAGAACACCATTATGCTGTGGTATCTGAGAGGTTAGTTAGACTCAGATCATATTTATCTATAGAACTTTTAAAGTGTTCTTAAGCGAGGTGTCAAGCTGTGGATTCACAGCCAATGACAGCATGATTAACCATGGGATGAAAAGTATTCCAGACCTTTTGGAAATGGACAAGGGCTTGCTTGCAGTGCATGCCCATAGTTGGTCATTGCACTCAGTTGGATGTTCGTAGCCGAAGCCTACTGAACAACAAATAGAAAATATAACTGTAGGAGGCGATTTCCAGAACATGGTATGGTACATGAGACCTTCTAAACATCATTTACACTGTCCAAGATATGTTACACTCCAAGATGGAGTGGTTTGAAGAATGGTCTGCTTGTCTCAGATGCACTGCCACTAATGCTAACCGGTGTCATATGTTCGCAGAGTCGCCCACCCCCACCGGTGCCAAGCATTTTTTGGGAGTTCCCTCAAAAGATCAGTTCAATCTGTGGAACAAACTATTATTGTCACAAGTTTTACAATTTTCACATTTTCGGTTTAAGGATAGCTTGATGAAAACTCGTAGCCCTTAGTAACCAGGTTTGAGGAAATAACTATCCTTTTTTTAATTTGAGGAAGCTATTGCAAAGTCTACAATTGTCCTAATTCCCGGTAAAGTGGTCACCACTCTGCGAATACATAGCTTTGACAAAATATAAAATCATTGCCTCAAATGTGTTTTCATACTATATTGATTTATTTTATAGGCTTATTATTATTATTTGGGGATTTCCCTATAGATGTCATCTGATTTCAATTTATGTTCATATTAACCTTATTGTACTTCATGGCTTTTGCAGTTCTTCGAGGTTATTAATGGCCGTCGTAAATTTTCTACTGTATTCGACATTATGCTTCCTCTTTTCTGCTCGGTTATTGTTCTCGATTGTTGATGGTCAATCTTATTTATCAATTTCATATACCAAAAAAAGTATTGCACACTAGATACTGAAATGAACTTGGGAGATGAAAAATGTATACATCCATACTTTGAGTTGATTCTTTCATGGCGTGCCAGATCACTAGACCGTCCTCTAACCATTCTGAAAGGTACAATTTGCCTGGCCTACTGGCTAAATTGGAGACTTAGTAATCCAGAGACATGGCTATCCCTCTATTTAAGCACTTTATAGAATCCTAGTACAGTCATTTAATTATCCCTGTACCTCGGTTCCCTTATCTGCCTTAATTGGGAGTGCTTAGAAGATCACCCACTCAGCCTTTTAATGCAATGCTAACCACAATGTCTATTAAACCATCTCTTAGTTTATCTTGAAAGGCGTCACAGCTTTTGGATTCAGCCTTTTCAGCTGAAAGAGGAAAAGACAGAAGGACCAAGGCCACTATAGATAGCAGTATTAAAATGTTTGCCCTGCCTCATGGCTGACTGCATCTTCGCATATGTTGCTAGAAGACATTTTCTGACCATAGACCTTAAAAAACACAACCTAAAGCCTTCAAAGCAAAAGCCTATACTCCTGTTTTGATGGTTTGTGATAAACTGGGCTAGTATTAGGTATTCTGCTACAAATATTTTCTTTGGTCTGACATTGCTTCCTGCCTGTATAGGATGAAGACAAGAGAGCAGTACTGTGCCTCAACATGGAAGGCTTCAACCATTGCATGAGATTGTCTTCAGCTCTCTCTGGGCCAAGCAGGTATCAGGGAGAGGCAGGTTTTTCTGGAAATTAATGATCTCTTTTGAGACTCAAACATACACATGACATCATTAGCCAAAATAATATCTTGCATCTTGGCTGGAATTTCCCATGAGAAGTTGCTTGTGAGAAACCTTCCAAACATCATCCATAACAAGACTTATTTTGGAAGAAGGACAATGGCAAATATAAGGCTTTGGAGTCCTTTTGGCAACAAAGGGAACCAAAATTCCTTCCCAGGCAAATGTAATCCTTCTGCTAAATGTCAGCCCGCATGCTGGCGCAACATCACATTCCATCAGCGGGTGGGCTTCAGATGCCCCGGAGCCTCCAGTAATCAGAGGTTCAGAAGCTCTTCACCCTATGAACAGTAGGAATATGAGACTGGCAGGAATCAAATTTCTGGTATTCTGAGAGAAAATAAAATGGATAGAGTCACCAGTTTGTGGACCTTAAATGAGTAAATATGCGAGAGAAAAGAAGTTTCCATTGTCCATCTTATGTTGGGTTCTTAGTTCCCCAAATGAAGAACAGATGTGTACACTACGCCTAGATATATGTATTTAACCATCACATTCTCTCAGTTGAAACAAAGGATTTTCAATTGTGAACTATCCTCATCTGTATCAAGCCCTTAAACTCTGAAATTTCTATACAGCGCTGAAGGCATGAATAACGTCATGGCAGCTCTGCCAGAGCGATTCTCATTTGAAGGTTACATGTGGATCATATGAAGACCGCACCGGGAGGATGCATGCTCCTTAAACCTTAAAGAAAGGGCTTTATTGGATGTAGGAAAATAAGATTTCACATCTGCCCTCAGATTGTCTTTTCTCGTTCTGAAAGCAGTGGATAAGGGACAAATAGCAAGCCCCCATAAGATCAGGTTCTTTGAATTGAGGTGAGGTCATAGATATGAAATGTGCGGGCTGTTGGCATCCAATTAAAGCTTCTGAGACATCAACATTTGCAAGTGGCGGTTGTTTACAGATCTTGGTACAAAATGAAATGAGTAGCAATGGAAGAAGAATACCCTGAAATGCAGTAAGACAATGAACTATACACCAATCAGCAGCTGATACTCTCTATGCCAGCCCACAACACACCAGGCCCCAAGATGGAGTCAAAAGATTAGGATCCTAACCCACAGTTAAAGCTTTGCACCATAGTCCTTGCCATTTGTACAGTGTCAAAGAAGCTGCCATCAAAGCTACATTTTCTATATTTTGCCTGACAGAACATGTATGGTACACACGAAGTTCAGTTACTCACCTGGGAACACCCCTCTGACGTCACTCGCGGGATCCACCTGGTTCCTGTGTGTGAATTGTAGTAAGAGCTTCTTGGCGGTTCCATATTGCTGCGTCGCCATCAGCCACCGAACAGATTCCGGGAATATGCTTCAGAGAAGGCGATGAAAAATAACAGAGAGAATTTGCTACTTCACTCACAGACTGTGCGAAAGATTTAACAAAATACAAAAGTTGTACCAGTTCTAGGAAATCAGAATGAAAGAGAGCTTGGCAATGCGAAATACAGCAATGTATGTAATGTTAGTTAAGTCATTCACACGGTATTTAGTGACAAGGTAATCTCTGATCCTAAGGGTTTCAAAATCATGAATCGAGGTTTCAATTCCAGTAGCGTCTTGAAGGCGACTTTAAAAGTTCTATAAGTGCATTATCCTTCCTCAGGTCTTTGCTGATTAGTGACGTAACATTTGTATGTCTGGCCTAGAGACAGCTTTAGCTGTGTCACCAGCGTCAGGTAAGCAAAATCAGTAAAAATACATGCATGTATACATAGAGACGCTTTGGGCCAGCCCGGTTCATCCATTGGTTAGTTCGACTTTCATTCACATTTTGCATCTACCCTCACAGCAAACAACACTTGGTCAACCCAAGCAGCCTTTGTCTCTCTTGCAACGGAAAGGGATTACTTTTTGCCTCATCACATGTGCAGATCTGCCTAAAAAGGAGTGCACTTCAGTGTCCGGGACGGTGGACAATAGTTTAATTTGCTACTGCTTTTTTATTTTCTATCTTGATCCTGTGTTTTTTTTACTCATCTTTGTATGGTTTGTCTTTAGCTTACACTAATTCCAAACCGACGGTACCTTTAGTTTTTACCAATAATTGCAAGCGTATAATTTCCATGTTTCGGTGGTCGCAAGATTTCTCTTTTCTTTTTATTTATGTGGCATATCCCTACAATAGAAAATAATAAAACGCCATCACATCAGTTTATCCAGGCCAGGCCTATTGGCTTTGCCAATGCCGGTTAGATTAGTATTTAAAGACATAACAATTCAATTCGGTAACTAGTATAATGCCTGGGCACCACCGTGGAAAAGATAGAGATATATATTATTAATTTTAGAAACTAATAAAAGAAATGACATCTCTCAAAAGAAGTGGGAAGTCCAGAGAAGAGGAAAGAGGGATCGAAAAGAGAAATAAAAAGAGAATCAATGCAAGAGAGAAGGGGAAACGGGGACGGAGAAAGAAAAGGAGGGAGCGAGACAAGAGAAATAGAGAGATGGGAATGAGAGAAAGATGGAGCAAGAAAGAAAGGGGACGAGAGATAGTGAGAGGGGACAAAGGGGATAGAAAGACAAGATGGAGCAAGTGAAGAGCAAGGGAGCTGAGTGAGAGAATGAGCGAGTGAGAGAATGAGCGAATGAGAGGATGAGCGAGTGAGGATGAGTGAAAGAGGGAGGTGATAGTGTATGAGAAACTAGGCAACAACTATGGCAGTGCATCATCAGAGAGACATGTTGTCAGGTGCATTCTGAAAGCATAGAGGTCTAGAGGCTCTCTTGGATGTTGAGGTGGGCATTCCAAAGAGTAGGACCTCAAAACGCGAGCATTCTGTGTCCAATAGAAAGGTACAGTGTGGAGGGTCCGGCGAGGTCATGTTACGTGAGCGCAGGGTTTTGCTGTGTGGGCGGGAGACAGGTTTTAGATGTATTTGGAGTTAAGTAGGGACGCCAAGGGTGTCCAACAGGGCCTTTTTGAGGAAAGGTAGAAGCTAGGGGGAATCTACAGGAGAGTAAATTAGCAGCTTTAAAAACAAAGTTCATTTTCATAGCAATTAATGGTAAACTTGCTTCGGGGAGAGCATTAAAATGTAGTGGGCCTTGACATGACAGAGGGGACATCGCAATGTGAGCTGGAGGGAGAGAAAGATGATCAGATCATATGTTGAGTGGGGACAAGGCGAATGAGAGAAGTGATGGGACGCCATCTTCTGTGTCCTTTTTTGTGCAGGGGGAGTGATGGGAATTCTCAGGGATAAGTCGCCTATTAGGAAAGTGGAGATAAGGAGTTGGCTGGGTCAACAAGCCGTATATGAACACCGACGGACAGGAAGATATTCTTGAAAGCATTGACGAGGGAGTGGGCAAATTGTAGGGATTCAGAGCGGAAGCTGCTCCTTCACAGACATGGAAGGGTGTTGGAAGGGAGCGATTGTCCATAGTTCGAATAGAAGGAGGAGTTTTAGGAAAGCGAAACCACAGAGTAAGGTTTTCAATGAGAAGAGAAGCTCTCGAGTGAAAACTGGGAATGTGTCCGCGTTTTTCTTAAATTTTACAGAAAGCTTTAACTTGCAATGAACACAAGCAGTGTGACAAAAGACTATCGCATGGTGCACAAAAGAGTGGCATCACAACGGCATGCAAAAAGCTTTGAAGCAAGGTTAAGTTCTGAAACAATAAATTGTTTATTTAAAACCTCGACCAGGGTGGGTAAGCAGGCCATCCACAATCTTAGCAGATACTTGCAGGTCAGTAGATAGAATATTTGCCGTCACTTATATAACATACAACCACACGCAAAATTGCATATAGTAATCAAAAACAGCCATGGTAGACCCGTCATGTCAGCTATAGTTAGAGCAAGTGCCTGTCCCTCTATTTGAGGGTGACATGTTAGCTCCACCGCCCACAGCACCCTGAATCGTCAGTGAGTCGATAACACATTGCGGACCCCTACAAAGGCAGTTCCGTTCAGGGAGGTTCGCCATCAGAACTTTGAACAGTATTCCAATACTATCCCTCTTTGCTTCAAATGCATAGCACTTGTCAGATCTAGCAGGCACTATGCTGAAACGTTATTCCTGCCATTGCCCACCAAACAACATCAGGGGCTGTATTTTAATAAAGTGCTGCTTTAATAAAGTGTGCCTTGTCCAGACCAGGGCAGGGTGGCCTATTACCATCAATGCGCTGCTCCCAGGGAAGCCTCATACTCGCAAGTGACTGCTTGAAGAAGCTGGTCAGCCTTTCACTCTGGAGGTGGCATCTGGCCTGCATTTTCAAGGGGGAGAGGGTTCCTCCTGTAGGTGAGTGCATTGACTGATTGCACCCTCCTTCAGGGGAAGCCTGGTGGGTTCATGGGACCCCTTGGACCACCCTCTCAAGAGAGCTGTCCTGAGGGGGCACCACTCACTCGGTGCCACCTCTTTGTGCGGCAGTCAGTGCACCTCCCGATGGACTCTTTGCCTCTGTGCCAGCATCCATAATATGGCGCAGGTGCAGAGGCAAAGTGTTTCTTTCATTTGTATGGGACCATGCAAATTAGGGAACACCCTCTTAAGATAGTGCCAGCTCTATCAGTATTAGAGAAGAGGCCACACAAGCGTCTTCGGCCCCTTCTGTAATGCCACAGTGCCCCGGAGGAGCGAAAATGGGCAAACACTCCTGTTGTACCCCACAGCACTGTCTGTAATACAGCGCCAGGACTCCAAACTGGGACTAGTAGTAACTGCTTTGACTTCCAGCCCACGGCTGTTACGTCTTTGCTAACAAAGCTAAATCGTCAAACCTACTACTATACTTCCTTTTACCAGTGGAAGGGAGGGCGGGGGACAGACAAACCTCGACAGAGAACACCAAGTTGGCGCATTTGGCTCTGTAAACACTTTGTTATCTCTGCCTAGTACAGAAGTAGCACTGGGCTGTTTTATATCATATGGACATAGTCTGGATAAGCACGCTGCTTATGACACCATTCTGTTCGATTCTTAGTCTGTTCAGTCTCTTCCAATGATGTCATCCCAGTTAAAACTCAGTTCTGAAAGCGGGTTGAGAGAGGTCTCCAGCAGCTTTTCCTTCAGAGTGGAGACCGTTCTGTTTCCAACACCTAGCGCCAAGAGGGTTTTGGATTACGGGGTTGGAATCGGAAGCATTTTGTGGCCATATTCTGGGCATTCCTATGTTAATCTGCCATATGGCAAAAACAGGCCAACCCTGAGTAAAACAGGTCTGCAACTTTTTTGATGTAAGGATCTTTCTAAAGTACAACTTCTGGAAACATCCCAAGAGTACTTTAGGACAGTAACCCACACTAGGCCTGTCTCTGTGTAAATACGGATACCAGCAGTGATGTGTGTACTCCAAAGCAGAAGACGCCCAATCATGATACTAATGCTGTGATTATGACTCAGAAGGAAATAGATAGCTTTATGCAGATAGATGAGTATATTTGAGGACTCCTCTTCCCTTGATGCCGAGTACATGGATTGCTCTGAATTCTGAAGACCCTTTTGTTATATACATGTTATGCTACTCCCCCTATTTTCTCAACTTCAAATGATTAGCTTCTGTTAAAAGGAGGGTCTGTTGAAATGTAAATGTTACGCATTCGTTTTGCTTGCATATTATTCTATGTAAAGTTAGCATTCGCGACACCATTTTAAGTTGAGCCGCTATTTTGAACTGCGATTGAAACTAACCCTAGCTTGCTGAGAAATGTCTCCATTCGTTGTTTTCTTTTTCTCAAGGTTTAACGCTGTTTTTCACTGAATACATTGTCCTCATTAGCACATACCTTTCCCACTAGATAGAGGCCTTCTCCCACCAGCCCAGCTGCAGGCACGGGCAGGATGACCTTCAGTTATAGATAGCAGGTACCCAGCCTTAGAGTTGAAACTTATCCTACTGTACCCCTTTGTTTTAGCTGTATGAGCCTAGAATTTTCCATTCTGGGCGGTGCTTTCATTGGTTTAAAATGTACTTAATGTATCTTCATGCTGGCGGAAGCCAGTCCCTCTGCAGCAATCCAAGGAGGCCGGTCGGACCAGAATCCATTTGAGTGTACCTTTAATAAATACCTTTGGTTTGTATTCTCTACTGTCTGACCAACTCTTCATTTGTGAGGAAGGCTGAGAGGTGGTTGCGAGTGACCCTAATCGGGTCACTTCCTTCATTTGGTGCCCGAACAGGGACTCCATCGGGTGACCCATTCTCGCCCATGGATAGGTGAGGAGGTCGGGGCCACGTCGGGTCGGACGGGTGGACCGGTGATCCCTGCACGAGAGAGTCATGCACTCGCAGCTGCCCCGTCTGTCTGACCGGGCGGTGCCTCGTCCAGCGATCATCCCGACTGGGGTCCTGAACGGCGAAACCCTTGGATCTGACCGTTTGGTCCGAAGAGTCGGCAGTGGAGAATAAACTCGTTTGACCTGTGTGCACCAGGTGAGTTTGCTTTGGTTCATTGTGGATATGGCGCCATTTTGGTTTGTATTTGACACGGTTTGAGGACCGTCTTTGGACAAGCGCTTGAATTTGTTTGAGGTCTTTATGAACATGGTACCACTTTGATTTGTATTTGATGAGGTCTGAGGACCAGCTTTGTTAAAGATATTTGCAAATATCTGTTAGGCATAAGTAGTGAACTTGTTTTCTTTTGAAAATGCCTTGTCTGAGTAAGTTGTTTTGTTTGGGCTGTCGTTTTTCTGCTGATGCTCGATTGGAAGAAAGTCAGCCAGATCCTCCAGAAGGCACTCCAAATTTTGATAGGTATGTGAAGCATGGCTTTGGCCCTATTATGTTTAGTATGTTATGGCACAAATATACGAGGGACAATGCCGAGTTGCAGTGGCCGTTGACGGGCACTTTTGATGAACAGAAAATTAATTTTCTATAGGAGAAATTGTTGGCGAAAAGGAGTAGGCAGTCGATGTTTGATTCCCTCAGAACATGGCAAAATGAAGCTAAACAGAGACGAATGAAAGCAGAGAAAGAGGCCCGGAAGGGGAGGATGCAAACAGTGACCCAGAAAGCTGTAGCGCATGATAGAGAAAAAATAGGAAAAGGAATAGAGTGTGCCTATAGGAGATTCCGATTACAATGTGAAAAGTCTTATGTTGCCCGAGAAGGGGACAACACCTTTGTGGAGGAATTGTCAGATACTCGACCTCCACCTCCATACGCCCGCAGAGAATATACCCTGCCGTGCCACAGTCTCAGTCATCCGTTCCTCCTGTCTCTGCTGCTTCTGTTTCTGTTTCTTCTACTATTGATCAAGCTGTTTCAGGCACAGCGCCTCCTGGCCTTTCTTTGACTTCGCCTTCTACGATGACTGCCAGTCTCCCTGCTACGCGCCTATTGTTTCAGCATCTCTCTCGCCAGCCCTTACACCTATGACGCAGTCAGCAGCGACGTTAGTGCCTGTTACTTCTGTTGCTACTCCTTCCCTGTTCCTCCATCCCCCGACATTACTGAGCAGCGGAACACCGGTACGTGGTCTAGGGGACGGAGACTGGGCGACTGCTAGGCAACGACTGGGGCGGATATTGATACGATCTGATGTGGGAGATGAAGAGAAAAAGGTAGTAGCCAATCAGGCCACCCAGTGGGCTCGTAACCCCATTTACATTGTGGAAGATGTGTGGAGTGTGATGAGAGATTATGAGCCTTTTGCGCAGCAGCATGCACTTAAGCACATGTCGGCTACTTTGTTTGGACTGTGGGAACAGTGTTTCAATGATGTAGCACCCCAGGTTATTTATAACATCAGGGATCATGTACATGATGCTGATATGGCACCTGGTAAAGTTTTCGGTAATGTCGCGACGTTGGTCGCTTATTGGAGTAGGCTACTTGAGAAGAGTCCGAAGACAGTATCCCAGTTTCCAATGAGGGAAGTTCACCCTATATACCACCCTGAAATACCAGAGTTACGGGATCAGCATAACGTGATTACTAGACCACGGGTAGAGGCCCGGTTCCAAGAACAGTGGGTTTACACTCCATGGAAAAGGAGTGAAGTTTTATCCCTTAAGACTCAGTTGCCTGACCCTAGGAAACACCCAACAGCATATTATAAAGAATTGACTGAGGCTGCATCCTCGACGGTTATGACTCTGGTGGATGTTGAAATGTTCTTTGACTTGTTGATTCTGGTTGATATTTGGAGACAAGTGCACACGCAACATCATGTTGCGGAATTGGGGGGTACCTGGGATCAAATAAAGGCATGGGATCAGGAGAGGAAACCTGGTGAGAAGCCTAGAGTGGAGATACTCGCCTTGCCAGGCCGTATTATTACGTATATGCATTCTTTCATCCCGCCAAGAAAGGTAGATTGGGACAAGCTCTCAGGTTGTCATTAGAAGAAAGACGAGAGTGTGTCATAATTTTTTCACTCGGTTTGAAGGTGTATTTCTGGGTTACAGTGGGCAGGATTTGTCTGTTGATGGAGGTGTCCGATTGTTTGTTAATAGATTTGTATCGAATTTACTTCCGAAGATCACGACTCGGTTGCAGGCTTCTGAAAGTACTTGGTCCACTTCTTCCCCTTCTGTTATTTTGAACATGGCACAGTATTATGAGCATAGGGAGAATGAGGACAAGGAGAAGATGAAGAAAAAGCAAAAAGACTTGAAGACGAAGGTGTTGTTGCAGCAGGCTTCTAGGGGGAATGGTAGAGGACGTGGTGGTTCGGACGGCAGCTTCCGCATACTAGCCGGAATACTATGCCTGTAGGGCCGAATCAGTGTGCGTATTGTAAGGAGGAGGGACATTGGCGTAGCGAGTGTCCGGTGTTGTTGCAGAAAGTCACGGCCCCTAGAGGATGAGGTTCTCGTGGATGGGGTCGTGGAGCTGGTGGACAGGACAGAGCTCAGCATGCCGCAGCCTCACAGGATCGTCTGGATAGTAACTACTTAGATGACAATAGGGGCGGACAGTATTATCATGATGACTATGACAGACGAGGTGACAGGAATGGCTCACAGCTATGACAGCCAGGGACAGAGTGAGGGACCAGTTCAGATATCTGTAGATCAGCGCGGTCCTTACGTTACTGCGGATTTACATGGCTCAGCTAAGGAATTTTTGGTGGATACAGCTGCAATGAATAGCTCTATTTCTCGTTCATTGGTCCCCGGGGCAGCTCTGTCTGGCCATAATAATGTTTCGGTAGTGAGCCCCATTTCCAAACCTCTTACACTGACTATAGGTCCTTTTACTGTGGATTGGCCATTTTTGTTGACATCTAATTGCGGAGAAAATCTGATGGGTTTAGATTTATTAAAGAAGTTGCATGCTACCATTTATTGTTCCCCAGAAGGTGTTTACATGACAATGGGCCCAAATGTGGTCAGCGCTAAACAGTGTCTGTCCAAAGATGCGCCCCTCCCTGTTGAATTTAAGGACGTGCCGCCCACGTTGTGGGCAACGGGTGACACAGACGTAGGACTATTGCAGATATCCCCAGTTTCCATCAAAGTTAAAGACAATGCAATTTTGCCTCGTATTCCTCAGTACAAAATAACGCAAGCAGGGGAGCGAGCCTTGTTGCAAATTATACAGGACTCGATTAAGTCAGGAGTTGTTGAAGAGACGACTGCTAATGTCTGTAATAGCCCTATTCTTCCTATTCTTGAGAGGGCACCTTCGGGGTCCTCCGATGATCATCCAGATGTTCACAGTTTTGTGATTGACTTGCGCGAAATTAATAAAATAGTAGTTCCTCAGTTCCCGGTGGTCCCCGACATTACTGCCCTTTTGACGATGATTCCTTCTACTGCTAAATTCTTTTCTGTCATTGATCTAAAAAATGCATTCTTCAGTATTCCGATCCATCCAGACAGCAGGTACTTGTTCGGTTTTATACTAGCCGGCAGAAGCTTTAGATTTTATCGAGCTCCTCAGGGCTATACTGAGAGCCCTAGTATATATAGTCAAGCTTTAAAAGCCCAATTGTACTCCCTTACACTTCCTACAGGTAATGTATTGCTCCAATATGTAGACAACCTTCTCATCGCTTCTGACACTGAAAAGGGTTGCAAAGACAGTATGGTTAAATTGTTATCGCATTTGGCACACCACGGACAAAGTGTCCCTTTCCAAATTTCAATATTGTCGACAGGAGGTCACCTACTTAGGTCACCTACTGTTGAAGGAGGGTAGGAGATTGACCCCTGAGCGCATTAGTACCACTGTTAAAATGCCTATCCCTAAAACTCAAAGGGATGTGCACGCTTTTATTGGCATTACTTCCTATTGTCGTCAATGGATCCCTAACTATTCTTTATTAACAAAACACCCCTGCTGGCACTAACCACTAAAGATGTGCATGAACCCTTGCCTTGGACGCCTGAATGTCAGCAGTCTTTTGAGCAATTAAAAGTTGCGCTTTGCTCTGCGCCTGTGCTTGGTACGCCTGATTACGCAAAGCAGTTTGTGCTGTACGTACCCAAGACGGCTGGCTGTGCGCTTTCTGTCTTAACACAGGCCTTTGGAGGTAAGCAATGGCCATGTGCTTATTTTTCTGCTCTTCTTGACCCTGTCGCAAGAGCCCTCCTGAGCTGTCTAAGAGCGTTCGCGGCTGTGGCCGTCTCCATAAGGCAATCGACTGGGCTCGTACTTGATACGGACCTCACAGTCATGGTGCCCCATGCTGTGGATACCCTTTTGAATAAGACCAAGATGCAGCACCTCACCAGTGCACATTTGACCGGTTATGAGCTAACTCTCTTTGCCTATTATTCACAAAGGGGGGGGGACAATGGGCTTTTGAGAAAAGTCCAACGTACATGCCCTAGACAGTCAAAAGAAGAATGGTACGTAGTTCCTTCGCGAGTATAGGATTTATTATCAGAGAGTTCGTTGTTATCACGGTGGCAGGGTTTCCTGCCAAGTCAGTGGTAGGAGGGGAGGAGTTCCTCCTTTCGGAATTAGTGCCCTCACACACCCAGCAAGCTAGGTGTCATGCTTCATCATATGGGCCTGCTCCTCGTCGGGTCGGCGCTGCAACACCCGACGGGCACCCATAAAGGGGCTCTTTATCGGAGATCTTTTGTTCCTCGCCGTTTAGGTGCCGTGGGTGTGAGGGCCCTAGTCTGTGTGGGTGTAGTAGTGAATGTGATTTTTAAAACAAGTCAGGAGTCCTATAAAATTAACTTTTATTCTGGGAAGGCCCCTGCCTGATTAAAAGAATAAAGGAGAGGCGACTATCTGACTATAATGGGTCAGGAAATGGGCGCTCTACGTCTGGTGGGTCAACATGTTTCTCGCCTGTATGTCTGGAGGATCAGTGGCGATTCTTCAGGACCTTAAAGTGGAACTATTTACACCCCGTGATAAGGTTGGGAACCTACCTACCACTCTGTGCATAAGCGGGATATGCGTTCGCAAGTTCACTGGGCAACCTGTGGTGGAGACAAAAGATACTCAAGAACAAGGTATGCCTTAAATGCAGTCGTGAACATACACAGATACTCTAATTTAAATCTTGATTGTGGTGAGGATCAATAATGTCTGCTATAGTGAGCAAGGTGCCTGTTAATTTTACACATAATATGTGCTAACCGAGTGGTGTGTTTCTGTCAAGCATGTGACTCAAGCTAAAAATAAAATTAAAAGGTGAAGAAAATAGTTGTAAAAGTAGTGTTAATGGCTAAACTCACGGAGCCGCTGTCATGTGGGCAGACATCAGATTCTCAAGAGGTAGGTACAGACAATATTTTTCAATATCATATAGGTGTGGTACTCAATGTGACCGGGGGTGTACACAGAGTGTTGATTGTGAACAAAGTAAGAGTGAGAAGTGTGTGTGGGATTTGATAAACCTGCCCAAAGGGAAGTCTCTTTCTGACCTAATAGTCAGGGTAGCTGCCTGTAGTTGCCAAAACCCTTGATCCAGGCGCCAAGGGTCTGTCTCAATTCACCCGAAGCGGTTTTCTGTGTTACAGTTACCATCTGCAGTTCCTGTCCAGACCAGAGCCCAACTTCGTCTCTACTACCATATCATTTAGGCACATGGGAAAAGGATGAGTACTACAATGGTCCCAAGTGAAACACCATCCATGCATCACACATCTTCCAGCGCTCCAGTAAATGAAGCATAGCTTTCGCATTCCAATTACTTTCCATAGAAGGCAGACGTGAGTGTGATCTGTCCAAATCATTATCATTAACGCAATTAAAGTTCCCCCTCGCAATATTATGAAGCAGTCCTCAATGTCCACCACCCCAAAAGGAGATGAACTATTATTAATTGTCCATCCTTGTTTGCAAACAATGCATCAATTTCTCAAGAGGCCCTGTTCTGACTCGTATTAGTGCCCTTCCAGCATAAGATGAGAAACATTTTGCCATATGCCTTTCCTCTCCATAGTTTTGGCAATTTCTCGGTTTCTTTGAAAGAAGTCTCTTTTGTAGGAAAGCAATACGCCTACTTCTTATTTTCAAGTAGTACAATACCCTTGCATTGGTTTAAGTGGTTGTCCTCCCCTTCACATTCAAAGTCAGAAACATATACATCTAGGAACTTACCCTCACATATGTAAATATAGTAGTTTGAATAAAGGATTCCCAACTCCTTAGCATAAGTCCAACTCATCTGAAAATTATGCTGCACAGTAGCTATCAGACCTTTCCCACATACAATGTTTCATCCCATTTGTCAAATCTGCATGGCAGCCAGGCAAGACAGGAACGCCACCCACCCGGCTCGGGGGAATTCCCTATATCGTGTCATAAGCACACCCAATAGTAATTAAGACTACCTCCACCCCACAGGGCTGATAATGAAATCCACCAGCCCAAACAAGTCAACCATCCATAAAAAATAATGGTAAAATAAAGATACCACACCACTCTAATATATTAATCACCACCTCCATTCATCAGTAGCCTACCACCAAGTTATGTTACTTAGAAGGCAAACTCCTTGCAGGGTGCCTAGTGGAAGCACAGTATGGTTAGCCCCCAAAATTATATGCCAGAGAGAATGAGGAGGAGTCTCTTAGATTGGGAGAAGCAAGCACTCAGTATGTATGACCCAATGTCACTGATCGCTGTGAGAGAACCATGGTAGCACGGCTCAAACTTAGTCAAGGCAACAACAGAGTCGGACAACTTCAATTAGGATTCTAGCAAAGTTTCAGGCATGTCAGTGCACAGGATAGCACCCTCAAATACCAAAAGAGACAAAGGTCTGTGGATCATAACATTTGATTTGAACTAATAGGGGAGACCACTTGGTCTAGTCGCTGGCCAGTCAGCAAGTATTCTGCGCGATCGCTAGCACTAAATTCATAGTCACCAGTGTCAATCAATACTGTAAAGGATTCAATAATTTTGCTGGACAGTGGTCCGATCCTTGATCTGTTGATGAATGAGTCTCTCTGGTTTGCGTCTTCTAAATTTTTGTTGGGTGTATTCTTGGGGGATCTGGTTTCTGGGATGTACCTCCAATGGATACAAGTTGCTCCAACACTTCCCATGCTTTGGAAGCCTTTGCAAAAAATTTTTTAAAAAAGGCTTTCCCATGCTGCGGTATTATCAGTTCGGATGAACAACAATAACATGTCTTGGCAGAGTTTCCTGACTGCAAGAAATGTTCTACAACCACGGTGTAATGGAGACATCTTTCAATTGCCAATTATCAGAGAGCCAGAATAAATCTTTTGTAATACAATATTTCCCAATAATTTAATCATTTCTCAATGACCTGTCTGGCAGGGACCCCTGGCAGCAGGAGATGAACCCTTTCTACTGAGAAGAATTTTGACAGGTCATGCGGGACCACAACTTAAGACAATCGGTATCAAGGAAACATTTGTGCTAGATTCTTCAGCGTGCTCAGGCAGACCTACCACTCTGATGATGTTTCTGCTGGACCAACCTTCAGTCCTGAAGTTTAAGAACCACACTCTATCCTGCAAGTCTGTGATCTGGTTATGGAGATAGTCAACCCTTGGCGCCTGTTCTGTTAGCGCTGCTTCAGTCACCCCATGCTCTCTGACAGTTTATGTTGGTAAGCCTGCAGCAAGCTCAAATCAATTGATACTGTATCTGTTTTTGTCTCTAGTCCAGTAAGAGACTCTTGTATGGGTAGAAAAAGGTGTACTAGATGGTCTATGGCCATATTGGAAAAGTAAACTCCGTCTAGTATTGATTTGGACGTACCTAGCAGGCCAGTTCTGGCAGGCACACCAACATAGTTCTGGTGCAAATGTTTCAGCTTAACATATAGATTATATACATAATCCACAGTAGAAGTGATTCAGTCCATCCATTGGCATCCTGCAGCAGCAAAAACGTGAAGGAGCAGTTGGGGAGTCTCACTGCCAAGCAGATCTTACAAGAGAATCAGATGGAGTTCAGTAATTGAGAGGAGTCCAAGATCGCATTACTGCCAGCCTTCCAATGAGCATCAGTATTCAGGTCCCATCCTAAAGGAGAGCTGGTTCCTAAACATCTGTGTTTTGCCTACATAGGTCTTTTCTTTCACCCAGTTGAAGGCGAGACAAAAGGATCAGAATGCAGCTATATCACGCCCCACCCATTCATTCAGTCGGGCAACTGGGTCAGGTACGAGGGTGCACTCAGTGTTTTTCTCTGGTACACTGTGGCTTGAAGGGCCCTAATTGGCCTTTCGTGGCCACATTCCCCTCATTCTATTGGCTCTGATCTCTGCAGCGAACAAGGTCTAGGCACCTTCGCCTACCACAGTGTTGTTGCCTTGGTCGGTTCCCAATAACATCTCCTGTGGGCTTCTCTGGGGCACTGTGTCACTCCTCCATAGCTGCTGGGAACACACCATCTTAGCTGTATTCAGTAGGCTGACAACCAGGGCTACTGGTTGTCATCAGTTTTAGCAGGCGTAGCACTGCTTCAAAGATACAACATACTGTAATTTCGGGTGCCATTTCTCTTTTCTTATCCTTGTGAATGTCAGGGATGGCCGGCTTGTCTGGGGGAGTCTGATGGATGCCGAGGATGAGTGCAAGAATCACGTGTGTCACAGTAATTTATAGCAAGGTTTCCTCCAAATTTGTGAGGTAGTTGTTGGATGAAGGTTTTATTATGGTGGCTGTTCTGATGAGTTAATTTAAGAATTGTACAGTTACATCAGTGGTGCGGCTGGAAAAAGAAGCTGAGAGATTAGATAATACTCCCAGAGCTGCAAACAGTAGGGTCTAGGGAGTACCACACTGATCCACAGGAGATGATGCAAAAGATATGCGGCTGAGTTTCCGAAGGGAGGAAGTTTTAGGCTGAAAATCTGGAATACGCTTCGAGATACTCCGTGTTGAGGCTACCAGGAGGTGGACGATCTTTATTGAGCTGCAAAATCTCCTGAAGAGGAAGGCAATGATGAGGGAAGCATCCAGACAAAAAGGACCATCATTGAGGGTTGTAGGATTCAAATCTTCCCACATTTGAGCCAGGAAAGTCAGAGGCGAAACAGGGAATCCAGCTCATCAAAAAGGAAATGTTAGTTGCAGGACATGAGGCATTGATCTATTTTTCGGCCATGCTCTCCCTTCTGGCTCAGCTCCAGACTTTCTGGACTACAGAAGATTTGAGCAAAAGGATGGTGGTACGGAGGCTTCAGCTACTTGGGGGAGAGGGCTCATGTGAACTGTAGCCCACATATGTCTGAGGATCTTGGAGAGACTTGATCGATATTGCTGCTGCGAGAGCTTATGTATGAGCATCTTTCCTTTTTTCTCTACTTCCTACCCCCATGATTCTATAGCATCATCTTTTTGTTTCAGGCGTCAGTGTTGTCTACTCTAATTCATAGTTTGATGCCAGAGTATGGCTAGGTCTATTTCATGCACAAGAAGTGATAGAGTAATGGTTTATTGTGCTTAATAAAAGGTAATTAAAACACGGAGTGAGGAATTAAATAGGAGGACCATAGGACTTTATCTTGTTATGTTTCAGGTAGAGTACTTTTGTTGATGCCACTGTCCAAGATAAGGCTATGGATCCGTGTACCTTTTACATTTATTTATTTTTAGCAGATTTGGTTTTGGGTTGAGCCACGGTCGGGAAAGCCACCCTGCACAGAAGAAAGGAAACAGGTGAAATAAATAATGCTGAAGGCATGCGAAATTGTACCTTGGTTGTTATTTGGAGGGTGAAGAGGATACTGTAGGCAAGAGGTCTTGAGATAGAAGAATAAACATTCAGAGTGAACGAGAAAGTGACACAGAAAGAAAGACTGCTACAGAGCTAGGCTAGTGCTGTAAGATTCTTGGGTGAAGTTTCACTTAAGTTGGGAGGAGAAAGATGGATTCAGAGGGACTGGAGGAATGATTGAGGAGGAGTATGGAGAACAGCAGGAAGGAGGTTTGAATGATGCACATCAATTCATTGGTTTAAGGAGGCATATAGGAGACAAGAGCTAATGAACTGCAATACATGCAAGGCACTAGTTTGGGGTGCTGGTTCCAGAGAGGACAGACATCTTCTTTGAGTCATTTTTAATAGAGCATAGAGTGGAATAAAATGGAATGCACAGAATGTTGTTTTGCTTTGCTCTAATGGCTTGCATAGAGGGAGCCATAGAAAATGAAATTTATCTCTGCCCATGCAAGATCAAACTTCTTGTGAAATTAATAGTCATTGTAAACAGTTGTTACCGTGCTATTCCAGGACTGACACTTTTATGACCTTAATGGTTAAGGTTGAATAAAGTTAATTGATGATGATGACTGTCACTGGCTGGTGGAAGAGTTTAGAAATAGATCTGGTAGGGCCAATAGATGGTCATCTACTTAAGGAAATGGTAAGGTTTGTGGACCATCCTCAGCAGACAAGACATTGCAGCAAAGCCAGCCCACCAAGTTAAAGGGTTGCCCAGGGGCCACGATGAGAAGAGTAGTTCCTACTTTTTCTTAAGGGTGCTGGATGGGGGCTCACTTGCACAAGAAGCTGAACGTGCTCTTCATTGCTCTGAGTAGCAATGAAAGACTGTTAAGAATCCAACGAGTTGTGGGTCACTAAGGTAGGTGGAGCAGAATGGTAACAGAGCATACTATAGAGGCTAGCGCTTTATTGATATGGTGGGTAAGATGGCCGCCACTCAACAAGGGACGTCAAAACTGCTGTTTGGCAGGATCAGAGTATCACAGGTTCTTTGGCCAGGAACATGATAGGCGGACGAACCTCTGTGGTCCCCAAAGTAAGGTTCACTTATTTGGAAGAAGTTGAAAACCAACAGGCTCACTAGCAACAGGGGAACGTTTCCAGGCTCCCTATGAGACTGAAGGATTAACATGGTGGAGACAGCCGGATGTATTTTACAGAAAGCCAAAGAACAACTGTGCTGAAACAGAACTGGGATAATGTGCTGAAATAGAAGTTTCATAAAAGCAAAACAAACTGAAGTGCAGTTACTAGCTTATGTACTGTAGAAATGCAGGCCATATGCTGCTACCGAGCACCTGCTGATTACAGACTGAAGCCACTAGAAGCGTCCACAGCAATGGCTATGACTTGGGCCCCTTAAGCGAGAGGAGGTTCCATAGAAATAAAAGAAACATCTTAAGAGCTCACTTTACCACCCACAAACCAATGGTTTAGTGGAAAGGATGAACCGGGTTGTGGGTGAGTGTATCAGATGGTCTAGAGCAGGCAGTCATGATATTTCCAAATCGCTTGATGCCATGATTTGGTTCTATAGGTCTACGCCACATTCCTCTACGAAGATTTCTCCTTTCGAACTCCTGAGGGGAGGTAAGCCCAACTCTAGTTTTAGACCTGCATGGATGAGGAAGTGGGACAAGTTTGAATCAGATGTTGACAATTACATTTCAGTGTTACGCAGACTGGCTGCTGACTGTAAATTCGAGAATTTTACGGATCAACTCATTAGAGACCAGTTCGTGTGTCAGTGTAAGGACAAGAATATTCGACAAAAACTTTTGAGTTTGAGTGATCCATCTCTTGATGAGACGATCAAGATTGCCAAGAGCGTGGAAATGTCTGTAGTTTCTCTCAAAGAATTGGATGATAAACCTATTGATGGTGTGAATGCTGTAAATGTTAGCAGTTCACTTAAGAATCGTTCCAAAGTCAATCAATCTGTGAGTCAGTCTGGTAGGCCCAAATCCGAGGTAAATTCTCCTTACAGAGGTAATAACAGCATGTGCATAAAATGTGGTAATCCACAACACACCAAAGGTTCTCGTTGTCCTGCAAACAATGTCATGTGCAATTATTGCAAAAGGATCGGTCATTTTGCAAAAGTCTGTTTAAAGAAAAAAAATCCTAAGAAACCAGCCGTTTGTTCTGTTGAGTCTGATTCTGAGTCAGACCCTGAGGTTGTCTCTGTAGTTTCTATCAAAGATGATTTTAATGTACACAGTTCAACCTCTGATAAAAGGGTTATTGTTGGGGATCCTTCCAATTGTGTTGATCCCATAGCAGACATTGGTATTGGTAACTACACTGTTAAGCTACTAGTTGATTCTGGGGCGAAAATCACTATGATTACGCAAAAATTGTTTGATGAAACATGGAATGGTTCACAAGTTCTCGCACCACCTGATCGTTCACCTGTCTCATATGAGGGGAGGAAAATAGATCTTTTAGGATTTTTTGAAGAAGAAATGTCATTTAAAGACAGGAGAATCAAAGGGAAAATTTATGTTGCCGTGAAGGGACTTAACATCTTGGGGTGGTTTCACCAGGGCCTGTTTGGGATGATGCTCAAGCCTGGTGCTAAAGAGCAAGTCTTAGTCGTTGGGTCCGATGATGTTAGTCTTGCCTGGAAAAAAAAATTCCTGAAGTATTCTCAGAAACTTTGGGAAAAATCAAAGGGTTCAGGCACAAGATTATAGTTAAGGAAGGTGCCCTTCCGATTAAACAAACTAAGAGGTGTGCCGTTCAGCGTAAGAGAGGATTTGGAGAAGGAACTGAAGGGTCTTTGTGAAAAGGGGATCATTGAACCTACAGACTCTTCACTCTGGCTTTCTCCTTTGGTTGTAGCAAGAAAGAGGGGAGGGGATCTTCGTGTTTGTGTTGACTTAAGATCACTCAACAAAGAAATTTGGGTTGATTCCCATCCCCTGCCCAAGATTAATGATTTATTTTCTTCCACAAAAGGGGCGCGCATCTTTTCGAAGTTAGATTTGGCGTGTGCATACCACCAGGTGGAGCTCGATCCCGAGTCAAGACATCTCACTGCATTCGTATCGCCTTTAGGAACATTCCGCTACTGCCGCATGCCTTTTGGGCTGGCGTCAGCGGCGTCAGTGTTCCAAAGAATAATGAGCAATATTCTCAGAGATGTTGAGGGAGTTCTTGTGTTTCAAGATGATGTTCTTGTTTTTGGGAAGGATGTGGTTGCCCATGATCGTGTGCTTGAAAAAGTTCTGACCTTGTTCAAGAAGCGTGGAGTGGTATTAAAAGAAGGGAAATGTCAATTTCAATGTTCTGAGGTGGAATACCTAGGGCACATTATCTCACAAGACGGGGTCAGTCCTAGACCAGGTTTACTTCAGGCAATTGTTGACGCACCGGAACCGCAGGATAAGGCTGGTGTCAAATCGTTACTTGGCCTATGAGTATTACTCACGTTTCATTGCTAACTTTGCGTCTGTTGTGCGACCAATTAGCAATCTTCTCAAGAAAGGAGTCAAGTTTGTGTGGTGCAATGAGTGTGTTAATGCTCTCAAGGTTGTTAAGTCTGCATTAGTTACGAGTCCTGCTTTGAAACCTTTTGACCCTAGTTTGCCTTGTTGTGTCACTGTTGATGCGAGCCAAGTTGGTGTTGGCGCTACTTTGACACAAGTAGATAACGTGTGCGAGAACACTGTGTGTTTTGCATCAAGGGTGCTGAGGACTCCTGAACTTCAGTACTCAGTCATTGAAAGGGAGTTGCTAGCCTGTGCCTGGGCTATTGAGAAGTTCAGACCTTTTATCTGGGGAAAGAGGTTTTTGCTTTTGACTGACCATAAACCTCTAGTTAACATTCTGGGCGGGGGTTTGAGTAAGTGTTGCACACCAAGAATCATGCGCATGGTAACAAAGCTCCTTCAATAGAACTTCGAAATTAAGCATATATCAGGTGGGAAGAATGGCAGGGCAGATTTTTTATCGCGTTTTCCTGTCTTGTTGAATGATCATGAGGATGTGAGTTTGGATGAGTCTGTTAATGAGGACTGTGATGACTGTCTTGTTGCTGCCATGGATGTGCCAGATTTGGATTTAGGTTCAGAGAGTGATTGGCTGCAAGCGATTGAGTTGGATAGTGCCTTGAGGGAAGTTTGTGATTTTGTCAGAAAAGGGTGGGCTAGAGAAAAGGCTCTTCCCATCTCTCTCCAACCTTTTTGGAAGGTTGAGGGTGAACTTTCCATTGAGGATGGTTTGTTACTCAGGGGTGACAAGTTTGTGCCTCCTTGTTTGTTCAGGAAAACCATCATTGGAAAAGCTCATGAAGGTCATCTTGGTTCTACCCTCACTAAACGGCGTATTCGGGACACCTATTGGTGGCCTGGGATGGATGGCGACATTGATTTAGTTGTTGCCAACTGCGTTGTTTGTTGTGCCGCAGACAAAAGTTTGAAGGTGTCAGTGCCTCCGTTAATGCCTATTGAGTATCCTAAGGGCCCTTGGTTGAAACTTGGCATTGATGTCATGGGACCTTTTGAAGTTCTGCCAGGTGGATGCCGATTCATTTTGGTTCTTATGGATTATACTTCAAGATGGCCTGAGATCAAGATGGTTAAGGAGGCCAACACCAAAACTGTGGTGGAGTTTCTGAAAAGCGTGTGGCTTAGAGAGGGTTTTCTGGAATCTTTGGTCTCAGACAATGGGAAACAGTTTGTCAGTTCTGAATTTGAATCTTTCCTGTTTGAGTCTGTTGTGAAACATCTTAAGAGCTCACTTTACCACCCACAAACCAATGGTTTAGTGGAAAGGATGAACCGGGTTGTGGGTGAGTGTATCAGATGGTCTAGAGCAGGTAGTCATGATATTTCCAAATCGCTTGATGCCATGATTTGGTTCTATAGGTCTACGCCACATTCCTCTACGAAGATTTCTCCTTTCGAACTCCTGAGGGGACGTAAGCCCAACTCTAGTTTTAGACCTGTATGGATGAGGAAGTGGGTCAAGATTGAATCTGATGTTGCAAAATTGATGTCGGTAGCTTCTGAAAATATGTCTAATACTCAAATGAAGCAGAAACAGTGGTATGATTCAAAAAAGGTGTGAAGGTTGCCCCACTTGAAGTGGGTGACTTCGTTAAGATCAAAACTGCTGTTCACTCTAGGAAAGGGGATTGTAAATTTAGTGAGCCGGTTGAAGTCATCAAGATTGTTGGAAATGCTGTGAAACTTGCAAATGGTTTTTGGTGGAACCTTAACAGGGTTGTGAAAGTTCGGATTAGAAGAGAATCTATTGTTAATAAGAACTAAGTTCCTTTCTCTGTCAACAATACTGTGACTGGTGTTCCTGAGGAGGTGGTTCCTCTGTCCACCAATCTAACTTTTCCTAGAAAAAGTTCAAGATGTATAGTAAAACCTGCTAGGTATAGCTCATAACATATTTTTTGTTGTGTTTTTTTTTGTTTTTTGGAAGAAAAGAGGATATGTTGTATCTTGTATAGGTTGTTTCATTGTTATACCCTTTGTACTTTACCTTTAAGCATATTACTTCAGTGTGTTCTGGAATGTGAGTATCCTGGCAACTGTAAAGAGAGATTCTGCTTGGAGCTGTTGGTGGAGCTGCTCCCCTGCTCTGCTGTTGATGTAGCCAATAAAGTACCATTTTAACTTGAACGACTCAAGCATATTACTACCTTCAGGGCACTTAAGTCTGTATCTCATAAGGAAAGAATCACGGACAGTTAGTAAAGGAGAAGTGCAATGGCTCATTTAGTTATAGAATGCTTTTTAGGAAAGCCTTCCAGTGTGTGTGGTAGACACAAACAATTGATTACAACAGTTCTTAAAGCTTTGGAAAGGCGCTGGGACACTTAAAGAGTTATGATCTAACATCCTGCACATAAATAGTGCCTTTTGGAGTAGTAGGCCCTGAGGAAAAAAGTCACCAGATGGGCTATCCTTCCAGAATTATTTATAATACTGCTGATAGTCAAGTTACTTCCAGGTGCAAGGCCCTGGCAGTCATAATCGAAAGACTGATCTCAATAAATGTTTAATTAGTTAATCTTTAAAGATTTTCTGAAAGGCAGATATTTGCACAATTTCACATTGACTGGTAAGATATTTCTAGGCACCCAAAACGGTGTGCACAAGACTTCCGCCTGCATTCTAAATGGAGGAGTCCAAATAGGAAGCAACATTCAAAATATTTTAGCCTTTTTCCCCCAGAGATTCAACATTGAATTTACAGACAGGTCATTTTTAAAGCCACTCAAAAGCCAAGTACTTACTACCAGTATGAGAGCATGAGGAGGAAGGGGCAGATGATGACGGCTTGAAGTATTTGCCAGTCCTTGCAGAGGGCTGCCAAGCCTGGGAGAAGGAACTGCCCCGCCATGGCGATAAAGCTAGCACCTATGGTGATCATGAACCTGTTCGTGGGCGGGCAGAGTTCGATCCCTGAAACCAAACAGAAAATGAAATTATTATTCAGAGCAGGGAACACGAACATGGCCAATCAGCGTGCAATGCGCAGACTGAGACCAAGCAGTTCAATTCACTTCAATGTAATGTTCTAGAACGCTGGGCTTGTGCCTTTTTTGTTTACATTCATGCTGCAGTCATTCAGTGAAATGTGAATTTCTCTGGCCAAGCAATAGACTTGATTCTTTTGAAGTACTCTTAATTATATACAATTTATATTTATTAAGGCATTTTTTTTTATATCAGGCACGTGGACAAGTCCTACGGTAGTTCAGCAAAAAAGTATAAAAGCATACATCCAAGTGAGTAATGTAAACATGGTTGCTATACCAAAATAATTAGTATAGTATATACAATACAGCATAACACATGATACTCCAACTTGTACAATATAGCAAATGTTATGCTCCATAATCTTTATTAATCATATATTAATGTGTGCAAATCTGTGGCCATATACATATACAGAGGTCACAATTTCTATAACTGAACTATAACCATTTGTTCATGTTAACTCATGCTAACTAAATGATTGTCCTAACTACGACTAGGCCTCTGAGGCTTGAAGCTTTCATTGCTGCTTTAAGGTTGTTTTCTAAATTATGCTTTCAAGTTTTTCTTTCCTTTGCAGGAACCTAATAACCTTGAATAGCTAAGAAGAGTAGCTCATGGTTTTGCTTGTAGAGAAGGTAGTTTAATTGATAGCCTGCTGTGATTCACATCGTGTGTAGGAAATGAGAAGATCCTCCTGTATCAGGCGGACCAGGCTTTTGCTATGTTCAAGGCAGTGCAGCTGTTTGACCCTTTATTTGGCGATGGGAAAGTAGGGAGTCTATCTGCTCCCGGATGACGGAATAACCTGATTGGCACCACCTCTGGGAAGCACGTGGGAAAGAGTGCTGAATGAATTGCATTATTTTAACTATGTGTCTTCATTTAGTTAGAGAGACTTTGCTGAGGGAAGACCTTTCCCTAACTTTGATACTGGAGACCCCATCTTTCTAAGCCCTTGAGTTCAATTCTTGAATGTTTCTGCCATTTATTTTGAACCTTAACTTGGTTCATTTCAGGGTGACACCTTCTACTTCGGATTTCCCCTTTTGCTACTTTCAGATGTTTTATTTAGATTAGGGAAATTCCTTTATGGAACGGATATATAATCTATTTTACATTTTATATGGTATTATGATTTGCATTGTCCTTTACACAACATATTATGGAGAACTGATTAACAATACTGAATTTTATGATTACTTGAGTGACTGAGATTTTTAATTAATAAAATCTGTAACTTTGACTAAATTGCAAATAAATCTTTATGGTCGGAAACCATTTTCTCTATCTTTTTGGTGGAGCCAAATTGGTTTCCCTGTAAACTGAAATTAATGTTCGGATGTTAGCTCCCAGAATACACTTTCAGCTAACAAACAAGGGTTCTTACGCCCAGCGGCGTAATCTGTTTGACAACTTTACCAGAGCCAGAAAGTTTAGAAAGTTGTGCTGCATCACATGGTAAGAGTAAAATACTCATGTTTCTCAGGAGATTATATATATATATATATATATATATATATATATATATATATATATATATATATATATATATAATAAAGTCACAGACAGCATTTGGGTAGAGATAAATTAATATTATCTCAATGATTATTTACAGTCATTGTGAAGATGAAAATTAACTCGGGTTTCTCAGACATATTATACATAGATAAGTCAGGTCGTTAAGTTGCTAATACAGTCTCAGAAGATGGAAGAAGCAGACTTAATTTTATCAAGACAATCATCACCATAAGGTTACATCAATAGTGATTTCATTTGGAACATCATTCCATACCTTAGGTACTTATCTAGAGAATAAGCACAATAGTATGGAACTTTCCCTGAAGGAAATATACTAGACAAAGCAGATCGGATATGAAGATTTGTTTTTGGCCTCTTCTTACATTTAATGTATTACATAGATATTGAACAGATATTTAGCAGTGCTCACTATTAGGTCCCTGAAGATGCAGGCAATTCTGTAAATACATCAGACTGCTGGACTCAGCAATCAGGCTATTTGTTGTCATGTAAAGCTTTGCGGCCTAAGTTTTAAAGCACTTAACCACTGTCAAAGTCTAGAGCCTGGATATCAGACATCTCATGGATGGAGATTGGCGTACCAAGACCAAAGCGTGGAGTGGTGGCACAAATTGTATTCTTTTATGTTACCCTGTAATTTCCCTTCACAGCCTCTCTGTTATTTTCTGAAAACTTCCTTGACATTAGGGATGAGGCAAGAAGCATTGGTATATCTCATTGCTAGCAATGTTAACACACAAAGGGGGTATGAAGGGAAGCTGCCACTTTAAGGAGACCTCGAGTTTGGGAGTAACCCTCTCTTTGCAGCTGCACGTCATGTGGACTTTATATAAGGTCATTTTATTGAAAGTGACATTTGGGGGGCTTTGAGGGACTAAGTGATGTTGGTGACTGCCCTAGGGCTCACTCGTTTGGTGCCTGACCAAGGTGCAGCCTGGAGGAGGTCATGTGATGTTCACAGACTGAATTGACAACTCATGGGGGGACACAGTGCTTCAGAACTTTAGAGATACTCAAATAGAGGAAACACAGCTACTAGGGAAGCAGGCAGCTTTCTTAAAGTCTCCTTCTTTTGACAGTCCTGTAACTCAGTTGTGCAGAAGGCCAGATATAGAAGTATGAACTCAAGCTAGTTGGCCCCTAACTACAAAAGAACACATTCTTATACAGACACAGGAGAGCTACAGGATATTGAGCAATGCTGGCCTAAGCCAAGGCCTCCTCACTTTGGGCCACCGGACTAGCGCTCCACTTGCGTTTTTAATTACATTGGTCAAGCAGGGATAAATATATACATGTGCTCAGGATAACCAGAGAACATTAATTTACTTTCAAAACGTCCAAATTTATGATTTACATAATCAGTGGTTATGCTCAAACTTTGGCATGGATCTGGCCTTTGTGGATCGACTAGGAACATTTGTTATTAAACTGGTTATTCCAGAGTTTGCCTGTACACTTAGAATAAAACTGAGCCCACAATCATTTAGCTGTCTTCATTCCATGCTGCTGGTTATTTTTTTATGGATTTCTCTCTGCATTTTTTGTTGCATAGTGTTCTAGACCACAGAGGATATGCAAATGTAACATGACAGATGCATGATTAGGATTAATTTTCAACTATTATTTAAATAACGTTTTGTATTTACAACATGCATATTCCAAAATCAATCTTATACATTTCATTATTGTTACTGAATAGGTATAGTTATGTAGCACAAAGTACCGTACTGAGTTGTCCAGTTTGAATACCCATACTTATGACATTGGTGCGAGGCTTTACAAGGTGCAAAATGTGCACTATACAAAAACTTTAATATAATATTTGCCAAGGGCTGCCTTTTTGTATATGTAATTGTGTCCTTTCCTGCACTGGCGTAGCAAGTTTTGGGTGCGGCGGCGGCTAAAATCATCGCCAGCACCCCCACCCCCCCCCCGCTCTTCAGCGCGCGGCGGCGGCAAAAGGCAGGGACCGCCACGGGCGGCAGAGTGCCTAGCTACGCCACTGCTTTCCTGAATAAATGAGTTTTCAATAGTCTCTGAATCGGTTAATGTTCATTTACATTCAGTGGTCTGAAAGTCATTCAGTGGGCTTGACAGTATAGTGACTGGACACAAGGCGCGGTCAAACAACATGTTCAGTGACAACAGCTCACTGGATACTGTTAAAGGTCGTAGCTAACTGGCTCTGACGGCAGGGGCAAACACATTCTTGGCACTCACTCATGTACTTCATAAAAGTCCCAAACAAATCACCTACAAAGGGAAGTTATTGTTATGTCGACGAACCAATAACTATTCAGCATTATACAAACAAGAAAATCTCTTACACAACGGTAACCTACTTTGAAAGCGGTCATCTAATTTAAAAACACTGGTGGGATAAGCAGTCCTCCGACTGCATCCTTTGGCTCAAGCTCTCTCAGGGTCTGCAACCCCATTGTGGAATCCCCCATCAGTGAATCTTCTCAACTAATTGTACTTTAAAAAGCAAATAAAAGACAACCCTCTAATACCCAGGGCTTAAACTGTTTCTTTTTTTTTTTTTAGAAACATTCATGAAAAGCCTTGGCACATGATTTATGTAGTCCTGGAACCAGTGGTGAATTGCCTCTAAATTCTTTGCATAGTGGCTGTCATCAGTATGTTTTATATAATTAACATGTCCTGGCCCTTGATATACCTATGGATAAAAAATGTTGTCCAGAGATTTTCATTTTTGGTTTGTGTTTTTGTATCATTAGAGAAGTAATTTAGCTTGGGTAGACATTGCTAATCCGAGCCGAATTTTTCTGGACTAAAGTTTTTAAAATGGCTGATTGTTGCAGTGATGATGTAATATTTCAGGAACCATGAGACCTATATACTTCATTTTGGTGTCATGACATTGGTTTTGGGGGTCAAGTAGTCTTATAGAGACAGAAAATAACTCCTCAGAGCAACCCTTCCACCATTTTCCAAAATGGCAGGTCTATAATGATGTGTTTTAGCCATCATATTGGAAAAGGTTTTTAATATTGTTTTTGTTTCAGGTTGTCCATTGATTAAAATTAGTAAACATGAGTGAAGCAGGTGGTAGCACAGGATCATTACCCCCGGACTGTGTTGCCAACTTAAGAATCAGAGGACTCCTTCAACAAAGAAAAATGTGTCATATGCTAAACTAATCCGAAAGAAAAGCGAACATCAACTGTGGCTGGACAGAAGAGAGTTCGAGATGCTGCAGAAATACATCAAGACGAAGTTCACAAAAGATTGAAACTGATGGGTGAAAAGGATCAAATATTTTATTGCAAACAACAAGTGCTACAAATCATATACAATGGAAAAAGCCTGGAAAAAAATTGTCAAAATAGCAGAAACCAGTGAATCACAACAAGAATCTGAGTCTTCTGAGAAAGCGACGACAACCAAACCCAGTGCCCATCCACTTAGAAGATTGATGGCTACTCCTCGTCCACCTCCAACAACTGATCAGAAAGCAGAGGATCTTCAATGTGTTATCAGTGGTTTAGCCAGAACAAGGGCCATAGGGATTGACAAAAGAACAAAGTACAGATTATGTGAGTCTCAAAGGGCAAACATGTTTTTATCTGCAGCTAGTTTCTGCCAAGATTACGTTTTCAGCCCAGTAGCTGATCTAAACCGCGAGGGTATTGTATTTGCAGCAGATCTGTATGCCCACCCAAACTGCATGCGTGCATACATTCGAAAATATGAATGTACAATAAGCTCCCAGCAGCAACGTAACTGCCAGCCTTCAGTTAAGTTTGCACTCTTTGAGAAAGCAAATTAAGTTTTAAAGTCACTCGAGTGCTGGCTATGGGCTCATACTCAGTGAGATCAGAGAAATAATGGTCAACATTGATGAAATCCATAATAATGAAATTAAAGATTTTTCTGGTGAGAATATGCAATTGCAGAATTCATTTTTGTCAGTCTAACAAAAAGAATGAGACACTTCTGGTGTTCTCAGCTGATTTGACTTCTGAAGTTCTTGCTGCCGAAATAAGATCACAGGATGCAGTAAAACCAGCAGGAACCATTTTAAGAAATATCCTGAAAGATTTAAATTTTAGACTTAATGACAAATTCTGTGATGCCTCAGAGCTCCACAAATCATGGGAGTCAACAAGAATGCCTGATGTTGTCTTAACATTTTTTACATCATTGTTTAATATCAGCAAAGCAAAACTGTTACAAACTAAAGTTCTTGAGTTCGTAACAGAAGTCAACAACATTGATGATGGCTTTGAAGATATAAGCGAAGTAGTGGAAGACAATCTCCATGAGCCAACAAGCTTATGTTGTGCAAATATGCTGTCTTTTCCAAATCATGTTTTATGAAATACATCACAGCAAAAACAAAATTCTGCTACACATGAGGACTGCCCTTGTAATCTAAGACAAGTGCAACAGTAGAGAGCTCATCACTTCAATGAATAGGATTGGTGTATCAACAAGTTATAATGACATAGTACGTAGCTGGAATTTGTTAGCAGCTCATGCTGTAAAATCTTGTGAATCCGACAGCACTCCACTTCCAAGTCACTTTACCAGAAAAGGATTTACAATTCCTGCTCTTGATAATTTTGATTTTGAAGACAGGTCGTCTTTGTCTGGAACAACCAGCACACGATACTGCCATGGTGCTTTTTCAAGACTGTACCAATGGAGTAGTGCTGGAAAACAAGCTGTGTCAGCTGTAGGAATAAACAAACAAAGCTGCAAACTTGTAACCCAACTGTCTTGCCAACGTGTGCAAAATCACTACAAGCCATCAACATATTCCAGTCCACCAGAAAGTTTCAAAGTGGCCGAGGACATGGATCTTCTTCTACCTAATTGCTGCAGTCCGCAAAGCTGATTTAACTGAATTTATCATATCGCTTATTCGGTGCTGACTGAAGGATGAAGAAAAGCCAGTTCCTCCGTGGGCTGGAATTCATGCTCTGATCTCCCAGAATACCATACCACTGAAGAAGGTTGGATTTTTACCAGTAATACCATCACCAGTCACAAACTACGCAACAGTATACGCAGCTCTAAAAATTTACAAAATGTGTGTGCTCAGCTTGAAGACAAGTCTATGATGCCAATTTTCTGCGATGGTGTTTTCCGTATTGTAGCTGACATTTTTATGAGAAATCCAGAAGGATATGATGACCTTTATCCAATGATGGGCGTTTTCCACATGAAAAAAGTTGCGCTGTGGTGTGCAGGAAGTTATTTCAGTGGATGTGGCATGTGGATGTGGCATAGACAATGCACTTATTGAGGCTGAAATCTCTGAAAGCAAAACTGTCCAGTCAGTATTGAGCAGAAATCATTATGTTTGTTCGGTACAAGGTATGCTTATCATATCTGAGGCTATACAAACATTGCATTGGAATGCTTTCTGGAACAAGAATTAGGTTTTGCATATCTTATCTCAGAAGTGAACAAGGCACAGAGTGCACTTCTTCAAAAGACATAATGCAAAGCCAGGCAATGTTCAATACACGCAGTTAAAAATCAGTAAATCTGAAAACCAAATCCGTAGAGTTTGTCAGAGAATGTGAAGAAAATTAATAACTTTGCAAGTAATGGGGAAATGTTTTCCACATGAAAGCTCTAGTGAAAAACTTTGTACATGCTGATCTGGAAGGTGATTGGGAGCTGCATGTGAAGACTGTGGAGTCACTGATTACTGTGTTTCCCAAATTCGATTGCATAAAGTACCTGAGATATGGGTCCTGGCATTTGGAAAGAGTGAAGAAGCTAGAGATGAAAAAAACATACCTTTTACAGAAAATTAATCCAAAGACATTTTGTGGTGAAAGACAGAGGGAAGGTTCAATGCTGTGGCTCTAGATATGGATCTGGATCAGACGAGGCAGAGATCACAGAAAAGCTCCAAGGGAATTTTTGGTCAGACACGTAAAAGTGAATATGTTGCTCAATGGCAGCTAGTATACCATGAAGCTAAATTACTTCTCCAATGATCCAAAAACACAAATCAAAAATGAAAATCTCTGAACAACAATTTTTTTAAGAAGGTATTTCAGGGGGCCGGGATTAAAAAGGGCAAAAAAACAACCGAGTTCTGAGCATCTTTTCTTAGATGCTACATTGTGTTCGGTAGAGAATTATGCATAATGTATGTCTACACTATCACATGTTAGGAATAGCCACATGGGCAGCTTCTGTTATTCTACAATGCCATTTTCTTCAACTTTAGGAGAAGTCAGAGAAGGGGGGGGGGTAAAAATAGACTTAAGTGACGAAGAATATCAAGCACATTATTGCCTTGATATCTACCTTCTGTAACTAGCAAATAATGCTTAAATCAGTGCAAGTTGTCCTACCAAGCTATGAGTCAATGTTTGCATAAATGGCAAAATTAGGAAATTCCAGCAGATGTAACAATGCATTAAATGTAGAAATGTAATTTTACAGTGGCAGGACAAAGAGGAAGATACGGCTGTGGGAAAAGCTGAATCCATGGTATGCCAGGCAGAGCTGGACATATTGCTAAGTCTGCCCGGCATTGCACACCCTTCAGAGGCACTAGCTTTTCTATGAAACCTCTGGATTTCTTTGCTGGATTATCTGGTTGTGTCATCTTGTTTTCTACATTCCCAAAAACATTTGAATGTGGAATAAAAGGTCTAATACAAACCACTCATTGTCACTCATTATGAGTGGCTCGGTAATCCTCCAGGTAACTCTGCACCCTGAAATTAATAATTAGTTGCGAAGGGGACCACTGTTGTGACATACCTCCTGCATTGTACGCCAATTGAGTTAATTGTATGCAAAAACATCAATAAACACTTTTCTTTTTTAAAGGATGGAGTGTACCAGTAACTAAAGGGCAGGGTGAGGGTGATTGCAAGTGGGACCGTGAGGGTCCACTTAGAAATAAGGAATTACTGGAAGGATTCTGTAATACTGGCGAGAATCTATTGCTAATTTATCATTTTTCTGCAGCGTTTTAAGCGGAAATTGAATGATTATTGAAATTAGCGTTTTTTGCATTTATTATATTGTATATTTAATATTCTCTATATAGTATTCGTTTGACCTTGGAATTTTGAGTTTTTACTAAAAGGCTCAGATGATTGTGGCCCAGTACCTGCAGTTTAAATATGGTAAATTAAGACTCTAAAGCTCTAGCAACAGGAACACAAAATTACCACTTTTGATTTCAAAAGCTAAAAGATTCAAGTTCCCATTTTTCTTTTACCCCAAAAGCTTTGTCCATAAAGCAGATTCATGCACACCTGCACGTGTCTGCATCATTATATTTATCAGAAAAATCAAAGTTAGACACTGAAACATTGGAAGCCTTCAACTATGACCTCCGGCAAATGGCGCCAGCTACCCTTTCTGTTCCACTTCCTGTAGTATGCTGAAGATAGAGGACGCACTGCTTTCTCAACATAAACTAGGCCACACTTCAGGCTTGAACACAGACTGAGTGATCTAAACAGAGCAGACTCCTATCTACTAACTTGTTTCTTTGCTAATATGTTAGCTTATATATAGATTTGGGATATCTGGCATGCCTATAAAGAGGTCGAACACCAAAAAAGGAAAACTTGTTTGCTAAAAATTGAACACTACGAACAAATCTATCTCATTCAAACCTCAGGTGTCGCACAAGCAGGACACATAGTGAGAGTTTTTCAAACATTGAATTGATTGTATTCCATCAATTCTAAACCTTTTAACGTAGGAGAATACACAATAAGTGGGCCTAGGAGAGCACCATTTGGAAATGAACATAATTGTTTGTAAAGAAATAAGTGAAGGGAACCAAAGTTGTTCTGAGGAGCGCGTTTCTGCGGCTCCTGAACTGCGGGGATGTTTAATACCAAGGTTACCTAATTTTGATTCCACCATCTCATGCCTCTTTTTCCAGCACCTCACACTTCATGTCTCTTTATGTCACTCTTAGAGGCTCTTTTTCATTCACACTCTGTCCCTTTGACACGGTTCAATCTTTCACTTCTTCCTTTGTCTCTTTTCTATTTTTCTCTTTTGCTCTGGGTCACAGTAGTGGGATTATGAACAATAAGCTCTGGTCCCTATAAGTCCATGCCAGTGCTCACCACCTGCAAACACCAGCAAAAATTAAATATTGAATGTCATCACAACATTTGAACTTTAGTGTAACCCTCAGTCATGTGGAGCAAGCCAAAACAAAAACAGACTCTGTGCTAGCAGTGTGCCGAGGACTCCCTCAGTCTACATCTGGAGTCTCCAACGAGTAGCTCGGGAGCTACTGGTAGTTCACCAGCACACTCAAAGTAGCTCTCAGGGGTGACGTCAAGCCAGTATCTCTTTCCGAGAATATGTGCTGCTAAAGAAGGCAGCAGTGCTCATTTTAACACCCTTAGAGTGACAAACAGCCAATCCATGGCAGGGCCTCATGATTGCAGTCAAACACACACACTTTGTGGGTCTATGGGGTTTGCCACATGACCAATTGCATCCACCGTCAGTGACAAGGAGATATACTATGTTGTAGGCCCTGCTTGATGAGTCGCATGAAATGTGAATGAGCAATGGACCATGAGAGAAGAGTGCTAGCAGTAGCCTCAGCAGTAGCCAGTGCTGACTCAGAAGTGTGCGAGTGCAGGAGCCAGAACGAACATGTATTAGTTGGGTGCATAATCAGCCCAAGAGCTCAGGAGAGCATGGTATGGATCCAGAGCAGAAAAAAGTCAGATATATGTGTGTGTGTCTGTGTCTGTCTGTGACACAGTGTGTCCCTCCGTAATAAATAGTGTCGATCCCTGGATACTGCGCCTGGTTCAAGGACTGCCAAAAGTGTATTTTAGCCCCTATCAAAAAGCTTTCACTTCTGGCACAATTGTGTCTGTTCATAGCATAATAGTACCAATTGCATATTAATGCCATCCTTGACTATTTTGGGCTGTGGCATGCTAGCAGCCATTAATGACATATTAAGAGTATGACTGGCCTACTTTAAGCCATCCCTGACACAATGGTGGTTGCCCCTTGCACAATAATGGCATGAATGATATATGGTGGGTATCCTGGTCGTTAAGGTGTCCAGCTTTGGCACAATGATGGCCCTGATATAGTAAACACAAGGAGATGATGGACGGAGCGCTGAAACTTTTCAGACACTCACCCCCAGTCACCGTTCTTTAGCTCACTTCACCACCCTAGTTCAGACACAGCTATATGCAAATCAGTCTTGACCCTGTGCCTCATGGGAACAGTTCAGCCCGAACTGCCAAGCCATGTCTTCCCTGGACCGGAACCAAGCATCCTGGGACCGGTTTCGGGCTAACAGCCCTCATCAGCCAGGCTAGCTTGAATCCAGTGGCAAAGTGAGCAAGGGACCCATGTCTGAGCATACCCTACCAACTTAGGGCAAACAAAGCAAACACAAGGAGATGAACGATGGAGCGCTGAAACTTTTCAGACACTCATCCCCAGTCACAGATCTGGGTTGAATCCATCATCGTTCTTTAGCTCACTTCGCCACCCCAGTTCAGACACAGCTATATGCAAATCAATCTTGACCCTGTGCCTCATGGGAACAGTCCAGCCCGAACTGCCAAGCCTTCTTTTTGCATTTGTCACCCCGAGTGGGATGGGCATGCCCAGACGTGGGTCCCGTGCTCTTCATGCCACTGGAGTCAAGCTATCCTGGCTATCAAGACTGATCTGCATATGGCTGGGTTCAAACTGGAATGCCATGGTGAGCAAAAAACTATGGATTTAGGCCCAGATCTCTGCACTGGGGTGAATGTATGGCATTCGCGCTATACAAAACTTTAAATAAATAAATAAATAAAATTGTTCTGCATTCTGTCCATCAATTGTTCTTTTTGCATTTGTCACCCCGAGTGGGACGGGCATGCCCAGACGTGGGTCCTGTGCTCTCCATGCCACTGGAGTCAAGCTATCCTGGCTGATGAGGGGTGAAACCCCGAAACCGGTCCTAGAATGCTTGTTTCCAGTCCAGGGAGGACCTGGCCCGGCAGTTCGGGCTGGACTGTTCCCATGAGGTACAGGGTCAAGACTGATCTGCATATGGCTGGGTTCAAACTGGAATGGCATGGTGATCAAAAAAACGATGGATTTAGGCCCAGATCTCTGTACTGGGGTGAATGTATGACATTGTTCTGCATTCTGTCCATCAATTGTTCTTTTTGCATTTGTCACCTCGAGTGGGACGGGCATGCCCAGACGTGGGTCCCGTGCTCTCCATGCCACTGGAGTCAAGCTATCCTGGCTGATGAGGGTTGAAACCCTGAAACCGGTCCTAGGATGCGTGTTTCCAATCCAGGGAGGACCTGGCCTGGCAGTTCGGGCTGGACTGTTCCCATGAGGACAGGGTCAAGACTGATCTCCATATGGCTGGGTCCAAACTGGAATGGCATGGTGAGCAAAAAAACGATGGATTTAGGCCCAGATCTCTGTACTGGGGTGAATGTATGACATTGTTCTGCATTCTGTCCATCAATTGTTCTTTTTGCATTGGCCCTGATATAGTGGCAGGCATTTTGGCATAATACAGCCATCCTTGGTGTTATGATGAGCATCCATGACCTATGAACGTAATCCCTAGGCACTAGAGGTCTATGTGAGGCATTTGTACATATGAGTACTCGGAAATTGCAAGCTGACTGTGCATTTCCTATAAATGAAAACTTCTCTTTTAAAAGCAAAAATTGTCTTTTTCAGAAAAAACTTTTCTGGGAAATTCAGTTTCTTTGCCCAACATGGAAGTGGTAGACAAATGTGTGTGTTTTCAGAAACTGCTATACTGATGAAGATAAAATGTTGCAATTCCAAAACACATTTAAAGTTGATAGCTGAATGATAATTAAAGCTGAGTTAGGGAGGCTTATTGCTGTGGTTATGTCATTTGTGCCAGAGGGCATGTGATGATTTGAAAGTTACTTCATTAGTCATGTGGAGACATTCAATATATTGATACGCTTTTTCCTGGCATTTCTTCTGGTAACCTTGCCTGGAATGATTGGCTGGTCACTACTGATGATCCTCATGCAGAAAGTAATTTTTTTTAAAAGCGGAGCATGCATTGGCCACATAAGTTGCCATATAATTTGCATATATTAACAAAAATGTTTCTCATACAGATCAAAAACATAATGGCAGAAAATGAGCCACATAGTTTCCTTTTCTTGCACCAGAATTTTGATAACCCTGCTGCACAAATTGGACCTCAATTTCGGCATAATCCAAGTGACCATGACAATTGTAACTCTCTGCAGAGTCGTGTTTGGGGACTTTTATTATGATGATGAAGCTCATATTTCACAGCAACCCATAAATTATTTTCCATGTTTCACAGGTCTCTGTGAAATATGGGATTTTATACCACTGCATTGTGTGAAATAAAAATACCCAAACATTCAAAATATATATGGTGGACCCTCCCCGCCATTAGCGAAAAGTGGACCGCCTTTAACTGTGCAGCTGCCCACCTGCTTGAAATTGAAAAGGTGGCAGAGATCTCCCTGCAGGCAGGTGAAGTGACTGCACTTACCTACAGACGGATGAACCCCCATTCTTCCCTTCCAAGACATGCCATTAGGAAGCGCACCGACTGTGCAGCTCCTCTTTCTGGCGCAGTCAGTGCATCCCCTGCATGCCTCTTCGACTGTTTGTAATAAAAAGTGGGCACAAATGCAACAAATTTCTTTTTTGCATGGGGCAAACCCCCCATTCAAGTGATGGAACGTCCTCTTGATATTGTGCCAACTCGCATTTAGTGCTGGCACAATCTGCATTACAGAAGAGGCGGCACGAGCATCTGGGACCTAGTCTAGAATACCATAGTGCCCATGGAACTGTTGCCCTTCCGGGAACCTTTCTGTAATACAGGCTCTGGATTCACTTCCATGTATGCTCATCATAACTATGAATACCTGTTTTGAGTAAACAACCTGTGCCCCTAACCTTTAGAAATTCTGACAAGCCAATCCCTTAATTCATAGTAAAACAAAACTAAAAAAAAGAGATACAAAATGAAAATCTTTAAGACCCGTGAAACTGCAAAAATGATAGAATAAGTAGTTAAGTCCAAGTAAGGACATATCTAGGAGAAATTAACCTTTTGGGGAACCAGCAGCCAGGGATTTCACCTGTTTACACGTCTGTGTGCCCGTCCACTGATTAGCCCTAAATATATGAATTTCTCCTTATACTCTTATGCACCGCTCTACACGTGCAACGTTAAAACATTAAGATCACCCGAGGCCTCTGTACAATCCTTGAACAGGCGAGGTGATGATTTTTGATGTGTATGTATCTTATTTCACACGGATATTGGAAAAATACATTCCAATTGTACTGAAGTTCTACAGCCTAATGTTTTCTTCCAAAGCGCCTCCCCTTTCTTGTGGTTTCTGCTGGAGTCTTTTCAGAACCGTTTTTGTGCAGAAATTTGTGTGTTTTCAGATAATGTATATTCAATTTCAGGCCATTTGTTTCCAGGGCTGTACAGTTTGCTTTGGTGACCACTCCATAATCTGAAGGGCATCAAAGGAGATGTCCTGAGATATGAGTGATTGACAACAAAGTAGTCTCGTGGTACACAGCCATTTCAAGAGCTGGAATTGTACCAATGTACACAATGCACAGCACATGAAAACAGGAGCAGATCACATCCATGTTTAAATCCTCCAGAACAGGCTTCTAATTTCACCGTGCTGCATGCCAGTAACAACAAGCCAACAACTTTTTGCCGTGACTGAAGTAGTGGCCACCCCATGTTAATAACAAGATCATGCACAAGTATTGGCGGGCATTCAACTATTAAGGGAGGAAAAATACAACTGTATAGGGCCCAAGGCTCATACACTTGTAAATGGGCATGTGAATCTTGCACTAAAGTTACCATGTAGCCTGGTGTAAATAATAAACACACAAGCACTGCTTTTTCATAGCACTTGGTGCATCTTATATAAATTCCACTCGTTTGAGGGATGGCGTTTTCGTATGATTCTTATTGCTTTAGGGTTTCTATGTGGCAGAATCGTGCTTTTACGTTTAAACTTTTGACTTACCATAGCAGGTTTTATGGTCTGGCTTGACAGCACAGCTGTTGCCAGACAATTATATATGCATCACAAGAGAAGGGCTTTTGCACCACCCACATGTTGGGAGCCAGGAATACATGTTTTGATTGGGTAGAAGTTGTGTACTTCCACAAAAAATGCTTGCCCTCCACAGAGCTCTTATCTTTCTGTTTATTTTTCCAGCAGTCTGAGGTTAAACTTTCAGGGGCACACATGTGACTTTTTAATGCTATTAAAGTGTCTTAGATAACTAGATAATTTATGGTGTTTTCTCTGGCAGCAGCACAGAGGGCAGTCACTAACCTACATGTATTTTTAGGCCAGGTTTGATAGTGCAATTGTCAACTGAACTTTTAATCTGCGCCAATATTATTCTACAGTTCTCTGCTTTCACACAAATACATTTCAATGTCCATGCTATCCACTTGTAATGCTTCACATTACCATACAGTATTATTTTAAAGACAGACCTTATTGGCAGTGCCAATGCTTGATCTGGGCATGATGTGTTTCTTCCTTTGTTTTAGCCTCGAGAAAGTTGCATTAATATGGCAAAACGCACACCGACTGACATGAAGTTTAGAAAATACGTACTGTTTATTATGGAACAAGACTATTAGACATAGATTGCCAACCATGTTGAAATTCTATTAACAGAAGTATTTTACAGGCCAGAATGATATTGTGTCTTTTTTAAAGGAATATCACATTGAATCAGTCGCCAAGCACTTACAGGTCGCCTCTTGATCCCTCAGCCACCACAATCCCTTGTGCACACTTCCTATTGTACTTCCTATACTGAGGTATCTAGTTACGGACTAATATCTCTCAATGCTGGACAGGTCATCACACTAGACTCTGCTGCCCTGAATTACAGTCCTCCACAATGTAGCACACTATTACTGCTGGATGATATGCTATATGCAGACACATTTGTCCAGACACTGTACCCCTCCCACCCTCTGACTGCTGAACTCTACTCTGGACTGCCCATCATTGGGATTCTCAAGGTCCCACACCGCTTAAATCTGCTGTTCATGCTGCTGATGGTCACTACACTGTCTCACAATCTCTCTGCTGGACTCTGCTGCACAGCTCATCAGTTGGTTCTTTGTTATCACTGCTATGCTGCCAGCTGCATTCAGTTATTGAACCCCACAACGTCCTCCACGATCAGTACTGGGCTCTGATGTACACTTCATCACAAAGTACTGATCTGCTCTATGCTATCTCACGATTTGATTTTGCTCACATTCTATCACAAGGTCTTGAGATTGCCTAGGATTTCCTTCAAGTTGCATGCATTTGCTATCAGCATTGCACTCTTAACAATAAGAGTAACTCTGCTTGACTACATGTTTTGTAGGTTCAGTGACAGTCACCCTACGTGGTTTTAAGGCAATATAAGAACCATACAAAAAGAAATGGATGGTGTGCTTTTTTGTGAAAAAGTGCTTAAATCAGGTTTTAGATTTTCTTTTTTAGGGCGCACCTACAGACAGTTTTTCGCAGTCTGTTGTTGAAAGTCTTATTGCACAATATCAATATTTGCAGTGCGTTTCAGTCAGCCCATTGCTTATCATTTGCTTGCCTTCTTGTAAATCTCATATGTTTGCGTCTTAATCAGTGACTTTACTTCCTTCTCTTGTGTTGTGGTTGTCCCTCCTCAGGTGCATAGCTTCTTTGCCATCCTTTTTGATTAGATAACTTTTACCCTCCCACCGCTTACATTCAGATAACGTTTTTTGTTTTGATTTGAGTAGGCCTGCAGAGTTTTTCCCACTCCGCGCAGCGAGCAGAGTTTTTCTCATCGTTCGCTGGCGTTAAGTTGGCGAGCGAGAAAAATCCTACCCCAGACCACCTCCCGGCAATATTTCTCAACGCGGGTGGTCACTGATGGTCACTACTGCTTGCATTGAGAAACCTTCCGTTCGCCTTGAGGAAGCTGCCGATAGAGTAGAACATCTTCTCGAGTGGCAGAAAGAAGCAGCGCCTTCTTGCGCTGTAGAACTCTGCCCAGGCCTAGATTTGAGCACTCCATTGGAGTGAATGTGTTTTCATTCTCTCTCTCTCCAACCCCTCTGTGTGCTGCTTTCTCCTTCGCATCCTCCTCTGTATTGCTTTTCCACCACCCAGCTCGTTCATTGCGCCCTAAAACCCTCCCAGTCCCACTCTGCTTTTTTCTTTACTGCCATTCTACTCCATTGCTCTTCCATCTCTCCCTGCTGCTGGTCGTAAGCGGCAAATTGCTCCTCCATATCCCATTACTCAGTTGCTCCGCCAACCCCTCTCCAACAGTTATTTTCTACATTTACATTTTTTGTTTTACTTTTTATGATGGTCCAACAACAGCAATTTGCAACTAGCTGAGAGGGCATGGCCAACATATGGTCAATTGCATGTAGTCTTTGTGCGCTTCGACCCCGACAAATAATCCTTCAAGCATGCCGCACATGAACCATGTGATTTGGGACTAAGAGAACAGTTATCTGGAGGGAAGCGCTCCATGACTAAATAATGCCTTTTTTTGGGTGCGGATTGCCCATCCCTCCCTGACGAAAAAGTTCAAGAAACGAGCACCCTGTGGTCTCAAGACGGCAGTGGCTCGCACAGGATAGACATATTGGGGAACAGAGCAACAGCACTGAGCCAACTGACCTCACTTAGAGATACGGTGTTTGCAACTGTGAAGAGAGTCCATTTGGAGGATGACGGCGAGGGCCAACAAAGTAGAGTGTGTAACTGTGGGAGAACAAGTGAACTTTTAATGTGTCCCATGAATTGACAATTCAACAGCTCTGGAGGTCAGCCTTTATGGCCCTCTGCAACGCCAGCAGAGGCAGACAAACGGGCAGACAGGAGGTCTTTGCCTACAGGAGAGGAGGGATTCTTGTTCCCAGAGGCCAGGGAATCTGTGGTTGGGGAGCCCGACAGACCAGGGGCAGAGGAAAGGTTGCGCCTGAGAAGCCACCAGAAATGCCTGATGAAGCTGAGCAAGCACCGGAGATGGACTTCTTGAGGAGAAGGAAGGATGAGGCCTTTGTGGCATGCCCAAACCCTTTACTAGATGAGAACGGCCGGTGTGTGTGCCACAGTGACTCAAGGGGCTGCCTAACGGGCCTCGCAAAGTGGAGATAGTGTGAGATACGCTGGTGTTCTTGGCGACTGCAGAGAAACTCCAGCTCCCAGAGAGCTGAGAACCTGGTGACCTTTCCCTCAAAAACATAAAAGATTCATGAGCATAAAGAAAATCTGAAAAATATACCGCTGAATTTGAGTGAGTGTAATAAAGGTTTAGATAATCGGGTGAACATGGACTTACTCCTCAAATTGGGAAATAGTGTATTTATTTATTTATTTATTATTTATTAGAAAGTTTTATAAAGCACGAACATGACCCTTGCGGGTATCAGAGCGCTGTACACACGGCGCAAGCATGAATAAACTCCGTACAATAGAGGTCAGCACAGTGACACCACCAGGAGTACACAATCAAGATTAGGGACCAGGTAGTGGGCCACCCTAGATCCATTTCTCCTCGGGTGTAAAATATTTCCCGTAACATTCAGCAAAACAAGCAAGAGTGCCCTTGACACAACATAGTAAAATAATTGACAACACTGTAGGGTGAGGACCCTCGGGTAAAATAACAATTAACTGTACATCTAAGGTGAGAGAAAAGTGACAAGGGCCTGGAACCGTGCTGGCCTCCCGGAGATTCGCCTGCTTGTTAGATGGGACCTTGTTTTAAAGTACTGCTGGGTTCTTGAAGATTGAAGATCTGGCCCATTTTATTATTTTTTTAATGGCCAAAGATAGAGATTACCAAAAGAAATCTGAATAACTGAGGCGCCTGACCAGGCAGCGTGGACTTCTGATTGTGTGGTGGCTTGTAGATACATGGACAAGGCACAGACCTGGACAGCCTTGGGAGACTAGATTTACTAATCTGGGAAAAGACAAACTGCGTTATGGGTAATGATTAGGATCATAAGCAGTGCTTAATTTGAGCCAGTGGTTTCGGGTGCTCAGCACCGGCACTTGATCATCAACACCGGTGCTTATAGCGCAAACTAAATCCAGTTGGAGCACTTTTCATGAGCACCAGTTAAGGAAACACTCATTTTTGTAGGCACAGGAGATTAACACCTTAACCGCGGCGGCAATTCTGCCGCGGTGCGGGGCGTTCTATTAAGTGGGCGGGGCCGCGTCGGCCAACGGACGTGCGCAGCACTACCGAGGTTGTGCTCGCGACGGCCGTTGGCCGACGGGCGTACTTAAAGGGTTAAGTGATTTGCCCAGAATGCTGAGCTGACGCCGAGAATCGAACCAGGTTCCCCAGCTCTAAAGTCGGTAGCTCTGGCCATTACGCCACAACCTCTCCCCATTCATGGTTAGTAGTTGGTTCTGTTTTAGGTGGCGATAACAGGAGAAACGGGCTGTGGCAAGCTGCCTCCTGACGAGAGCCCCGGCACTTATTATTATTATTTTTTTTACAAATTAACCACTGAGCACAAGGCACACAAAGTAATAAAATACTACAGTGCTTGGCAGGTTTGACTCCACAGAGCCAGCAACCAATGAGACTGACTCATGCAAATAAAACTCCAAATCTTTCACCATTGGATTTCCTCAAAGCTATATTTGACTCACTTAATATCCTGGAATCTAAAAAGATAAGGTCTCACCGGAGATGAAACTGCTATGCACCAACTTAAGAAAAAAGGCTGAACACACAAAAGTAACTGAAGCAACACTGTGGAGACATTACCAGCAAACACAGCAGAAATCCACAGCTCTATTAAGAAACTCCAGGGTACTCAAGGGCACTGTAGAGCAGAGCCAAAGAAGCAGGAGGAACAGCATGTTGAAATAACCCTTTCCTGTTAGTTAGTGGGCACCCATTTGGATATCCACTGTAGGGGCTGCTCCTCTTCCATAAGAGACTCAATCCATGCATTGTGTAGGGCAGCATGGAACAAAATGCTGATTCGATCTCTTGTTTTGTGGAGACGGTCCACCACTTTTTGAAGCAATCACTCTTAGAGCATTTGAAGGCCTGTTTGAACATGTCAGGAGAGAGAGATAAAGTGGCAAGGAGTGGCTGGTGGTGGATTAAAGAGACAAGAGGTGAAACCAAAACTATGCCACATTGGTATGTGGCACCCTGGCCTTGGGTAGGGCCTGCCGCAAGCTCCTGAGCAAAACTTTAGGCCTTGTTCTTATGCTTTCACAAATTATTCACTGAATTGAACCCCACATATCTTATGTAATGTGTGCTTATAAAGCGCGCGTTGGCTCTGGGGTTTACAGTTGTCTATTGCTACCCAGCTCAATGGTACGCCTTTTATCAATGTTAAAAGACACTCAGCCTAAAGTGAATCTGTGACCTTGGATTTAATCATGAATCCAAACAACAGATGCAATAGTGCCTCGAGCCAGCAGATTTGTTTAATACTGTATCAAAATAACCAAGAGATAGGTTTCAAGAGCACCTTATTCTTGGTGCAAAGAAGAGAAACAATTTTAAGTTAGAATATAATTTCACAAGTTTACTGAATAATTACTGTACTGACAATCAAAAGACATTATAGATTACACACTCCTATTTTACAAAGAATTCACTCATATATAAAAAGGGTAGGAGAAGAAATAAATACCTCACATAAAAAAAAAACACTTTGCAAATGGAAAGCTTGACCCTATATGGTAGACTCAATCGCATTTTGTTAGTTAGATCCTCAGTCACTATTAATAGTATGCTTCATCATCAGGTCTCATCCAAGTCCTAAAAATCATGATGGACTAGACCATATTCTACAGAGCACTTTGGATAATCTCCTACTGGGATCTTTAGATAAAAGTACCTCGAAACATCTAGATATCCCTTTATTGGTGGTGTCCCTGGTTAGATTAAAAAATATATAAATGGGGGGGGGCAGGGTGTTGGGAAAAAATAATGGAATATTTTGAGGACCTTAAAGTTAGACACTTAAAGCTTTTTGGTATCCCTGTGGATTTTAGCACAATATGAAATCGATCACGTACTAACTTGTCTCAAACACAGTAAGTGCTATGTTGTGCGACAGATACATGTTAGCAGTGGCGGCTCCCCCGCTAAGGCAGAGGAACGTCGCCCCACTGCTGAAAAGGTAAAATAAAATGATAATAACATCCCGTTATTATCATTTTATTTTCCCTAATGCAGTCAGGGGCGGGGCGGGGTTGGCCAGAGCAGGGGAGGGGTGGTTTGCCCTCCCCAAGTGCGCATGAACTGTCTGGCCAGTTCATGCACACTTAGCATGTTCCTACCAGGCTGCATTACACAGCCTGATCAGGAGCATGCACAGGCTCCCCGTTCCAGTCTGAGCACCAATCCACAGCTCTCAGACCAATCACAACGCTGCATTGCAGTGTTGTGATTGGCTCAGGGGAGCCTGTCTGCCCGGGTGCTTCCTGCTGCCGGCCGGGACAGGAAGAGGAAAAGAAAGAGGACAGAGGACGAAGGAGAGGCGGCGCCCGGCTGTTAAAGGTAAGTCAGTTTTTTTATTTAATTCCTCTCCCCCCAACCCACACCACCACCCCCGTCCGGTAGCAGCCACTGCTGCACGTTAGGTGCTGCATTTCCATTAGATTGGCTTCGCAGCGCTTGTTTCCTGTCAACTTTATTTGAGGTATTATTATTATAGCTTTTTTAAAGCACTGGAAAAGGGAGGCACATACTGGGTGACCGGGACAGGCGAGCAGGAAAACACTACCACTTAATCAGACTCCAGTCTGCAAGAAAGGTCAGGGCAAAATGGCAACACCATAGGTGGGCGAGCCACTCAAGGCCCGAGCCAGCTGCCTGGCTCTGGCTCAGCGCCCTCGAGCGAGCCCAGGGCTTGTCATATGGCTTCTACACAACACCCATGCTGTAACCTCTTGCTCCAATAATTAAGGAGGCATTAACCTTTGATGTACAACAGAAGAAAGAAATACCCAGCAAGTGGCTGAATTGCACAATGTAAAACCAGAAAATCTGAGATGAATGCCGGCTTCCCTGCTTGACCAAAGTGCGTGATGCTAGACAAACATGTCTATCTTGTGTTCGATTTTATACATTATAATGTGCTCCATGTATAATAAAAATTCAAGGCCAAACATTGGAAGTCTATTACAAACAAAATGCCTCTCAGTTCAACAATGGCATTATCGGGATGGTCATTAATACTTCTAAATGACTATTTTTAAATTATCATTTTTTAATAAGTGCCTCTTAATGCACTTATAGCATTTAATGCAATTAACTGAAACAACTCGGCATGATAAATACGCTATTTTCTAATTTCGCGAAGTATCGTATTTTTGCATTTTTTTGCACGATGTAAATAGCAAATATTTTCATGGCTCGGCTCCTGCAGGGTCTCTTGGATCCAAGTCAGGCCCTTGGCTCGGCTCCTCCTGGTAATTTGTTGGAACTCCCACCTCTAGGCAACACACCACCATGCAGACAGCCAACAGCAGTACCAGGACGTACCAAGTGCAGGAGAGAGTGGGGAACAAATAAGAAGTAAACTAGTTGCACGAGACGGCGTTCGCAACTGTGACTCATGACGCTCGCTCGTGCTGGAGGAAAACACTCCTCGCTGCTTATCAGGGAGCAGCAGAGTGCCTTCCAGCAGAAACTGCAATTATCAAAAGAAACATTGTTTCCGGATGTCTCTCCTGATAGCGGTTCCCTCCACGCGATGAGAAGCAGTGTACTATTCCTGCTCCAGTCTAAAACAAGAAAGAGAAGACATGCATAGTTAACCGGGGGCTCAAAAACGAAATCATGTTTTTATTGAGCTGTGGCAAGTTACCATTTGTGCGCGTTAAGTACAAATGCAACATGGAGGGGAAACAGAACTCTATCCGGGACCTCGCTGTTTGAACCAAATAAGGCCCCTTGGTAAGTTATAACAATAATTAATTCCACCTTTGTGCACCCAATAGTGCAATATAAAATCGAACACCACCAACTGGGCCCGCTTCCTGACTTCCACAGAGAAAGCCCGAGATGCGTCAGTCAGGACTTATGAGACTGAATAACATTTTTCCACATCGAACTTCGGGCACTTCAAAGCGGGCAGCTTGTTTGTTTAAGTGACGACAGAGCCAACATGCCCCTTCCCTTCCTCTCCTTGAACTGTTGAGCCCGCAGTATAGACAACACATGCAAACTCCCAGCCGTTCTGACGGAAGACACTTTCTTTCCATCTGTGTGTTCCTTCCCTTTTTTTACAACCCTGGATAAAGCCTTATCAAAGAGACACTAGTGGCGGCTCCTCCGCTAAGGTGGAGGAGCGTCGCCCCACTGCTCTTTGAGCAGTGCAAAAAAAAAAAAAGATAAATAAAATGATACCAAGACGTTATCATTTTCTTTTTCTGTGCGGGACTCGAACCGGGGCGGGGCTGAGCTCGCCAGAGCAGAGTGCGGAGTGGTTTGCACTTCCTAAGTGTGCGTGATGGTTTGGACGGCCCTCTTGCGCCGGCCAAACGGTCATGCGCACTTAGCATGTTTTCCACTTGGCTGTGTTGCACAGCCCGGTGGAGAACATGTCCAGGCTCCCAGGCACTGTCTGAGCGGCCAAGCAGGCTGCTCAGACCAAGCACAACACCTGATACAACGTTGTGACTGGCTGGGAAAGTCTGGGAGCCTGGGTGTTTCCGGTGCTGCCAGTGTTGAGTGAGGGCGAAGGAGAGGCGTACGGTGGCGAAGGTAAGTTAATTTTATTTTTTCATCCCCCGCCCCTCCACCCCCTGTTCCGAGGCAGCTGCCACTGCTTAGATCACAACAAAGCACTATCACATGGAAATGTGACTCTGAAAAAGGGGCGGGGGACATTGATTTCCCATGCTATTCCCCACAGGAATCTGTGCATCCCAATACAGGAAAATGAATGGAATTATGCCATTTTTGGCAGAAAGTTAGAGCTTTTGTGCTTTGGTGTAAATCCATTCAGCCGTTTTCAAACAACTAGCATTTAAATACAAGCTTGGGTCATTTCAGGACTGAGGGACCGGTACCGAGCAATCTTATTGGCTGACCGCAACGCAGAAGAAAATGTTGCGACCGCCATTAGAGGACTGAGGGGCTCAGTCCCCCATGTTCATGAAATCGTTTTAAAAAAAAAGGTATTGGGAAACACAGAGGGGGCCCTCATCCATAAGCCAAAATCAAATATTTTTTTTTTTAAAGTTCATATTGTGGGTTCTGTGGTCCTCCGTCAGGATACAGCCCAGCCCTCCCATGAGGTACTGCAGTACTTCCACGGGAGCCACCATCCAAGCATCTCCCCCAGGCTACTGCACGACATCGCAAGCATCCCTAAGGAAGTTAACATGGTCCCACAGCACCATGAAGAGGTTGCCTGTGTGGCAGGTACAGCAGTGCCCGAAAAAAAAGACAAAAGCAAAAGAAAATGCAGGCTGGCCACCCGTTGGGAGGTTGTGTGGCTGCGGCGGGCCAGGCCCTTAGGCAACCCCCTCTATACATGGCCAAAGGCCATGTTTACATATTTTACCTTAACAATACAAAGCGCTATTCTTGACCTGTTCTACAGGTAACACCTTTACTTGTACACAAGAGATGGTGTGGACGGTGGGACAAACAATGAGGCCAATGTAAAGGAAGGTCGGATTCCAGGTTAAAAAAAAGATGATATGAACAGTAAGGATTTTTTTGATCCTGTAACACATTAAGCAATAATATATATTTAACTAAACATTTGGACTCTTGGTGTGAGAGAGAGAGAGCACAAAAATGCTTGGAATCTGAAACAACAGCTTCTTTATCCATTTCCTCTGCTAAGAAATATGCAAATGATATGAAAACTCTACCCTAATTCAGTCTTCACTGGGGATTCTGTGAGTTGGAGCATTGTATATATAATATTCTTGCTTCATAGTTAGTCATGTTCCTAGAGTCATTTAAATTCAGAAGAGTTCAGCGCTTGCACATCTGGAACATGAATGAACCCTGAATGCAATGGACCTTTTAGGTAAAATAACCTGCTTTCCATTTGCATTGTTAGCAACATCAGAAGCCAGTTAGCTGGCTCAATCGTACCACAATGAAACAGACAGCATTGTATTAACTCCAAGCATAATTATAGTCTAAAAAAAATCTGGACTGGTATAAACAAGGCCCTCTGTGATGAAGGGACGGTGAGTCCCGCAAAGTCTTGTCCCTGTCAATTTGTGCTCAGCTTGTTGGCTCCTTAAGAGTAGAGCTCAGTACGTTTGTAGCGGAGCCCAGAACGGCGAATAACAATGAACTACTATTTAACTAACAAAGTGCAGTGTTTGGGGAAGTGTTCAAGGGTCAGAGAACCTCTCGAGATCAGGATCTCAAGAACCTTCCAGACAGCACTATTCTCTCAAATATATCTATATCTATATATATCTGCCGAAGTAATCGCCACAAGGTTCCAGCAATCACCAATGTCCTGGAAATAACGGGAACAGACGATAACGGACCCAGATAAAAGTGCAAGTGAGTATTTAATGAAGTCTCAGCATGCCTGCCATGACGCGTTTCAGCCTACCAGAGGCCTTGTTCACATATATATCTATATATCTATCTATCTATCTATCTATCTATCTATCTATCTATCTATATATATATATATATATATATATCTATCTATCTATATATATATATATATATATATATATATATATATATATATATATATTACATAAATTATGTATAACAAATAATTAATTTAATAATTGCGGAACAGGCCTCACACCAAATGACACAATTATTTGATCATTTCCAAATTTGTGTTTCACAAACTCTATCCGTGACATATGTGCAAATAGGTCAGACATAATAGTTACTCTGTCGACATGGACCCTGTTAGAAATGGGATCTCTGGTTGGCTAAGGCTTGCGCCAAAGCCAGGCAGAGACCACCAATCTAGTCAGGGTGAGGGAGTTACACGCCGAAGATAACACCTGCTCACCCCCTTGGTAGCTTGGCACGAGCAGTCAGGCTTATCCCGGAGGCAAGGTGTAAAGCGTTTGCGAAACACACATACACAGCAGCAACACACTAGGCGCACCACAAAAGGAACTCCACACAAGGTTATATAAAAAATAGCCTTTGTATTGTCATAAACACATTAGAAACAGAATCATACATTTACACTGTGCCAACTGGCACGGGCAATATTCACGGGATTATATACAGGACCGGGCCAATCGGGCCAGAGTCAGCACCATCAGAACAGGTCAGTAACTGTAAAACACAACCAGTAACTACTGGTACAATACGGACCTAAGCATTACCCCTTTGGGCATAAACCATGTTAGGTCCAAACCTCATTAGCATAAGACACCCTCCTAAGCATAAACACATGACGCATTAGGCCTCACCAGCATAAACACATTATGCAATAACCTCATGAGCATAAACATCATTAGAGGCATAAATCAGGGCGCATAAATCACATTAGGGCCTGGCGCCCTACAAACCTATCAGTCCCCCTGGCCAACTGGCCTTCTCAGGGGCTCAAATGCCCTATGTCCCAAATGTCAGGGCTGCTGCCAATGCAGCGGAATTCGCAGTGCGCAATTGCGCTGGGCAGAGGAGTGCATCTCACTCCTACCTAACTCAGAAAAGCCCCCCAAGAACTGTGGGCCTAAACGTAGCAGCTGACACTAATTGCCGTGCAGCTGTGAATCAAGTAAGGCCTGGCACTCACTGTGCCTTCTGAACACATGTCCAGAACGTTGCAGCTGCCCTCTGTCTGGCGGGGCAGCTGCTGGTACGCAAATAGGCCCTGGCACAACTGTGCCCTCTGGGCCTCCCTGGGGCTCTCCAATTAACTCTGCCCCCTTGTTGGAGCCCCACGGGCTCTGGAAACAAATAGGCCCAACGTGGGATAGATGGCACTGGCACTAACAAACTGTGCCACAAACTGCCCCCCAAGCCCCACTCTGGGACTGTGCAGATGAAATGGCCCCCAATCGTAGGAGCGGCCCGCTCTCCTGCGGGGCCGCTCACGGAGAACAGGTACCGGCCATGTGAGGTGAAGCCCCACTCACCTGGGACTCCCGCGTGGTCTCCGCTCTGTCCTCAGGAAGTTCCGCTCCTCTTGCTGGCTGGAGGCAGCTGCGGGAATGAGTGTGCACCGCTCAGGCTTCTCGGTGGCTGCGGGGCTCCCTTCCACGCCGGGGAGATCTGCTGACGACTGCAGATTTTCTCCGCTTCCCCTCAGCACACGCAGGGCTTCCCTCTGCTCATGGAAGCCCCGCACGAGATTGGCTGACTTCCTGCCAGCTTGGCAGGCCCCGCCCACCTTCAGGCAAGGCTGCCCGGCTCCCTCGTCGCGTCTGCGGCGCTTCTTCTCCCCGGGCCGCGGCGGTGAAACGTTTTCTGGATTTTTGGCAATGCGGGGTGGGCTCCCGCTAGGAGCACAATTGCGGGGTGGGCACCCGCTTCGCTCTCCTCCCTCAGGGGGAATCCCCACGTCGGGATTCCCTCGGGAAAGCCTGCAGCTTCGCGCTGCGGAGCCCTCGTGCTCCTTTCCCTCGGGGCAATTGGAAATGAAGCGCTCACAAGGCGCTAGAAGCTGCACAAGCTCCAGCAGTGGCCCCAAAAAGGTCAGAATAAAGTGTCCTTGGGGCTGGGGGGGACCACCGCCCAGCCAGGCAGGCCAGCACGCAGGGACTCCCAGGAAACAGCAGCTGGGTCCCGCGGCGGTTCCTCCTGGCAGAGTGTCCCCTCAAAGTCAGCACAAGCACAACAACCCTCAAGGGGTCACAGCCCCTACATTTATAGGACATTTTCCTTTGTCTGTAAGCAGAGGGCTGGGGGAAACCAGATGCAACTGGTTTAGGGGGGATTTGGAGCACTTTGTTTTGCAAGCTCCTCTTCCCCTTTGTCAGGTGGAGGCTAGGTGCTCAGACACACCACAGGGGGCGGAGCCAGCATTGTACAGGCTAGGCACAGCCCTATTCAGGGACTTCTCCTCCCACTACTCAAAATGTGGATGTCCCATTTAGCCTAGCGCTGACTCACCCTGCCCCTGTCACTCACAAGCCAGACATGCAATTCACATCAGGCAGGCAGACACATAGCACACAGAAATGCCAACTTCTAAAAGTGGCATTTCTAAAATAGTTATAATAAATCTGCGCACACCATTCCGCAGCATTTATTATCACTATTCCAAATATACCAAACTTGACCACGCTGCGCCTCTCATATCAGGAATTACCACTGAAACACTTATCAGGGAATCCCCAATGCATTCCTATGGGAGGGCAGCCCCACAGTAGTGAGAAACCAAAATGGCTGTTTGTCACTACCATGACATGTCACACACCTAAGGTACATGTCCTATCTTTTACCTACAATGCACCCTGCCCATAGGGCTAGCTAGGGCCTACCTTAGGGGTGACTGACATGCGGTAAAAGGGGGGTCACTGACATGGCACACACTTTAGGTGTCACGTCACAGCGGCAGTAACACTGCGCGCACAGGCCCAGCAATGGCAGAGGCCTGAGATAGGTTTGAAAGGCTACTTTGGTGGGTGGCGCAATCAGCGCTGCAAGCCCACCAGTAGCATTTAATTTACCAGCCCTGGAAATAGGAGATACCACTTTACAAGGGACTCACAGGTAAATTAAATAGGCCAAACAGATGTAGACCAATCTTACCACATTTATCCCAGAGAGCACACGCACTTTACACTGAACAGCAGTGCTAAAGTGCCCAGAGTCCTAAAACCACCAACACCATGTCAGAAAAATGGCTAGGAGAAAGGCAAAAAGTTTAGGGATGACCCTGCAAAAAGGCCAAGTCCAACACAACCCCCTTCCAGCCAAAACGCAGGGTAGACCAATCACCACCTTGATGGGCTTCCCTGCCTTTGGCGATAGAACACGAACGTGGGCCCGCAACTGCAGGGACACCCTCCAGTTCTACGCCATTCTGAACCCATGTGGTTCCCTCTGTCAAAGCTCCCAGGACCAACTAAGCTACCCCACTGGTACTCCCTAGTTGTCCTCGGCCAGGACCAGGCCCTAGGCCATCCAGATGTATCTGGTCCTTGCCACCTCACAGAGTGGGGGGCAGTAACCCCTGGCACATAGTGACCATTCTCCACTCTACCCCTCATCAGGGCGGTTCTAAACTGCCACTGATCCTCCAGCCTAGGGTCCGCACCCTCAGGCTGACCAGAAGTCATGGGCGAGGCTCTCCTCCCCCTACCTCTCCTTCTAGGGTTCCGCCCTCTCCTCCTTGGAGAGGCACCCTCAGAACACAACTCTCCCACCAGTTCAGGATCTCTCTCCAGCAACTGGTCTCCCAACCTAGGGTCTAAACCCTCAGGTTGCACCGGAGTCAGAGGCGAGGACTCCCTCCCTCTGCACCCCCTTCCAGAGTTCTGCACCCTCCCAACTGAAGTGGTACCTCGGGAAGCAAAACCGGTCAGGACACTGGTTACAGATGTCCCTCCCTCCAGGTCAGGCTGAACCTGCCCTCCCAACCTTGGAGCTGAACCCCGCGGCTGAGGACTTGCCTGGCACGCCAGGACTTCTGGGGACTCGCACAGTATCCCCCCGGTCAGGACACCACCTACCGATGCCCTTCCCTCCAGCTCAGGCAAAACCTGAACCTGGCCTCCCAACCCAGGGACCAATCCCTGCGGTTGAACACTTGCCTGGCACACCAGGACTTCTGGGGACTCACACAGTATCCCCCCCGAGGGTAACATGACTCATGTGTCGTGTGACAGTCTGCCTGGCGCAGATCTCGCCACCCCTGTCCATCTGACAGTGCGCGAAGATCCCCCAGGACAGAAGTGGTGCCACCATGGTCACTACTAGGAGACTCAGTCCTTCTGGCTGGTCCCTGACCCACTGGTTCTCCCACTGGGGAACACATCCCCCTCTCACCCCTCATTCTGGACTTCTGTACTCTCCCAACTGGAGCAGCACTGCCAGACACCAGAACCACTGGAGCTCCAGTTACAGACACTCCAGGTTCTCCAGACACTAGGAGCTCCCCCTCAAATGGTCTATCAGTACAGCCTAGGCCCCCAACCTGGTGTTCCTTTAGGGAACCCTCCAGGCCCTGAGACTGGGTTTCGGGCACCTTGGGACACACAGTCCCACACTCACTCCTTCTCCACTGAGACAGGACGTGAGCCCCTACACCCCTCCCACTACACTGGGACCTAGCTGGGCTACTCTGAACCTCTCCCTCCACACAGGACTGGAAGATACCTGAGCCACTACTTTTGGGATCACTCCCCAATGCCTCATCAGACCCATTGGCACACAGCCAGATGCCTGCCTCCCGCGCAAGCTCCCTGGGATCAGAGAACTCACACTCCAACAGGTGTTGGCGCAACCCCGGAAAACAATGACTGAACATGTGCTCTTTGACAACCAAATTGGCCAGCCCGTCATAATCAAAATCATCTGCTGTGCTAGCCATCACCCAATCGTCCAGTGCATCACCACATTCATCCACAAACTCCCCACAAGAGTGGTGAGGCAGTTTCTTACTGCCTCTGAATCTCAACCTGTACGCCTCTTCCTGGGAACCAGGTACCACACTCTGGGAACTGGGAATGGGACTTCCAGCACTGGACTCCATATTGCTGCCACCACTGGACCCCACCTTCACTGGTGAATCCAGACAACTAAAACTACTCTCATGGGACAATCTACCCTCCAGAGCTAGTTTCTCCCTGGCGAAGACCCTCTCAGCCTCCGCCATCCTCTCCTGCGCTAGGATCCCTTTGGTCTCTAACTTTTTCTCCTCCACCCTCAGCTGCGCTATCTCCTTGGCATGCTCTAACCTGAGCTTCTCCAAAGCCAGCTGATGCTCCCTTTCTTACCTCCTATCTACCCACGCCTCTGGGGACAGGAAAAGGGATGGGGCACTGCCCCCGACACTGGACCCAGCAAGAGACTCCCTATCTATGAGGTCCTCACTATCTACTGGCGTCCCTGTCCTGTCATTTTCTACCTCCTGTGCAGACTCCTCAGGGCCACCCTCAGACCTACCACCCTCTTGGCATGCGGCCAGGGCCCTCTTCTCCTCATCGTGCTCACGTTCCCATTCATCCTTTTGCCATTGGATCAGGTTTTCCCGAAGTTTTGACTTGGCGTCTGACCCACTCACTGCTATGTCTTTCTCCTCACAGAACCCCACCAACTCCAACACACTGTATTTAAACAGAACATCAAAATTAAAGGCAGACTCCATTTTGGCAGGACGCTCAGACACAAGTGCAACACAGGAGACCTAGGTGCAAGAGCTGCAACAGGGGTACGTACTTCAAAAATGACACTTTTAGGAGAGAGAAAATAAAATAAAACTCAGAAACAATAATCCCCAAACACGTGATTCTCTAAATGCAGAGCTTGTAGTGCAACCAGCTGTTGCTGTGGTACTGCGCAAACGCAAGTCCTATCCCCACCGCTGACAACCAATGTTAGAAATGGGATCTCTGGTTGGCTAAGGCTTGCGCCAAAGCCAGGCAGAGACCACCAATCTAGTCAGGGCGAGGGAGTTACACGCCGAAGATAACCCCTGCTCACCCCCTTGGTAGCTTGGCACGAGCAGTCAGGCTTATCCCGGAGGCAAGGTGTAAAGCGTTTGCGCAACACACATACACAGCAGCAACACACTAGGCGCACCACAAAAGGAACTCCACACAAGGTTATATAAAAAATAGCCTTTGTATTGTCATAAACACATTAGAAACAGAATCACACATTTACACTGTGCCAACTGGCACGGGCAATATTCACAGGGGATTATATACAGGACCGGGCCAATCGGGCCACGGTCAGCACCATCAGAACAGGTCAGTAACTGTAAAACACAACCAGTAACTACTGGTACAATACGGACCTAAGCATTACCCCTTTGGGCATAAACCATGTTAGGTCCAAACCTCATTAGCATAAGACACCCTCCTAAGCATAAACACATGACGCATTAGGCCTCACCAGCATAAACACATTATGCAATAACCTCATGAGCATAAACATCATTAGAGGCATAAATCAGGGCGCATAAATCACATTAGGGCCTGGCGCCCTACAAACCTATCAGTCCCCCTGGCCAACTGGCCTTCTCAGGGGCTCAAATGCCCTATGTCCCAAATGTCAGGGCTGCTGCCAATGCAGCGGAATTCGCAGTGTGCAATTGCGCTGGGCAGAGGAGTGCATCTCACTCCTACCTCACTCAGAAAAGCCCCCCAAGAACTGTGGGCCTAAACGTAGCAGCTGACGCTAATTGCCGTGCAGCTGTGAATCAAGTAAGGCCTGGCACTCACTGTGCCTTCTGAACACATGTCCAGACCGTTGCAGCTGCCCTCTGTCTGGCGGGGCAGCTGCGGGTACGCAAATAGGCCCTGGCACAACTGTGCCCTCTGGGCCTCCCTGGGGTCTCCAATTAACTCTGCCCCCTCGTTGGAGCCTCACGTGCTCTGGAAACAAATCGGCCCAATGTGGGATAGATGGCACTGGCACTAACAAACTGTGCCACGAACTGCCCCCCAAGCCCCACTCTGGGACTGTGCAGATGAAATGGCCCCCAATCGTAGGAGCGGCCCGCTCTCCTGCGGGGCCGCTCACGGAGAACAGGTACCGGCCATGTGAGGTGAAGCCCCACTCACCTGGGACTCCCGCGTGGTCTCCACTCTGTCCTCAGGCAGTTCCGCTCCTCTTGCTGGCTGGAGGCAGCTGCGGGAATGAGTGTGCACCGCTCAGGCTTCTCGGTGGCTGCGGGGCTCCCTTCCACGCCGGGGAGCTCTGCTGACGACTGCAGACCTTCTCCGCTTCCCCTCAGCACACGCGGGGCTTCCCTCTGCTCACGGAAGCCCCGCACGAGATTGGCTGACTTCCTGCCAGCTTGGCAGGCCCCGCCCACCTTCAGGCAAGGCTGCCGGCTCCCTCATCGCGTCTGCGGCGCTTCTTCTCCCCGGGCCGCGGCGATGAAACGTGTTCTGGATTTTTGGCAATGCGGGGTGGGCTCCCGCTAGGAGCACAATTACGGGGTGGACACCCACTAGTTTTAAAAAAGAACTCAGGCAAGCGGCAATAACGCGGGGTGGGCTCCCGCTAGGAGCACAATTGCGGGGTGGGCACCCGCTTCGCTCTCCTCCCTCAGGGGGAATACCCACGTCGGGATTCCCTCGGGAAAGCCTGCAGCTTCGCGCTGCGGAGCCCTCGTGCTCCTTTCCCTCGCGGCAATTGGAAATGAAGCGCTCACAAGGCGCTAGAAGCAGCACAAGCTCCAGCAGTGGCCCCAAAAAGGTCAGAATAAAGAGTCCTTGGGGCTGGGGGGGACCACAGCACAGCCAGGCAGGCCAGCACGCAGGGACTCCCAGGAAACAGCAGCTGGGTCCCGCAGCGGTTCCTCCTGGCAGAGTGTCCCCTCAAAGACAGCACAAGCACAACAACCCTCATGGGGTCACAGCCCCTACATTTATAGGACATTTTCCTTTGTCTGTAAGCAGAGGGCTGGGGGAAACCAGATGCAACTGGTTTAGGGGGGATTTGGAGCACTTTGTTTTGCAAGCTCCTCTTCCCCTTTGTCAGGTGGGGGCTAGGTGCTCAGACACACCACAGGGGGCGGAGCCAGCATTGTACAGGCTAGGCACAGCCCTATTCAGGGCCAGGGACTTCTCCTCCCACTACTCAAAATGTAGATGTCCCATTTAGCCTAGCGCTGACTCACCCTGCCCCTGTCACTCACAAGCCAGACATGCAATTCACATCAGGCAGGCAGGCAGACACATAGCACACAGAAATGCCAACTTCTAAAAGTGGCATTTCTAAAATAGTTATAATAAATCTGCGCACACCATTGCGCAGCATTTATTATCACTATTCCAAATATACCAAACTTGACCACGCTGCGCCTCTCATATCAGGAATTACCACTGAAACACTTATCAGGAATCCCCAATGCATTCCTATGGGAGGGCAGCCCCACAGTAGTGAGAAACCAAAATGGCTGTTTGTCACTACCAGGACATGTCACACACTTAAGGTACATGTCCTACTTTTAACTACAATGCACCCTGCCCATAGGGCTAGCTAGGGCCTACCTTAGGGGTGACTGACATGCGGTAAAAGGGGGGTCACGGACATGGCACACACTTTAGGTGCCACGTCACAGCGGCAGTAACACTGCGCGCACAGGCCCTGCAATGGCAGAGGCCTGAGATAGGTTTGAAAGGCTACTTTGGTGGGTGGCGCAATCAGCGCTGCAAGCCCACCAGTAGCATTTAATTTACCAGCCCTGGATATAGGAGATACCACTTTACAAGGGACTCACAGGTAAAGGAGAGCACACGCACTTTACACTGAACAGCAGTGCTAAAGTGCCCAGAGTCCTAAAACCACCAACACCATGTCAGAAAAATGGCTAGGAGAAAGGCAAAAAGTTTAGGGATGACCCTGCAAAAAGGCCAAGTCCAACAGACCCTTTCTTAGAGAAATTAAATTACTTTGTTGTTGCTATGTTGGGTACTGAATAGGTGGTTTGGTCACAACTAGTTACTTTCCATAACTCTGCATGCCGCTCACTTTACTAGAACCAGGCACATGATGACCCGGCAGACCCCACCAAACACCTCCACTGTCCCAGACCACAGATATTTAGGTTTGTGCTCTTCCAAAATTCAGTTTACTTCAGACAAAATACAAGAATGGCTTACAGACTTTAGTTATGAGAGCATACACATTTCCCACTGTAGGAAGCTCCGTGTGCAGCAGCACGCTGCCGCACCGAGGCTTGAACCTTAAGCTTCAGCAGAGTGTTCCTGTACCGAAATGGTTCACTCCAGTACTCTGTCTTCAGGTCAACATCCCGTAACATTAGTAACCTTTGCCCACACATGGTTATTCCCTCCTGCGTGACTGCAGTTTACTACTTATCTGTCTGAAAACCCTCTCCTTAAGGATCAGCTTCAGAGACCCTGAACCTTCCACCAACCCCTGCCTTCGTTTCAGGAGTATTCTAAAATTGTCGCACCTCTAATGACTGCTACTGATGTCAACGGTTTACCTGAGACCGAGTTCACGCAAAGAGGGAATACATGAAGCCTCAAAAAGCATTCTTCTGGAGGGTCAATCTTAGGACCCTCACAGTAGCTGGTTCCCCTAGGTTGGAACTATCTTAGTTTTCCATTGAAATATGGTGCCAGACTCCTATTGCTCTTATACTACAAACAGCTCTACTTTGTCTTCCACACAACTGACGTCACATCATTGGCAGTTCCTGAATTTTTAGTAAAAAGTCCCAGTATCTCTTTTCATGCAGACAATCATTTGTTAAAATTTTGTGCAAGTCCTAGAGTGCGGCGATCCACCGTCTCTCGTCTTGCAGCACCTGCCATACCAGAGTAGAGTGAGAGAGCGCGGGAAACTCTCTCCGCCTTACCAGGCAGGACCATGTTTTGTGAAAGTGGCGACAATGCACCTAGAAGCCCGGTCTTTGTTTAGTACTCTGAATGTGTGCACATAGGCACTACCTTACTAGACTACATATATCAAATTCTTTTGATTTTGAAATCAAAACATGACATTTTGGTACATTTTTGGCACTGTCTATGAACCGGTTTGTGCCCATCGTTAGGACTGAAGATAGAAGAGAATGTTTCATCCACATTTAATTTGGGTTTTTAGCTAACAATTTTAGTTACCTTTTTAACTCATTTACCTAGGCAACTTCCATTTGAAATTGCAGGTTATTCGGAATGGTTGTGTGAAATGAAAATTTTGCTCAGTAAGTTTTGAAAAGGTAACATTCTCAACGACTTGAAATCATAAACCTAGCTTCAAAACTTCACTCACCTGTGAGTGAAGTCTAAAGCAATGAAAGGTTTTGTGGAAGAACTCTTCCTCAAAATGCAAGTAATTTTCCTCCTATAAGACCTACCTTCTTCTAGACTGTTCACTCTGAGGTATTTTTTTAAAAACTTTTTGCGGAGGGAAAGGTTTTAAAAATAACATCAAGGTGCTACCAAAAGTAAACAGTAGGTGGCTTATTACGATGTCGGTCAGAGTTTCCTCCGACCGACACCGTGGCGGAAACGGGACCGACCGACCTCCGGTGGGCGGGCCCCAACCACCTAATTATGATGGGACCACACATGGTGTGGTCACATTCCCACATTTCCATATGGGAGCATGTGTAATGGCCGTAAACCGCCCCCAACACAAGCTCTCATAGAGAAATGGGAGATTGTGTTAATCCCTGCACCCCGTGGCAGGCACCACAAGGTGCAGGGATTAACAGAGGAGCACCATACACGCTTTCCGACAGGCTTTCCATGTCGGAAAGCCCGGCATGGAAAGCCTTCCGGGAACTGTGCATTGTAATCCAGATGGCGTAAATCGCAGTCCATATGAATTACGGGCCGGTTCCGACTGTCTGACGGAAGCCAGCCGGCTTTCAATTTCGACCAGCTGTATTGTAATCAGCCGGTCGGAAGTGAAACCGACAATCTCGGTCGTAAAGCCTCCGACCTAAGGTCGGAGGCTTTATGACCCAGATCGTAATAGGCCCCTATGTGTTTAAACAGCCGTAGCTATCGGGCTGTTAAAAGTGGGGAGCAGCCGGGGCTGTTTGCCCCATACCGGGCTGTTTTCAAGGCACAGACTTATTGCTAAAAGTATTCACGTGTTACAAAAGCAGGTGTAGCGAGCTTCTGAGAGCTATTTATAAGGCAGGTAACTGCAGTCGCCAGTAGGCAGCACAATAAAATTAAATCTGCCTCTACATGTGTCTCAGGACATTATTTTTATTTTGATCAGTGTGCTCCTACGACTTGAAAAACAAGGCCCTGCATGACATTTGTGACCCAGGCCCCAGAAAAACTCACGACAAGCTGTCTGACTGGATGGGTTTCCTTCATTCATTAGGATTCACAACTTTTGTTTTTGTTCCAATTGCTGAAACCTGCTTATCTATATACGGAGAGGGAAATGTTGTGTGAGTGAACTCGACTGAGCTTCAGGACCATAGATTTTGCACATCTTTGCCCATCATGCTATTTTAGTGATGTGATCTAGCCAGAGATAAGCAGCCACCTCTGCTGAATATATGCTTCAATGGTATATCTAGTGGCATTTCCAGTGCACAAGCAGGCTTAACACCATTGCTAATTTTTAAACTACATCCTAAAGTTAAGTACAAATAACTTGAATCTTTCCCACGTTTAAGCAAATACAAGTGTGTTGTAACCTCCACAGTTCTTCCAGGGATGGCCTTGTTCGAAAAACATGCATAATTTTCTCTTAACTCTGAATATCTTTCATTCGGTTCAGATCTCTGTAAGGGGTGTGACGTTGTGCTATTGAGCATATTAATCAGATTGGGGAAATGGTAATGCTGATTAGGAAAGACAGCCAGAAGGTAGCACAGGTGTCTGACCTTCCTGTCGGGCAGGGATTCCCCAATTAGGATATGACATTGACAATCTATGAGCGCCCACGAATCTAAGCACCCCTTCATCAGCCACCTAATAGGTTGCCAGGCACTGACAATTTTTGCTCCGGCAACCATAAACAACATATAGGCAATGTCAGAATGTGCATTGAATTTACATTGGTGAACTGCGGCTCGAGTTCCATTGGTGCAGTGAGCATGACTTCACATTGAGCCAATACCCTTGTTTATTGTGATCAAACTTATCATGAAAATATTACTCCTAAATGTTGGATAGAGACACTTTCCCTTTGAGGTGGGCTTCTTATCAGGGTTGTGTCTTGCAACCTTTCTCAGTACCGGTGTATGTGTTTTTAGCTGTTATCGTTGGAATCTCAGTGTGTGTGTGTGTGTCAGTGTCTCCCTTAACCAGGAAGCAAGTCAGTTTCTCCCTGTCCCAGTGTATGTTGCAGTATCTAGATTCTACATGTTCCAGAGTGAATGAGTTAACGATAGTGTCTCAATGTCCTACTGTACATGTCAGTGTTTCCCTATCCAAATCTATGAACCAAGGTCTCCCTGTCCAAGCGTACGGGTTAGAGTGTCTCTGTCGCAGCATACATGTCAGTATATCCATGTCCCAGCATATAGGTCAGTGCCGTACTTAATTTGTAAAAGAACGAGTGCCAGTCCCTGAAGCTCTACATGGTAGCCGCGGCAACTGAATGTCAGCGAGCTGACTACAAAGGCTGCATTGCCTTAAAACCACCTGATGCCTCTTTATTCAACTACTAGACACTTTGTGCCCCTTTTTTCCTGACTTGTCCGTCCCTGTTGTTTAGGTCGAGCCTAGCGCAGCGCGCATGCGCTGCTCTAGGAGATGACCTTTTGGAATCGGTCTGCACTTTTCAAACACTCGTGCTTGTGGCGGCATCCACCTTGCGGGAGCAAGCAGCGGCGCGCAGGGGCCATCTGTTTCCAATTAGCGTGGCCGCGCGCGCTTGTTTACATTTGCCTACTCGCGGTCGCTTTCACCTTCTTGCCGGCTCGACATCCTGTTTTCGTGTAGTCTTTGCTTCGATGCAGATATTACTCTTGATCTCACACTATGGACCTCAAAAGGAAAAGCCTAGTTGGCTCAGCACGTGGCCACTGGCACTGGTCACACATGGATTTCTGTAGCAGCTGCACAGGCCACTCAGCTTTTCTAAAGACTCGACCTTATTTGGCGTAAATATTTATGCTTGACTGCAACATTACATTAACATGGCAAATGACTCCAATTCTCAGACTACATGTAAAATAGCTGTGAAACGGAAAAAAGGAATATACATAACAGTTTTCCACGACTTGACAGAAATGTCTTGCGTTACTCAAGAAATGCCCGGGTGCCCACTCAATTTAGACACAGTAAGGCAGGGATTTGGCCACTCGTGCTTGTGGCGGCATCCACCTTGCGGGAGCGAGCAGCGGCGCGCAGGGGCCATCTGTTTCCAATTAGCGTGGCCGCACGCGCTTGTTTACATTTGCCTGCTCGCGGTCGCTTTCACTTTCTTGCCGGCTCGACATCCTGTTTTCGTGTAGTCTTTGCTTTGATGCAGATATTACTCTTGATCTCACACTATGGACCTCAAAAGGAAAAGCCTAGTTGGCTCAGCACGTGGCCACTGGCACTGGTCACACATGGATTTCTGTAGCAGCTGCACGAGGCCACTCAGCTTTTCTACAGACTCGACCTTATTTGGCGTAAATATTTATGCTTGACTGCAACATTACATTAACATGGCAAATGACTCCAATTCTCAGACTACATGTAAAATAGCTGTGAAACGGAAAAAAGGAATATACATAACAGTTTTCCACGACTTGACAGAAATGTCTTGCATTACTCTCGAAATGCCCGCGAGCCCTCTCAATTTAGACACAGTAAGGCGGTATTTGGCCAGGGTGAAGTTTTAATCAATAACTCGAAATGTGCCAATTTCGAGTTCCTCAACAGTGACACAGTCGACACGGCGACAAGTGCAAGTCGTCTTTTCTTATTTCCCCTTTTTTTCCTAACACTCCCCCCGCCCCCTGCCACCGTTCCCTAGCAGCCCCCACTACCTTCTAGACACACAGCTGTTTGCCCAACCATTCACACGCGCACACCCTCTCAGTCTCCAGCGCTTCTTGTTTAGAGATTCTTTTTATTAAACCAGTGACTTTGGATGTCAAAGATAGGAGGCATGGTAGCTCAATCGTTTGTGTGACCGGCGCAAGAGGCCGGAAGAATTTACCATCAGTGTTCAGCACTTCACTGAATGCATCAGCAGCAGTGCTGGGTAGAAACCGCCTCCCTTTCCTGGAGATGCCTCTGTGTACTCATCCAAAAAGAACAATTGATGGACAGAATGCAGAACAATGTCATACATTCACCCCAGTACAGAGATCTGGGCCTAAATCCATCGTTTTTTTGCTCACCATGCCATTCCAGTTTGGACCCAGCCATATGCAAATCAGTCTTGACCCTGCGCCCAGTGGGAACAGTCCAGCCCGAACTGCCAGGCCAGGTCCTCCCTGGACTGGAAACAAGCATCCTAGGACCGGCTTCGGGCTTTCAGCCCTCATCAGCCAGGATAGCTTGACTCCAGTGGCATGGAGAGCACGGGACCCACGTCTGGGCATACCCGTCCCACTCGGGTTGACAAATGCAAAAAGAACAATTGATGGACAGAATGCAGAACAATGTCATACATTCACCCCAGTACAGAGATCTGGGCCTAAATCCATAGTTTTTTTGCTCACCATGCCATTCCAGTTTGGACCCAGACTTGGCAGTTCGGGCTGGACTGTTCCCATGAGGCACAGGGTCAGACTGATTTGCATATGGCCATGTCTGAACTGGGGTGGCGGAGTGAGCTAAAGAATGATGATGGATTAAACCCAGATCAGTTGACTGGGGGTGAGTGTTTGCAATGTTCAACACTCCGTCCATCATCCCCTTTGGTTTTGCTCTGTGTACTCATCATCACAAACCAGGAACAGATGATTTCTTTAATAAACCCACAGATGCTCTGGAGGATCTGAACTGGGCAACGTGCCATCTGCATCATGTGATACTTGTCATCAGATACCACCGAGCTCTCTGAACCCAGCACATCTACAGCAATAATAACAATAAAAACAAGCATTGGCATAGCCAATAGGTCTCGCCTTTGGGACCTTATAAGTGTTTAGCCATGCAACAGTTGATGTTGTTGCACCAAGGATATTGTGCTGCATAACTAAATACTTATAAGGTCCCAAAAGCGAGACCTATTGGCTATGCCAATGCTTGTTCCCTTTGTGACGGTTTATCAGTCTTTCTGTTTTCCCATCTTTCTGCTTAGTATATTTTTCCCTCTTGCTCTTGGATAATGTCTGATGTGGAAAAGTAAGTGCTGGTCCCAAACAATGAGTGATGGTGTCCCCCACCGGCACCCCCTGGCTCAAATTCAGTACTGTGTCAGTGTTCTTCCCCTCCCAGTGTACACACCAGTGTCTCCTTGTCCCAGCATGCATGCTAGTGTCTCCCTGTCCCTGCATGCACGCTAGTGTCTCCCTTTCCCAGCATACCGTATACACCAGGGTCTCCCTGTCCCAGCGTACATGCCAGTGCCTCCCTGTCCTAGTATACACACCAGGGTCTCCCGGTCCCAGCATACACGCCAGTGTCTCCCTGTCCTAGCGTGCACACCAGTGTCTACCTGTCCTAGCGTGCACACCAGTGTCTACCTGTCCTAGCGTGCACACCAGTGTCTCCCTGTCCCAGCATACAGTGCGCACCAGGGTCTCCCTGTCCCAGCGTACATGTCAGTGTCTTCCTGTTCCAATTCACGTCTCAGTGTCTCCCTGAACAACCTGTGAATATATTTACAGAATTTTTCACTTGTTTAAGTGCAGTTCTGTGAGCATGGTCTGGTGAAAACTAGTGGAAGAATAAGCAACTTTGCTATAATTTCTCTCATTGGGGGTTGCTAGGTTAGCACCACAATGTACAAGGATTTCCATACTTGGGTCTCAAAGAGGGGAGTATGTCACAGGCACCATGTTTTGTACTAGGCAGTGAAATGTAGTTGACGCACTCCTGAGACTAAAGTGAACAAGCATTTGCAATGCAATAGGTCTCGCATTATTGAAAGTTTGAGCTATTGGCGTTGCAAATAATAATGTAACGCCAATAGGTCAAAATTTCAGTAATGCAAGACCTATTGCACTGCAAATGCTTGTTTAATTTTACAGTATCTGTATAACTCTGGCAATTATCCAAACAAAATGAAGGGATTTCGATTTATCAACAAGACCAATGCCTCTCAAAGGCAAGTGAGGCCAGGAAAGACTCAACGTAATCAGATCTCATACATAATTGATATGTGACTGACTCTGCCCGGGCCCCACTGTCCTGTCACAAGTGGTGGCCAGCCTGGACATCATCCATATTTCCCACAGGCCAGTCTGCCTCTGATTCACATTATCATTATGACCCGTCAACAGCATGTCCAGTATGGAATGCTATCAGGCAAAGGTGGCACAAATCTTTTCCCACTCATGCAAAATGGTTTGACCCTTTCTTCGCTACAGAGGCCACTGTATACCTCATTCCTTGCTTCTCACGACATCGACATAAAGAATTAAATAAATGTTTGCTTTCTTCAGTGAGGTTGTCTGGAGCACTGCAAGATTTAGAGTAAAACAGCATGGTCTGACAAAAGCAACCCACCACAGAGAAACAGTTGTGTTGTAAAAGAAATTAACTAATCAGAAACAGACTTCTGAGGATGTTTTGCAAAAGGTCTGCCTCAAGCCACATTGTTTTGTTTGCTAAACATTATCAAAGAGCATTGGGGGCTAGGAGGTAAGCTGAAAGTGCCTCAAGTAGTACACAAACAGTTACACAACTAGGCAAGCAGTCATGCATACGTGTATCCACTTATTTCACAGTTATGACAGCTTGGGCTAGACTCAGAGACCGCCATGGTAGAAATTTTCAGTTTGACTATTAACAGATGCTTTTTGTTGCTCAACTCGAAGAAATTCATTTTATGGACCTCAGAAGGACGAAAGCCGCAGTGGACCCACTGCGATTCACAGTGGTTACTATGGGCTCAGCCATAGATACCTGGAGTGGATGCACTGAAGCACTGAGTCATAAGACCTGGCTATACAAATATGGTCATTAATCAAGAAACTATCACTGTATATTTTGTTATCTGGATTCAGCAGCAACCAATAGTAACTGGTGAAGCAGACTTTCCAAAAGGGCTAATATCTAGGGGGCTTCACAAAATGGCCACGTGAAACATCAAATAGAGTGGCACTAGTAGGAATGACGAGTGCTGTCTTCACCATAAGTATAGCCCATGGTAACCAGGGAAGCACGCAGGTAAAGAGGTTTGTTGAGCACTAGGACATTCATGTATCCAAGCCAGTGTGACCACATCCGAGCAAAATCTATTCCGCACTTGGGTCATGAATTCCGAATTCTGTAAATGTCCCCAAGTGCGGAATGTGGAGTAAGGAGGTTGTTTATAAACTGCAGCTTTACGGTCAATGTAACCAAAACACCCAAAGTGCAAAAGCACCGGGGTGAGCCCATGTGTGCTAGCACTCAAGTCCGATCGTGCACATAAGTGCCAGGGAGGATGTATGTAAGGAAGGTTGAGCAGAATGGGATAAGGCCATTTGGTAGGCTAGGCAGAAAAGAAGGTCAGCAGGCACTGCTCATTGTGAAGGTCTGGATGCAACCATATCCCACCAATCACAGCTACCCCAGCCCCCTCTCCCCTTCCCCAGAGCCAACAAGCCAAAACAAACAAAGCAATACCTTGCAGGATGCCAGTGTTCTCAAGTTCAACTTTCGGATAGACGTCTGTGACATTGAGATAGGAACACGGACGTGCTGAAACCATGAACGTGGTCAGCAGTTGACGCCCGGATACTATCAAGTGGGGACCCCGAGCCTCAGCCCTCAGTGCATTAGGGCCAGTGAAAAGAACTGTGCATGCAAGCTCAAGCGCAGCATGCCACCAAAGTAAAATATAAATTAAAAAAAGGCTTGCGCCCGCCATAAATATCAGGTTTGGCAAACTGAGCTGCATAAAAACATGTAATTTAAAAAAAAGGGTTTGGGTGAGCCGTGCAAGAAAGTGGCGCGGCCTCCATATGCGCTGCATAAACACATATAATTTTTTTTAAAACAAAAAGGATTTGCGCGAGCCGCGCAAGAAAGTCGTGTGGACGCCATTATTCAAGCTCCAACATGGCATGCAAGTGTGCTTCAAAAAGGAAAATTGTGCTCACTAACAGGAAATAACAGACCCTGAGTAACAACACATGCAACAGGGGCAGTCCTTATGGGAGGGTACAACAGGAGAAACAGCGGTACTAAGGGGGGACTATAAAAGAGATTAACCAAAGAAACAAAAGCATTTGGAAAAGACGGTCAAAGGAGCCAATTAAAAACATGGACGGAGCTTAATGCCCATATCCTGAATACAGCATGTCTCGAATGCCTAGGCGAGACCTAAAAACAGGATATCACAGACAACAAGGCAGCCCTGCAGTGTCATTCAGCTATAAATATCTGATTCAACTCTTTTCTAACTTAATGGTATATGGAACTCTGAAGAATGAAAGTCTGAATCAGGGATGTCGGAATTGAAATCTGCGACTTGCAAGTTGCCAGGGCTGTAAATGGGGCCAGTCCTCAAAGACTATTAAACCGACGATTAAAACAAGACTTTGAAACGGGTTTCTATCAGTCTCTATATTCATGTCCTTAACTTTATTGCCCAAAACACTGATCAATATTTCAAAAATGAATGTAAAAAAAAAAAAAAAAAAGCCTTTTAGGTATTCCATATTAGCGATGGAATCCCTGTTTACATTACACATTTTACTTCATCTTGTAATCCCCAAGAGTATTTGCGTTTTCCAAGATGTGCTTATGTACTTTTTTTTTAATTCAACATATGACTCTTCAATAGTGGTGCATGCTTTCAACTGAGTTGCCTCCAGGTGCAAGAGTGATTTCAGGTTGTGGGTGGGCGTTTGACTGCACAAGATTGAGAGATCTGAAACTAAGATAGAAAGCAATGTGACTTTCTCACAGTGCCTGCTAGCAAGTCATAGAGGTGTGCAGACTACATGCACTTCCAACCTTTGACCTCTCTAGAGCAGTACACAGAGCGATGGTCGCACATATGCCAATTGTAATAATGGGGAAGATTGAGATATGCAGATCGAGGATTTGAGAAAGATGTGGGAAGAAAATGGGTGTAACTGCCTAATAGAGTGAGACAATGCAGACGAAAGTGGTGTGAAGGGATTAATAGGAGTCTGAGGCAAAGACTATATTAATGCTTAATTCATTGTCTCAGTTTCAGAATGTACATTTTTTTAACTTTAATTACTCACAACAAAATCAATGTTTTCATTTATTTAGTACAACAAGCATTGGCAAAACCAATATGTCTGGCTTGTTTTATATGCATGTGTTGGTTTTTCAGTGACATGTGAAAAGCGCGAGGCCTTGGTGAGCGCGCCCTTAGGGCCCGGCCCCACCGGTCCCACGCCACACCCCGCCCATAGCCCGGACCAGTAGCCCTATTGGCTACTGGCCGAATGAAGTACTTCCGGGTCGGCCGTGACGTGTGTCCGGCCTGCCCGAGGAGCGGAAGGGGGGAGCCAGGGGGTGGCTATTTAGGCCCCGGGTCCCCTTGAGGACATCCTCTTTGCCTGTACTTGACCCCCGGGAGCAGCAGAGTTCCGGAATCTTGGACATCGCTGGAATCTCGGGCATCGTTGGAATCTCGGGCGTCGCTGTATCGGGAATCCACTTTCGGAGGACGCGCCGTCGTGGGACTTGGGGGGGCGCGTAGCGGTGTTGGCGCTGAGGATATCGTGGGCGACGCGGATTCCGAGGTGAGGTGTCGGGGCTTTTGGGGAGCGCGGGGGGCCGCTGGTAGCCGGTGGGCGAGATAAGTTGTATCTTGAGAAGACTGTTTTCCCCGCTGGGCGCTGGTGGCCGCCCGTGGTCTCCCTTGCTGTGCTAGCACGCCTCGGGACTGCTTTATGTGGACACCTCCCTCGGGTGATCCGGCGTCCGTAGGCTGTGAGAGTGGTATTGTGCTTCCCGGTTAGGCGGCTGAATTTGGTATCGGGCGAGGGCGGAGAGCGGGCGATTTGGCTTGGTAACGAGGATCTGGCTGAGTCTGCCGGTTTCGATTGGGCGTGCTTCTCCGGGGGGCCTTGTAGACTGCGCAGCGGTACGATCCTCTGCTGAGAGTGGGCGATTTTGGTGTGGGGCTACCACTAGACACCCTGCGTTTGGGGGTCACTGAGTTTTGGTGAGTTCCGCCGGTGTTGGTTTGGCGTGCTTCCCTGGGGGGGGGCCTTGTTGACTGCCCAGCGGTACGGTGCACTGCTGCAGGGGGATAGCAGCGGAGAAGGCGGCTCCGGGAATACAAGGGACCGCGCTTGTGCTGGGCGGCGGGTAGACTACAAAGTGCACGTGGGAGGTCTTGCGCACCCGTAGAAGGAGGGTTCGGGAGCGCCTCATTTGATGTGAGGTCTTTGTGTGTGCTAGCCGACTGACTCCACGCGTTCAGGGGATATCGGCATTTAGGGGCAGCACAGGGGTCGGAGTAAACGCGCCAGCGTTAGCGCGGGGCCAGAGCTAGAAGGGCGCGCGCACCGAGTAGGAAGGATGCCACCAAAGCGCAACCAAAAGCGAAAGGAGGGCGAGTCGGAAATAACGCAGCTGTTGAAGCTGGTGTTGGCGAAACTGGGCAGAGATGAGGATGAGGATGAGGGGGAACAGGGGGGCGAGGCGCCAATCTCGGATAGTGAGGAGGTCCCGGAACCAGTCGAGAGGGCCCGCCCCCGTAGAACCATAGTCCCGCCCAAGGCGGCCTTCCCTCCATTAGTGAAGAGGCCCAGGGTGAGCAGGAGAGGGAGGGGGGGCAGGGGTCTGGAGGAACAACTACCTGCACCGGCTTCTCCCGCAATGCCTCCACAACCAGTACCCCAGCCGCCTAGTGGGCCCCCAGGGCCAGTGCCTTGTGTTCCCGAACCATTGCCCCCTGTGCCCGCGGGGATCCCAGCACCGCCGGGTGTACCCGAAATACCGGTTCCCAGCATGGAGCCTTCTCCTCCGCCGGGGGTACCCCCGCAGGCAATCAACGAGACACCAGGAGAGGGAAGGGAGGATGTGAGTACAATACTGGCTGAGATCAGGGGGGTTTTGAAGGCCTTAATGCCAGCTCCTGCTCCTCCCATCGTTGTATTACCGGAGGTAGTGCCAGTGGCAGCCCCAATCCCGCAGGGGGGGGGCAGCGAGTGGGGTTCTGCCTCCCACCTTAAGGCAACCAATGGCAGCAGCGGAGGTGGGCCAAGGGGCCCCAGCCACCATATGGGCGACGGTGGCATCTCTTTTGGCGCAATTAGGCGCACCGGCAGGGGGGAGCCCGAATGGCAGCGCGACGGTAGCACCATGGGCGTCATCAGCAGGCACGGGAGGCGTGCTCAGCGATTTAAGTAAACAAGTGGCCCTCTTGGGCAAGGCGCAAGAAAAGAGGCGTGTACGCCCTCCAGGCGGTGGGTCAAGCGGCCCCCGCGCAAGCAGCGACAACTGGGGTTGCGGCAGGTAAGGCAGTAGAGTGTTCAAGCAAAGAAGTAGATAACGGGCCAAAGGTAATTGGTGGTCACGATTCAGTGTTATCTAAAAGGGGCAAATTGGCAACACATGTTACGCAGGACACAAGAGAGAAGATTTGGAAGGGGGAGTTTATTGACATATTCTCCTTAATTAGACCAAAGAGGAGGGAAGTAGATTCCAAAGAGAAAGACGGGAAAGAAGGTTCCTTCAGAGACAGGAAACCAAGGGTAGAAGAGTCAATTACTAACTGGTTGTTTGGTTTCAATGTTTTTTCCATAGTAATGCTAGAAAAGAAGCAAGAATTGGCGATACCCCGGATTTGCTATTCAAATAAGATTTTAAAGGCACAGACGATGTATGGGGGGGTGGCCTGGCTGGATTATGATAGAGACTTTAGATGGGCCAAAGTGGACGACCCAGATATGGGCTGGGACCAAACAGAGGTAAATGTATGGTTGGAGAGTGTCAATAACAAAACACCCATGAAACAGCCCTTTCGGACTTCCCAGGGGGGGACAGGGGAGAAGAGAGGGACTTGTTGGGCTTTTAACCGAAAAATTTGTACATGGCCCAATGGGGCATGTAAGTTCAAACACGCATGTGCCTACTGCGGCCACCCTTCACATCCCGAGTTTAAGTGTATTAAGAAGTCCAAAGAGAAAGGGAGGGAGGTTAAACCTCCCCAACAGTAAGCTTCCCACGCCAGTAGACATAGGTAGACTGATTTTCTGGCTGAATCAGTACCCGGATAGAAAGGCAGCCAAGACATTGTATGATGGGTTCTCCTCAGGCTTTCGAATCCCAGCACAAGGGGTGCCCCCAATAGGGTATTGCCATAACCTACTGTCTGCACGCATGCAGCCCACGGTGGTGGCTCAGAAGGTTGGTAAGGAAAGGGCGCTGGGACGGGTGGCCGGCCCGTTTACTGCTCCCCCATTGCCAGGGTATGTGTGCTCACCTCTGGGCGTGGTTCCCAAAAAAGAGCCAGGTCAGTTCAGGATGATCCATAACTTGTCAGCGCCAAGGGGGGCGTCAGTGAATGATGCCATAGATCCGTCCCTTTGCTCAGTGACATACGCTTCCTTTGACACAGCATTACAGAGGCTGCGCGACTTAGGTCCCAGCGCCCTCATGGCAAAGACGGATATCGAGTCAGCATTCAGGCTATTGCCGGTTCATCCGGATGACTATCATCTGCTAGGTTTCCAGTTGAACTCCGAATTTTATTATGACAGGTGTATGCCCATGGGTTGCGCAGTGTCATGCAAGTATTTTGAGTTGTTCAGCACGATGCTTCAGTGGATGTTTGTATTCAGAACAAATCACAAAGACGTAGTACACTACCTGGATGACTTTATGATCATGGGCCCCCAGCATCAGGAGAGTGTGGCCAGGCCTTGAGCAGGCTAGTAGACATGTGGGAGGAACTGGGGTGCCATTGGCTCCAGGCAAGACGGTGGGCCCGGCCACATGTATGTCTTTCCTGGGCATTGAGATAGACACGGTGAGGGGGGAATGCAGGTTGCCACAGGATACGGTACAGGCTTTCTCGCAAGCGATTGATTCGGCCCTGGCAGGTCCCAAAGTCACGCTGCATCAGCTCCAGGTCTTAGTGGGCCAGCTGAATTTTGCATTAAGGATCATCCCGATGGGACGCCCCTTTTCTAGGTCAATTGCACGGGCGATGGTGGGGTTGACCCAAAAGCACCATCATGTGCGCTTGCAGGCAGATGTGAGGGAGGACCTGAGGGTGTGGCGAAGTTTCCTGAAGGAGTTCAATGGTAAGGTAATCTGGCCAGAGCCGCCAATATCGAGCGCAGAATTAGGATTGCTCACTGACTCCGCAGGTAGCATTGGCTTTGGAGCAGTACTGGTGTCCCATTGGTGTAGGGGCGATTGGCCGGCTTCCTGGCAGGTGAGTGGTTTGACCAGAAACATAGCCTTTTTGGAACTTTTTCCTATCATAGTGGCAGTGGACATCTGGGCGGGATTCTTTAGAAACAAATCGGTAATCTTTTGGTCAGACAACATGGCAGTGGTGGAAGCGATCAATAGGCAGGGAGCTACGTGTAAGCATGTTTTGAGGTTGTTAAAACATTTAGTGTTGGCCTGCTTAAAGCTCAACCTGCTGTTCAAAGCAGCACATATCCCAGGTGTGGAAAACCAGGCTGCTGATGCTTTGTCTCGCTCCAAGTTGCAGGATTTCCGGAGGTATCATCCTCAAGCAGAAGAGCAGATGACTGGGCTCCCGACATCACTGTGGAGGATTGGAGCCCCGCCCTAGCAGGGCTGGTGGGAGCGTCATTGAGCGAGCGCACTAGAAGAACTTATCAGCAACAGTTCAAAGCTTACAGGATATTTGCTGAGCGCAATGGCCGGTTGGCCCTTTTTTCTACAGGGGCGCTCTGCGAATTTTTACTAGCTCTGAAGGAGCAAGGAAGGCCAGCGTCATATGCTAGGGCACATGTGTCAGCAATAGGCTTCTTTGCGAAACTAGCGGGGGAATGTGACCCCAGCGCAGCTTTTGTAGTAAGGAAAGCACTATCAGGATGGGCCAGGCTAGAAGGGGTCAAGAAAGACAGTAGAAGGCCGTTAGATATAAAAACTCTGGGCGACATGCTGGGGGTATTGCAGGCGATTTGCTCTTCTTATTACGAGAGCGTGTTATTTGGGGCGGTATTTACCTTAGCCTTTTACGGGGCTTTTAGAGTGGGGGAATTGGTGGGGGCCTCCAAGTTAGACCACGCAGGAGGACTCCAGTGGCAGGATACAAAGCTAGTCCAAGGGGACCTTGTAAGAAATAGACTTCAGCCGGTGAGTAAAAATGAAGATTTATGGTAACAAGAGGCACAGCACATCTGTATAGAATAACGCTAAGCAGTAACTGCCTGCACGAGCTCTGGAACATGGAACGTAAGTTGTACAACGCAGGTACAGCGTTCCATGTTCCAGGCAGGGAAAAGCAGGAGACGGGATACAGAGCAGAAATACATAAGGGAATGTAACACATCTCACCCTTATCAAAAATGACAAGGAGAAAAGAAAAAAAGTACAATTTATTTAAGACAGAAACCTGGCAGGTAAAACTCTAGGACGGTCATTGCTCTTAACTCTGGATGCTACAGATTGAGTGACATGATAAGAGTTATCATCCGGGTTAGAAACCTCATGTTGAGTGGAACTATGAGAGTTATAATCCGAATTAGGAATATCATATAATGACGCATCATCATTATTGACAGAGGACCCCAAGGACTTGCATTTAGCCACCCTCCTTACATTCCATACTCTACCATCCTGAGTGATAACTGTGTTCTTACAAACCTTAACAACTTTAATGGGATGACTGAACTTGGAAAAACCCTTCACCAAAAATCCAGGTTTTTTTATTCTTACCCAGTCACCAACAGCAAAATCCGGAATTTTAACATTCATTTTGGAGTCAAACAAAATTTTCATCTTGTCCTGCCTATTCTCCACCCGTTTGGCAACTTGGTTAAGATCAATACTCTCATCCACCTTACTGATTTTTTTGATCCACCATGGGCAAATTTCCGAAATGGGTTCTCTGCCCTTCAAAAGTCTGAAAGGACTTACCCCAGTCACCGAATGGGGAGTGATACGATACATCCATAACCTTTTCCTTACAATCTCCCTCCAATCAACTGAGCTGCCAGCTGATTGTATACCTTCTTTAAGAACACGATTAAACCGTTCCACCTGGCCATTTTCCCTTGGCTCATACAGGGAAGTGGTCACATGTTTGGTATTACACACGTGGAGGAAACTTTCCATTTCTTGAGATGTGAGTTGCACTCCATTGTCTGTCACAAGGACTTCAGGGGACCCTCACGTGCAAAAACTTCTTTGAAAAAGGTTATGATAACTTGACTAGTAGCATTAGCTACAAATTTGACTTCTGGCCACTTAGAATGGTAGTCTACCATAACTAGGGCAAAACGGGCATTAGACGGTAAATGTTTGAAAGGACCTGCTATGTCAAAAGCTACTTTTTGCCATGGGCACTCAGGCCAAGAAACTGGTTTAAGGGGGGCAGAAGATACCTTAAGCATCTTATCACTGCTGATACACTCAGGACATTCCCTAACCACCCTATCTACCATTTTGTCAAGCCCAGGCCACCAAAAATTAGCTCGGATGAGTCTTTTCATAGAGGACATACCCAAATGTCCTTGGTGGGCAAGTAATAAGATCTTATTCTGCATAGACGCTGGAGGAATGATCTTACCAGCTTTAAAAGGCAAACCACCAAGGTCTTCTATCTCACTAGAAACCCGACAAAAGGGGCAATCTCAGCAGAAGCAGACTTTTCCTTTGGCCATCCATTTTTTACATAATTAATGATATGTTGGGATACAATATCATTATTGACCTCAGTAAACCACTCAGTCTCAGATAAACACAAAAACTCTTGAGAAACAAAGTCTTTGACAGTGGTAACTATGTCCATTTCTTGTTCAACTAGGGATTCATCAGAACACGGCAATCTAGAAAGGAAATCAGCCGTAACATTGCTCCTACCGGGAACATACACCACCTGAAAATCATATTCCTGTAGTTTAGATGTGAGACGGGCTATACGTGCAGTGGAGTTCCATCCTCCCCCTGGAGATAATATGCCAACTAGGGGTTTATGATCAGTTCTGAGCGTAAATCTATTCCCCCACACATAGTTACGAAAGTGTTCAATGGCCCAGATACAAGCTAATAATTCTCTCTCAATGACGGAATACCTCCTCTCCGTCATAGAAAGAGTCCTAGAGGCAAAAGCTACACACCACTCTTCCTTCCCCGCACACTGGCTAAGCACACCACCAAGACCATACAAACTGGCATCTACGGTGATAAGACATCTCTTATTGAGGGAGAAAGATTTAAGGGTGGGAGCATTAACAATGTCACTCTTAATCTGTTTGAAGGCTGTCTCTTGTTTATCCGACCAGAAAAACTCAGTAGATTTCCTGGTTAACTCTCTAAGAGGTTCCATTTTGGTTGCAAAATTCTGTATGAATTTGCTATAGTACTCACACAGGCCCGCAAAAGAAAGTAGTTTCTCTCTATTGTCAGGAGCAGGTGCATTGATAATGGCATCGACCAACGATTTCTTGGGTACCACACCATCGCCAGAAAGAGTATGACCTAGATACTCCACCGATTTACAAAAGAAATTGCATTTGCCAGCTTTAAGTGTCAAACCATATTTACCTAATCTAAGACAAACCTCCTTTACATGATGACAGTGGTCTTCCTCATTCTTAGAGAAAATTAGGATATCATCCTGGAAGCATTTGACGAACTTGCTGACATCCTTAAAAATGTGGTACATAGCCCTCTGAAACACAGAAGCGGCCGAAGCCAGCCCAAATGGCATTCTCTTGAATTGAAAAAGACCATGGGGTGTGATAAAAGCAGTGTAATGTTTGGAGTCCTGAGTGAGTTCAATTTGGTGGTAGGCCGACCGGAGATCAAAGGTGGAAAAAATGCGAGCACCATCCAACATACATACCATCTCATTTATATTGGGAAGAGGGTGGCAATCAGCAACTAGATTGGAATTCAAAGCCCTCAAATCAATACATAATCTAATACTTTTATCCGGTTTACGAGCTAAAACGATGGGAGAAACCCACTCAGAAGATTCTATTTCTTCAATAATGCCACTCTCAACCATCTCGTCCAACAAGTTTTTTAACTCCGACCTAACACTGATAGGAACACCTCTTAATTTTTGTTTCACAGGAACAGAACCTTGTTTGACTTTGATCCTATGGCTGAAACCTAGAAGTTTGCCGAGATCCTCAGAAAATACTTTGGGAAACATGTTAACAAGGTCAGTACTAGTAGAAGACAAAGCTAGAACAGAAACAGGTTCTTTGTTCCTGGGGTTCAAGACAATTCCCAATTTGGCTTGATCACGCCAGCCTAATACATTGACACCCTTGAAAGCTACATATAACTTGATGTTGGCAGAATTACCCTTAAACTCAATGGATACATCTTTGAAACCCATAAAGTCAATGTAGGATCCATCAAAATTCTGCGCCACAATATCAGGTTCAGATAACAATTCTAGGTCAATTAGTTCTCCAAAAGATTTCAGACAATACTCCTTTGTGATTATAGTCCAAGGCGATCCCGAGTCAGCCATTAACTCTAAGTCTCTTCCCAAGATGCATACAATGCATTTGGGAGAACAAATCTTTTCAACTTCAGAAATATCAAAGGAATCTTGTATCGAAACCACAATACCAGACTCTACATCGCCTTGAGAATGATCACAAGAATGAGCATCACCTCGGGAATGATCACACGAAAGGGAATGGTAAGACACAGAGGAAACTTTCCCTTTGGAGAATTTAGAGGAAGCAGGTGCAAACATCTTGAATTGGAGTTCGGAGCACCGCCCTCATAGTATTTTTGCACATTTTAGAGAAATGTCCCAAACGTCCACATTTACTGCATTCTTTACTAATGGCAGGACAGCGTGGGAAAGACGCTATATGATCAGGATTCCCGCATCTATAGCAATAAAATTGTCTGCTACTAGAAACATTTGCGTCATTGGAGTAAGTCTTTGAAGTGCCAGGGTTGATTACATTGATCTCACTGGAAACTGAAGATCTCGTTTCTTTATTAAGTGACTTGATCCATTTATCAGACTGCTCCAATGCTTTGGCTGTGCTAATAGCAGTTTCCAAATTGGGATCGCCTAGTATCCACAATTGCTCTTGTACCTTCTTATTTCTTACATGAACGATAATTTGGTCCCTGATCATCTCGTCAGTAATTAAGCCAAAATTGCAGTGTAAAGACAATGCACGTAAAGCAGTGAGAAATTCATCGAAACTCTCGCCCTCTTCTTGAGCTCTAGTGTAGAATTTAAACCTATTCAGGGCAACACTAGTCGTAGGTTTGAATCTGCTTTCTATGCGTGAAATGGCTTCATCATAGACATTGTAATCACCTCCCGACCTGACAGGAGGCAGAGTCCTATAAACAAGCTGTCCTTCAGAACCTAAGCAGTGAAGAAAAATATTTTTTTTTCTTTCCGCTGACATGCGTTCTCCATCAATAGCCTTTAAATAGGTAATAAATTCCTCTTTCCACCTTGTCCAAGGAATGGGTGGTTCTCCCTTAACTTGCAAAAATTTCGAAGGAGGATCAAATTGCATTTTGTAGAGATGGTGGTAAAAATGAAGTAAAAAAAAAAAGGCCAGTAACATGTAAGTACTAGTCACAGCTGTGAAATAAATAATGAATACATAGGAAAATGTACTATGATAACTATAAGTACTCTATGAACAAAAGTAATGTGATGAAAGTGGAAAAAAAAACATCACTAAAATACTGCCTAGATGGAAAACATAGGAATAGTAGAGAAAATAAAAATATGAGGTGTGCTTGTCACCGAAAACAAGCAGGAAGTAGCATAAGTAATATGAAGAAGTGTCACGCACTGTAGCACAAGCAGTATAAGAAGGTGTGCCTGTCACCGATGATGAGCAGGCATCTTACCATAATGAATGCAGAAACAGTGAGGTAATCGCGATAAAGTGAATTACAATAGCGCACATGTAGAAGGATCCTCACTGTATTACCAGGGATGTTTCCGGCGTTTAAATAATTTGATCCCAAACCAAGATGGCCGCCAGAGTGATGAAATGCACTGCAGCCAATCAGAAATGCGGTCGCGTTGAGGAACTGCACCAAGATGGCCGCCAGCGTGATGACGCGTTACGTAGCCAATCAGGAGGTGCAGTCGCGTTGGGACGAAGAAGTTAGCCGTTGGTGATTGAAAAATCACGAAAAGTCCCAAAATGAAGATGAAGGTGCAGCCAAGAAACCAGCGAACTGCGGTTTTCAGGGCCGAAAGCAGGAATTTCAGGTGCCGGACACAGGAAGGCAGCGATACACGGAGAGATGAAGAACGAGGAAAATGGGTCCGGGAGACGTCGCAGCACCTGTGCCTCAGGGAATCTGCAGCAAACGAAGTCTCCAGCCAGTCGTCGCCAAATTTGTAAGAAATAGACTTCAGCCGGTGAGTAAAAATGAAGATTTATGGTAACAAGAGGCACAGCACATCTGTATAGAATAACGCTAAGCAGTAACTGCCTGCACGAGCTCTGGAACATGGAACGTAAGTTGTACAACGCAGGTACAGCGTTCCATGTTCCAGGCAGGGAAAAGCAGGAGACGGGATACAGAGCAGAAATACATAAGGGAATGTAACAGACCTGGTGGTGGTTTTGAGGAAATCCAAGACAGATCCATTGGGGAGGGGGGTGACAATTCGTTTGGGCCCGGCGCCGGGCGAGGATCTTTGCCCAGTAAACAGAATGAAAGCCTACCTGGCGATTCGTCCAGGAGGGAGTGGTCAGGCACTGTTCATACATGAGCAGGGCGCTTGCGTGTCGCAGTACCAATTCAGGGCGGTGTTTGGGCGGGCGCGGGCGTGTCTGGGTCTGGATGCCAAGGGGTACTCCTCACACTCATTTAGAATTGGGGCGGCAACATTGGCAGCAGGCGCAGGCTTACCAGCCGAAGCGGTCAAGAAGGTGGGGCGCTGGTCATCAACTTGCTTTAAGCGCTATGTGCGACCTGAATTGCTGGAAAACACAGGACCGAGATGTTGATGTGATCATGCTGACGTTTCCATTTCTCTTCCTACTATTAGTATGTCCTCAAAGTTGATATGGGTGTTGGGACACTCGTTCGTGCGGCGGGCCACAGTGCGGCTAAGGCAGAAGCGAGTGTCGAAAACACCGGGGTTAAGGAGGGCGTCGTTCCTATGGCGCGGCGTCGGCGGTCTGCGAATTCGGCAGCTGCGGCAGCTGGTGGAGGAGACTAGGGCGCACGAGGGACAGCAGTCCCCGATTTGGTGATCCTACACTTGGGCGGCAACGACATGGTGGAGTTGGGACGCATGGCAGTCAGGGAAGCCTTACTGACCGAATTCTCCTGGATCGGGAGAGAATTTCCTCATGCTCGGATTGCATGGTCGTGCATGATACCTCGCCGGACATGGGCCACTGGAGTCAGATCTCGGGCATTGAACGTATCAGTGAGACGCCTCAACCGGGAATTGGCCAGGTTGTGCTCAGGGCCGGGCCGCTTGTGTCACATTCCACATAGACTGATCACAGGGGACATGATGTTTCACAAAGACGGCGTGCACTTATCGGACATTGGCACAGATGTATGGATAAAGGGGATCTGGTCTTTTGTGCAGAACTTATTGGCAGGTGGTGAGGGTGAAGGACCGGTAGGCCCTGGTCACCCTAGTGGCGGAAAAGAGACCACAGAACAGTGATTTTCAGGGTTAACGGGAGGCCCGCTTACATACTCCCGAGGCCAGCACTGAGGGGAGAGACGGTAAGCTCTCCGCAGGGAGAATGGGGACACCGGCTGGGGAGGCAAGGGCGCCAGGTCACACGTGCCTCCTTGGCAGCCTGGTGGTAGAGGGGTGGGCCCCTCGAAGGACGGACAAGGACCAAGGGCTGGGGGCTCACCGCTCAAGGACGCAGGTGGGTTGCGCCTTGCGTGGTTCTCAGTTAAGGAGAGGCGAGCCAGAGGGCCCCTTGGTGCTGTAGTAAGTAGATAGTGCATAACCGGTGGTTATGATCAGTGATAAGGCTTGTAAATAATAAAAGTGTAAAGATTGATTTTATAAAGATGAATTGTATAAATGTTTTGTCATGTTTATGAAGGTGTGAAGTTGATTAAACATGGCCGTTTTACCCACACGCTTGGACTGGCAAAGTGTTTGTGGGACTGCATGAGGTTGGGGCGGGGGACTACCTGGGGGGGTCCGGGCTCTATGAAAAGCGCGAGGCCTTGGTGAGCGCGCCCTTAGGGCCCGGCCCCACCGGTCCCACGCCACACCCCGCCCATAGCCCGGACCAGTAGCCCTATTGGCTACTGGCCGAATGAAGTACTTCCGGGTCGGCCGTGACGTGTGTCCGGCCTGCCCGAGGAGCGGAAGGGGGGGAGCCAGGGGGTGGCTATTTAGGCCCCGGGTCCCCTTGAGGACATCCTCTTTGCCTGTACTTGACCCCCGGGAGCAGCAGAGTTCCGGAATCTCCCACCCACCCGTCCCTTAGATTAGGGGTTTGGGTTAGAATAGGAGTGAGGGTCGGCGGAAAAGAGACCACAGAACAGTGATTTTCAGGGTTAACGGGAGGCCCGCTTACATACTCCTGAGGCCAGCACTGAGGGGAGAGACGGTAAGCTCTCCGCAGGGAGAATGGGGACACCGGCTGGGGAGGCAAGGGCGCCAGGTCACACGTGCCTCCTTGGCAGCCTGGTGGTAGAGGGGTGGGCCCCTCGAAGGACGGACAAGGACCAAGGGCTGGGGGCTCACCGCTCAAGGACGCAGGTGGGTTGCGCCTTGCGTGGTTCTCAGTTAAGGAGAGGCGAGCCAGAGGGCCCCTTGGTGCTGGAGTAAGTAGATAGTGCATAACCGGTGGTTATGATCAGTGATAAGGCTTGTAAATAATAAAAGTGTAAAGATTGATTTTATAAAGATGAATTGTATAAATATTTTGTCATGTTTATGAAGGTGTGAAGTTGATTAAACATGGCCGTTTTACCCACACGCTTGGACTGGCAAAGTGTTTGTGGGACTGCATGAGGTTGGGGCGGGGGACTACCTGGGGGGGTCCGGGCTCTATGGGATGCAATAATTGAAAACTCAGAGAGGCACCCAAATACTGGCCAAGGAGAAGGTTTGTGAAGCAAAGTTAGAATGATTTAAGTCACACCTTTAATTACACAGACCACACATCTGGGAAAAGATTCAAAGTTATGCTTCTTTGGCCACGCCCATTTTAAAGAACCCCTCCCCCCCCCCCCACCTTTTTCATCCCACTTAAAGCACTGCAAGTTGCACACAGGTTTCTGTAGTAACATCAGCTTCTCACTGAAGTGAATGTGGTGCATTGATACGTTTATTAACGGCCATGACAGGAGAAGAAGTTAATAAGTACGAAAGAACGCTGCATTTGTTGTAACTAACGAAATGATACACATACAAAACATAATTGAATAACTAGTACAGAGGCTTAAAGGATGAATTCATGAACATGCTCAAAAAGAAGATAAAATCACTCAATCTCCCCAGACACATCCATCACTATATGAAAACAATAATATTTAAATGAAAAATAAGCATACATGTAGAACAGATGTCACGAGAGCGTTGGTATGAACTGTATTATCACTACAATAGGACAAAGTTGCAAGAAAAACAATCTACTATTCAATATATAGAATAACCAATCGCCTCTTGCAATGCAGACTATATCCAAAGAGCCAACAGGCAGAACCAAAGGGGGACCAAAAGAACAATGTGTGCGCACATCCCACCACGGTCAAGAGCCAGCTGTGCACTGCCACACCTTGAGAAAAAGCATTGACAACAGGACAGGAACTTACCCATAACTCTCTGATTGGCTGTGCAGCTGGCTTCAGTGGTATTCTAGCATTATGCTGGAAAACATGGTTTTATCAGGCACTGTTCTAACATTGGAAGCATCTCTGTAGTCCCGTGTCTCTTGTGGGTAGCTGTGTTTCCCTGCTTCTTCCAAAGGGGGCTGGGGGACTCAAAAATGTGTGTAGATGATTTACTATTGTCTATTGTGACTCCAGTTCTCAAACATTTGGGCAAAGTGTATTTTCGGTAACCTTGCTGCACTTCCAGCACAGGGGGGCGGGGGAGTGAAAATACAGACATGCAAGTGTGTTATGGTCTATTAGCTTGTTATGCATGTTCGTGTCACCTTAACTGTGAGGCTCACCTTGGGATCTTTGTATACATCATTTTGGAATGCGACTGCTCCTAGGCAACGGCGAGGCATTGCAGGCTGAGCTGACATGGAGGTGGCTGTGCAGATTCATGGTGGATGCAATAAAGAGCACTGAACACCTTCCACAGTTTAAGGGTGTTCTCAACGCTCTGTTGCTCGCAATGCTTCCACATGTGTAGCAGAGGCTCGGGCATTGACAGGAGGGAAACCGGATGACTGACCCTATTCCCTCCTCCCACTGATCAGTGGTGTGAAGGAGGAAGTGACGATGACAGGGTATGGAGGACTGAGCTAGCGGAAGCCATGTTGCTGTCTACGCAAGCATGCCCAGCATAATTAATGGCCACTACAGAGGGAGAGAGCCTAGGGCAGGTTTCCTGAAGCACGCCAGTGCACTGACAGCTGCGCCCATATGCAACGCCGAAGGCTTTGTTCCCACCACTCGGTAAATGAGATAAGGTGCACGTCATTCCAGCCGGTAGGGAGGCTGCTGCAAGGAAGCATGTGACCTCCGATAAGGGAGAAATGTGGCTGCGTGACCAGGATGTTTACTCGAACATAAAGTTTGCATAAGTACGGTATGGCTCATCGCGTAAAAGTTTAGTACAAGCACATTGACGAAGTGCGCCAGAGCGGACTGCGAGGGAAGTGTGCACGCGCTGCTGGTGTGCAAGCTTGAAAGATCTGCAAAAAAATCTGAAACAATGCAAACAACATGGCGCTTCATCCATACATGCCAACATTTTAGAAGAGCAAAGTGGGAGATTAAAGAAAAAAAATCGGGAGAATGGGGCCTTGAATCGGGTTACTGTCATGTATGGGCTTTGCAAGTCTGCTGCTGCAGGATCGGACATTTGAAACGCAAATGCACGTTTTTTTCTTACCTTTCAGAAGCATGGAGTGCAATGGCAGGCAGAAAGAGGGTGATGCAAGTGTTGTGCACTGGCCTGCAGGAGCAGGTTGCTGGCAGTGCATACACCACGTTACACAATACCAAGCCCTGTCAGCTGAAACCCCTGAGTAATCGGGTTTTTGCTTGAAGGAATCGGGAGGCGGGAGACTAGCCTTGAAATCGGTAGTCTCCTGCCTGAATCGGGAGGGTTGGCATGTCTGCTTCATACCACAAAACTGACTATCAAACGGAGCCCTTGGGAGTGCAGCTGACATTCATGCGATAGGGCCCTCCAATCTCTCAAAGATACAGGTTGTTCGGAAGCCTCTGTCGGAGTATCCCCTTTCTTCAGGTACTCCGAGTATCCCAATATATCTGCGGCTGCCCGCGGCCTCGCAGGGGGCCACCCTAAACGGGCGGCCCCTTTAGTGCCATTTGGGCACTTCCCCACCCCCAATGATGTGTGGGACTCAAGGAGGAGTCCCCCTACCAGACGCGTCACTTCCGGCACGCAGAGGAGGTGGGGAGGTACTTATGCCTCCCCCCGGCCATCTTGGCGTCCTCTTTGCGCCGGACACGCCGTCGGGAGGTCTTGCTGGTCGTTTTGCAACGAGGAAGTGGAGGTTAGTGGCTTGCCCCGACCTCCCCGGTCCCATCCCTAGAGGCCATTGTCCGTGGGGTCGACCCCTCCTCATCAACACAGACCCCCCTCCCCGTTTTTACCGGGTGCCCACCCGAGGTCCGCAGGGGACTGTGCTTGTTGGGCGGCGCCGTGGCATGGGGGGGCGACTCCTCTGGCCCGTTTGCCTAGGCCATACAGAGCGGCCTCTAGTCTAGGGGGGCTTTACCATGCCAGCTCCCCTAACGGGTCACCTCCGCACGGCCTCCTCTCAGGATGTAGACCCCCTGTTTGAGTCGGCCTTGGAGGGGGTGGGGGATGTTCTATTGTGGGGCCTTCCAGGTCGCCACTGAGGGTGGACCGCGTCCCGGTCCCCCCTCTCCCATCAGTATACCGGTGTCCCCTGGGCAGCATGGTGATCTTCGGGCCTCCCGGGGGATTTGAAATGGTTCTTCCGCTGGGGCACGCAGTCCTCGTGGTGCGTCGCACTGTGTCTGTGCCTGCAGGCACCGTCGGTGTTTTTTGCAGTGAGTCCGGGGCCTGCTGGGGCAATTTCTTCCGCCTCTTGGCGTCCTCCCCCCCCCCCCCCTTGGGACTCACGGCTCCTGCCTCTGGGCTTTTGGGGCTCGCTTGGCCTGGAGCAATGCGGGGGAACAATTGAGCTAGTGCCTGCCACAAGCTTAGCTCCGTGGCAGGTTTCCTTTAGGCCGGTCATAAGAAAGGTTTGACCTCACTGTGGCGGCAATACGATACGCAGGATGGTTAATTGCTCTATTTCGGGCAGAGACACGGGCCTTTGCAGTTCGTGTTACGGGCTTTTATAAGGCAAGTGGGGGCAAGGTAGTCTTCACATGCCTGGCCCGCCACCTGTTTTCGCATCGATCTAAGTCCTTTGTATATCCTGCAAATGGTGTGCATGCATTGCAGGTATGCGACGAGCGTTTAGCAGCAATCTTGCAGGCCTTTTGACCCCCACCCTCCCTACGTGACATGCAGTCCGAAGTGCACCGAGCTTGTGGGGTACACGTGGCTGCTCCGACCGGAGTTCCGCAGTGAGCTCCTTGACCCCCTGGGGCCGTCAGCGCGGTGAGGCGGTGGCCTTGCCATCGAGCACATGGGGGTGGGGGGTACAAGTCGAGCAGGTCTCGCGGGGAATACGTATGATGTTTTTAAGGGTGCAATGTAACCTAGCTAAGGGCGAGTATTCTTGGATATGGGAGGGATTGTTTATGGAGCTCAAGTTTTCCACTGTCTCCAGCGCGAGGGCAGGCGACTTTTAGAATCCGCACTTGTGCACAAGCACACCCCAAACCACCAGCGGAACGTGTGCCACAGTTCCTGTGGGAGAGTTGGGCGTATTCTTTAGGGAGTCTCAGCCCTGAGTATCGGACATATTGGTCCTCGGAGTGCCCCACTTTCAGACATAGTCTTTCTGAAGTCTCTGACTCAGACACAGCTCTGGCTGTCCCAGTCTTGAATTACCGGGGTACATCTCTCAGACACAATCACTAGGGGGATCTCAAAAACCGTCCCGAGTGTCTCAGATTCTTATAGGATGCATTGGAAACAGTCCTGGGTGCCTCATAACAGACATCGTCTGTGTGCCTTCACTCCCAGACGCAGGCCACAGGGTGACTCGGGCATAGCCCTCTGGATGTCTTAGAAACAGCCTCTCTGGGTGCCTGTCTCAGTCCGCGGGGGTCTCAGGCACGGTTATTGTGGTGTCCCAGGCAAAAGCTGCCCTCGGAATGTCTTACAGAAAGATTTTCTGGGTTCTCAGACATAAGCTTTTGGGTTTGTCAGTCTGAATCTCTGCGTGCTTTAGGCATAGTTAAGAGGATGTCTCCGGCACAGGCGGCCTCTGTCGCTCACTCTGATGCACTTATTTGAAGTTGTATAGCACAGACTGCATCAACTCAACATCAGAGCGCTTTACACGAGCAGTGCGTGGCTGTCGTGGGGCGGGCAGGGGCCTGGCTTTGCACCCAGCAACTCGGCGCCCAGTGTAATGCTCAACAGCGGGGACTGGGACCTGGTCGGATCGCGCACCTGCCCCACCCGCAGTTAGCAGCCAGATACTGACTCAGACAATCCTGAGTTCAAGTCGATCAAAGCGGAGCGCTGTGCGACCTAGTGGGTAATTAGGCGCAATCTTAAATAAACACGCAGGACACTTTCATTGGTGGGTAAACCTCCCAACCGCTTAGGACTCCTGCAAATCCATCCTGCTAAGTCCACAGCCTCTGGTGCAGAGTACTGCAGTTCGCTGGGGTGCTTAACATGCGGACTGAAGTGTGGGTGTGCAGGGTGGGGGTGTTTGGCCGGGCACAGAACGACTCGAGATTTCACAGCATTTCATCCCCTGCCGTCGGCTTGGGCACAGGCAGACTGAGCAATTTGCGTGACCGGAGGTGGTCCCTGCTGTTCTGAGCTGGCTCAGTTCTCTCCCCAGACTGTCTCGGCGAGGAGCTTGAAAGAAGCAGTATGGCAAACCACAGCCTACATTATTCACATGGTGCACCCGAGCTTCAGGTAGTGGGCGTTGTTCAGGTTGGGTCCTTACAGTGGTGCCTTTGTGAGTGACCTGCGCAGTGGGTTGTTTGTTTGTGGTGCCTTTCCTTTGGAGTTGGGATGCTCGGTTCAAAACCCGGCTTGTCCGGTTTGGCGCTGTGGGGGGCTTGCGCTGTGAGCAGTCTGTTTCGTTTTATTGCAGTGAGCGAAGACCTCGATGCTTGGCCAACAAGGTCCTTGTGCCAACAGGGGTTATGCAGGTTGCCCTCCAATGTCGTGTTGATGAATGCTGCTAGTTATGACAGATGGAAAAACGGTTGTCGGTTCTGGCCGGGGCTCGGCGAGTATGGGTTTATCTTTCTCACCTCGGGGTTGAGACAGTTGGTCAGGACATGTGCACGATGGGTTTGGGCCTTTATTTGAATTGCACGTAGCATCATTGTCAGGCGTATCTAGAGTGCCGTTAGTTTAATAACTCCTGGTCCCTCACCTGGACCTCCTCCTCAACCTGCCAGTGCAGATAATTTTAATTTATGATTATGATATAGAATGTCTTATCAGGATGGGCCCTGTGCGGTCATGCCATTGACTATTATGCGGTGTCTGGCATTTGGGCCACGTCCAGGTCAAGCAGGGTGGGGCGAGTGCCTAACCGCCATATGTAAGTTTTGGCGGCGGGGCAAGCAAGTGATGCTTGGTCTGCACGCCGGGTCGTGTGATTTCTTCATGGGGTTAGCTGTGCAGGCTACCCTGTGCCCAAGTTTTAACAGACTAGGACACGCAGCGAAATTTGGGGCAGGCAGGCGCCAAGAGATGGGTTTTCCCTATATATATATATATATATATATATATATATATATATATACCTGGTTTAGTATCCAGGCTACGGAGTGGCTGCGTGACACTCTGGGGTGGGAAGCGGTCAGCCGGTTGGCAGGCCTTCTAGATCTGGGTTCTAGGTCGGGCCTGTCCAAACAAGGGTTCTAGTGCCAGAAGTCAGCCCTGGGATACAATTTCACAGGCCTGGGGAGCGGCAGAACAGTAAGTGGCTTGTTTCAACCCCTTGGTCACAGGTTCAGATCCTGGTAGGTCCACTCAGCATTTATCCTTCTGAGGTCGATAAAACGAGTAACATGGAGTTGAGTAACAATAAACATGTTATGCAGCGCCAAGATACCATGGGGTGAACGTGTTTTTTGGGTGAATACAGTGGGCTCACTCAGCAGTGTAGTAGCGAGAGTGCAGCACTATTTCCATGGGGCTGTATGGTGGCGCAGGCAACAAAGTTGACACAGGCAAAACGACAAAGCTTTCATCAGTGCTGCCTTGTGCCTGGGATATATTTTGGTTAGCTTGTCGCACGGGCCATTAATTGGGTGCCACCCCAGAGATAGTTGTGCCCACTGCACTTTCCCTCTCCCAGTTTGAGAGCAGGGGCTTAATTCGTGTAATAATTGGCGGGGGCCACTGCCATGTAGAGCTAACTGCCTGTAATATGGCGTAGGTCATGGTATCACGTGACGGGTGCTCATGCAAGGCGCCTCGATAACTTCAGCTTGAGTATGTGCGTGAATGAATAATGCCTCCATTCACTAATACCGATAAGGGGCATCGCTCCATCCTTCTCAGCTAAGTAGACATAAGTGGTTTGATATGTCCTTTGGCTTTGAGCGGGTCATTCAATGCCTTTCTTGCATAGAACTATTCTCGCCAATTTTAATTCGGCAGTTTGGATGGGGCATAGGTCTCTAATCCATCAATATTTCTTTGACGATCTGGTGACCCGCATTCAGGAGATGTCCATGGTTCTTGGTGGGGCTAAGTAATGTTTCCAGTACACAAAGACCCCATTGCTTAAGGCCTCATGCTCCTTTGTTTCAGCCTTGTTTTGGTCACACCATATTGGGGGCCAGTCACTTACACGTATAAACTGTGGGTGGGCTACGTCAGAAAGACCTTTCTCACCCCTAGATCTGGAGCCCCTATAGCTGCTTATTTCGGAGGAGAGTTGGTAGACCACTGCCTCCAGGGGGTGTCTGCCCACTGTAGCACCAAGGGGCTAGGTCATGCGGGCATGTAGCACATTTGTTAATGGTGCAGGACAATCATTGTTTTACTCTAGGAAACTGGGATCTCATGACCAGGTTCTGACTTGTTGGATGTTAGTTACCGGCCCAAGGGGGGAAGCACAATTTTTATTTACTCTGTGCTGTTATGCGAAGTACAGTTGCTGCCAACAACTACGGGGTTGTGCTATCTGAGCTGTAGGACGGTGGCCTGATTGACCTAGTGAGTTATATAATACCGGTGATGTCATGATAAGGTTTGGTAGCACAGGGTAATAGGGGCAGATGGTACTAAGTCTCTCTTGGGTGGACGATACGCAGGGTATTTAGAATTGCCTGGTATGGAATCTCTGCTGCAGGTGCCACTGTGGGAGTGCGCATGGCACATTAAATTTAAACTGCCTCTGGGATAGCCAGTCTCTGCCTAGCCACCTAAGGGGTGGGCAGGAGTCAGCATAGTGTGCACTCCCTTCTCCGACTAGAAGGGTGGCTTCGGCCAGGCTTAGGTGCATCCCCTAGCCTACCTGAAACTCCATTTACAACATGGGTAGAGAATGCCTAGGAGTGGCCTGCAGTCAATTCGCATCCGCCCTACAGGGCGAATGTTTTAGGCCACAAGGTTGTGGATGGCTCTTGCGTGGGAGCCTGGTGAAGAGCCAAGGTCAGGCTAGGAAGTCTCGCGCCTTCGCCGCACTGTTGAGGCCCAGTCACGAGCGCATTGTAGCAGGGTAAGCTGGCTGTGGGGCATGAAGCGCCAAGGCATCAGTAGCACTGAGCGGCTTGCAGCCGGAGGCGGTATCCTTGCATGGGGCACTTGTTAGAGTAGAGCCCTACTAAGAGGTACCGCCTTTAGTGCTAGGAGGTCTGTTGGCACCTCCTTTCAATGGAAGCCATTGTCTAGCGGGCTGCTCTGAGCAGAGCATTGGCAGGCGTAAGTTACAGTATCCGTTACCATTTCAAATGTGCATCTTTCACAATTTACCCAGATAACTGGGACAGGAAGAAAGGTGGGCTGGATAACTCTTTCTTCTACCTGAGTGGCACTTCTTGGCAGTAGTGTTTGTCAAAGGGATTGCACTCCAGCCAGGTAATGTTAGCACCCATCCACACCTAGCCGATCGTCAAGGTCACCCTGGGCCGCACTTACACAGCTCAGCAGGAGCCCCTTGTGGTGGTCAGTGCCAGGAATTACTAATTTGAACTGACAGGAGGCGTGTCCGTGGGTTCCAACAGCAGAAGTTTGGGGAGAGCTCGACTCCACCCACCCATGGTCAAGGTGTAAGTTTAATTAGTTGGAGTGGCACTCTCATTTGACCAGGGGTTCATTGCCACACGAGGGCATCGCTGAGTTACAGCCAGAGCACGGGCATTGTGCGTTTTCCCAGGGAGCAGCAAGTGAAGGCAAGACTCTTCCCATATCTGGCACCAGAACACAAAGTAGTCAGGGCCTACTTGTCTGTTGGGTGACTTGGGTAGGCACTGGTGTAGTTGTCACTCCACAACTACACATGAGGGGTGAGTTGTCTCCAATAGAGGGCTCAATGCATATATTGTTTCAAACCAGAATTGACTCCATCAATGTGTTCACCAGGGTCTAGCAATCAAAGAGGCCTGTGAAATTCTGGTCAACGGCGCGGATTAAGTGCACTCTAGAACCGAGGTAGGTGACACAGGAGGGTGATCCAAGATACACAGGTGGTGTGAAAGGCAACGCGAGACTGTCCGCTTATGCTGGGTAGGAGGTTCCATATCACCAACCAGTAGGGTGACATGTGGCAAAACTGTGTATATGTTTAAGAATGACATAGATGCCAGTCAGGAGAGGTTTGTCAAAGGCATTACACTTATTGCCAGGCATTGCTAACTACCCATCCACACCAAGCCTACCCTTAGGCTCCCTGGGCCGCATACACATAGCACGGATTAGGCACCTGCAGTTGTCAGCGCCAGGAGTTATTAAATTACAACTGTACCGTGGGCGTACTTGCTGACCGGGCAGTACTGCCACGGCCTCCAAGGGCCAATCAGTCAGACACCAGTAGCAGTAAGTGTGGCTTGCCCTCTGTGCAGTTGGCGGGGGAATTTAATTCCATGTACAGCCTATACTAAACTTGCTTCTAGCAGGTCTCGTGGGTGAGCGAGTTCACTGCTTTTAACAAGGAATAAAAAGGAGCATGGCGTGACACAGACTATTAGGAAGTAAATCAGGGACCGGGTGCCTTTACACACGATTCCGGGGAGGGCAATTAAGTCCGGGATAACCAAGTGCACCGGGTGTAGTGCCTTGCATCTTGGGTCAAAGCGGGTTGGCTCACAGGGGGTGTCTAGGATCGTCCAGGCACACCGTGCAGGGTAGAATGCTATAGAACTGCACGTTGCCACTATTTTGAGTGCAACAAATGGATCCCTCTCAAAGCAAACCTAGGTTGTATGGTCAGTGCACCACATACAACCATTCACTCCAGCTTCCTGAAGGCAGTCTGTTAGAAGAGGTGTCGATCGGGACGTCCTGCGCCAGGGTGCGGACATTGCACGGGCGACACAACAGATAGGGTGCTGTCAGACGAGGGTGCTTGCGGGCTAGGTGGCCAAGCAAGATAGCAGAACGAATTCTATGGACCTCTCTCCCCCTCCTGACTGCCCGACACTGTGAGTGCAGGGGGATTTGCAATGTTACGGGTATTTTCCCGCCCATACAGGGGCAGAGGGGTACATTGCAGGTATCGGCATAAATAGAGTGGAGGCAGACCTACAGACCATGTGCACCAGTAGGCGCAAGAGGTTGGCGTTAGAGCAAAATCTCGCAGCGGCAAGGTAGCCAGGAGGCATGAGCCGGCTGGTTAGGCCAGAATGTCTGCTGTGGTTCCAATAGCGGTTTGAAATGTGTTTGGAGCTCCATCACTGACAATTCCAGAGCACACTATGCACCTCGGCCCAGTAGGTGAAGGCCATAGGCTCATGTGGGCTTGATCTTGTGGAGGGCAATATTCCCTGGATTAACAAGGTACTAGGTCATTAGCTGGGTTGAACATCAAGGGTCACAGCTGGTTAGCAAGTATGTGTGTATCTGTCATCGAGCTTTAGTTAAGCAAGCCTGGCAGGTGGCGTCAGTTGTCACTCCAAATGGTTGCGATGACTGCAATAGTGTGCGCTAGGCGATCAGCCCTGTTCGCCATGGTTTATTAACACAGAGGTCGGTGCACTTGTCTGGTCAACCTCAACAAAGAGGTGCACTCTGCTCCCTGGGCAGGTTACGGGTTGCTTCAGTTAAGCATGAAATGCCCCGCCCGCATAGCCAGAGTATATAGCCTGGTTGTGGAAGCGGTCTTCAAGCATGTGTGCTGCTGTTCCAGGTATTGGGGAAACAGGAGTTGGGGAGCACGAACTGCTAGAAGGCCTGCAACTTCAGGTTGCAGGAGGTGGGAGCCACATCAGCTTGAAGGGTATTACAGCGATGTTTAAGAGTAGCGCTCCCTCCTGGGAGGCCATCACATTCGTGCAGCGCATGTGAGGCACTGGTACATTCCCAGAGAAGGATTATCCGCTCCATGCGCTAGTTTGCAGAACAAGGGGCTTTGGCTTCATCAGGCATGAGCTATGCCGGGCGAACACCAAAGGTTAATTTGACAATGTTGGAGTGCACTTGGCACAGGTGGGCTTGGATCTGTTCCTGCTGGACATGAATGAGGCCCGGGAAATTGCAGGTTGCAGTGAGAAAGGAGCTGTTTTGGTGGGGGCTCTTTAGGCGACGGGGGCCGCCTCCAGAGCTGTGGAGGAGTTACAGGGCGATCTGGAAGCAAATGGGTACAGAAGAGTACCTCTGCAAGAGCACAATAGGGGTGCCAGAGCCAAATCCCAGGAGCCTCATGGGAGGGTCCTGGAACAATTACGTCGGCGCCCCGTTAGTCCTTCGGGCGGTTGTAGGCCTGAACAACCGGGGGCTTGCCTTGCTACGCTCCGCCCTGAAAGGGGCGTGAGTAATAAGGGACCAATGTGTCACGTGATCCAGTAAGGGGATCACCCCCATAAGGGTAGCGCTGATTGGTTACTCCACAGTGCTTGGCTCATCAGGCGGGCGGGGCAGCATAGGTTGGTACAGCTGCCTGCCCTTGGATCGCCCGTAAGATAACCCACCATATTGCATACTTTTGTATGGAATAAACCTGCAGCACTATTTTTCCCAAACAAAAGTTGTGTTGTGTATTTATTTATGCATGCATACTCTGTTGTGGTGTGGGTGGGGTGTGTTGCCAATAATGGGACTATGCGGCTGCCCGCGGCCCCGCAGGGGGCCACCCTAAACGGGCGGCCCCTTTAGTGCCATTTGGGCACTTCCCCACCCCCCAATGATGTGTGGGACTCAAGGAGGAGTCCCCCTACCAGACGCGTCACTTCCGGCACGCAGAGGAGGTGGGGAGGTACTTATGCCTCCCCCGGCCATCTTGGCGTCCTCTTTGCGCCGGACACGCCGTCTCCCACCCTACCGCTTACCCGGCGTGGGGTTGGCAGGCGAAATACATAGAACGTTGTAATGTTTTCTTTCTCGTTGCAGGAGGAGTTACAGGGCGATCTGGAAGCAAATGGGTACAGAAGAGTACCTCTGCAAGAGCACAATAGGGGTGCCAGAGCCAAATCCCAGGAGCCTCATGGGAGGGTCCTGGAACAATTACGTCGGCGCCCCGTTAGTCCTTCGGGCGGTTGTAGGCCTGAACAACCGGGGGCTTGCCTTGCTACGCTCCGCCCTGAAAGGGGCGTGAGTAATAAGGGACCAATGTGTCACGTGATCCAGTAAGGGGATCACCCCCATAAGGGTAGCGCTGATTGGTTACTCCACAGTGCTTGGCTCATCAGGCGGGCGGGGCAGCATAGGTTGGTACAGCTGCCTGCCCTTGGATCGCCCGTAAGATAACCCACCATATTGCATACTTTTGTATGGAATAAACCTGCAGCACTATTTTTCCCAAACAAAAGTTGTGTTGTGTATTTATTTATGCATGCATACTCTGTTGTGGTGTGGGTGGGGTGTGTTGCCAATAATGGGACTATGCCCCTCAAGTAATTTTCCGTCACTTGTAGTTTCCTGTCTGGGCTGACTGGGGTGCTCCAGTTTTGCAGCCCGCAAATACTGCACTCTCCAGAGGCCCCGCACACTGCCAGAGTAATACGTTTGTTCATATGTATGAAATGGAAGAAGAGGGCATGCCTAACGCAAGGAACACGGAGAGATCTGCAGAGGTGCAGTGTCAGAGTGGTATCACCTGCCAAACCTTTGTTTTTTAGGCCTGGATCGGTCAGCACAGAGTTCTACCACCTCTTGTGACCGGTTATAGAGAGAGTTTACTTTGGACCCACTCACAGGAATATTTCTAACACCAGGCTTTCGGCTGTTTGGAGCATCATTCCACCTCCAAGGAAATGCCTCAGTTAGAATGCATGAGGGACAATTTGCATTGGAAAAGGACACTCAATGTTCACACTGTTTGCCACATTCAACTGACTCTTTGACTCCCGTATGAATTCTATGCAGAAATAATTGATGTGTTGCTGCTTCTTGTTCCAGCAAAGCCAGATCCGATATGTCTCTTTAATGTGCTATTAAACAGCAGTTGTGCCAGTAATGCATGCAAGCAGCATTTGCGAATGCATGTGTTTACATGCGTTAGCACATTCAAAATCAGTCCTATTGGCTTTTGTAATGCTTGTTTTCTCTGTTGTTTAAGCAATTCCCCATCCTCATTTCTTCACCATCTGCTCTGAGCCCCTTTCCTTCTCCAGCTCTTCCCACATCCTTCGTCATGGTCTTGATTCAAGCCAAAGACACGCCCCAGAAATCATCAGAGAACAAATCCACCTCAGAAATCATCAGAGAACAAATCCACCCCAAAAACCACCAGAGAACAAATCTACCCGAGAAACCATCAGAGAACAAATCCACCCCAGAAACCATCAGATAACAAATCCACCTCAGAACCCATCAGATAACAAATCCACCCCAGAAACCACCAGAGAGCAAATCCACCCCAGAACCCATCAGAGAACAAATCCACCCCAGAAACCATCAGAGAACAAATCCACCCCAGAAACCATCAGAGAACAAATCCACCCCCGAAACCATCAGAGAACAAATCCACCTCAGAAATCACAGAACAAATCCACCTCAGAAATCATCAGAGAACAAATCCACCCGAGAAACCATCAGAGAACAAATCCACCTCAGAAACCACCAGAGAACAAATCCACCTCTGAAACCATCAAAGAGCAAATCCACCCCAGAACCCACCAGAGAACAAATCCACCCAAGAAACCATCAGAGAACAAATCCACCCCAGAATCCATCAGAGAACAAATCCACCTCTGAAACCATCAGAGAACAAATCCACCCCAGAAACCACCAGAGAACAAACCCACCCCAGAAACCATCAGAGAATAAATCCACCCCAGAAACCATCAGAGAACCAATCCGAATCATCAAAAGTACTGCCTTTCACGAATGAATGATAGATTGAGGCTGAATCAATGCGGCAACGGTGAATTGTGGCGCATTTATATGCTGCTGACAGTAGTCCTGAGTTACACTCTGCAAACCACAGGCAGCAGAAGACTTCGTTTGGCAGCAGTTATTGTCCGTGACCAGTATCAGTAATGGAAGAAATGGGCCAAAAGACCTTGCCATGGATATATACCCTCAAAACGGGAAAGAATGCAACGGGTTCATGACATCATGATTCCCATGGAAGTAGAGAAATATAACTATACAAGAACAGCACAATTTGTATTTTTGGCAGTTAATACATGGCCCCAAAGCAGTAGAGTGCTTTACTGAAGTACCAAATTACAGTACATATATTTTTTTTGGGGGGGGGGTGGGACATGGTTCACAGGGAGATTAAGCAAGACGAGGCCAGGACTGGAACCTTGTTCCCCAGTTCCAAGGACGGCAGCTCTTGGCCATTAAGCCACATCTCCTCCTCGCCAGCAATTTGTTGCCATGCATTTGTGCCGAAAGCCTTAACACTGATCAGGCCACTAACTATAGCAACCTCGACTTAACTACAAGGGAGAGGGGAGACCCACATTCTGTCTAGCCAGTCAGATGGTAGCTTGTTCTGGTTTAGCACGAAGGCAACTTGGATTATGCAGGCCTAGAGAAGCCTCTCCCCGCGTGTTCAGCAAACAAATTCATCATGGCGCTAGTGAAAGCCTCCCAGCACTTTCATGCTTCCTCTATAAAGCGGAGTGGAGGCATAAATATATGCTCATATATTCAAAGACAGGATCATTTAGTCCGTGCTTAATTTGAGCCTGTGGTTTCCGGTGCTCAGCACCAACACTTGATTGTTAACACCGGCGCTTACAGCGTGAACTTGATCCAAAGGTATTGGAGCACTTTTCATGAGCACCAGTTAAGGACACATTCAGTTATTTGCCAAGAATCACAGGATGTTGAGCCTATGCTGAGACTCGAACCTGGTTCCCCAACTCCAAAGTCAGCAGCTCTGGCCCTTATGCCACATCTTCTCCCCACTTGTAGGGTTTCATGGTTAGTAGTTAGTTCTGTTATAGGCAGCGCTAATAGGAGCAATGGGCTGGTGCAAGCTGCCTCCTGAAAAGTGCCCAGGAACTTTTCTTTTTTTTTTTTTACAAATTAAGCACTGCATTTACTATTCTGACTGTAGTCTTCGAATATTTGAGTAAAGTATCAATGTCTTATATAGGCTCAATAGCAAAGAGTATAAATACTGGTGTGTTGATTTCCATGCGTGAAATGCATCTGCATGCTCAGTAGATGTGGTAAGGCATTGAAAGACATGTGGCTTCATATAAGGAACACTGGCATTGATTCGGTTTCTATATGTGGCGTAATTAGTTGCAGGCCAAAGTGCAAAAATTAAATGGCAACAAACATGACCATCTAAAAACAATTATTTGCTTTAAAATGGGGATGTGTTTGTTTTAAGAAATCCCCAGGTATTGGGTGTAACAATGATACCAAGCAAACCGAGGCAGGTAGAGAAATTATAATCCTATTATGGTTTGCAAAAATGCACTGCTGCATGAGACTATGAGGAAAAGTACAAAAATTCCAACTCACAGCTTCTTATTCTGTGAAAGCGTTAAAAATGCCAACTCACAGCTCTTTATTCTATTTCCAACACAAGCAAACCTTAGTGAGCAATTACCCTAGCTTACAGTTCCAGCTTTCAAAGACAGCCTGCATTCCCACGGACCCACCTCCACAGGGAAGCAACGACGTTTAATTATTCCTGCTTTACTAGACAGTAACAAATTATCTTACGAACGCACAATTCCATAACATAAAACCATACACATAATAAACGTCGTTCATCATTCTCATTAATAGAGCATTATCCATCCTTAATACCTATCCTGATGAATAATGACATTTTTAAAGAGCAGATTTAGATGTCAATCGCTGCACCACGTTTTATCCCGTGGTGACCTTTCTCAGTTCAGGCATCATAGGCCTGATTCACAAAGCCTTCTTAAAAACAGCCGTTTGGAGTAGATTTTTGATTTTTATCGGATTTTCAAAAGTCCCATACAACGCAGCTCCACACCTAGAATGGTCATAGGTTTCAAGCACTCTTTACTTAGTCGGATGGATTGTTTGTGAATACCCATAAACCTCTAAGCTTGTAGGTCATTCATCCATTCCGCACTGGGGACCCTCCAACACACTTTCTTCTCTGTCCCGAACCCCTAACGTATGACTGGCAAAAAGCTGGGATTATAGGTCATTCATCCATTTTGCTTGGGGGGCCCCACTGATACTCACCCTTTTCTTGCCCTTAACCTTAAATTTACATCTAACCCTAAACCCATGACACCAGGAGTGTCTACCTGTGTGCTTCATGAGCCTAAAATTCCACCTTTCTGAAGCCAAATAAGGATTTCTACTTAAGAATTATTAATGCCATATTTCAACATCTACATTACACCTAGATGTAGAAAAACTTTTGTTAGGTGCAGGAGTGCTACATTATAAATCCATTAAAATGTGTTTTTGGAGGATGGCATACATTAACCCACTCGCGACAAAGGAGCCGTTGTTTCTCTAGCCATTACTAATCTAAGATTAACTTCCAGCATTGACATATTTCTAGGAATGTAAGATTCTAGATCTCCTACAACCCGATGTAGGCCGACCCTACTTCATTTACAACTACTACAGTCGGAATTTGTCTGCATTACGGTATATAAATGTATCTCGACTGCAGTAAGACAGAGAAACATGGTGGGCAAGTAACTTATAGGTACGGAATGTTTTAATGGTAATGCATCTGTTTGTTTAGGCTGCTCTTTTTATCCTGTGTTTTATTTAAGTGTTTTTAAGTATAATTAGAGTGTTTGAGATAGATGAGCTGGCGAATACAACAGGGCTTATTCACCTCTGGTTTTACTTGTAGATTGTTGATAATATATTCGATTTTTTAGGCACATGTCACTTTATGATCTTATCTTTAAGTGCTAGTAAAACTAAATATCTGTCATTGTAAAGTATACAGATTAAATGTAGGTTACTTATTCTTTTATGGTTTTCTCTTAAACTGAATAAAGATTTATTGACGGACTGTCTTTCGCCATTATTAGAAAATTGTCAGAGAAATATAGCTGTGTTCAGGCACAAGGGGGCACCCACTATAAGATATAACCACACGCTTGTAAACATAGTGGGCTGGATATGTTAAGTGCTGCAGTGTATGGTACCCTGTGTAGTTCCTGATCGTTATGCAGAGAGATGTATATGATGGAGCACCTGGACAGTGCCAGTGACACTCGAAAGCTGACCCTTTCAAACATAGTTTATTACAGCAAATGTTCTGTCACTGAGCAAAGCTATTATTTTCTGGTGAGCTCCAATAAGAGTGAAGCAGGTGTCAGAAGTTGTTTTTAAGACTGGTGCGGATTTTACTCAGCCAATCCAAATCAAGTATTGTCCCTGGAACGGTGGAATGCCTTTGTGTTTTCCAACTCAGCATCCTTTCAACTCTATCTAATCTATTACTTGATAACTTTGCTGAAATACTGAAAAAACGGATTACTTTTCTAGCTCATCATGAATGCCATCTGAGCTAATTTTAAAAGTACAAATTTTGAAAGAAAAACTGACATTTGAACAGGACAGAGTTGAACTGGTGCTGGTATTATAGATGCACTTTATTAACAAGCAATGGCAAAGCCAATTGGTCTTGGCAAGCTGAGAGCTATTCATTGCCAATGTAAATGCATTTGTGTAAGACTCTGGGCTGTTTTTATTGATATATACAAATGCATTAGCATTGCCAACGCCTGGGCCTGTCACGGAGCCCAGTGGTTTGGCAGGCTGAGTCTCAGCGAAAGCAAAATGACTTCTTTAAGCCCCCCCGCCCCCCCCCCCGCTTTGTCATGAGGAGGCTGATGAATAATGTCAGCAGAAGGCTATGGCAGAGCTTTTGGGTCAAGGGCTGGAAGTTGTGCACCAGTGATGGATTCAGGAAAAGAAACATGATAAATCAGAGGAGTGGGCAAGAGAAAAATATAGAGGGGGGCAGAGAGAGACAGAAAGGAAACAAAATGTAGAGAGGTGAGAAAACCAGGGGAGAAAGAAAAAAGAAAAGGGTAGAAGGAAGGAAGGAAACCCTCTGGGACTCATGGATTTGGTCAACCTCTGCGCATTATTAGTACTTTTCTTTGGCTTATTACCCTTCAGAACCACCTGGAAAACATTTTGGTTTTGGAAAAAGTTTTACAAAATTCCGCCGTAAAATTCACTGTTTGGCCCTTTAAAAAAAGTTTTTAGGAGGACAGCAGCCTTTCTGCACCAACACCAACGTTGTATGTTAAGAATGAAGGGTATTTTATTTTTCTCACTACTCCATTCCGTGCTAATATTTGTGAATCGCGACACTGTCACAAGGATGGATAACTATTTCTTTAAAACTTTTATAAGAAAATTATGTCAGTTTAACCTGGACGCCGTTGAAAAGAAATTCCATAACTACAGTGGCAACTTTGTATCTGCACATTAAAGCTACCAGGGAAATATCTTCTGGGCAGTGTCCCATCACTTCATTTAGCTGATGAGTCTTTAAAAGAAAAGAATAGTTACCCATCCTCGCGGTACAGTGGTGCGATTCACAATTTCACACTCCGATTAGTTTCTGTTTGGGGACCCCAAACAGCAAATAACAGCAGTCGTCTGAATTCTAAGGAGAAAACCTTTGAAGTGACAGCTGTATATATATGGTCGCCTGATAGGGTGTGTCACTCCAGATGCGGCACATGGGTGACTCAGGACCACGTGGGGAGGAAGAGGGGTCCTTTTGTACAATTAATCGCCTAGCACTCATTGTGTAGGATGCTCGAAGAAACCCATCTCATCTCCTCCAGAGAGTTGTGACGGGCCTCCGCATGATACCCGAAGCGTGATGGATTTTCACGCACACTTCTGCATCCCTAGAACGTTTGATGCTACAGGATGGGTCACAGATGCTATACAATCCTGTACAGGTGCAAATTAAGCACCAGAGCAAATAGGTGTTATTTCATTTACACAGTGGCCCTGTCCCCCTGCTAATGAGGAATGCTTTCCCCCATTCACCTGTGTAATATTACGCATACCAGCAGATTGGAGGAAAAGAGGCCCTAATGGTGAACCACCCACTAGCAGCGCACAGTTAATGCGGTCACAGAGCACTGTTTGTGCAGGGGAACAAATAGTACACGTGTGCCCTCAATTGGCACACCTCCAAGGGAAGGCCAGAAGCGCCCCTACAAAAGCACACTCACTGCAGCAGGTGCCATGATGTCATGCTCGCTGCAGGGAAACCCTTCATTCTGGCCGAGATGGACTTCTTGAAGGCCCCCTGAGGGAGAGTGTAGTATTTGAGTATACCCACTCCGGGGGGCCTTGGCACCCCTTAAGGTTTGGGAGCCCATCTGGTTGTAAACCTGAATGTCAGCTGAACCACTTCCCTGTGTTATGTGCAGTGCATGTGCTAACATGCTGCAGTGTATACATTACACATACATATCTTCCTTCGGTAATGTGTTGTGCACAGCCTGGGCTGCCCCGGCTGCACCCAGTAAAGGTACATATCTGCACATGCATTGACTGTACGTTCATTTGACTAATGTGGTTTTAGCTACTGTTCAGTGTAGCTGAATTTGCTTTGCGCACGCTAGCCAGTTTGCCTATTTAGCGGGGCGTTGCTTTTAACATGCACTTTTTTGCACCTCCGTTTGAATGATCAGCTAATGCAGGCACACCTTTCACCTTCCACCGTTGGTTACTGACATGTCTTCGTTTAACTCACTCACGCATCTTTTTCTGTTGCAACATGGGGAGGAAAGGCACTTTATTTGCAAACTTTTAGCTTACGTAGTTGAAGGCATTGTTTCACTGTGCCTTCATCTCCCTTGGCAAGGTATTTTGTAACGTATCTTGTGCTAGGGGAACTAACAGAATATGATGGTAACCCACTGGGTATTACCGGTTCCTCATCGGGGCTGCCAGGCCGAGGGAGACCTGGGTGCGCACATGTCCTCTTAGTCTAGGAACACATCGGGTTCCAGGGCAAACACAGGCCGCGTGCTTCTACGTGACACTCCTGATGCACTGGAGGAAAGGGCTTAAGCGCTGGCTGGAAACCAAAATGACTCAGTTCTATTTGAAGATGCTGGCACTCTATGTAGGGGTGACTGGAGCTGAAAATTTAATCCCACAGGCTAAGGCCGGCAATTTACTTTATTACGGAGTCTTTGCAGCTTAGCGGCACAGGGGCACTCACCATGGTTGGCAACAGGGACCGAGTAACAAACTTCACGTGATTTTTTTAATCACGATTTTGCAACTATAATTGGACTAGCTGGGAGAGCTTAGAAAAACATGTATTCTGCCGGCTAAAGCAAACATATAATATTGCCTGCATCTTAATAAATGAATCATTTGTCACTAGGGATAGTTCTATGGAAATCCGCCCAGGGTGTCACGAGGATAGAGGGGATGCCAGATTGCCACAACAATCAGCAACGAGCTATGAGCTTCTGGGGTTGCTCATGCCAAAAACCACCACTGCCGGCTGGTACATTGTCTCATCCCGTAACTGTTAACAAAGTGTTACCATTTTCATGTACATGGCTGTTACAAGATCATGTGGCAAAACTGCCCCAATTCCACAGTAAGTAATAATAGAAAGTGTCTGGCAGTACAGCGGGGATTACATCTCCCTATAAGGTTCTGGAGTCTCCACATTCTGTGCCGGACCAGCACTCCCTCGGCACATAAGCGAAACAGCGCTCGTTGCGTAGGCCATTGAGAGAAACGTGCGGTGAGAGACCGTTTCAAAAGCAGAGAGAGTGAGTTCAAAACGCATGAATTGCAAAGGACCTCTAGAGCCGAGACCTAATCACTGGGAGGCCATCAAGAGAGCAAAATCAGAGGGGAAAAATGCCGCACACGAGCACCGGCGAAACGTAAGTAAATCAATGCTTCCCTGAAACAAACTATTGTTATATAAAAGTAAAACTTATGTGGGAAGCAGCAGAAAGGATAATGGTGAACAAGTTATGTTATGTTATGTTATGTTAGGTAATCTTGTATAGCGCACAGCTGCCTCGGCGAAGAGGCGTCCCGGCGCTGGTAGCAGTGTCAGAAGGAAGCTAGGGGCTAGACCAAGGGGAACAGGTAGGTTTTAATGGCCTTACGAAAGGATAGCAAGCAATCCAGGCGGCGGATCTGAATAGGGAGGGAGTTCCACAATTTAGAGGCTAGATACCGGAAGGACCGGCCCCCAGCTCTGAGGCGCTTGACCCGAGGGACCGTAGCCAAAAATTGCTCAGCAGAGCGTAGCTGGCGGGTAGGTACGTAGGGGATCAGTAGATTAGCCAGAATCTCAGGGGATGAAAGCTTTAGTATTTTGAAGGTCAGGCATAGTGCTTTGAATACGATCCTTTTGGCCATGGGTAACCAATGTAGACGGCGCAATGCACCCGTCGCGGAACAAGTTCTAGGGAGCCTCAACAAGACTCGGGCGGCTGCATTCTGAACTCGCTGAAGATGAGTCACTTCTGCCTTGTTAGCGCCTAACATAAGTGAGTTGGAGTAGTCCAGTCTGGACAAAATTGTCGCCTGGACTATCAACTGGCGGGTGGGTGGATCGAAAAAACCCAACATGGGCCTCAGTCCCCGGAGTAGGCCAAAGCAGGTGCCTGCAACCTTCTTGGTGTGCTCCTGAAACCCAAGGGTGGAGTCGTGCCAGACCAAGATTTTTCACTGCCGACTTGGGGGTGGGGGCGCAGCCCAAGGTTGCCGGCCACCAATGCGTACTCCAGAGCCCCTTATCTCTCCCCACCAACAACACTTCTGACTTATTAGCGTTGAGTTGAAGGCAGTTGGTGGTCATCCAATGCGCGACCGCCGCTAGGCCGCTCCGAAATTGGGAGGCGCCCCGCGTAGGATCATCGGAGAGGGCAACCACCAGCTGCGTATCGTCAGCATACGAGACCATGGTCAAGCCATGGTGCCTTGCCACCGCAGCCAGGGGTTGAACGTACAGGTTGAACAAAACGGGCCTCAATGCCGAGCCCTGGGGGACCCCCTGCTTGATGGAATGGGTGTGGGAGAGAAAGGGGGGGGCAGTGACCTGGAATGTTCTGTCAGACAGGAAAGATCGAAACCAATCCAAGGCAAGGCCTACCACCCCAGCCTCCTTTAAGCGACGTAAGAGGATCCGGTGAGAGACCGTATCAAAAGTGGCGCTTAGATCGAGCAATATCAGGGCCGCGGTATGTCCCTCATCCAGAATAGTCCGCAGGTGTTCGCTCACCGCTAAGAGCGCAGACTCGGTGCTATGACCAGGGCGGTAGCCATTCTGGGAACGATCCAAGACACCAGTGTTGTTCAGGAAGCCCGAGAGAGTTATTTTGGTGTGGGCCTCAGCAACTTTAGCAGCCCAAGGCAGTAGAGATATGGGACGGAAGCTTTCCGGCTTAGTCGGGTCCAGCGAGGGTTTTTTCAGCAAGGGGACCACCCTTGCTTGCTTCCATAGCAAAGGCACCACAGCAGTGGTAAAAGAGGAATTGATTCCCTGACACAAAGGCGTGAGTAGTACAGGTAGAGAGTCCCTAAATTGGGCAGGCCTCATCGGATCCAAAGGGGAACCCGATTTGACCTTCTTGCTCAGCGTGAGAAACTCGTCCTGGGAAATAGGGGGGATAGCTGCCAAGGTGAGAGTGGGGAGAGGAGCAGGTGAAGCCACGGGATCAATAGGAGATATAGGGAAGGATTTGTAAATGGCTTCCACCTTCTTAACAAAGAAGGTGGCCAAATCCTCACATTGCTGCTCAGACGTGATCACCGGGATAGAGGGGTTTTTCCTGTTTTTGAGGTCACTCAGTATTTTAAAGATGCTTTTAGCGGGGTTCTTACTGGACTTGATCTCATTAGTGAAGTAAGCCGCTCGTGCCAGATGTATGGCCTTGTGGTAGCGCTTGATCGCATCCTGGTACGACTTCTTATTAGCCCCAAGGTCGTAGTCCCTACTCCAGACCCGTACCGCAAGTACTATTCATTATGAGTAAAAATGTCTCCCACCATATTAGCGCTTGCAGAAATAGGTGGCACGCATGTGTGTGTGTGTGTGGGGAGGGGAGGGGGGGAAATTGTCAAGGAAGGCCGCTGATGGGGTTAAATCACTGCCACCCGATCTGGCCAAAACAAACACGGCAGATCCCACCACCGCTGAACCCGCAACTGACGTCTGGGAGCCCCAATTGCAGAACCACAACAATAACAATTCCAACAAGACCGGGACAACTTTGGACTCAGCCATTCTATAGAGCAGGGCAGTGGAAAAAATGTGCAGGTGAAAATGAACAATGTTTAGGAAGTGATAATAAGGGAAGGTTGTTGTCCCTTAAGGCAATCAATTCTTCTTATCCCTCTATTGTCCTTGCCACTCCATGCTTAAGTGAAAGACGTCAACACCAGCTCACAAGCTCACCACTATACCCCCACCTCCTGCCCAGACTCGTGCATCGAGCCAGCTGATCTTGCATTGTTGTCTTTTTCTGAACTCACTTTGTTGTGACTGGACTCAGCCAGATTTTATAGGCGATGGGGAGGAAACCATGCCGGGAACTGCAGCACTTACCAGGGAAAGCAAGACTGCAGCATCCAGGACTGTTTTAGTGCTACAATTTATGGGGGAAACAGGAATTTGGATGGATCACCGCCCTCATGTTTCTTTTCTCCCTTCTCCACCAGACCTTCTTGCGGTGTGAGTAAAATTAAAAAAAACAGGAGCGCTCGTGAAAAACACTTGGATCGGTAGTGAAGAGCGCTCATGAAAAGCACTCGTATCAGTTGTGAAAAGTGCTCGTGAAAAGCGCCGGGAGCCTAGTGAAAAGCGCTCTTAAAGAAACAATAAAAGTAGTGCAGAAACAATGCACTAAAATGGCCGCTGCCTATGTCCAGGAGTAGTTGGGTGGATCCCTTGGGGAGGGCAAAACACAGAACAGGCATGACGTATGCATACCCTTGACAAATGGGGAGAAGGAAAAATGGAGTGACAATGGGGGCAGCAAATGGGAAGCCTATGGGCGGGCTGTATGCCCAGAAGTAGATACAGAATGTCTCGGTTCGAGACAGCGCATGCGCGCTGTCTAGAGACGAGACCTAAAAAAGCAGCAGAAGTAACAGCAACTTGAAAGCATGACTACGGAGTCATCTTTCATGGAAGATACTAGCAGGACCTGCTGCAAAAAACAGACTGATAACACTTGCTTGTACCAAACAATTCAACCATTTTTGGCATTCTGCATTACTTCGCAGCGGGTGGTGAACATGGTCATAATGTTCATACCACAACACTGTGCAGAGGGGGGGGAGCATTCCTTGTGACCCATTAGAGGATTTAGGCAGATGGGGTGAAAATACTTTGTGACAGAGGTTTCCTTGGGGACAAAAACAGGTCCCACATTAGCCACCATGAAAGGCCAAAGCAGTGCGAAGGTCATGCCTCTATATAGGTACATTTCACAGACTCCACCACGTCCTTCTTGCTGCTGGGTACCTTTCCAGAAGCGCCTCTTCCACTTTCCTTGCTTCCACTATTTATTTTTGCCTGCCATTCCTGCTACCCTTCCTCCAACCCAGACCTTATGCGTTATCGTCTTCTATCAAAGTATGGCGCACCAGGCATGGGTGTAACTGCCCCACTCCTTTTCATGAGGGGGGAGGATGCCATCTCTACTGTGGAAACATGCATCTGCCTCCGTACTTGCTACCGCTGGGGAGCTCTGTTTAGGACAATCTGTTGAGCTTCGAATCCTTTGCACGCTACAATTGCAAGTCGCCATTTTGTCATCAATGCAGCCTTTACTTAGAGATGAGCAGAGCAACATAATCTAAAGTATCTTTTTCACGGTGGGCCATCTTGTGTCCACTTTACTATATGGTCGTGTGATATATGTTTAAAATAAAATAAAGATTTATAAAAGGTATAGTTCTAATTGAAGATAATAACTTGCTGTCCATACATCAAACTTCGTGTTCAGAGCACATTTTGATTTATTGAGTAGCTTAGGATACACTGTAAAGTGGCAGCTGTGAAGCTGCTTCAGAATACTGGAAGTCCATTGGGGGTATTAGATCGCAGATACTGTCAGCGCTGTATTGCTCCAGAAGTAGTGGCGTGGCTAGACCTTTTGCCACCCCACGGCGGCCGTATGAAAGGGGGAGGGGTGCTAGCGATTCCGCCTCTGCGACAGCGGCGGGTAAGAGAGGGGGGTCCGGGGGAGCCCGCCGTACCCAAAACTTGTGCCGCCTAGGGCGGACCACCCCACCTTGCTACGCCACTGTCCAGAAGGACACCTTGCAGTGCTGAAGACCGAGGTAAAGCATTCTAGAGAAATCCAATCCCAGTTCTTGAGGATTCACTGTCATATATAGTAAAAGGATCCACAGACTCCTGTTTTTACCAATTAATCTTCAGCGGGGTCAAATTGCTCTTAGCGAGGAACAATTACTTTTTAGGGATGGGCAGTGGTGTAGTCTCAGTTAATTACTGAATGATAAAGGCATTCCGGTGCTGCAGACCCAAGGAGAATAGTGCACAATTTAGTAAACAGCATGCACAACCAGCTTAGATTTTAATACGTGTTGGAATTCATGTCATGTCTTGCTATGATCGGACTTGGCCCAGTACCCTGTGCGCAAACACAATCGCAGTGTAAAATGTCAACATGAAAGTCCTATTATATAGCCCACCTTCTCTACTTCATTTAAAGAATCATGGCCTAGAAGACTAAACCATCTTCAACATTTCTGTGTTAGTCTGAAAATTATACAGCAACCATGCTAAACCCACAGTCTCCGCGAATTAATCTCCTCTCTAGAGAAGAACAAATGAAAAAAAGACCTTACAGTATCCAGTTCTCCTGGAAGCTGCACCACAAACGTACATCTCACTTTCGGCAGCTACAGCTGCCAGGGCAGTGAGGATTATTTTTGTGTCAGTGTTTGTGAAATAAACCAAGGGTCAAAACACAGGGTAAAAGTCTGATCTAAATGTAAGTCCGTTTTTATATAGCGCAGCTACTCACCCTTACGGGTCTCAAGGCGCTGGGGGCCGGAGTGGAAATTAAGTGCGCTATTGCCCAGAGTCACATGGTGCTGAGCTGAGCTGCCGCCGGGGATCGAACCGTGAACCCTGTGCTCCGAAGTCAGCTGCCCTGGCCGCTGCACCACACCATCTAGAGAGATCATAAATCCGTGGATAGAATATAGAGTAACTGTAATCATGTTGGGTGGACGGTCAACAAAAGACCGAAAAGAAAAGGCTACAAAGTCCTTTGTCCATGTCTCTTTCTGTGTTTTTTTTGATGCTTCAGACTAGTTGGCTCCTAGGCCACTTGCTCCCTTGTAGGACAAGGCTGGTAGACATGGCAAGAGAAGCCACGGATCTCTGGGATGCTCTTTAGCATCAGCGTCAGGAGCAGGGCCATTCTGCCTGTCCGGTCACAGACTCATCATTGCCTGCTCACGATAGCTGCCACCGTTCTGACACGTCGAAGAGAGAAAGATGATACATGCACAACTGCGTAAAGTTTCTGCTCCACAGTTGGCACAAGACATAGAACTATCTCACAAAGACACATGATTGCCCCTCAAAAGCTCTGTCCATAAACATGGGTCAGAGTGAGAAGGCCTAATTGACAACTACATAGAGGTGCTTGCAAACATTTAAAAATATAATGTTTTTTCGAGTGCTACAGTGATCCACCCTTGCAATATTTCACAACTGGCAACTCAATTTCACAACTCATGCAGCTTAAATATTTCTGCTGGATTTACTACTGTTACAGGTCTCAAGAGGAATATCAGTCTTACTCTAGCAAGGATTGCCACTTCTATCCATGATATCAGGAAACCATGTTGGCAGCCCCAGGGTTTTCAGTTGACAACCTAATTTCAAATTATTCCATTCAATCATCGGAATGGACACAGAAAACGCAACCGTGCAGCAGCTATAATTAGACCAAAAGGGGAAAAAATGTTCAATGCTCTAAGCTAAATCACTCCACTTACACAAAGAATCAGGTCCTGGATCCCCCAGGTAGAAGTATATTAAAGTAGTTTATTTAAATCCAAATTACGCAGAGTCTAGATCATGGTCTTGAGAGTACAAGAATCGCCTGAAATTCCCAGGCCATTATCAAAGGAACTTAATTTGCCAAATTAATTTGTTTTGGGTGTTCTCATCTTGGGTTGCTTTTTTTTAACCATTTGTATGGACACACCTGATAGCAAAGCCCAGCACTGGAAAACTGGTATCCTGAGGAAGCTTTGCACCCTTGTCATTTGGCCACAGACTCTTAGCTGACCAACCGCCTCTGCATTCTGGCCTGTTCTGCAGCCCTCTCCAAACCAATGTGACTGTTAGCGATTGTCTCTTTGACAGATGGTCAATTTCCCAAACGTCTTGTAGTCTTTACTATGAATCCAGTGAACTATTCAGAAATATTTTGTTTGTTTTGAGAGGAGATATTCCCAGCAACAAAGAAACTAGGTCAGCTATAGTCAAAGTGATGGGTCAGTGGCAATAAAGGTGAATGGTGCCCAGGGCATGGCGCACCTAAGCTGTGGTGATGGAAGATGGTATTCTAAAGCAATTACTAACATTTCATTCACGTGCCGCCATTTTGCTTTTGTGACCCAGGTTGATTCTGCTGTAAGTGTGTCTATTGGAGCTGAGCCCGCCCTGCAATACGTAGAGTTATATTGACTACTAGAACTTGTGTTTTTTTAGTGGATTTCTCCATTGCAGAAATAGTTAAAGCAGCAAACTGTTACTCCTGTTGACCAAGAGAGAATATTGCATGCCTCCGGAGCGAGTGCAACACATCTCTACAGCTCTACCCCTCCCTCATCTAATGTCTTTTCTGAGTTAGGACACAGCAATACCAATGAAGTGACAGCTGCACTGCCCGACTATAATTTAAGTAACCAGTGTCTACCCTTGTTAGGTGTGGCTGAGCCGCAGGGGTGACTCAGGTTCCACTGGCTATATTTACAACTCACGAGACTACTGTCCTTTTTCATAAAACATAGTTTATGTTTTTTAGTCTAAAAATATTCTATTCATAACATTTGAATACAACTTAAATACTAATGGAATCAAACATGTTCTGAAACAAGTTTATTTACTCAATGAAATATAGAAGGTCCTTCTAAATATTCAAAAGCAATTAAGAAAAAAACAAATGGAGATGGTTAACTCACCCACTAGCACAACATAAATGTAATATGTGTTTATACTATCCAGCTCATTATTTGGACTGGTCACTACGCTATCCTGTTCTTTGTTCCATGCTTTACATTTTAGAAGATGATGCTTAACAGTTTCTGACCCTTCACAAAATCCATACGACCTGCTACCGTAAGGTAAGCCTTCCCCGGTACTTAAATAGACAGCACTGGACCTTGGCAAATAATAAGGTTTATCTGGTTGTGTCTCATAAAATGAGGTTTTAGTGAATTCACTGAGCAATCCTAAACTGAGGATTTGTCAATAATCAGTGACATCTTATTTTTTGTTTAATCTTTTATTTCTTGGTTTAAGAAAGATTTATACATAAGCAAGAGTTACTTCTTCGATGGGCGGGGTGGACATCCATACGTTCCATCCTATACTAGCATACACAAATGAATGCACACTATCTACACAAGATCGAAGGTCATCATTGATGCGGTCTTCACCTCTATCCTCAAAGTCACACGCGTAGAAAATCTAGGACTAAACTTCCAGGCCTATTTGCAGTCAGTCCAGCAGACACCTCCTCATATGTCGCAGTAATGTTGTTAACATTTAGGATGTTAAAGTTAGCAGGAGCCTTCTGAGAGGAAACGGACTGACCCTTGAAGCTGAAACAGTCAGAATGGCCACCTGGAACCTTTACTCAGCTGCACACCATATCAAGGAAACTCCGCAGCTCCTGTAACTCCAGACCAATCACAACAGAGGATTCGATTTCCATAGAATTTATGCTGAGTACATGCATACACATAGGCGGATGGAGCTTGTCTGTGTGGGTATGTGGGTTGCGATGTAAGAGGGTGTTTCCCCATAGCACCCAGAAGCCATATTACATTACCTTTAGAGATCACGCCACACCGTTTTGTTAGGGAGTACAGAAAAGTTCCAATAGTATTCACATATTTTAAATTGTGTTCTTGACAGAGGAGCAATCTGTTTGCAGCATAATTACTGCCATCAGCTACTGAAATAATGGGATTTGAGTAAAGCACACTGGTCTTTCGTGTTGCAATTGTGTTATCACTATACACTTGATATATTTCTTAAATGCCCGGAGCAACAAACCATGCCCTCCCACTATGTAAATAGGCGTATGCACTCCAAACATGAAACTGCATCCTGTGCGGATGCCGGGCAATGCAACACTATCTGAAAGGCACACGCCAGAGAGAGGCTAGAAAGTAGAAGATTAGACAATAAAAGGTCGACAGCGAAAGAGAAAGCAAAAACAGAGCTCAAAAACAAGAGACTAGGAGACAGAACAGGAGAGCGAGCGACAAGACGTGGAGCGCAAGCGAGGGAGCTACAGGTCTGGATTTTGCAGTCGTGCTGCTCAGCTGTCCTGAGACTTGGGCTGACATCTTGATGCTGGATCGATCCAGACCATACATTAGATTCTGGTCTCTCTGGTCAGTGACGTCTGTGCGGGGATGCTCTGTCCTTTTAGGATTTGTACAGAGCAGGACTTAGCCACAGTCAGTAGAGAGCCCTACATTAGGAGAAGTGAACAGCGTTCAATCAACCGACTGAAACATATTTAGAAATGACAATAAATATTAGCTTTCTAACTAACTTTCTATTGCCTGTAAAATGTTCACATCATCCTGGATCAGCTCTGAATGTCCAACAGCGAACTCTTCCAGAACCAGGCTGCCAGGCTGATGGACTGAGAGCCAGAGTGAAGCACCACACCTTGCTGCTGAGAGAAAATATTCTCCCTGCAGAAGAACAAGACAAGAAGTATGGCAGTGTGCAAGCTAGAACAAGCATTTTCAATGCAACAGGTCTCGCATTTGCGAACGTTTAAGCTATTGACTTTGTAAATGACAATGCGTTTTATTTATGTGATTTTAAAAGTAACATATATAAAAGGCATTGTTATTTTTAATGCCAGAGCTTAAACTCTTGCAAATGCGAGACCACTTTAATGGTGGCCGCGCCCCTTTCTTTAGACGCTGCTCGCGTATTCAGGTTACAGTGAGCAGCATCTAAAGAAAGGGGAGCGGCCAACATTAAAGTGAAAGCGCGTATGGGGCGCTTTCACCCAAAGTGAAAACAAATTAATTAATTTTCGAAAGGTTCTGTAGCGCGGCCGCTAAAGTGAAAGCAGCCCACGCTGTAATTTAAATAATTAAGTGCAGCCGCTATAGTTAAAGCGGACCACGCTGTAATTTAAATAATTAAATAAGCGCGTCCGCTATAGTTAAAGCGGACCGCGCTGTAATTTGAATAAATGCATTACTAATAATATAAAAGCGAGCGGCGTGCTGCGATGTCGTGGGTGGAACAGGGGAAGATTATTAAAGAAAATAGTGTTCACCGACTTATAAAGCAGACCGTGTAACAACACAAGTAAAAAGTCCAGTCCTTATGGGAGGTTACAAATGCAGACAAGGCGGTACCAAGGAGGGACTACTAAGCCTATTCACAAATGAAAAGCAACAATTTAGCAAGGACAGGAGCCAATTGAAAAGATGGGTGTGAAATGGGCGGAGCTTCTATGCCATAACTCAATACAGCATGCCTCGCAGAGCAGCGCATGTGCTGCCCAAGCTCGATCTAAAAAGAAAGGTCACCTTGGCAGACTTCATAAAATTGTAGACCTGAAACAGTTGGTGCACTGGGGATGGTACTTGAATTAGGTGCCATTATATTTGGAAAGTAGGTTTACCCAGAGAGCAAACCACATTTAGAGTAAAATGGTCACTGCGTTGGGTTGTTCCCACTGTATGGATCATTTTGTGGACGCTAAATATCCATTAAATGTCCGCTGGATGCTCTTGGAAAGAAACCTTCCACAGTTTTACTGACCGTTTAGATAGTTTGTTTATCAGATATTGCCAGTGTAAACTAGAACGGTTCTTTTTGTACTGCATTGAAGATAGAAAACCCTTCAGGGCCAGAAAGCAGAGGGTCCTTTCTTTAGGGACAAAATACGTCCAAGATCAGCAGCACCGGACTACTCTGAGTAATCGGAGGTTTCTGTGATCAGCAGGTCTAGGAGAAGAAATTGATCTGAGTGCTGTCCGTGGATGAATACTTTTTTTTTTTTTAGCTTTATTGATTTATTGCAACAGCAAAAAATAACAGAGTAGAAGAAACATCACTTTAAACTTTCCCCAGGACAATGCAATGCTTGATAGCATAGAATATAATCCAGGTTAGACATAGGCAGTGAATCAGGCTGGATAGTTAGCGACATTCACAATCTGACAGGGCTACATCTAAGCGGACCACCCACCCCCATAAAACGGCACCAGACACATCACTCGGGCACCCAGCCACTAGGTCCACCAGAGGGCAAGTCCAACCCAGAGGGTCCGGCCTCCATCCCTGTCAGAGGTGCAGCTGCTGAAAGACGGTAAGACTCTGCCCCTAGTCCATGGATGAATATTGCCCCAGGCCCTCTTGTATATTAAGACAGTAATCCTGTAGGACTCGCAAGCCGACTCCTGGTCCCAGTGTACCTATAAAAAAAGTTTCACTTAGCATCATGCTGAGTTGGTAATTCTGGACCAACGAGAAGCAGGGAGACATGAGGCCAAGGTCCTTTGTCTAATTTAAGTATTCATTGGGTCTGGTGGCTCATGGTCACAGGTTCAAATCCCGGTGGGTGCACTCAGCCTTTCATCCTTCTGAGGGCGATAAAATAAATACCAGTGAGTTGGGTAACAATAAACATCTGTTATTCAGTGCGAAGATACCTTCTGGGTGAACATGCGTTTTACAAATACGCATTATGTTATGTTATTGGGTTTCGGAGGTCACTTGTACGACTAGTATCCTATCTGGCGAAGGGAAGATCTTTCATTATTAAGTGCAGAAAGTCCCAAAATAAATGTCATCCATTAAGTTTTAATCAGCAAGAACTTTGCTTGGTTGTAAACAAGGCTGATCACGAAGTAAGGGGGCCACTTTACAGACAACTCAGGCCATCCAGTGGAGCAGCCAGCAAAATGTCAGGTGGGTCAGACCCATGCTCAGTGCGTAATTTGTGTTAGTTGAGGAGGTGGGCACCAGCACTCATTTTTGGGGACTGGGATTGGTGTTTCATCATCAGACTTTGACCCAGAGCAAAAGAAAGAGAAAACAGAGAAATGGGGAGGAGAAATATACTAAAACTGTGACAGAGGGAGAAAGCAGGGAAAGAAAATAACATGCATGAGTGAGATAAAAAGACACAAAGTTCAGGACGGTACAAGAAAGGGCGTGAGGTGGAATCAATACCATCTAGCTTTGGTAACGGGCCACACCAGCATGCAACTGCATGGGTGGTAGGTTTGTAAATTATGGACCCAGCTCACTGTTGACTTGTAGTTTAACCTGCAGATAAGTCTTAATCTCAGCAAGGCTGGCTCAGGATGTCAATCAATCCATAGATTAAGTACAGTTAAAAAAGATAATGACACCTGTTACATCACATATACATCACAAATCTGCAGTATTTGCACCAGATGAGAAATATATTCAAACAGGTATGTATATACACCGAAATCTGAGGAAAGTCTTGACTGCAATCTTGATGATTAAGAGGGCCTAATGCAAGCAGAAAGAGAAATCCTTGTACTCAGATTGTGCATCCACATAAAAAACATACAAAGGTACCTTTGTGATTGCTAGAGAGGTATAGAAAAGCAGGCATCCTTAATACGGAAGACACAGAGTTAGCCATCTTGTTGAAGAACCAGGTTATATGGCTGAAAGTCCAAAACAGTGCAAATAATTCCCATCTTGTTCACTGTGAAAAGGTCAAGTACACAACCTGACTGATTTCCAACTATGGCATGGATTCTATGGCATTCAGTTCAAGGACAGGAACATCCAAACTTCAGGGGTTTCTGCCTTTTGTCCTACCAGGCATTATTATACTGGAAAAAACTCCTCCTATTATCTGTGGTGTGATATTCTTGGATCACAGTATATGTTAAGCCAGTGTACCTGCCTTAACAAAGGATAATCCGTAGGTTAAAAAACAAAACTTGCAAGTAATTGGTCTTTTCTCCTTCCGTAGTGTGTGTGCCTGTCCTTTCGGGAGCAGCAAAATGTAGGACTCTCTACATGTGAAGAGTTTCTTAAGTGGTAAAAGGAGCCTTTCAACTTTACACACAAAAGCACTAAAATACGAAAAGAATACATGAAGTTGTTCAATTAAGGAAGGAAATACTGTATAACATCTTCAAATGGTATTTCTATAGAACACCTTTATTGAATTTTTATGTATTTTGTGCACACATTTTTCTTTAAAAAAAATACTAATACATGTTACACAGTACATACATTATTAAGACAACACATAAGGTAAGCTTTTGGTTGTAATGCAAACATTTGTATTTTTAGCGTGGAAGTCTTCTTAACATGGGTTCTGCTTCTCCAAATAGTCCCTGCCACATGCTAAAAACAATCACCTCATGCACTTCAATGGAAGCACTCTCTTAGAAGATGAATACACTGAACCCCCATTACTCAATAGCATGACTGGGAAAAAGAACTCCAAACTCTATTCTCTTTCTATATTGTGTACCTGACGTCAAGCAAACAGCTAAAGCCGTCATGCCAATCCTAAAAATCAAATCATATTGATTACATTTCTACCATTAGAGCTTCCACTTTTACTACAGAACAGAACCAGGGCTACTTAATCTTTAAAAAAAAACACTGAGCACATGGTCTAGGGCATGCAGGGTGGAAATTTGAATAAATATGATGGTGAAAAGGGTTTTTTCATATTCTGAACAGCTTGAAAGCCTCTCAGAGTTTATAACAAGTTCAGTATTTCCTTAGATCGTCACACAACACAGGAGAGATTCAGGCTATAGTTATCTATGCATCAAAGGTTGCTAGTCTCTTTTGAGCCATTTTTAATTTTGCATCACAGAGTTTTGTTGAAGAGCCTACCTGTCTCATCAACAAGGCAAGCAGGACATGCACGTTTAGTTAAAATCACAGTAATAGTCCATCGGGATTAACTTTTATTTGTCACGCATGAATAAACACATTTCTTTCATGGTGCCGAATTCCCTGAACTTTAGATTGTTTTTAAAAATATGAGCAGCAAGAACCTAGTGAAACTGAGAAGTTAAATGTATGAGTGTATCAATGGAAAAACACCATTGATCCAAGATGTAGGGCTTTGTTTGCCTTTGCTCCATACAAAGAGACCCACACCTCTAAACCAAGGGGCAGGGCTTAATTGATACTAAACATTAAAAAAACCTCTACCCGGTTTTTGATGACGAAGAATATAGGGCAAGGTGTGTATTGTGCAGAGAAACATTACTACACAATTACAAAATGTAATATAATTTATAGCAGAATATAAAACTCTATAATTTAAAAAATGGCACCATTTTTATATTAAAAAACATAAACGGGCAAACAAAAGATAAAAAATTAAAAATAAGACACAACCTAGACAAAAGTAATTGTATCAATCTTCTTTACAATAAGTCCGTATTGTAATAAGAAAACACATTTTTGCCATCTGTGGTTTTCCTGTATGCCAACCCACCTTATTTTGGACAACACACTTTTTTTATTTTATAGAAGGTCTTCTCCATTACACTAATACACTTTTAATGCACTTTGCCTTCGGTCCTTAAGCTTAAATGTAAAGGTCCTATTGCAAGAAAGGAGATCATGGTTAAGTGTTTCAAGAATGATACCTCTCAACATACATTAAATTACAACTGGATTGTGCACATTAGACCAGTGCTTAATTTGAGCCGGTGCTTTCTGGTGTTCAGCAACGGCACTTAATTGTCATCACCGGTACTTATGACAGTCTGCGCCATGGTGGCACTGATTGTCTAATTCAGAGATGAGCAAAACAACAGATGTTTATTAATTCAAGACACATTTAAAATGACTATTACCAGCGCTCAAGCTATACTTATAGCGTTGAGGGCCTGGAATAGTCACACTTTTAGGAGTGTGATGGTTAATAGTTGTTTTGGTACTGTCATGGGTAGCGCTGGCTGGTGCCGCTAGCTGCAATGGCCTCTTGGTGAGGGCCCCGGCACTTATGTTTTTTTGACAAATTAAGCACTGTGTTAGACACTGGGAAAACCAGCATTTGGCTGCAGGACAGTTGACTGTTTTGAGGAATGAATGGGTGGAGGGATCCTCAGCAGCCTAGCAACCCTAAAAGCAGCCCCGAGTCGCTGCTGCAAGTTTCTTTTTAAGCACATACCGGATTTGCTGGGACAAAGTTACAATGCTCACGTAAACTTCATCAGATCGATAGGACCTGGGAAATGTTGCGACTTTCTCTTCAGAGCTGCCTGTGAGCCACATGTTTTTTCCATTAAATTTTGAAACTTTTGTTCTGAAATGAATTGGTTGACCCCATTTAAAAACAGGCGGGGGTAGCTAATCCCCTTCGCTCCACACCTCAACAGGCTTGCTCACTCGGTAGAATAGGTAGATGATATGAAAATAATTTCTAGGGTTAACTTTAGCTCTCAGTCCAGCCCGGCATGGAATTCCTTATAATATTTGATTGACTAGTGAAAGAGTGCACTTAAACAAGGAGAGGAACAGGAGTGCAGAGAGAAGACCTCTACTATATGGCGCCCAGACGCACGGATGAAGAAGGTGAGCAGCCTGCCCTAAACCATGCTAAAAATATTAGAATTTGTCACCTTAGGAAATGTTGAGTTGGAAAAAAGCAGGGGCTGGAAAAGCTTTTTTTAAACCACAGTGATTAAATGAAACTATCACATTGCGGACAGTATCACCTATTATTGATTTCTACATTTTTACTGCGTGTTTGATGGTAAATTTATTGTTCATATTAATCAGCTCTACCATAACCAGTTATTCAATGCACTATAACCGACAAATACGACTAGCAGAAGAGGAAGCAGTGGCAAACAAAATCTAAATAGATCGAGTAGAAATGGCTACTAAAATGACTAAAGACATTCTATACAAATAAAATATTGGTAAATTCAAAGGCAATATGATTAAAACAGGATCAGAGGAAGAACACATAGCTGCAATATGTTGTAGAAAAATGCACAACTGTTTCGAAAGCAAGACAAATGTAAAAAATTAAATGAATATTAATTTAACTAATATTAAAAACAAAGCAAAAATACAGATCAGGACACAAGGCATTGGCAATTAAATAATTACCAGGCAAAGACATACTTTTGTAATGTCTGATCACTGGTGCGTTCAGGGATCATTGTGAGAACTGCTGAACACGTGCAACAAGAATCTGTGTACATACACACACACAGAAATTTAAGTTTTCACCCCCAACATTAGAAAGGGCATTGGAATTACATTACATTGAGGGTATCTGCGTGCAATCTGAGGTACTCCTTAAACGCTGCTGAACTCTTGCAGGTTGCTGCTGTAAAACCACGAATGAGCTACCCTCTCATCTTTGAGCAGGCCTCGAGTTACAGCACGACGCCGGAATCCAAGGAAAGGCCCTAGACTGGATACGCTCATTCCTCACGGGCAGAACACAGAGTAAGACCCCCGCCCTTCCTCTGAGAACCGACAGAGACCAGATGCGGACTACCCCGAGGATCCTCCCTCAGTCCACCCTCTTCAACGTCTACATGCCCCCCCTCACAACCATCGTCAGAAACCATGGGCTAAACATCCTCTCCTACGCCGATGACACCCAGCTCATCCTCTCTCTCACCAAGGAACCAGACATCACCAGGCACAACTTCCAAGAAGGATGGAAGCCGTCGCAACCTGGATGAAGAACAGCTGCCTGAACCTCAACTCAGAGAAAACAGATGTCCTCATCCTCGGCTCCACCCCTCCGCATGGGATGACACCTGGTGGCCCCCAGTCCTCGGAAACCCACCCACCCGACAGACCATTCACATAACCTCGGCATCATACTGGACTCATCGCTCAATATGAATCACCAGATCAACGCCGTCTTCTCAGCATGCTTCAACACCCTCTGCATACTATGTAAACCATTCAAATGGATACCCTCCAACTCCAGTAAAACGGTCACTCACGCCCTCATCACCAACAGACTGGACTACGGCAACGCCCTCTACGCCGGAATCAACAAATAACTCCTCTGCAAACTCCAGACCATCCAGAACGTCGCAGCCATACTAATCCTCGATATCCCATGGCACAATCACATCACCAAACACCTCAGCGACCTCCACTGGCTCCCAGTCGTAAGAAGAATAACTTTCAAGCTGCTCACGCACGCCTACAACGCCCTCCACAACATCGGACCATAATACCTCAAGAACCGCCTCTCCTTCCATGCCCCCAAGAGAAACTTCTGCTCAGCCGACCTCTCTCTGGCCACTGTCCCATGCTTCTACAAGAACAGAGCAGATGGAAGGTCGTTCTCCTACCTCGCAGCCAAGACCTGGATTGATCCCTCCCTTCACCTCCGACACTGCACCAATTCAGAAAAGACCTCAAGACCTGGCTCTTCGAATGACCCCAATGGAGCTTCACCCCCCCCCCCCCAGCGCCTTGAGACCCTAACGGGTGAGTAGTGTGCTTTACAAACCCCTGATTGATTGAGTAAACTGACCCACCTATTTTTGAGTTTGTCATTCTTCTCTATAGGAGGATCAATAGCATCTATAACAGATGTAGCTCTGTTCTAACTATTTACTCACTCACTTTCCCGCATCCCACAGGAATACGTGTTCTGGGCTTGACACAAGGAGGGACAACTATTGAAGGCGTTGGAAAGGTGTTTCTAAGAAATCCTCTATCTGGACCATAGAACCTTTAGCGTCACCTTGTTCAGTACATATTAAACAGGAGTGGTAGAAAAATAAAGGAAAAGGGTGTTTTCTGGCACAAATCATTAGCTGCAAAACAATATTTATATCCTTTCAACAACAAAAGATTTGTAAATCACCCACTGAAAGAGGACAGTCCTCAATGATAGATTGATGTAAAGTCTAAGCAGAGAGTTTCAGAGGTAAATGTTATCATTGGGCTTCTGATGTGTAAAAGATGCATTTGCTGTGTTTGGTTCATTACAGTTTGTTTTTGGGCATGTGTTGTAGGAGTCACCCCCAGCCAGTGTCTTAGACATCCCAGCCTACAAGAACAGAATGATTTGGGGTTAGGGAGACTTAGGAAAGCTGGCTACTATATAGTTTATAAACGTGGAGATAGTTGTTAGAGGAATATCCATTTAAACAATATGGCTGCACTAGGCATGCCGCACTAGGCATGAGGCACCAACCGTCTCAGCAAGAGTTAAGGTGGATACATTTTTCTGTTTACATTTCACATACTGCGACATTCAACTACTGCTTTCAATTTCAACCAGAGCTTTCTATGTTCAGAAATCTCCTTACACGCGTTTCAGTGTCATTACCAATCATCAATCGCTTCTCAATGGTGGTGTCTAGGTTGTTGCCCATTTAGTAGCACATACCTTTTAAAGTGTGGCTAAGACCACCATCAGAATTTAGTGGGTGGGTTCAAGAAAGGAAAACATATCTATGGACAGATCTGAGGGGCAAGCTGCTGTTCTGCGCATCACGTCCACTCACATTTGCAACTCAATAGACTTGGTCTAGCTTAGTAAGATGTGAAGAACTCAACATCCAAAGGCGGGAATATACACATTTTTCTCATGTTTATGAATTGTACTTCAGAATACAGCATGCTTCTCTCACTGGCACTGCTTTGAAAATGCTTCCGGGTCCACGCCTGCAAGCATAACAGTATCCCATCACAAACGAATGGAGGTGGAAGTTTCTCCATTCCCCTCTGAGGTAAAGCCTAAGTGATAGGGATGTAGAGAACAAAGAGATCTTCCTTCGGCTAGCAGCAGAGCACCACCCCATAAACGTATTGGAGCAAATCGGTAGAACCATGGCTTGGGGGCCAGAGAAGTGGAGGTGTGAGGTAAGATACTAGCGATTATTCCCAACACAAAGAGGTTCGTGCTTTTGCTCTTGCTCAAATTAGTAAGGGAACCTGGAGAAGATTATGTATAGAAGGGTCAGGATTGCATAACAAGTCAGTAATAGGTCTGAATGGCAGCTCAATACCTAGTTGGTCAATAAGAAAAGGATGCTCTTAGCTGTGAAACAAGAATTTGATCAAATTGGTAACAAAGGTGACTGGACACAGGAAAAAAGTAAAGGAAATATCAATAGAAAGCACGTTGCATTGATTAAAAAACAATATGGAATTAACAAAATAAACTTTAAAAAGAAGCCTTTAGTGAACCTTAGGCAGGAGATGTACCCCAGGGTAGATTAATTACACAGTGGACATTGTTAATACCCAAGTATGGCTGATTTGTCAAAGCCAGTGGAAGAGAAGCAAAATTATCTAGACTGGGACAAATTAAGAGGACTTCTTCGGGGCAGTTAAACATATTTAAAGAAACAAACCCCTGGGCTTAATGGACTAACACGAAGCTTGTATAAAGCCTTTTTCCCTGCCCTGGCAGGCCCCATAATGGACCTCTTTAACTCCCTCTTGAAATACAGAATGTCTTATGCAGACCTACTGGTCATTCCCAAACCAGGTAAAGAGAAGCAATTGTGTGCCATGCACAAACCAAACTTAGCCTTGATGTTACTCTCTTCTCCAAAGTGCAAACCAGACATCTAGGAAACACCTGTACCACAACAATACACAAGTTAATCAGGATTTATCGACGGCAATCAAAACCTTTATAATTTCAGAGGAACATTTCGTCTTATTAAAAAAACACAAGAACAATTAATCTACAGGTGTTTGGTTGCTAGATGCTGGAAAGGCGTTCCAAGAGTGAGTTGGTCTTCCTTTGAGAGTCTTAACAGAGATTGGCGGTGAGCATGTCTCTAGTGAGATGTGTTCACAGAGAGGCACTAAGCAGGGCTGCTTGCTCTTTCCCCTGATACTCGTGATATATACAGAAGTATCCTTTGCAACTAAGATGCAGCATAATGAATATAAGGGTGCAACATTTGAGAGGGCATATCAATATGTTTGTAATGACATGACAATATCAATGTCTAAATCTGTCTCTTTCAGTGCATGAGATGCATGAGTTACATAGGGTTTTAGGCTTTAAGGTAAATGTTATAAATTGTAAATGATCAATTTTAATCTATGTGGAGGGGGGGGAGGGGGCAAAGTAGGCCTGTGGAGGAAGTGTGCTTTAGGAGAGCAAATAAAAAACTCAGGAAAATATTTGGGCCTTCAGACAAAAGACGGTGAAAGCAACCTATACAAAGAGAATATCCCTTCGTTTTTCGAACAAAACATGAGTGCTGCAGAGACTTATTCACTAAAAGAATGTTATCCCAAGGCTTGCTCCACCTTTCAGGCACTGCCCAAAAGAGAACAAAGGAATGTCACGCAAAGGATGCTCCCGAAGGCTCTCCCTAGCTTCAGTGGGGTAAGAAAAAGTTGAGCCAATCTGAAGAACGCCGTGAGGGAATCTGCCCATATGGTACAGGCACTTGCAGTAACATAAATGAGTTGTTCTCTGGATTCCAAAACAACGCAGTTCAACAAATAACTAATTCAGCCAAATCACTGATGCAATGGAGATTGTTCTGTTTCTTTGACTACTACTTCGAATAATGATCTGAATATCTGCACATCTTTTTCCCATAATAACCTCTTTATTACACCGAAAAAAGGACCCAACACCACCCAACCTTGGAGATTAGATTAACACATTATGAAACTGATTGTGACACAGACCAGACTGGAGTAGTATTTTTAATGGACCAGGAAAGAGTCTACTAAATGTGGATATTAGTTTTAAATGTTAATTTCATCTTGCCACATTTTTAGATATCTTCTGGCAATAAGGTCATCTGTAATGTATTTAATGCATTTTATATGCATTCAATATGCATGTTATGTGGGATTCATTTTAATTTATATGTATTCTTCAATTTTAGAAATGAACATACATTTATACAACTGCTTAGATGAACTGGCCAGGGCTTCTAAAGATCGCCATTTTACTGCCCACCAATGGATAAGTCTTTAGTTTGGCAGCTCGAAGTTAGAGGAAATTTCCAGACGCTGAACAATGTAAAAACATCAGACAATGAACAACTGAGCAATGTCAAACTATTATCTCAATGAATAAAAAACTGTTGGAGGTTTTGATCCTGCATTAGATATTTATGAGACCTGAAAATAAATGCGCATGACTCTCATTGTGGTGTGGACATGTGAAAAACATACTCCTTTAGCAAACAGAACAAACCCAAATCCTATTTGCTCAGATTTCGTCATCATGAGATGTTTGCAAACTGCTCCTTCTGTAAATATCTCATCACTGTTCACGAAATCCAAGGTAACCCATCAGGTTGCTTTAAAGCTCTCTGTGTTTCCGAAGCACCCCTGAACAGAAAAGTTAGAAGGCAAATAACCTTCAAATTTCCCTCTTAAACCATGTCACTTGTGTAGCTTCACATTCAACACCCTCCAAGTGGTGATAAACCACTAAAACCAGAGGAACAGCAGAAGTGACATCACAAGCCGTTAACCTTTATGACTTCATAGGAAGTGATATCAAACATCTGGCTCTGGAAGCAAGGATTCTGCTCGGGATTTTTAAATAGGTTTCAAGCTGCTCTCTGCTGACAGTGGACCACTGCCTGGAAGGAGACAGCTCAGAAACAAAGGAAAGGAATGGCATTGCAACATAATTGCACGAGAAGGATGTTGCTGTAAGAAAACAACACCTTTGAAATATTTTTGAGCTTAGCCAGTAAGCGTTCATTCCCACTTCCACTCTGAACTGCACGTTTTACTACTTCCATGATGGTTGAGTGACCGTGCCTAACAGATGTGTGACTGCTGAGAAACCACTGTGGTATCTGTGCCAGCAGCCCTCAGAAGGTCAGGATCCTTACTGATACACTGGTTATTAGCATCTTACAGATTTCAAGCTACGTACAGGCATTCCAGCAGTGTCTGTAGAGAGCAATGACGAATCACGCATCATGTACGAGGATTTAATAAACTGGACGGCTTCACAAATTTGCATACATTAAATGGCAGCCATTACGGATGGTCAGGCTAAGATCCGGTATCATTTCAAATTTTCCTCTCAAGGTAGCCATGCTGACAGCTGGTCCCTCAGCATCCGCAATTCATAGCAATGTCTTAAAGTGAGGAGAAATGTACAGTCTAATCCTCTGGAAAGTTGTAAACTGTAATCCATATAGACCCGTTTCCAGTTGTTTCCTTAAGAAAAAATGTGGTTATGAAAAAAGCTTCATAAGCGACAAGAAGACAGCATCTAAATTTGAAACAGTTAAACAGCTATTCCCACATTGGCACCCCAGGTATCAGGGCACCCATGGGCTTCGAGTCCATAGTGGTGCCACTGCCTTTTACTTTCATTCTTGAGCGTTTATTTGATGTTTTAACAGATGCTTGAGACGCGGCTTCTGGTAAGCGACATCTTAGCATGTCACACCTTCGTCCATTGATATACTAAGGATAAATGCCCTTGGCACCCTTCGCTTCTAGCCTTTAATCATTGAATATTTCCGCGAAAGTTCTTAACTGTAAGGCCTGCTTGCTGTATTCTGCCTAAGAGGTTGTCTATATTTGGCTTCTTTCCTTTTTCTTTCTGATAAAACTGGTTTCTCCAACACTTATTAGAGGCTATTGTACAGATAAGCCCTCCAAATCACATTGATTGAAGTTCTCGAATATCTAAAAGCATGTTTATGAGACAAATTTGAGAGCTCATATCTCTTTGGGTGGTCCACTAACATGCGGCCCTATGTGTCTATCAAATATCTCCCAAAGTATGCATCTAAGTGAAAGATATTTGAATGGAAAAGGCATAAGCACATGACAGTTATTATGGCACAGCATTGTTGGACTTTAAGTTTGAGAGACCACACCTTCCAATATAATCAATGGATGTTTTCACCGTTTAGTGAACAGTGTTGCCTTTGGTGTGTGAGAGAAGTATGAACATCTCAAAGCGATAACTAACAAGTTTGATTATTTTCTTATAGTAATTAAAAATGTGTGCATAGGTGTGTGTAACTACAAAATCCCCTCATCGCTACTGTAAAAATTAACTGATGTCACTCAGAGCAATCTTTAATGAAAGTTTTGAAGCTCCATTACATAATTCATGTAAAAATTGTTCAGCAATTGCATTTAATGTTATGACAGCTGCAGAGCACTCTGGGGCACAGGAAACATGCAGAAATGCCAATGGAAAAGCAGATTTAAGGCAATTAAGGTAAAAGAAGTGGGCACAGACGATGAATAGATACACACACAGAGGAACTCTAAGCGGATTCATTCTATGAAACAAGGAACACCCTTATTTTCTGCTAACCCCCGCCCCCCACCAGTCTCCAGTACATAATTTTATTTATTTTGAAAGTTTTTTTATAGCAGGAACATGACCCTTGCAAGTATCAGAGCTCTTTACAATCTTACAGAGAGCAGAGCAATAATAATAATATTTTCGAGAAGAAATACAGGATAAGGTAGTAGCAGTATAAGGGAGGGTACGCTTTACAATGTGCAGAGAGCAGAGGAGATAAAAAACAAAAATATCATAGTCAAGAAAACTGCTTGGTCAGGCAGTGTCGAGAAAAGGGAGGGTAATGTCAGGACTGATAAATTGAAAACACTAAAGTAGCCGGTGAAAAGTAGCCATGAGTGTGATTGAAGAATCGGGATGGGTATCTTAGGATCTAGGAAATAAATTTGTTCATAAAGAGTACTTTGACTTTTTTCTTGAATGGCTATGATGTATGTTATCTAGGTGGGACTAAGGATATGCTTAGATAAGGTGGATATTGGGGCATTCCCTCCATTGCATTGAAACAATATCCCTAATACAATCATAACTGACTGTGGTGTGCCTGGTGTGCTGTACTCCAGAGATATTTACTGATGCCCCTGGACCAAAACAAAGTAGACCCTATACCTGTTTGCCAACCAGGTGCTGTGCAGAAGAAAATATGTATGCCAATCACACTCATATCTTACTTTGCTGATACTAGAATTATGGGGATTCAACAGATGTTTTAGGATGCTGCATCTTAATGGTGATAAATTAGAGATCATGAAGAAAGGCTGCCCTACATCAGGACCACACCCCTTCTACTGGACCCATCAGCTTGGACTGTTCCCTGTATCTGGCCATTGGGTCTAGAATTTACTGGGTCTTTTTCAACAAGCCACCATTTCACTACACATTTGCGAAACGTGGCAACTATCACTCATTGCACCTTTACTGTCCCTCCATATTATGCCACTTCTATCTATACATATAATATCTTTAATTATAGAGGTAGCCTTCCCAAAGTGTCCTGGTGACTCCCAATTGACTTGAGTTTACGTAAAAATATTTAGATTATGATCAAGCAACGCAAAACCATGTAATGTTGACCTGAGGAAGTCTGACCTTGAGTTAATATTCGCTATTTGAACAACTTGAGAGGGTTCTCAGTGTATGAAACGATTTCGGTGTGCGCTTTGTATCCCATGTAGAAGAGAGTTCCCATCATACTTTACTCTATCTTCCATTCTTAGCTGAACTGCTGGAAGATCACTTTATCCTACAGTGGATCCATAATTAGTGATCTACAGGCTTTAAAGAATGAGGCTAACTCTCTGCACGTTCATGGAGTGAGACTATGGAACCATCATGACACAGAGACCATGTTTTCGCACGAATTGAAACTATTATATCTGCTGTGAAACCGTTTTTATGACCACTCTTCCATTTGGAATTTGAAGACAGCTTGACTTTTGACTTCCCCTCATCGGCCTTCTTTAAACTGTTGCGTATTGGTATTTGTTATATTTATTTATTTCTTTTCACGTGTATAGCACCTCAATACTGATTGGTTATTTTACTTTGTACTGTACAAAATTAAAAACAGACATGGCGACTTCTTTATTCTCATTATTCCAACAGCCCTAAACACAGACAACACAATCTGACAACAATAAATAACAGTGCACTAAATGAATATGCCTTTCCCAAGACCTGAGTAACATTACAGTTTTGCATTTTTATAGCCCTTTTCAAATTATATTGCTTTCCTGACGGCGACCTTTCTTGAAACAATTATATAGAGCAACAAACTCTACACACAATAAGAAATATTACAGTTAAACAGGATAAAGCAATAGAACAATGGAAGAACATTAGGTGTTGAAAACTGATATGAACAAGAATATTTCAGTTTCTTCCAGAAGGAGAGATGAGCAGTGGTGACTGGCATCTACGGGGAGGCGGGGGGGGGGGCGGTTGCGTGCAAATGTTAATATTAAAAATAAAATTTACCTGAACCGACGTCCTCCGCTCTGGACCTCTTCTGAGGAACTGGATGCTGCAGTGCGGGCACCAATCCTGGTGCTGCTCTCATGCTGTCAGAGCAGTGACCCGATTGGAGGGAGCGGCCTCACTCAGCACTCCCCAGCGCCCTAGAGGCCTGCACGTACTCTAAACCAGCTGTTTTAAGTTAGCTGGGTTAGAGGTTTCACATTACGCATTTCTGGCTGGCCATCGTAAGACGGCTGGCCAAAGGGACATGCACACTTTGAAAAGTGCACAAACAGCCCACCCTCCTCCCTGCTGCTGTCATTCAGCAGCAGTGCGGCCCCCGCCCTGACGCTCGGTTCAGGACGGGAGGATGAAAAATAAAATTGTAATGAATTACCATTTTATTTTTCATCTTGGGGGATAATTTAAGTGGGACGGCACTCCTCCGCTCCAACGGAGGAGCCGCCCCTGGAGATGAGTAGGAGACAGACTTCAAGGCAAGCATCTGAATGTAGCGAGCACTAGACTTTCGGGCTGCACTGAAGAAGGAATGACTGACTTCTTGAGATTAGAGCCAGAGGGAAAGATCTTGCTTCTTGTGGGTGTTTAAGTTTTACAGTTCATTAATCTTTTCTTACTTCACACATTAGTACGGAGGCATCCTGAGCACACTTTCACTGTGGTCCTTCTTGTGCAAAGCCAGAGAAGTGGAAATATTCCAAGAGTCCTCTGGATTTCAGCACTGCTTATTATCCTCTGCTTGGAAAGAACATCAAGACCTTTCTATTGCTAGTACTGCAGTTACAAGAAAAAGCATGGTCTATATGACGATAAACAGAGCTCCTGGTTTACCCACTAGCCATATGTCACAAGTGAATGTCAGCCATCACTTCGCAGGCATTTACATTAGGAACCTTTACATCGCGGTAAGTATAATTAGAGTACCTTTACATCATGGAATTTTACATCTTGAGTGCCTTTACTTCGCAAGAAAGTTGGTAAGTATTATTTGTAGAATTTTAAGTCTAAAAGTAATCTATTTTTTAATTGTCTTTAAATATTGATGTTACATTAAACTGATAACACAATTTAAAGTGTAATGCAGTTTATTTTTAATTTAATTTACATTCAATTCTTATTTAATTTAAGTTTTTTTATTTATTAAAAAGTAATTTTACTTTACCCAACCCTGAACCCTAACAACTCCTTACTACCTCTAAAATGTACCCATTCCTCAGTCCTAAAAAAAACCTCAGCACCCCTATACTCTACACATCCTTGAGCCCTAACAACCTTCCTACCCCAAACTCAACCATCCCTGAAACATAAAAACTCTCTACTATCCCTTAAACACTACCCATTCCTAAATCTTAAATTCTTATTACCTCCAAACTATACCACCCATCCTTTAACCCAAAAAACCCTTACTATTCCTAAACACTACCCATCCCTGTGAACCATAAAAAGCCCTTACTACCAGTGTAGGACTGGCCTACAGGGCAACCAGGCAGTGTCTGATGGGCTGGTCTGACAGACCAGTATGTGGGTCGTTTTTTAGCAGTTTGTGGGCTGGTTTTATAGTCAGGTGGGCCGGTTGTTACTGTTGATTTTTCTGATATTACAAAAAGCATTTCTTGCAGCAAACACAAATGCATGCAGTCACCCATACCTTGCAAAATACCTACACACTGTCTTTAGAAGTTCAAACTGGCAACAAAAAACAAAAAAAGTTCAAAACTGCCCTTTTTGCTAATTTGGGCAATTATTTTAGCTATCTGGTTTGCTAATGGGTGACACTTTTATTTAGGTGCCCGTGCCTATTTTTTGTACCAGTATGATTCTTCTTACTACCCCTAAATACAACCCATTTCTGAATACTAAAAACATATCATATACCCATTTATTAAATGGAATGTTTCAAATATTCAAATGTAAAGATAACTACAATTAATAATTGTATCTATTTTTATTTCAATCTACTTTAAAATGTTATTAACTTGCAAAAATAAGAAATACGAATGACTTCAAAATTAATTAAATGTAAATTAAAATTAAATTAATTTAAAATAGTTACAAATTAGTAACACTCATTCTTAACATCATATATGTATATTCATAATTACTTTTAAATTAAAATTAAATTAATTTCACACATTTACACATTAGGAACACTACTCAACATAATATATGTGTAATCACCTAGAAGTATATATAATGTGTGTGTGTGTGTGTATATATATATATATATATATATATATATATATATATATATATATATATATATATATATATATATCAGAGCTCACTGTTCAAAAAAAGAAGACGCCGCACTCACGGATGGTGAAGAACTCGGTATTTATTTAACCAGGTTCACAGAAGCAGGACGAGTTTCAGCTCGCGCCTTTTTCGACTACACAGTTTACCGGCAACAACACCATATTTTATGTACAAATGCGCATGTGCGAATAAATTTTGGTCATGAACATCGAAGAAAGGCTAGTTTCCCGGAGTGCTCCGATGTCACCGCCATATTGGAGTGACTCAATACCGTGAATTCCATCACAATTCATCCATAAATAATAATAAAGATAATTCATTCTTGCAAGATGTATAAAATTAATCAATACGGAAATACTAATGATCACAACATAAACATCAAAAAATCATTAATCAAGCTCTGAATGAGCTCCGTAACGTTACAATTAGACGAGCATTCCACTATTATTCTTTAGCCTCCTTCATGACATTCCATTAAGATGACAGTAATTTTTAGATCAACTTGCTTAATTTCAACAAGCTTAATTTCAACAACTGTACCGTGACATTTGTGTAATTTGTGAATGGCAGTTATCATGCTCTGAATGAGCTTTTAACCTACACGTATGTATTGCAGATTCCAGTCACTATATAGTAAACATATGTTGATGTTACAAATTATAGTATTGAAGGGATCTCAGCCTCATGCATTAAATTGAAATTGACAAATCAACCTAAATGAATTGATAATTCCTCTTCAACATTGAGTCCCTTCGGAACACGTGTCTGGAGATCAATAATGAATCTAGACTCAAGTCGACGAAGTTTTAGCTCTCTGCTGCCCCCTCTTTCATGTTGTGGGACGTGATCAAGACAGAAAAACCGTAACAGGTTTCTGTTGCTCTCATGGAATTTGGCGAAGTGTCTCGCAATGGGATAGGACTGATCATTTTTCTCTATTGCCCTCGCATGTTCTAAAATTCTCTTTTTTGTTGGATGAATGCTACACCCAATGTACATAAGGTCACAAGGGCATATTAGGCAGCAGACACAGAAAGGAGAGTTACATGTAAGGAATTTGTTTATCATTCTGGGCTTCTCACAACGTGGTATGGCATATGTTAATGTTTTGGGGCTATTTTTGCATGCCTTGCATTTAGTGCAAGGAAAAAACCCTGTCAGATCACTGATTCGTGGATTCCCGGGACTAATCTCGAAGTGACTCTGTACCAGACTATCTTTTATTGATCGACTTCTCCTATATGTGATTTTGGGATAGTCATGTAAATTACTTACAATAATGGGGTCAGTTTTGAGAATGTGCCAATTGCGTTTAAGAATGTTGCGTACATTTTGTGCTTCGTTAGAGACGGTCGTAATCGCTCTAAATTGTGAATCTATACTCGTGTTGCCCTCAATTGTCTGGTCTTTCAAGAGACACTTCCTCGGAATTCTGTTTACCCGATTTAAGGTCTTGTTTAATAAATCGTCAGAATATCCTCGCATTCTAAATCTGTTTATGGCTTCATTAGCTGCCTGTTCAAAATCTAATTGCCTCGTGCAATTTCTTTTTATATTCAACAATTCCCCATAAATTTCAGGAGACAACATTAAAGAAAGGACCAACGTTCTGTCCCACACAAAATTTTGAGTATACTCAATCTCGGATTGACCTTTATTTATTCACACGTAAATTGAAGTTATAACATATGCCATACCAGGTTGTGAGAATCCCAGAATGATAAACAAATTCCTTACATGTAACACTCCTTTCTGTATCTACTGCCTAATATGCCCTTGTAACCTTATGTACAATTATGTACCATTCATCCAACAAAAAAGAGAATTTTAGAACATGCGAGGGCAATAGAGAAAAATGATCCGTCCTTTCCCGTTGCGAGACACTTTGCCAAATTCCATGAGAGCAACAGAAACCTGTTACGGTTTTTCTGTCTTGATCACGTCCCACAACATGAAAGAGGGGGCAGCAGAGAGCTAAAACTTTGTCGACTTGAGTCTAGATTCATTATTGATCTCCAGACACGTGTTCCGAAGGGACTCAATGTTGAAGAGGAATTATCAATTCATTTAGGCTGATTTGTCAATTTCAATTTAATGCATGAGGCTGAGATCCCTTCAATACTATAATTTGTAACATCAACATATGTTTACTATATAGTGACTGGAATCTGCAATACATACGTGTTGGTTAAAAGCTCATTCAGAGCATGATAACTGCCATTCACAAATTACACAAATGTCACGGTACAGTTGTTGAAATTAAGCTTGTTGAAATTAAGCAAGTTGATCTAAAAATTACTGTCATCTTAATGGAATGTCATGAACGAGGCTAAAGAATAATAGTGGAATTGAGGAAAAGTGTTCTTCTGATCGGTATCATTTGTACCAGGACTCCATTGTTTTTTCATTGCCATTTCGTGTCAAACACATCCACACGACCCACCTGGTCGTTTCTGCTGATGCCGGAGGAGATTCTAACTAACACGACTAAAACCATCTTGCAGCCTGCATTTCTGCCCAGGAACTGTCGCACACCCAACCCCCCTGTTCTTTGCAGTTCGACAGAAAACCATGAGACACTCACGCCCTGTGTAAATGATTTGTTTCCCATCTCCCGCTCCCTGCCTGGTAAACATCCTTGACACCGTGATCAGGTTATCTGGACAATGGTCTGACTGCTGGGCCTTGATCAGGGTGATTGGACAATGGTTTGAATGACCGAGCTTTGATCAAGCTGATCGAACAATTACCTGAATGACCGTGCTTTGATCAAGCTGAGTGAACAATAATTTGAGTACCAAGCCTTGATCAGGTCACCAACTACAAACACCGTCTGGATCTGGTTATCAACTGCAAACACTGCCCTGATTGAACAATGGACTAACAGCCAAAAGACTGGAATGAAAAAGTATAAAAGGCTTGTAAGCTGCGGAGTAAAGCAGCAGCCTCCTCTGTCTTGTTTCTAACGAGCTTGGGACTCTGTTCCATAGCCCGGGCTATTTGAATAAATCTGGGTTCCTCCTGCAGACGAAGGCTCCTGTGTCTCCTTTTACTACGTATGAAGGGTATGGAAGACTTGGGCAATTCCCCCGCCGCCGAGACCCAGTGAGTGGGTTATTCCGGTTCTTCAAATGGCGCCCGAATAGGGACTCCACGAGTACGAAGGTCAGGCCAGTGGATGTGAGGAGGTGCACGGAGAGACTCCGATGGAGGCGCCCTACCCGAGGGATTCTTGCAATCCGGTAAGCCGAACGACTCGCCCGCTGTTCCTCCCCACCCGGTCTGGGCCACATGACCACGTCCTCGCTGGAGTCCCCTAGCAAATAATTTCTGGAGCAGGACACAGCCCTACGTCTGCAGAAGAGAACTACCCCTGTAAGGTAAGGGTGGACTGATCACCCACCAAGTCTGTATGATTCTGCTGTTATTGACCTTTGCAAAAGCCAAGCAGGCGAGGTGAATTTTAAAACCCGCCGGTGTCTGTTACCTATTTACAAGCATGCCAGTCAGTAGTAAGTTCAAGAAATTATGTTGTTGTATGTGTACGCAGGACTCCCAGCTGGAGGCGGCTTGTCCGCTTCCTCCAGAAGGGACCCCTGGCCATACGATGTATGTTAAACATGGCCCTTCTGCCATAATGTTTTCCTCATTCTGGGTAAAATATACGAAACAAAGTAACGCAGAATTACAGTGGCCACTTTTCGGCTCCTTTAATTCCCAAGTTCTCACCAACTTAGAGGAACAATTAATGAAAAGAAAAACGCGCCCGTCTATGTTTGAATCTGTCCGATTTTGGAGGAAAGAGATAGAGCAGAGAGCTAGAAAGCAGAAGGCTCAAGAAAGAAAACAGGAACGCATGTCAATGGCCGACCACGCCAGAGTAAATTTACAAAATCAAATGACAAAATCGGTAGAAATAGCCAACAGGGAGCATGGGGCCCGGGTACAAAAATGCTATCCAGCTCGTGAGGAGAAAAGAAAGGGCCATATGGATGGGGAAGAAGAAGGTGATTCCTTGCTTGATACCATGCTAGAAAGCCCTCCTGCATATGCCCCAATGTACCCTGCCCTGACGCCTCACACCCCACATGTCCCCCCGCCACCGCCCACTCCTGCCCCCACTGCCCCTCCTACTGTTCTTCCTGTCACACCAACCCTCCCGATTTTTCCTATGACACCGACCACGCCCGCTAACCCTGTCCTCACTGCGGGAATGACAACAAGTCTCCATCCGCCCAACCCCTGCGGCTTTACCCCTACCCGCCCTTTTCCTACTTCCCCGTGGTCTACAGTTAAGCAGGATTTATATAAAATGTTCAATTCCCCCGACTGGCCTCCTTGCGCTCTGCAGTCAGCTTTTCGTCCCTTCGAGAAAATGACCTACAGAAGCAACAGTGTGAATGTTGGATAAAGAACGGGAATATTTATGCCTTTAAAGACATATGGTCCACCTTTTCCCAGTGGACGATTATGGAACAGACCACCTGGGCTGAATACATGTGTACGCTGGTCATGCAAAAATTTGAGAATGCGCTTATGCAGATACCCACTGGATTAATGGACCTTAGGTCACAAATAAGAAGAGGCGATGTTCAGGGAGAGGGGATGTTTGGTGCTGTGTCTGCTTTAATGGCTTACCGTGATATGACCGCTTTTTCAAACACCCCTCTAGAGACAGCTATGCCAATGAGAGAGGCGGCCCCTGTCTTTGTTAACGCACTTACCGATGCCCAAAATAATGGCCGAGGGGCTGTTGAGGCACACTGGCGCAGGCTTTGGGTTCATGTTCCTTGGAAAAGGTCAGAAGTAATGCAGTTAAAAGAACAATTACCAGATCCCCGGAAGAATCCGGCTGCCTTTTACAGAGAATTAGGTCAGATTATATCTGCAGGTACTCTCGTTCTTGAGGATATAGATTTACTTTTTGGTACGGTTGTTCCCACTGAAATTTGGGACAAGATTCGACATACTGATCATGAAGTGGCGTTGGGAGGTAAATGGGCTGACCTAGAGGCTATGGAAGAAGCAAGGGTAGGAGGGACTAAACCAGAAGCTGCCATCCTGACTTTGCCCGGTAAAATAATAACGTTTATGAAAACACTTTTGCCGGAAACTGTCATTAACTGGGATAAAATAAACGCCTGTAGGCAGCGAAAAGATGAGAATGTGGCGGACTTCTTTACCCGTTTTGAGACAGAATACAAGGGACATAGTGGTTTGGATCCCCGGACCCCAGGTTCTGGCCCAGTGTTTGTCGATAAGTTTGTCAGCAACTTGCTTCCTGAGATTTCCACCAGGCTTAAGAAAGTTGAAAGTACGTGGTCTGCCCAAACTATCACTGGTATCTTGGCTATGGCACAATATCATGAGAATAGGGAGAATGAAGATAGAGACAAGGAAAGTAAGAAGGTTAGGGATCTTAAGACTAAGGCACTTCTGCAGCAGGCTTACCCTCCCCGAGGTCCCAATGCCCGCGGGAATTTCAGACCTCAACCCCAACACCCTCCGAGGGCTCGCCAGTCTACCCCCTCCAGCCCTCAACATACGGGAGCCCTCCAAACAGATCAGTGTGCTTATTGTAAGGGGTACGGCCATTGGATAGACGAGTGTCCCGTGTTAGCTGAAAACATCCGAACAGGGAAGACTCGGCCTCGCGCTCCCAGGGAGGGAAGGCAGACTAGGGACCATGGCCCGCCCCATCCACAGGATAAAGAACATAGGCCCAGGGATCACGTTCCCGTCCGGCCGCGCCCGGCCAATAGGTTTGATGGGTACGAAGCAACACGCACTTATTACAATGATGATTATGACGATGTTGATGAGATAGGGTCCTACCAAGCATAGGACAGCCAGGAAAGGGGTATTACCAGAGTGCAAATTCCAGTGGATCAAAGGGGCCCGTATGTTCAAATGTCACTTGTGGGGAACGATCATAATTTTCTTTTGGATACTGGGGCCACCAGGTCTTCTATTGCACGTCTGTCAGTCCCGGAGGCACCCCTTTCTGGCAAAATAAATGTCTCCGTGGGTTTTGCAGGAACACCTGTGACGAGCCCTGTCTCTGAACCCCTACCTCTCGATATTGGCCCTGCACATGTTGACGCTCCCTTGGTCCTTACTACAGGTTGCAGTGAAAACTTGTTAGGCATGGATTTACTGAAAGCTCTGTATGCGACCATATCATGCAGTCCCCAAGGTGTATCCCTAACAATTTCTCCCACCGCAGCTTCCTATATGTATCTGTCTGGTCCCCTCCCACCAGAATTGCAGTTTTTACCTTCCTCCCTCTGGGCATCATCAGACACTGATGTAGGGTGTCTCAACATATCCCCTCATGTGGTACGCATCCAGCCAGGTGCACTTCTCCCCGCCTCCGGCAGTATCGACTACCCGCGGAAGGAGAAATGGCCCTTTTAACAATAATATCTGAATTAATGGACAAGGGCGTAGTGGAGGAAACATGTGGCAATATCTGTAACAGTCCCATTATTCCCGTTCTTAAAAAGACCAATGGAGATGCTCTCTCCCCTAAAATATACAGATTCGTGATTGACCTGAGAGCCCTTAACAAAATAACAATCTCCCAATATCCTGTTGTCCCCGACATTACAGCCCTCTTAACGATGGTCCCTTCTGACGCAACGCACTTTTCTGTCATAGACCTGAAGAATGCTTTTTTCAGCATTCTTATACATCCTGACAGCAGACATTTTTTGGTTTCTCCCTTGGTGGGCGAAGCTTTAGATTCTGCCGCGCCCCTCAAGGTTTCACCGAGAGCCCCAGTATCTATAGTCAAGCCCTCAAAAGTCAACTAGATTCCTTGGAACTCCCTGATAACTCCACACTATTACAATATGTAGATGACCTCCTCATTGCTGCAAATTCTGCCCCATCATGTAAAGAAGCTACTCTCTGTTTGTTACGCCACCTTGCCCTCCATAATCACAAAGTCTCTTTAAAAAGCTTCAGTTTTGTCAAGAGAAGGTGACCTATTTAGGTCATCTCCTCTCGAAGGAGGGAAGGCAGCTCACCGCTGATCGTGTAGCCATTATCAATGCTATGACGGCCCCACGAACACAAAAGCAGGTGCGAGCCTTCATAGGCCTAACCTCATACTGTAGACAGTGGATTTCCAACTTTTCGGCCATGCTCAAACCTCTTCTTGCCCTCACCACTAAAGACATATCAGACAGTTCCTTTCCATGGACTAGAGAGCATGCGCAGGCCTTCCAAGATTTAAAGAGGGCTCTGTGTACTGCTCCAGTCCTCGGTACTCCTGATTATAGCAAGCAATTTTTTATTTTTGTACATGAGACAGACGGCTGTGCATGCGCTGTCTTGACCCAGATGTTCGGAGGTCACCATCGGCCATGTGCCTATTTTTCAGCCACCTTAGATCCTGTTGCAAGGGCTCTCCCAGGATGCCTACGGGCGACCGCTGCGGCCGCCCTCATGGTCCGTCAGAGTGCGGGGATCATCATGAACTCCCCCTGACTCTGATGGTCCCCATTCTGTAGATACCCTCCTTAATAACACCAAGACACAGTACCTCACTAGCGCACGACTCACAGGATATGAACTGACACTCTTTTCCAGCCACATTAACATCAAGAGATGCACTGTACTGAACCCCGCAACATTACTCCCACTGGATACTCAGGATGCCCGCTTAGACCCACATGACTGCATATTAAGGACAGAGGAGGAGACGAAGGGACGGGTTGACTTACAGGATACCCCGATAGCAGAACCAGAAGGTACACTATATGTGGACGGATCATGTCTCAGAGGGCCAGATGGTAACACCTCAGCCGCCTATGCCCTCACGACATTAGGACAAGTAGTAGAAACAGCTCAGATTCCGCAGTGCTCTGCTCAAGCAGCAGAATTAGTGGCCCTCACTAGAGCCTGTGAGTTAAGCAAAGGGATGACGGTAAATATTTATACTGACAGCCAATATTCCTTCGGGGTGGCCCACAACTTCGGGAGGTTATGGAAAGAAAGGAATTTCCTTACTTCCCATGGGACCAAGATTCAACATGGCCCCCTAATTCACCGATTGTTAGACTCCCTGACACTCCCCAGAAAGGTGGCCATTATAAAATGTAAGGCCCATAAGAAAGTGACAGATGATGTTGGGAAAGGCAATGCCCTGGCTGACCAGACGGCCAGACAAACAGCTCTTAGAAAAAGGGAAGGAATGTATGTAGGAGGTCCCGCTAGGTGGGTGGCAGACGAGGGCATGGTTGAAAACACAGTACAGAGTGTGATCGATATTCAGTCCCATACTACTCCTGAGGAACTACGGGTGTGGAAGGAGCAATTAGCAAAGGAGGGAATTGATGGTTGCTGGGTCCGCACGACTATGGAAAGACAATGGATGTTACCTGACAGTCATGTGCTACCAGTAGTTACGATGGCCCATGGTCCTGCTCACATTAGTGCAAAGGGATATGTAAACTGTTGGAACCTACATGGTACAACTCTAAGATACCAACATATGCTGAAAAGCTGGTTAAAACATGCATGATTTGCCTAATGTATAACCCAGGAAAAGGCACAGTTACTCCTAAGGGAGGATTCTCTCCTCCTACCTTCCCTTTTGAAGTCCTCCAAATAGATTACATCCAGATGGACCGATGTAACAATTTAAAATATGTCCTAGTGGTGGTCTGTACCTTCAGCCGATGGGTGGAGGCCTACCCCGTCAAAGACTGCACCGCTATCACTACCGCCAAAATGCTATTAAAAGAGTACCTCCCACGATTCGGTTTGCCCCGCTTGGTCTGGAGTGACAACGGGACACACTTTACGGCTCAAATTATGGAATATATCTGTACAGCATTGGGTATAAAACAAAAATTTCATGCAGCTAACCACCCCCAGTCAGCAGGTCTAGTGGAGGTGTACAATGGCATCCTAAAAACTAAAATGGCCAAAATAGTAGCTGACACAGTTGTCACTTGGGTTGATGCTCTGCCCTTGGCCCTATTGTTTACAAGAACAACAGCCCACACCAGGATAGGGCTATCCCCCATGAGATTGTGTTCGGGAGGCCTGCCAATGTATGGGGTGTCCCGCGGCCTAAGAAACTGTCTGATGTTGAATACCCTGTATTAACTGATTACCTGTACAGTCTAACTAATACCTTTCGTACTCTTTATCACCAGGTGCATGAGGCCATACCTGACAAAAGCGAGGGCCCAGGACACGTTATCCAACCTGGTGACTGGGTCTTGGTGAGAAATTTTCAACGGACTAAGAGCCTTGAACCCCGCTGGACACAGCCCCGTCAGGTGTTGCTGGCCACCCGCACCGCCGTGAAAGTAGAAGGTCGGAAGAATTGGGTGCATTCGTCCCACTGTAGGCGTGTGCCTCTGCCCCTCCCCTACGATCAGTGGGTGAGGGAAGGACAAGGAGACTCAGAAACAGAAACAGTCCCGACATTTGTCCCGTTCAGCGATGCCAGACTGCATTTTACATCTACAGAAGCAGAGAGTGACAGCGTACTGAAAAGAAGGGTGGAACCCTCCCTTAACTCTGCTCAACGTCCAGAACAATTGTTTCCCGACCATACTGACCCTACTTCCGACCGATATAACTTGCGCTCCCGAGGGAAGGCTTGCCTTTGACTTCGCCAAGTGCCTATAGGCTGTAGAGCTGTGATCTCCCCGGCCGAGAGTAGTGCTGGTGTGTCAGACTAAGGTACGCCATAGGGCTCTTGGCACCTGCGTCCAGTGAAGCAACCACCAATCACAGACAGCCACTAGAGGTCCCTGGCTTAGCACAATGGCTGCCGTCCAAAACACTCAAATCCAGAAACAATATGTCAGTCTCCGACATAGTAAATGCTTCATGGCCACCGTGGTGACGCTGTTTGTCTCCCTCATCCTGTCTATTCTTGGTTGGCTGTTACTAATCTACCATCCTGTTACCTCACCAACCCCTACCCCAACTCCTACAGAGCACCAGTATTACACGCTACCAGCCCACGAGTTACCCCGCCGTGCAGAATTCTTCAATAACACCTTCATCCAAATGTTGCATCATCATCAGCTGATCATGAACACTTCCAACTGCTGGGTTTGCGGACTGATGCCGCATTCCATGATACACCCTGTCCCATTCTTTCCCTACCCCTTTTCCATCTCTGGGTCTTGTCTTGCATGGTGGATGTTGATACAGGAGGCCTACACTGTCAATGGTACTGCCAATTCTGCCCTTGGAACATTTCAGGATGACTTCTGGCGGAACAGATCTGGCCATGCCAATGCTCCTTTTGCCCGACCAGCTCATCCACATCGCTACTATCACCAGATGAACTCGGTGAGATGGTAGTATTCAACTCAACCACTCGACGAACATTTTCCAGATTCCGCACAAGAAGGATACTGCCCGATGAACGAGACACTGTGAATGTCATAAATGTGCAAGGCCGTGTCTGCATCCATGGCCTAGGGACTAAGAAAGTTGGTACCAGTACTTGTAATATCACAAAATCTTTAAACTCTACATCTCCTCCGAAGCTGGTGGCATCCCCCAACACCTATTTTATCTGTGGCACTGCCGCCTACACTTGGCTCCCCCGTAACTGGTCTGGTACCTGCTATCTGGCCTTCCTCCTTCCGCCAACGTATTCTACCCATGGGAGTTACCACCTGTTGATGAAGGGCGCTCTGCGTCGCTCACGTAGGGGCGTCATATCAGCCGAGGATACAGCAGGCCAGGAAACCGGGGACTTCCTTAAAGGTTTCCTTCCATTCTGGGGCCCCATGGCAAACAGTCGGGCTGTACGAGGACTGACCAAGGTCCTTGAAGCCACCATCACAGTAACAGCTGGTGCCCTCTCCAACATCACTGCAGAACTACAGGCGGACCGCCTTATAACACTGCAGAACCGCATGGTCCTAGACGTCCTCCTTGCTGATCGTGGTGGTGTGTGTAAATTGATCGGCTCCAGCTGCTGCGTGTACATCCCAGACAACGCACCTTCAGTGTACTATGCCATCCAACGTCTGCATCGCCTTTCTTCCGAAATTCATCTGGATAAAGGCAACTGGTCCCTCACAGGCTGGATCTGGGGCCTCCTTTCCCAGTGGGGGTGGAGGGTCCTCATCTTCCTTGCCTTGGGAATAACTGTCCTGGTCTCCTGCTGTTTGTGCTTTCAGTGCCTGCCAGTGCTCTGTACAATGTGTGTCCAGACCATCCAGCCTCCACCCTCCAACATTCACAACACCAATATGATGATGATGCTCCAACAAGAAACCGATGGCCTTATGAACATTGACATTTCTTAAAGTATTTGCCACTCAATGGCAAAAGGAGGGTCTGAGGAAAAGTGTTCTTCTGATCGGTATCATTTGTACCAGGACTCCATTGTTTTTTCATTGCCATTTCGTGTCAAACACTTCCACACGACCCACCTGGTCGTTTCTGCTGATGCCTGAGGAGATTCTAACTAACACGACAAAAACCATCTTGCAGCCTGCATTTCTGCCCAGAAACTGTCGCACACCCAACCCCCTGTTCTTTGCAGTTCGACAGAAAACCATGAGACACTCACGCCCTGTGTAAATGATTTGTTTCCCATCTCCTGCTCCCTGCCTGGTAAACATCCTTGACACCGTGATCAGGTTATCTGGACAATGGTCTGACTGCTGGGCCTTGATCAGGGTGATTGGACAATGGTTTGAATGACCGAGCTTTGATCAAGCTGATCGAATAATGACCTGAATGACCGTGCTTTGATCAAGCTGAGTGAACAATAATTTGAGTACCAAGCCTTGATCAGGTCACCAACTACAAACACCGTCTGGATCTGGTTATCAACTGCAAACACTGCCCTGATTGAACAATGGACTAACAGCCAAAAGACTGGAATGAAAAAGTATAAAAGGCTTGTAAGCTGCGGAGTAAAGCAGCAGCCTCCTCTGTCTTGTTTCTAACGAGCTTGGGACTCTGTTCCATAGCCCGGGCTATTTGAATAAATCTGGGTTCCTCCTGCAGACGAAGGCTCCTGTGTCTCCTTTTACTACGTATGAAGGGTATGGAAGACTTGGGCAATTCCCCCGCCGCCGAGACCCAGTGAGTGGGTTATTCCGGTTCTTCAGAATGCTCGTCTAATTGTAACATTACGGAGCTCATTCAGAGCTTGATTAATGATTTTTTGATGTCCATGTTGTGATCATTAGTATTTACGTATTGATTAATTTTATACATCTTGCAAGAATGAATTATCTTTATTATTATTTATGGATGAATTGTGATGGAATTCACGATATTGAGTCACTCCAATATGGCGGTGACATCGGAGCACTCCGGGAAACTAGCCTTTCTTCGATGTTCATGACCAAAATTTATTCGCACATGCGCATTTGTACATAAAATATGGCGTTGTTTCCGGTAAACTGTGTAGACGAAAAAGGCGCGAGCCGAAGCGCATCCTGCTTCTGTGAACCCGGTTAAATAAATACAGAGTTCTTCACCATCCGTGAGTGCGGCGTCTTCTTTTTTTGAAGAGTGAGCTGAATCCATCCCGTGGAACCACCGCCACGCACTGACCGCACCTGAGTGCTCGGTACACTTATGGTGGACTGGAGCTTATGATATATATATATATATTCTTAGGATACAGCAAAAGTTGTCACAGTGTTGCAGGAAGCTGTTATTTTAGTGTGAATAAACAGCTTCCTGCAACACTGACTACTTTTGCTGTATCCTGAGAGTGCGCCTACCTAACTTTGCAGTGGATTTGTAGCCGGTACGCTCTGCCGGCATGCGCACCACCTCCCATAGGTCCCTCAGTTCCAGAAGGGGCAAAAAGGAAAAGGAAAAGGAAAATAGAGATAGAGATAGAGATATATATATATAGATATAGAGATATATATATATATATATATATATAGAGATATAGATATAGATATATATATATATATATATATCTCAAACATTAAAATTAATTGACAAAGCAATTAAAAAGTAACTCTGCAAAGTAAAAGGCTTAAAACTTACCTGCGATGTAAAGACTTCTGACATAACCACAGCGGTGTAAAGATTCCTATTGTGGAGCCTGAAAAGAAAAGGTTTTATACAGCCACACATCTGCCTCATTCATTTACCACTTCTATTAATCATGCCCTGGCATAGAATCCATCAGATATACATCTCAGAGAGAAGAATGTAGTACGGTTCTCCAGAACAATGAAGAAAGTAAAATCCTCTGGTCATGAGGCACAGACAAATATAAAAATCACTTTACACCAGAAGTACAGATCAGGTACAGTAGGAATACTCAATTAAATAAGCATTATATGTCTGGTGTACCCAGACATATAAAGAGAGCAAGGGTGGAGCTCAGTGCTTATTTTGTAAAATATTAAGTCCATGTTCCCACATTTTTTTTTTAGGAGGCCACACTCACTTCCCCCGACTCCACCCACTTACTCTATTGCCTCCACACACATCCTCAACTGGCACTGCTAAAAGCCAAATGTAATGCCACCCCACAGATACAGTGGGTCCCAGCGCCTCGAGGGGCATGTAGTGTTTCTACACCAGTCTGTCTGATGGACAGTAAGTAACACTTCACAACACTCGAAACACACTTTAAGCAGGTGAGACCCTACAGAAAAAGGGGGACCATTTATCCACACAAACATTTATCACATGGAAGGAACCATGCATCACAAGACATTTTTAATACATGGTACTTGACCATTTAACACACCATCGCGACGCAGGATCATCTTAACCCAGTGACTTACTTTATCACACAGACATTTGCCACACGTCAGGTTCTTTACCACACAGACGCAACTTAATCCTTCCAATGGGAACTTTACCACACTGGCATTTGTCCTACCACGAGACCTTTACCAGAGGGATTAATCACACGGTCATGGGCCCTGTGGAACTTTGATCATACACACCACGTAACATCCATAAAGTTTCTTTAAGATCGAAACAAGACCTCACATATTTGAAACCGGAGAGGGTCACCAAGATGATTTATAATAATATTAGTCAGCTGCTGGATTACAATATTGAAAACACAGGTTACTATCCCTGAATATTAGATGAAAACATTTAGAATTTGGAGAGTATGCCAGTGCACTGTCAGTGACTTGGCCGACGAGGGCATGAAAGAGGAGAAACTGGATCATAAATTCAAACCTGTTCTGAACAGGGTGCCACAAAATACGTTTGGCCGAGGGGCCGCAAAATCCTTAAGATGTCCCTGATCTGTCTTTCCTAAAACTCAAACCTTCTCCATTCATTTGTATAAGTATTAAGGGCGAGTGTCAATTTGAATGCAGCTGGGAGGCTCGGAATTTTATCTGACACGTTCAATCACTTCCGGCTTTCTACACAACATCACTGTATCACGGGGCTTGTAATTTTGTGCAATACACATGGGCTTTAAAAAACAAACATTTGCAATGCAATAGGTCTCGCATTTCCGAGAGTTTACGCTATTGGCATTGTAAATTACAATGCCTTTTATTTCTGTTTCGATAATTAACACATAAACAAAGGGCATTGTCATTTACAATGACAACAGCTCAAACTCTTGTAAATGTGAGACCTATTGCATTTCAAAGAAGCGGCCACAATAGACCCGGGCTGCTTGGAAAGTGAAAGCGCGCACGGCATACTGAATGTTGCAGGAAAGCATGTCGTGCCTGCAGTAGGAGAAACTCATTAAAGAAAACAGTGCTTACAGACCAAGTAAGACGTACCATGTAACAACCGAAGTAAAAGGGCCAGTCCTCATGGGAGGTTACAAATGAAGACAAGGAGGTAGTAAGGAGAGACTAACATGCCTATTAACGAATCAGAAGCCAACATTTACGAAGGACAATGACACAAGCCAATTACAAATATGGGCGGAGATTGGACGGGGCTTCAAGTCCATACTTCAAAACAGAATGCCTCGCAGAGCAGCACAAGCGCTGCCAGGCTCGACCTAAAAAACATAAAAAGGTTGGTTGATTGCAAAGCTAGTACTGGCTGAAGCTGCAACTTGCTACCTACCTTTATAACACACGCAACAAAACCTTAAATAATCTACCCCGGCCTACCAAAAAATGAATGTGTCCTTGTCTAAACATAACTGGTGCTCGTGTAAAGCGCTCCAATACCTTCGGGTCGAGTTTGCGCAATATAAATCTGCAAAACAAAATAACTACATTCTGATACCCTTCGGCTGTACTATTGACATCTGCAGGGCGTTGGGCAGTAGCTGCAGCAGGAAAAGAAAGGAAATTTTGATGAAAAGCATGACCAGTTCTTGCACAGATTGCAGAGTTGGTGCAGAAGGACGCTGTGCTGTAAGACTTCAGAAAGACGTGAACTTGAGGATTCATAGAGCGAAAATGAAGACAGCTCCGAGTTCTGCAGGAACATATTTCTAGGGACCGTGGCATCATCGAGCGATCCTCTCCCTCCCTCACATTCCACTCTGCAGCAGGCATGTACGATCTTTCCCACTAGATGTCCCGGGCCATTGCAAAGCACGGCAACGCTCAGGCGAAAACAATCTCTGGCGGGGTGGCCGATCTCACCACATGTGGCTGCGCTGGCAAATTGGTCCTTTCCTACCGCACAACGCACAAGCAATTTCCACTGACTGTGCATGACACAATCTAGTCTCACACCCTAGATTGTGACTGGACCTGTTTGGGCCATCCTCTGGACATACCAGGCAGACATACAACTGAAGCAGGACAGGTACGTACATTTATTTTTAATAATTACTGGGCCCATCGTACAGGGGAGAAAAATTCAATAGCCCTGTTAAATAAGTGTCAGTGCTAAGCACCGGAAACCACTGGCACAAATTAAGCACTGCGGTCCCCTCATTTGCAGAGAACAGTGGTTTGAGTGAGTCCGCTTCCCTTTTTATGCATCCCTCAGTGGTCTCTCATAGCTGTCTCATTGCACTTTAAACTACTTTATGCTGCTCATGGGATTGTTTAATTTTCATCCCCTCCTTTGTAATGATAATCTACTTTCTGGTTATCCTTGACCTTTTTCCTGTGTCCCCCAGTAGGTAACAGCTGTTAGGAGGCCAAGTGTTTTCTAAATTGGTCCATCCACTTTGAGTTACCTGCATTATTTTATTTCAGAAACCGTTGAAAACCTGGTTGCACTTGTGTTCTGATCTCAGCTGAGGCGCTGTCATACCAAGGCAGGTTGAAAATAACAAAACATAATATGACACCCTTTGTTTTAAAAAGGTGCAAACTCGACAGTGTTGTGGTTTCCCAGCCAGTCGCGGCTCGCAATTCTTGCAGGGGGGGGGGTGGATGCGCGGGGGTTACGGGGGGGAGGGGAATATAAATAAAACTTACCTGATCCCGATCCCGTGCCGCCTCTGCTCCTGGGCCGGTCCTGAACAGGCATGCGCCCTCCCCTCCTGTAGCCAATCACAACGCTGCATTGGCAGCGTTGTGATTGGTGCGGAGTCCCAGACAGCACCCAGCCAGGCACCTGTTGGGAGCCTGCATGCAGCCTACATAGAGAAAATGTAGAGTGCGCATGACTGCTTTGGTCGGCCCCAGGGCCGACCAAGCAGTCAGGGCACTCACAGTGGTGCAAGCCACTCCTCCCCGACCCGCCCACCTGCCCCCAACCAGGCATATCCTCCCGCCCCCAACCAGGCATACCTCTGCTTTCTCGCAGCGCGAGAAGCAGAAAATAAAATGGTATTTAAAATACCATTTTATTTTCTGCTTCTCGCACTGCGAGAAAGCAGTGGGGCGGCGCTCCTCCGCCCTAATGGAGGAGCCGCCCCTGTTCCCAGCACAATGACTGCCTGCGACATCTACAAGTACAAGAGCGTCTTCCTTTCGACCTGGCTGTTCGTGTCGCTTACAGTCCACAAAAGAACCCAGATCTGTGCAATTGTTCAATTATTTAAAGACAAATTTGAAGCAGTGGATGCAACCCTTGACCTCGATCTACACAGCCCACTAAGCAAATCCACGCTCAAACCCTTTTCCACATTTTTCTGGGAGAGTGTCCCCTTTCTGTCTATATACAATGTTTCCCACAAACTCGTAACAAGCATTTGCAATGCAATAGGTCTCGCATTTACGCAAGCTTAAGCTATTGGCATTGTAAATGACAATGCCTTTTATTTATGTTTTAAAAATTAAAACAAAGATAAAAGGCATTGTTATTTGCAATGTCAATAGCTCAAACTTGCGTAAATGCGAGACTATTGCAGTTCAAATGCTTGTTGTATCCAGTCAGTGATCCCTTATCAAATATACTCAGCATCAATTTACCCTCTAAAGTTCTTCTCAGGGTCAATGTACCCTATTCAAGGCCAAGCCATCTTCCTACATTCCCCTGAAGCTGAAAATGTAGCTGCTGCCTACTTACCCCCAGTCATTAAACCCAACAAAGCCTGCTGTCAGCACACCTTTCTACCAAAGGACCCTCCACCGCGGTTCCCAACGTCAACCTAACAGCATAGCACCTGCCAGTTGCCAACATATCATTCACCACAGCAACTACTGCCAAAGTAGTCTTCAAAAGAATGCGCAGCAACATATCCGCAACCAACCGGGACACGAAAATTCAACTCAAAGCGAGTAAAGCCCGCCAAGGTCAAGTGCCAATGTTTGTTTACCACCCCCGGGCTGGCGACAGTCATGCCTTCCTAAAGCTGGGCATTTTCGGTGCCCATGACGGTTTTAAAACATTTTGCTTAATCTCAAATCTCTCGACAGGCTGGAAAGGGCAGGCTCGGCTGTACCACAGACATTCATGGAGCAGAAACGGCCCCAGATACAGAATGTGTTTAGAAAAAACAGGGGCCTCTGTTTCGTTTAAAGTCCGATGTGGTGTGTGGTGGTATTTCTACAGCGTGAATGCATCTGGGGGCTGGGGCAACGTAGACTCGTAGAGACACATACGGGGACACAGGAAGCACACCACAATCGCTCTCTTAAAGGTGTCTTTTACTGCTCTCTATCTACCGAAGGGACATGCTGACACGCAGGGCCCACTGACGTGCAGTGCAGCCGGGCGATGCTCTGGTTTTGCCTCTAAATTAGACAAATGGAAAGCAGACGCTTTTGGGCAAGAAAGATGTGCACGATGGAAACCGTTGTGGAGAGTGTGTTCCAATGGGAAGCTATAGTAAAAATAAATAAAATAACCAGCTCGACAGAACGTCCCCAGGTTTCTTTACTCACTTCAGTTGACATCTAAAAACCGCCGCAGCCCGAGCTGTTTTAGAAGCTTTCTCCGGGCTGCTCTCAGCGCGACCCGGAAGTCAGGCAACCTTGCCTGGGACATGGGCGGGGCATGGAGCGCGCGGCCGGAAGTGTCCGGGGCTCCCGTGAGCTGAGGGATCCCCACGTGTTGCAGCCCGCGTGTAGGAGAAGCGAGGCGGGAGCCCACCCCGCAGAGGGAAGTCGGCGGGAGCCCACCCCGCCTTCGTGAATGCCGCATGGTGCGGACGGAGCAGGATTTCAGGCGGGGCTCCTGTGAGCAAGACGGAGCCCCGCGTGTTGCTGCGCCAGTGACCGGGTGAAGAGGCGAGTCCCCCCTGCCATTGAGGAGACGAGCCGGGGAGCAGCGCAGAGTCCCCACAAGAGCCGGTGAGTGGGATTGAGCGGGAGGCATGCTGTACGTGCCCACCGGCCAGCTGAAATACATGCAGGAAAGGGGGCCGCGCCTGGACAGGACATGTGCACGCGTATGGTGCGAGCAAGAGTTGTGATAACGCCGCAAGACGTACGCGTGCACATCTCCTGTCTGTTAAGCTTCGGCACAGACAGTCTATGTGCACACGTACGGCTTGCGGCGTTATTACAACTCCTGCTCGCACCATACGCGTGCACATCTCCTGTCCAGGACTTGCCATACACGTGCACATGTCCTGTCCCCTTTCGCAAGCAAGTCGGCAACAATAGATCTCGCTTACGTGAGCAGCGCATGGCGCTGCATCGCATGGCGCTGCATCGCTAGGCGAGACCTAAAAAGGTCACCCGAATGCTGCCACGTTCGTCTCCACCAAGGCCTTAAATAACAATTTTCTACTCAAGTAGGTAAGAAAAATACTTTGGTGTAGATTTCATGTTACCATTTAATTTATTTTCTCATTTTTATAAAGCACAACTCAACCGAGGAGGTGTCAGCATGTTGTACTTCAGAACAACAGAGGGCGTCGGTTTGCCACTCAGAGATAACTATAGGTAACAATACCTATATAAATTCCTATGTAAAAACTACATGTAAAAATTCCATTGTATGGAACGTAATAAGTATTAAAAATGTTGACAAAGCTGTATTTTACATTCTTTATGTAATTTTACTGCTTTTCCCACTCTTACTCTTTACTTGTCCTCTTTCAATCTCCTGTCTCAAAAAATATTTACATTCCTTAACATCTGTGAGGGTGTCTCTCCTTATTTTAGGTAAAGTAAAATGTTGTAGGGTTAATCACCATTATCAAGTCATCTTGCACATTGGCATCTGTTTTGTAAGATTTTCTGAGTGTCTGCTTGACCCAAATTTTGATAAATCCAAGAAAAATCTCCTTTGACTTTTTCCAAAAGGCCTTCCCTTGCAATACGCTACATTGTGTAGAAGGCCCAGAGGCTGATATCTGAGCGGGGTACTCTTACTCTCACCCTCCAGCCTGTTTGTTCTCTTAGGACTGTGCTTGATTTTAAACCAAGTAAATAAGTACACAGTCACAAAGTAATTTTAGGAGCCTTTTGATGAATGCCGGCGGTTGCCAAATGCCAAGATCATTGTTTTAATTTCACCTTATGACTATCCCCTCCATCTCTACACTCCTTGTCTAATTATTTCACATTAAAGTTTGTTTTTAACCGTTTCCTTCCCTTCCTCCTCTCCTCGTTTCTTCCTTTTCTGCCTTTCTCTCTCTTGCTCCTGATAAAACAAGCATTGGCATAGCCAATAGGTCTCGCTTTTGGGACCTTATAAGTATTTAGTTATGCAGCACAATATCCTTGGTGCAACAACTGTTGCATGGCTAAACACTTATAAGGTCCCAAAGGCGAGACCTATTGGCTATGCCAATGTTTGTATATTATGTTATTGTTATTTGCAGGCCCACTGTAATTATGAGATTCTGTGCCAGGGCTTATTTCGCATAATTATGGATTTGCCACATAATCCATCTGCGCCATAATCTGCAGGTTTTTAACAAATAAAAACGTTTTTAGCTTAAATGGATCCAAAGTTAATAAAAACGTGGCCACATGTGTTTGTGAGCAGTGGTACTAATGACTTGAAATGTTTGAAACTGTATTACCATATAAAAATTACAAAATAATGACGTAAAACTATCAAAAAAGCTGCATTATGCTGCATAATTGTCCTTTACTTGCCACATAATTTAGTCAACCCAGGTTCCGCATCATTTGGTGCTCCACTCTCTCATAATTCCAGTGGCCCTGGTTATTGGTCTTCAAGTGTACATCCCTGAATACAACGTCACTTCCTACGGAGTAAGGCGAGTGCCCGATTGATGGTGCGAAAGTTCTCCTGCTCATCTCTGCCTCGATCTCTCTTTAAGAAAAAATGAAGACCGGTCTGCTTGGCTAACGAGTGAGTTCTTATGAGCTGACTGGGTCTCTTGGCGCCATCTAAATTGTCAGTCAGTCCCCATATAAATTCCCACTTAGCCATTACATCAATTATTGGCTTGTTTACGTCTTGGCAACCTATGGCACTCAATGTCTGTGTGCAGAGATGGGAACCTCTCAAATATAATTAGATGTATCTACAAACCAGGCCACGTGCACTTACATCAGGGAGTTCAACCAGAAGTAATGGTTGGGCATGGAACCTCCACAGTGTGCGTTTCTCTAGATGTACAGACCTCAGTGTGTGTGCATCTCTTAACTGGCACCCAGTGGCTAACAGGTGCTTTCTGAGAACTACTTGTATGGCACACAAGGCCCTTCATCATAACATGCCATTCGAGCTGAGAAATGTACAATTATAGGAAAAAGCTGAAATTCCAGGAATAAATAAATTAGGTCTCTATAAATATCCAGATACAAAAGACAAACAATTCTTAACCAGTAGTTTCGGGGGTGACACCAAAATGTGGAACGCCGTCCCATCGGCGCTAAGAACAACCTCGTACATGGCCTCTAAGAAGCCCTACTAGATACAACACTCCTCAATAGAGGGAGCGTCTTCCAGACATTAATCTTCCTTTAATATGTGAAGTACATTTACGGAGGACATGAAAAAAGATAATCGGTGTTATGTATCGTTTTCTGCAAGTATTTACGGTCTCCTTATTAATCTGTACGGTTGTTTTTATACTTTTACTTAAATACTGTCACGTGTCTGTCTATTAATAATCTATCTGACTGGTATTATGCAAGGCCGTTATGAGGTTTATATGTATCTATACCTTCTTTGTAAAGCGCTCTCCTGCCGCGAAAGACGTGGTCAGAGAGATACAGAAATTCCAAAATAGAAAATACGAGTGTTTAATATTCTGGGTGTGTGGTTGTTAATTCTCAATGCATGCCTTGGCCTGGTAGATAGTGCGTGTATACCGGCACGTTAGAAGGTACGTATAAACGGATGGCTAATTGTACAGTCCTGCGAGCGTGTGGATGGATGGGTAATCATCATAGTGAAGATGTTTGTATGCAACTCTACGATAGTCTAGGTGAGTAATTCACTGCCCACTTCCCCGGCAGTGCTTCCTGCTGACCCCGGTCCTACTCTCACCTTGCCCAGGCTCCGGCTCGGTGCCGCGGTACCGACCGTCGGATCTGGAGTCCACCACCTGGAACCTCTTGGTCTGCAGGTTGTCCAGCATCTCCTCGAAGCTCTTCACCAGCCGCCCGTCCAGCGTGGCTTTGAACTGGGCGGGCTCGGGCCTGCTGGCCTCCGCAGTCACGGGGTGGCCCTCCTGCACCCAGTTCCGGAAGCCGCCGTTGAGCACCGACACCTGCCGGTGCCCGAAGGCCCGGAACATCCACCAGGCCCGCGGGGCGTAGAAGGAGCCCACCTGGTCGCCGTCGTAGACCACCACGTGCGTGTTGTTGCCCACGCCCAGGCTGCCCACGTAGTCGCCGAACACCTGCTCGCCGGGCAGCATCACCTCGTATGGCGAGGCCTGGTCCTTGCACACCTCGATGTCGAAGAACGAGGCGCCCGGGATGTGGCGCTCCAGGTACTCCTGGCAGGCGTAGCGCTCCCCTGGCGGGTACCAGGAGGCGTCCAGAACCCGCAGGCCGGGCCCCGCCCGTCGGGCCCCGATGGCCTCCGCCAGCCACTTGGCCGAGACCAGAGCCTTGGAGAAGAGCTGGTTGGCCATACTAAGACCTGTGTGTGGTTGTCAGTGAGAGGACCTAAAGATTCTGAGCGAGGTATATGTGTGACGAGCGTCTATGCCGTGAGAGCGAGCACGCTGCGTGGCGCACCTGTGTTTGAAGTACGGGCTAGGCGAAACGCTAAACTTAACTCCTATGTGAACATTTGATTACCACATCTACACTGTTTAAGTAGCTCAGAGCAGAGGTGGGACTTGCAGTTGTCCTTAAATGACCACAGCCAATCACCCTTCCTCGGATGGGGGGGAGGGACGGCGCGCGCCCCCGCCCGCCTTCTGCAGACAGGATTTAGCTGGCAGTCGTTAAAAAAGAAATGGCGGCCGCGCGGTTTAAAAAAAAAAATAAACAGTGGTGCGTGCGCACCACAGAGGGAGCGGAGGGGGGGGGAGGAGGGAGCGCGGCAGCATGCTCAGCTGATCAGACGCTCGTGCGTCATGGCCTTTTGCCGGCATGTGTTTACAATTATCGCGCCCGCGTCTGGGCACGATAATTGGAAACACATGTTTGCCGCGCATACCCATCTCAAAAAGGCCAGCCACGACGCACGAGCGTTTTTTGGACTGCTTTCCAAACTCGCTTACTAAAAGTCTTCGCCTCTAAGCAGCGCTTGCGCGCTACTCGAGGCTCGACCTAAAAAGTGACTAGTCTCTAAACAGGAATGCTTGTGCCCACCATCTGCAAGCACCTGCACAAAATAAGCACTGCTTATTGACCTTATTACAGTGGGGCATAGCGAGTGTGCAGAGGAGACACGCTCCACACTGTGCTTTCAACCAGAAGTAGTTTCAAGACTGAAACAAGCTCAACCAACTGTTAGATTAATAAGTGGCCATTTTCACAAATAATATAACAAGCCATGAGTTATGCTGGTACCATGCACTGTGCTTACTGGAACACACTTTAAAGTGCTCCATTGTACATTGGCTAATATCAGCTAGGCTTTGGGCTTGGATCTGTGCCAGGGCATTCCTGCCCGGCTCATACAATGAGTGTTGTGTGTGAGCCCGGAGTGGCACCGTTCTATAAGAGCCTAAATGTTTTGTTAGCTGCACCAGTAAATCTGATGAGCAAGGCTCACAATGGCCATCCGAAGTGGCAAAGTGCCAGCCTGGCGCAATGAGGACGGGTGAAGGCGGTGGAGGGGCGGAGGGGAGGCAGAAGAGTCCATCAGAGCGATGCCCAGGATCTCATTTGGCTGCTTTGCAATAGTGTGTGCAGCACAAAGGCCTGTCCATTTACAGATGCAGCCATTCTACTTTCTCTTTAAAGTGCTAATTTGTGTCCTCCCCTAACCTCCTAACCAGACCAGCCTCTGACCTGTTAATGCGGTTGTCTCCTGATGAAGCCAGCATCTGGCAAGTTACAGAGTGCAAGGCGCAGCTTCTCTCTAGCTGTGATGGACAGCACAGTTCTGCAGATAGCATACGCAGCAGCGCACCGCCTATAATGCTGCAAACAATGGCGCACATTAGACTGCGGCCACACTACATTCGTGTAATCTATGCTTGAAGAAAGCCATAAAGGTGTGAGAGCTAGTAAGCGTTTAATTCCAAGCGGTGTCTGTTTAAACATAAAAAGCTCCCTTTGTACCAACTACACAAAATGGCCGACACAATAGAAGTCTGTTTTCTAATGCGTTATTCACTCCCCCTCTGTCCCCGCTGTCATATATGTTATGGGCCTAAATTGTATAAGAGTCTGTATGAAAAAAAGTTGTAAAGGGGGAGGGGTGGGGGCTGAGTCACAAATTCACATTTTAAAGCGGTTGCAGTTTACCAGGCTTTAATTTTTCGACTTTCTGTTCTCAGATGGTCTTTGTCACACTTAATAAAGTGTTCAGACCTTGTAAAGGGTTAGCATGGAAAAATGGCAAAGAAACAATCTCTCTACATGGAGCAATTCCCATGCTCATTATATATTTTCAGTAACCAATTTAGTGATAGTTTAATCTACTACTAATTATATCGATATCATTATTGGTGTGAAATCAATCAGTTAAAGGCAAACTGCAATTTATATTAAAGCACTATTTCTTAGAGCACTCAATTGCCATACAAATTGTATCTAGCACACGGGTGAGAATCACAAGGGAGAAAACATAGAATTATAAATGGGTAGCTGTGAATAACAGGGATATTTTTCACCAAGGGGTTCTCACTGACATCAAATGGACAAGGAGAGTGGCGCTTGCGTTGTCCATGAGGTCACTCAGAATTCTGAGGTGAAAGAAGTCCCTCTTGTTCACATACGCATTTACAATGTTATGACATGCATGGCCACACCCACACCTCTGCTGGCATGAGCGCAGAAAGGGAAGAGCCATGGGTAGCCATACATAACCCCTTCCCCACTCAAATGTTAAGAAATTATCTGGTGTCCTGCTTCCCTCCACCCAGTTAATACCAAAAATGCACACCTGGCAATCTGCCATCCTTTCACAACATCCTCTGTGCATTCCCTCTCCTCACACTTCGCTTCCAACAAAAAAACACAACTACCTGGCATCTAGCCAGCCTCCTGCACCATTGTCTGTGTATTAGCTACATTCACCCATCCATATACAAAAAAGCTACCAGACAGGGACGGCTTTAGGGCAGTGCGACTGGTACGGACGCACTGGGCGCTGACTTCAGGGGCGTGGGGTGCTGTGTTTAGCAATAATTTAAGATTTAAAAAGACCTTCAGCAGAGTTCCTTGTGCGTCCAGTTTTCAGGCAGCATTAAAAATATCAAGATAACTCTTGTGATTAATTATATATATATATATATATCAGAGTTTTGTCTAGGGGCAGCTTTGACTCGCCATAAAGTAGCACAGAGGGTTAATATGACTGCTGCAAAGAACGCTTACCGTGCAGATCAGATCTGTATTTTATGTGGATTACTGCTTTTGTCACAGAGACCCTTTTGTTACTGCAGTTCATAAGATACAACCCTAATATAGAACAGTGACTGTTAAGAACTGTCATCAAAGAACTGCATGCAAACTGCATAAAATAGTTTTGACCATCTGTTTGTCCCCCCAGTCTTTTATTATCTATTCCTAATGTTGCCGAAAAATGTTTGTTTGGGTAGATATACGTTCTTATCAGTAAAGTCAGCCTTTACAAGTGCTTTAAAAGAAATGAAATGTATTGGAGAGAGGGGCTATGGAGAGATGAGGGGCATTTTTGCCTGGTGGTCATGAGGGAATCGAAGATGGAGGTCATGGGGGCGGGGACAAAAATGATTCCTGCACAGGGCGCCAACAGCTCTAAAGCCGGCCCTGATACCAGAGCTCCTACCAACCTCCCCCGTCGACCCCCAGTACATTCCCTTCCCTTCCTAAAGCTGCACTCAGCCACTGAGAGCAGAGAGCAAGTGATCTATGACAGCATGGGTTCCCTGTCAGAAAATGTGGCTACTTGCAGAGGTAAAGAGCCTCCCGCATTCTCCAGCCTTCCTCGGATGTGCGGAGACACAGGCAAGTTTAAACAATGATGGTGAGACCAGCATTTGTCATTCAGCGAATTCACTTGGACTTTGGAAACCTGGATGAGGCGGCAGAACACAGAGGAAGTGAGAGCTTCCCTTTATGATGTAGTAAGATTGGGAAATAACTTTTGTTACACACTGTTGTTGCATCATAGCAATGAATAATCAGACTTAGAATCAGATATTCACACTAAAGGCTCTCTAGGAGAGTGTTACAAAACTGTTGCGTAGACACGATTGACAAGTTGGCAAGAAAGTTGCCTGCTGCATGTCCGCATGATGCCCCATTCCTAGTGTTGAGATCAACATTTACAAATCATTAAAAGGTGTATTAGTGATCTATAGTTTTATTTTTGTAGTTGAGATGTACTTCATCTTTACTGCGACCCTGCAATAAAAGAATTGGGCCCAATGTATTTGAATAGAGGGTCCAGTTTGGCCCAGATTTTTCAATCACCCAAAAGTCAAAAATACAGAAAGAGGACAACTAGACTAGAATTGGTGTAGCCCTGGTTTGAGTTGCATTGTTATGGACTGGATTTATTCGGTTAGGTCTGCCGTCCAGAGAAAACACCCGCCATTGAGGTGCCAAGTTTGTATTTAGATCTTGATAAGTCTTTAGTCAGGTCAGAGAGCACACTTGTTCCATGGAAGACCACAATGTTCTAAACTTCGAGAAAGTACAAGGAGCTAATCACTTCAGGGGCAACACCATTGCAGGCCCTCTCTGTGCCACAAAGTTGAGCCTCAAGGTGTGCAACCACATTCAGCTTATACTACCAGCTGTGAGTTAACTCCACTGAAAGAAAGAGGGATTGGACACCCTCAGTGGAGCTCTCAATTCCTCTTCAACAGTCACTGGCATAAAGCTACATAAGAAGGGAAAAACAGCGAGGGTCATAGATTTCCTCATCAAATACACCCACACGTCTCCCACCTCCTCCACTGAGGAATCACACCACCTGCTTCACATATGGAAGTCACCAATTTGAGATGCTTCACAACTGAAAGAAGAAGTGTTGAAATCTGAAGTTGATTATACTTTTGACAAAATTTAAGGAACTGTTCGTTTACACCACTCAAAAATGTGTGTATGCACCTTTTTCATCACTGGGTGCCAAAAGCAAAAGATTAATGCACGCGGTTTTGTTAAAGTTACTCAGCGATAAACTTGCAAATGTCTTAGAGGAATAATCTGTCTCAACTGGTGCATCAATATGTAACACATCGTCAAGGAGAAAGGCAGAGAATCTTCCACTTACCAAGCGAAAACAAAGTAAGTTCAAGAATACGAGATGAAGAAAGCCTCCTACCAAGAACACTTGATAAGCAACCCCTGAACTCACAAGTGAGACTATATACTCCAAGGGAAGAAACATGGCAGTCTATGTCATGCAAGAACTTAGCTCTGACACATATCTAAGAGTCATTAAAGCTTAGTATCCAAACAGTTATCTAGCATGGTTGTCATTCCTTGTGGGCATTAGGATCTTCTTAGGTCACTTGCCTCTGAAGGCGGCAAGCCACTGTGGAACTCAGCGGCACCCCCACCATGCACCCCATCCAACTACTATCCAGACACTGCATACTAGTAATACAGCAACCTATTGTCTGCAGAAATAAGTCATCTGCATGACGCTAGAAGGGATGGTATCCACAAGGGCCCGAAGAGGTACGCCTGAGATCATGACAGAAAGAATTATATGGCTTGGTGTAAGGGCAGCAGAGGATGGCAATCCTACTGCACAACCTAGCAACACTCCACTAAAGAAACACCCTTGTTCCATTCCTTAGCTAATATTAATGTTTCAAAGCAAAACAAGAACCCGGCACTTATCTAGAGTCAGAGTTCTGGGCAAGATGGCTACAAACAGTGGCGGCTCCTCCGCTAAGGCGGAGAAGCATCGCCCCACTGCTTCAACTGTCTGCAAGCTGAATACAAAAAATAAAATGATAATAACATTCGTTATTATCCTTTTGTTTTCTGTATTCAGCTGGCAGTTGAAGCCAGGCTGGTCTCCACGCATCACAGGGGGAGGAGTGGTGGCAGCACTTAAAGTGCGCATGATGGTTTGGCCGGCCATGCACACTCTGCATGTTCTCCACCCAGGCTGTAATGCAGCCTGGGTGGAGAACATGCACAGCCTGCCAGCCCCTGTCTGAGCACCGAACCACGGTGCTCAGACCAATCACAACGCTGCTGTAAGGCAGCGTTTTGATTGGTCAAGGGATTCTGGGAGGCTGTGTGCTTCCTGCATAGCGCAGACAGGAGGACGGAGGAAGAAGAGGCGGCGGTCGGCGATATAAAGCTATGTGCTATCTTTTTTTTACCCACACGCTCCCCTAGTCGTCCTCCCCCCCCCCCACCCTACCACCCCTGTTTAGTAGCAGCCGATACTGGCTACAAATGGGGAGTTACCATTGCTGTAAACTGAACAAAACAAAAACAGAAGTAGAAAACTCGAATTATGAGTGGAATGCTGCACCGTCACGGGTGAACTGCAAATATTGTTTTACTTCTTTGTCTGGATTATTGTCATGCCACTTATTTCATCCCAGATGTCTAACCAGATGCTGCTGCCTGTCTTTTGTACATAATTAGTATCAATTCAGTACAAATCTACACCCTTCCGAACAGATGTGCAGTCACATTCATAATAAAACCATTGTCTCTCTTAACTGAGAAACACAATAGTAAAAAAACATAATTTAGAAGGCATAGAATATTTCCCCCCGTTAATATAATTGAAAAAATAAAACAGAATGGGCGCCTTGAAGGTGCTAACTAAAAAGCATTTCGCCTTGGGAACTGTGCTATATAATTTACAACATAATTTAATAGTTTTGTCTACCATTCGTCATATTTTGGAACGTCCTTGTTGGAAGATTGTCATTAAATTGAAGGTCCCCATGGAGCCCACTCAGTCTATAGCCCAATGAATGAATGAATTTGTCATTTATATAGCGCTCGATTACCCAGAGGGCTTCCTTCGGATACGATTGAAGCTGAAGACCCAAGGGCCGACCTAACTGGTCTCAGAGGAAAGCAAGGAGCTTCGAAACCTTAAACAATTTTCTGGAAGACCATCACTTCTGTCTTGTCCGTGTTTAGCTTTAGCACGCGAGTCTTCATTCAACTGTCCACTGCAATGAGAAGCAGTTGAAAGGGAACCTGGGTGTGTCCTGAGGTGTCATCAAGTTCAACAATAATCTGCATATCACCCGCATATGTAATCAGTGTTAAACCAAATAACTGTATAATTGAGCAGGTGGTGCCGCATATACATTATAAATAGTGGGACGCAGTGAAGATCCCTGCAGAAGCGCATGATACAATGGTTTCTATGACGACTTAATTGGTGGAGATACGCTATTACATCCCACTCGCAAAATAGGAGGCAAATCAGGCTATCTCGTTGAGACACCATAACGAAAATGGCAGACGGGTCCAGTAAAACCAAATGAGTTTTGCCACCTTTATCTACCAATCTGCGAGGATCATCCGAAGTAGCAGTGGCATAACAAAACTTGCAGGGGGCCCCCCCTGCAAAGTGCATGGAGGTGGTCCGCCAAGCTGTGGACCCAGTCAGGAGCTCTCAGGTCCATCTGTGCACAGTGCCGGAGGGGGGCCCCCTTGGAGCTCGGGGTCCCACCCGCATCACGGGGGCCATTGTTACACCACTGCAAAGTAGAAGTCACAGTAGAATTTGAGCAGCCTAAAACCAGACTACACCTGGCCCAAAAGATGATTCTTCTATAACAGGGGTGATGTTGATTGCTGGTGTTTCTCGAGCAGTTTGATTGGAGGGGCAGTTTGGGAAAAGGCAAAGCATCACTCAAAAAAGCTGGATTTGTATTTTTTAAACAAAACAATTATTTGAGTAAATTGCACTTTCGGGTATTGGTGCTCTCTGGGTGGGGTATCGGCGGGCAGGTGGAGCCAGTGCCCCAGCAACAATAAGCCTCCCCCCCCCCCCCATGTGCCCCATCTCTTTTCACTGGACACTTTTTATTTGTAAAATGATGCCCTCTTATGTGAAACACTACGCTGTGGCCGAATGGGTATGGATGAGCAAGGGGTCACATCAGAACTTTTCTCTGCTGCCTTCGCCTGCTTACACCCTACCCGCCAACACCTACACCAAAGAGATGCTTCGGCCTCGCTCAGATTCCAGCAACAATAGCGGCAGTGGTGAGCGGCTGCAGCAGGGAGCAGTGGCTGAAGTGGTTTCACAATTCTCCATGCGAGGGCCTGCTTAGAGTTGTGACGGTATGTCAGTCTCCAAAAGAACAGAGCCACCGAGGCTTGGTGGGCGGGCCCTACTATCGACAAAAAAATCATGTTGATGCTCTATGTCTGCTGTGGTGCTGCTTAAGGTGTGTAAAAAAAATATAATAATAATAATATATATATATATATATATATATATATATATATATATATATATATATATACATATATACAGAGATATACGCAGAGAAGAAGCAGAGAACTCTGGGTAGTTCCCAGGTTTAGATAGAAAGCAGCTCCTATATAGAGCCCCCTACAACATCAGCGACACTGTGCTAGAAAAAACAGACAATTTAGGTGAGCAGATTCAAAGTTTCTAAGCATAGGATTAGCGCAGTGCCATCCACGCCGAGCTAGAAAAGGATTCATTTCAGTTTGGCTTGGATGGTATTTTACCAATCCAAAGCTGTAATACTGTGCCTGAAGTGGTAAAAAGCTTTTGCCATCTTACAGAAAATTTCTTCACGTTATAAATAAAACTGCATTTAACTGAGAAATGCAAGAACCTATCATAATTACATGCATTGTATTTATAAATTTGCAGTAAGTAACCATAATTAGGTATTATAAGTCTGTACACAAGAAATAATAATAATGTATTGATTTAAGTCTGTTTTCACATTGAACCAATATTATGCATGAGATGTTTTTCTCTTTGCTGCTGACAGATTGCAACTTTCCAGAAGCCTTCTGTTACTTAGTGAATAGGCATTTGTTTTGTATTAGAAAATGGATAGGAGGTTCTCATAGGGAGTAGAGGAGGCAACAGGAAGAATGACTCATGTGAAGAACTGTCTGAACTACAGAATATGGATTATGTAACGTTTAAAGGATAATGTTTGCAGACCATCGTACAGTCGTGAGAAGATGGGGAGTTCACCTACTCCCAGGAGTTTATTGAAATCCTATTGGAGGAAGTAGAACACAAAAGATAACATGTTGCCACCTAGAATGTTGTGTGTTTATATTAGTGGGTGTTCAGAGGATAGACGGAGGTACCCTAGAGACCCATGCTGGATTCTTCATTCAGATTTTCCCTTTCCTGTCTGGAGACTCTGCTTTGAGTTTCTTATATCTATCTACATGAGAGGTAATTTAGCCTAATTCCTTGACATGCAGATGCCTTATGCTTATGAATTGATTCTCTCATCAGAACTCTTTGTTGGGTTTCTCAACTGACACTTTATTCTGCCTTATTCCAACTTTAGTTTAGAATAGGGAAATCTCTTTCTGGAACATGCTTGTTGTATTATTACTAAATTGTTTGTTATTTTGGCTAACCTGATATTTTTCCTTACATTGAAATATCGATTGCTTGATTATATTAACTTTACGGCTGATACTTAAGAGATTCAAATGAATAAATAATAAAATCTTAAATTGAAAATAAAGCTCTTTTTTTATTTTATTTTTTATTTGTTTATTGGCATTTCATAAACACAGAACAACAAATAACAGAGCCAGACCCATGCTCCGATAGTGCATATACAATTCAGCATTTACATATCAGTACCTCCTGACCGGATGCAAAGAAGAACTACAGTAAATAAAAGAAAAGGAGAAAAGAGTTTGAAACGGGCAAAAAATAATAGGTTCCAAAAATACTTCCCCCCCCCGGCAACAATCTTCCCTTACTGAAACGTCAAGTGGAGCGGCAGTATCCCAGTAGGGGTAAATACAGCAGCTTTTATCTTTCAAGGCATCCCTAAGTCAGGGTCCTGAACGCCCCACCCAGGTCCCGAAAGATCCTGCACACCTTCATCTCACACGGCTAGGTTCGACCTGGTACATCCGCAACCCCCGTCTTCCCCGATCCCATCTAACATGGTGATGCAGTCTCTGGGCTACGATGCTCTCGTACCCACTCAATAAAAGGCGCCCAAATATCCTTCGGTCTAGAGGCAGATGGCATCAATTCCCAGAAGGTGGACAACTGTGATTGACCAAACACTACATCCCTGAGCCAGTCCTCTTTAGATGGGAGTTTCCTACTACCCCAGTGAATGGCGACACGACGTTTCGCAAATAACATTGCATGTAGCTTCCGATATGCCACAGGTGTGTCCTTGACATACCCCAACAACCCCTGCAGAGGAGTGAGAGCGCCAGCCACGCCTATAATTTGTTTTATGATGTCTTCCACGCCTGACCAGTACGTCTTCAGCCTTGTACAGTCCCATGCTACATGTAGGAATCCCGCTGGTGCCATGCCACAACGCCAGCAGCTATCCTCGTCTTTTAGACCCATCCTGTGTAGGCTGGTTGGTGTTCTATAAAGCCTGTGTATAAATTTGAAGTGGATTAGACGGAGTTTATAATTTGGAGACAGCGCCGTTAGCTGGCTGCAGCAATATAGCCACTGGTCTTCCAGCAACGGGGCTGGGAGTTCAGCGTTCCACGCCGCTAGTGCCTGCGGTTCCGTGACTGGAGCTGTCTGTGTGTGATTGTATATTCTAGTAATGAGCCTGCGTGAGGATTCCGTAGCGAGTACATTTTCCAACGCCGCCAACGTAGGTGGAGCACTCGGAAACGTGTCATGCAGCGACCGGCATGCCATTTTAAGTTTATGGTAAGCAAAGAGCTCAGCAAATGGCAGTAGGCCATCCACCTCAGTTTCCGGGGGGGGGGGGGGTCTAAACAATCCTTCCGGGTAGAGATCCCCAAATGTAGCCAAACCCATTTTGCGTGCCTGTTCTTTTCCTATACCCGCCCCAGAGGGGAAAAGCATTGGATTTTTAACTAGTGGAATGGATGGCGCGTACAAAGTTGGTGTACCCGCTCTTTCCCGCAAACCATGCCAGGCCCAGCGCAGCGTCTCGACCGTATCTATTCCTTCTCGTGGACGTTTGTGCTCCCCGACTAATGCGACCCCCAACGGCAACGGGCTAGCCACAACCTCTTCTACGGCCACATGAGGCTGAAATGGGGTGGGGTGTACCCAAAAATGTAGGAATTGAGCTTGTGCGCTCCAGGCGTATAATTGCATGTCTGGCGCTCCCAGTCCTCCCTGCCGCAGAGGTAACGTAAGCAATTCCCAGGATACCCGGGCCTGCCCACCTGCCCAGACGAGAGAGATCAGCAAGGATCTCAGTGTGGTGAAAAAAGCCTTAGTAAGTACAAGAGGGACATTCACAAAGAGATATAAAAATTTGGGTAATACCACCATTTTTACCAACGCTATCCTCCCGGCCAACGAAAGCGGTTGTTTCGCCCAGGCTGTGACCTTTCCCTCAAGCCAGGATATAGCACGACCATGATTCAGCCTCCAGATTTCCTGCATATCCCTACTAATCCAGATACCCAGATATTTCACTGGCCCTGTTGCCCATTGCAGAGGGAACTCCGATGATGCTTGGGCTGTGTTATCGGTCAATGGGAAAACGACAGACTTCGCCCAGTTTATGGAGAGACCGGAGAGCCCCCCAAATTTGATAAATTCCCTCAAGATTGGATCGAGGTTGTTCGCCGGATCTATAATATACGTTACGTCATCAGCGTAAAGGGATATTAACAGACTCCTTGCACTAAACCCAATCCCCTTCGCAGTGTGGTGTTGCCGGATTCGGGCCGCCAGAGGCTCCATCGCGATAGCAAAAAGTAACGGGGAAAGCGGGCACCCCTGCCTCGTCCCACGAGAGATAGGAAATGGGTCGGAAAGGAGGCCATTAACCCGCACACGTGCTATGGGTTGTGTATATAGGAGTCTTATCAGGTCAAGGACAGTGTACTGAACCCCATACGTTCTAGGATAGCAAAGAGATAATGCCACTCCAAGGTGTCGAATGCTTTTGTGGCATCCAAAAACACTGCAGCTGCTTGTACATCCGAGTGCAGGTAATGTAAAACTGAAAAGAGGGTTCTGAGATTGTGTGCCGTTGACCGGCCCGGTATGAATCCCGACTGGTCAGGTCTGGCAACCAGTGGGAGCAGTGGCTGCAGTCGGTTGGCGACCAGCTTCGCGAAGATTTTCACGCCTACATTTATCAAGGAGAGCGGTCTGTAGGAGTCCAACTCCTCCTCCGGTTTACCAGGCTTTAGCAGAGTGACTATAATCGCCTCTCGCATGGACGGCGGCAGCACACCAGCCTCCAGCGCCTCCACGTATAGGTCGTGTAGTTTAGGGGCTAACTCCTCGACGTAAGTTTTATAGAACGCGGTGGTCAGACCATCGGACCCCGGTGCCTTATTTAAGGGCAGGCTTTTTATGACCCGAGCTATATCCTCCACTGTAAAGGGGGAATCCAGATAATCCCTGTGCCCTTTGCTCAACCACAACAATTCCAGGGAGTCGAGAAAGGGAAGTAGTCCCTCTGGGATTGATCGTTGAGTCGTAGTATATAGTCCTTGATAGAATCCTGAGAACGCCTCCAGTATATCTTTCTGTCCCCTGATTTGTGACCCATCTGCATTGGTGAGTGTAGTCACAAAGGTGGTGTTGCGCGGCGAGCGAAGCATGGCCGCCAAAGTCTTTCCGGGGCGGTCTCCCTCCCCATACCTCCGAGCTTGAGCATGCTTTCCCAAAAACTTAACCTCCCTGCTCGCCTCGTCTTCGAACTCAAGTAGGGCTACTTTTAACGACATCAGGACCATGGGATCCCCAGTGGAATAGAATTGTGTCTCCAGCCCCTTTATTTGTCTTTCTAGCCTTTCCAAGGAACTTCTAATGGCTTTCAACACTCCGGCCTGTCTGGCAATACAGTTCCCTCTCACCACTGTTTTAAAGGCTTCCCAGAGAGTAGCCATGGAGGTCACCGAGCCTGTGTTTAACTCGAAGTAGTCTACTATGTCGCTCCTTATTTCCGCTTTAAAGGCTTCGTCAAGTAGGGCATGTATAAACCCTCTGTGCGTAATTGGGCAGCTTCAGTCGCAACAAGCAAGGCGCATGGTCTGAGAGAGACCGGGGACAGTGTGACACCTCCCCCACCCATGTTGTCACATCTCGGGACACAATCCAATAATCCAGCCGGGACCAGGCTTTGTGGTAATCTGTAATACAAGTACCTTCTTTAATTCCTGGGTGTAATTGTCGCCAAACATCCACCAGTTCTCCATCCTCCAAAATAGCCCTTAGTGTCCCGCTGGCCAATGGGTGTAGCGTCCTTGCCATCCCCTTCCTGTCTAACTCATCATCCAATACAGCATTAAAGTCTCCCCCCCACACAATTGTATCACAGTTAGTGGATTTTACCTTGGCCCATACATTTTGAAAGAATTCGGGGGAATCGGAGTTTGGGCCATAAATCGCAACCAGTACCACCTCGTGACCATGGAGATATCCCTGTAGTATAACATATCTGCCCTCGGGGTCTAGGTGTGTCTGTCCCTCTCGCCAGTCCAGTCCCCTACGTATCAAAACTGCCACCCCGTGCATAAATCGAGTAGACTGAGGAATACACCGACCCCCACCTTCCATGTTTTAACCGAGGAGAGGGGTTAGCACGTATGTGCGTCTCCTGCAGCATACATACATCAATGTGATGCCTAACCAGGTAAGCATGTATCAGTCGAGCTTTTCTGCCGTCATTAATCCATCGGATATTCCAAGTAAGGAAATTTAAAGAGGACATTTAGAGTACATATTGGTACACTTTGCCGAAGCAGGCGAAGTACATCATAGGAACCCACATGTTTGTACAATGTGAAGCGAATGCACATCAAAACATACAAGTCCGGCTAACAATAAAACAGTCCCTGCCCACCTCCCCCCACCCACTCCAACCCCCCAATCAGGTTGAAGCAGACCCATCCCTAATAAGGAAAACAGTTCCGATAACTCGCGGGAGCTCTGCCCCGGGGGCGGAGTAGCGCCGGCACACTCCCCTGAGTTCTCAGGGTGGCCGGAGACCTGTATAAACAGTGTGCTACATTCTGCAAATTCGTGCGCTGGGAAGTTAATATCTTAACACCTTGAAACGCATTTCCCAGGGTCGTATTTTAGTTTGAGTGTTTACATGACTAGACAGTGAAAATAGAATCCTTACACATGCCAATTACCCCATCTTACCTACTACGTCCTTTTATGTTAAAGTCTGCACTACCTAGCACTTCATTTACACAAATGTCAACCAAGAATTCCCCTTCGCTACTATTTACCATTCCAACCTGTATTAGAGCAACACCAGGGAAGATTTACATAGCCTAAGGCAAAATTCCAGAGGGCAATCAGTCATTGTCACTCAGACTTGCGTGTTCCGGGGTCACAGCTTGGGGGCTCCGTCGCGCCGTCTTCCCACCAACGTGCTTAGCGAACTTTAGCGCTGACTTCGCATCCGTAAAGAGATGTGTAGTCCCTTCATAGCTGACCTTGAGTTTTGCTGGGTATAGTAGTGCATAGGGTATCTGAGCCTGGAGGAGCAGCTTCTTTGCTTGTATGAATTCCCTCCGTGCATTTTGCACCGCCGGGGTGAAGTCGGGGTAAAAGGAAATGGTGTTTCCACCATACACTATGGTACCTTTGCCACGAGCCAACCTTAAAACCGTGTCTGTCTTGGTAGTTCAGGATTTTGGCTAGTATTGACCTGGGGGTTCCTCCCACCGGGGGCCTGGGGCCCAGTGTGCAATGTGCCCTCTCCACCGCAAACACTGTCGAAAGGTGTGGATCAAAGAGTTCATGGAGCATATCTGACACGTACTTCTCCATCTTCTCGATGGCCGTCGTCTCCGGGACCCCCAGTAATACGGAGATTGCTTCGGCGTGAGCGGGCCTCCAAGTCCTCATTCTTAGCCCTGATAACTCCGAGCAGTTTGTCCATTTGTAGAAGTTGCTCCTTTGTCTCCACCTAGAACTCGTGGAACTCCGAGACCCGGTTCTCCAGTACATCCAATTTTGTGTCGTGCGCTTCAACCTTCGACTTCACCGCATTGAGCTGGGAGGACATTGCGTCCAGTTTAGTGTCAATAGTTCGTAAACTGGACCTCATCTCTAGCATGTGTGCGCGTAGGTCCTCACCCTGGTCCTCTACCGTGAGCTCCTGTTGTCGCTCCGCGCCCGCCTCTGTTTCTTGCTCCGTGTTTCTTGTGGTGCGACGTTGATCGAAGGTTAACTTTGGCTGCTTGGCATCCTGTTTACCCATGGTGGGACTGGGTGGAAAGAAATCGGTCGGGTTACTTCTCTGCCCTAGGGCCGCCTTGTCTGTGGGTGTCTAGGGCTTATCCGCATCCAACAACTGTTCGGACTTAGAACGTGGTGACCCACCAAATCCAATAGCGCGTGTCTCCTGCCTCTCCAATTGTCCCCTCCACGAGGTCTCCCGCAGTGTTTCTGGCTTGGTTCGCCTCAACTGTCGTATCGACCTTGTAGGGTCTAGCAGGTAAGTTCTGGGCGTAACTCGACCTTTCCGGGGGGGCTACCAGACCCAATGTCAAATCTGGGCTAAAAGGACGTTAAGGATCTCCTAGAGCCACAGGAGTATAGAGCGCATTAACAGGGAGGTAGCGCAGCAGCCCACGGCCCACGTCGCAGAAATCCGCAGGGACCACGTCAAACACCAGCCGCCAAAGTCTATGTGTAGAGTGGGAGCGACATACGGGAGTTGGAACGAACCTCCCTCGGCAACCCCGTCGACTGTCTCCCGGAGTATACTTTTCCGCGTATGTCCCCGCAGGTGTCCCTTGTCGCTGTTGCGTGTCGCGGACCGCAATCCGCTCGCAGCTCTGGGCCCGCCCTCGCAGGGACCCCCAACGGGGCTATATTGTCCTCCTCCAGCTGCCGCCACTCACCCTTCGTTTGTATGCCACTCTGCCCGCATGCAGCCGCCTATGGTGATCTGCGGAGGTCCCCTCAGAACTGTGCGCCCACCATTTATCTACTTTACCCCAACCTGGGCAAAATTCAGGCGCTTAGTTGAGACCTCTGTTCCTGGGGGTTTTGCAATTTTTCTCGCTGTTCCCACAATGTGTTGGTCACATCCCGTGGGCTTGTAGCGCTCCCCTCTGCCGCGTCCGGCACGTAGCGGCCTGCGCGGCCCCGGCAGCCGCGGTCTCGAGTTTGGAGGCAGGCCGACGTCTCCCTCCGCCGCCTATCTCGCCGCTCCAGTCTCCGAACGGCGCACCGCACCTCACCGCCTCCTGGACTCAGAGGCGGCTGTTTCGGGTATCGCCTGCTTCCTCGCGGTGAGCGCTTCCCAGCGCATCGGGCTTCATGTAGCTGTGCACACCAGAAGCGTGTATAAATTCAGATTTTAGCTCCGGCCGGCGGAGCTCGCCTAGTAAGCGGCCATTTCGCGGCACGGTCAACCACGCCCCCTGAAAATAAAGCTCTTTAACTCACACAAACTCTCTTTATTGGATATACGAAAAGTATTTAATGAATTTATTACGATGTTTTAAAAGTAAATGATTGCTCCTTTTTACTTTTCCTTGTCTAGGAGCAAAGGTTCATACAACCAGTGGCGGGGTTATTTAATGATTATACCCGAAGATTGAGATGTAGAAAACCCCGCTCAAGCAGAGTCAAGTTCAAAATAGGTGAAACACAGGCCTCATCTAAAAATGGCTGCAAGCCCACCTTCCATTTTGTGTGTATGATCTAAGAATACAATAATAAAGTCCAGAGAAGCAGCCATTGCAAAACCAGTGTCTGAAACATCATTGCTCCGAGTCTCTCTTTTAAACTGAATGGTCACGTAAAATTGATAATTACATTTGTTATATCGATTTTATTTCTGAGGCGTAACAGAGGTTTCCAAGAATCAGCCTCCCCCTAGTCCGACTGTAAAACACACAGCGAGTCGATGTTGATGAGAGACCTGTGGGTTCCTCATCAATGAAACTAGAAAGCCAATCTCTGTTGCCTCGTTGGTGAATAATCTGTTCACCTCAGCCTTGGGGTTATAAATTAATACTAAGACCCCATATAGGAAACTAAGGCACTTGGATGCCTACATGGAACCAAATCCCTGAAGCAGATCCCTAAAACAAGTGAGAGTTGGGACTAAGCCTAGGTGGGCAGTGTTAAAGAGAATAGGAGCACACTGATCCCCAGCAGACAACAGGTAAGAAGACGTGCAATTAGAGCCAATGGACACAAGACAAAGTCCCAGGCCAAACAAGAGCAATGAAAACAAGGGTATGAGCAAAACCGCACAAACAAGAACTTCAGTGAGCACTGCAGGGCATAACATATTGCTGATGCGATTGAAAAAGTAAAACTAAGTTTTCGTGAAGGAAGGGGGTCTAGGAGATGGAAATGGAAGCAGTTCAGACCATTATAACAGGCAAAGTAAAAGGTGGGACCCAATGGAGACTTGGGATTTGAAAATGGGCCCTCAGACAGGGTATGCCTGATGATATTGCTGTACAATATCCCAGTACTGGTTGCAAAATGTAATTCCTTTGGACACCTAGAAGAGAATGGATAACAAATGCACACAATGCAGAGAAATAGGAAAAGGAAGTCCACGAAAGGTGGAGCCTCATCAGATGATACTGAAATAGAAGTGCAGGAGACTTGAGCATTTTCAGAGAGGCCATAAAAAAGCAAATGTTTACATAGAGAATTAACCATTCATTCAGTCATTCAAGGGCAGGCAAAACTGATAAGATATATGCTAGTCCTGATAGTGTCACATTGGTGGTTCGGTTTTACTAGCAATCAGCAGCATTCTTGAAGGAAAAGGTAGAGAGCAGGTTAATTCACACACAAAGGGTGAAAGGTGTATGATATATCCACAGTAACGCCAAAACCATTACCCTAAAGGGACAAGATAGGGTCACAATGATCCCTGATAAGGTGGCTATCCACAACGTAGTTATAACAATGGGGTTGAGGGAATTGTAGAAAGGAAAATTAACCACATGAGCACAGCCTCCTGTTCATGACTTATACATGCAATGAGGTACCCATGGGCTGGAGCAATTAAAGGAGAAGAAAATGTGGTATATCCACTTGGGGTGTTCCCCATATATGATTAAAAAAAAAACCTCATCCACACATCAATGTGGGTTTCAACCTTGAAAAACAGGGATGCAATTGAGCTGGAAAAACGACACTGCCAAGGAGTTGTCTGTGATGCCTATAATCACTGGTGGAGGTTAGGGAGGAGTGAGAGAATAATCTTTCTTCTGATGAAAATACAGAGGGAAGCTATTAAGAATACTCTCCGGAGGACAAAACTATTTTATTGGCCTGGTTGTAACCCTATAATAGGTGATTTGAGCTTTCAATCAGGACCTCACTTCTCTGTAAAAATATCCCTACTGGGTGGGGTACATCAAAAATGGGAGCAAAGATACTTGTCATAGGAAGTCACTTAAATGCTTTTTTGAATGTTGTCATCGATGGTTCATGGTCCAAGCTATGCTGCTGTCTCCAGTTTTGGAATGAGAGGGGAGGGAAGGGGACCGGCTTCGGTCCTCTGGTCTCCCACTTGCCGTCTGATTTGATACTCTTATTCACAATGCAGAACAAGGAACCAAGACCACCAGGCTGAAAACTGACAATGATCACAGAAACAAGTACTTTGCAGTTCTTACTCAAAAGTTTAGGAACTTATAGGTCAGTGGTAACAGCTAGTTAGCAGCCAGGAACTGAAACTAACAATTAAGTAAAATACGACAGGAAGAGAACAAAGACTTACTTGAGTTCTCACCCTTTCGCCGAGCTAATGCAGGAAACACTAACATTCCAGTTGAGCACACCAAACCTACAAGAACACTCACCATCACACTGACATCCACCACCCCCATTAGTTTATCTAGGAACATAAACCCCACTTTGTTATCTACTCCCACATATTAATTTCAACCCCTAAACGTTTTAACTCTGGATATCCCTGAAGGCCTAACCATGTATTTATTTATTTTTCTAAAGTGAAAGCAGCCACCAGCTGAAGCCTCGGAGCACTAGAGAAAGATTACAAATGAAAGGACAAAAGGTCAATACTCCAGTGATCAAGGTAGCCAGCCATTCAACCAGTCAAATATTGAAATCCCCTAGTAAGAACCCACCTCCCTGCAAGTAGAGCAACAACCCTTTGGTGGATACACCACAGGGTCTTCACAATTAGTCTGGAATGATAGCCCATAGGCAGACTTAGGCATCTGATCACCAAGTCAAGAATAATGAACCCACAGCAAGATAACAATCCAGAAAATGTAGATGACGACTAACAATAGACTGGGCTCTAGAGGCGCGTTTGGAGGGTTCCTTCTAGATTTAAGTAAGTCCTTAATTTTACTTGTGCTGGGAAAGTACGCCACAACATGGAGTTTTTCGCACGGAGAGATCTTCAGGTGAATGTTTTGTTCCTGGTCAGTTATAGTGGGTAAGGTTGCGATTAGCAGACCATAATCCTCGAGTTGGTCAGTAAGTTAAGAACATCTTTCCACATTAAACAGGTGACTAGTCATATAAGCCCTTGAGGATGAGACGGGGTTTGAATTTCAATACTTCTATCAGGGGCCAGTGGAAAGATATAAGTGCCAGTGTAATGTAGTTGTGGGTTTAGAATCTGAAAAAGTGTTGGGAAGCATGGTTCTGAACTCTAAATTTCTAAGAACTAGTGCAAATCTGAGAAAGATGGAAAAGAGGCGGACTCCTGTAAGCAAAGACAGATGACAGAAATGGCAATGAAGCAAATACATTTATTGGGGATGAATGAAACTTCACAATCAAACATCACACCAACATTCTGGGCATCCACTACAGGATATGGAAACTGGCTCAATGATCCTGGCCAGGCTATATCATAGAATTAGGATAACAGGATTGCCCAACTCACAAGCATTGAATAACTCTTTACGAATTTATTTTTAAAAAGTTGTCTCAGTGAGGTCAGAGTGTGACTGAAAATCAATTAACTAACAAACTCCATGTGTAGGACAGTCTGCGGGTGACAATTGATCCTGTCAACCTTGAGACACAGAATAAACCTGAAATTGCTCTAAGGCTGGGATCGGTTGAAGGTTTGCTTTCGAGGTGGAGCTATTGGTGAGTGTGTGTTTAAGTGCCAGGGGATACCCTTCAGTAAACAGATCCATTGATTGAGTCTATGATCATTGGTGCAAAGCTTTGACACCTAGGCTTACACATGCTCATGAAGAAGAGGGAGTTTTTGATGGACAACAAGATTATTTTGATGTCCGACTCATTAACAGGGGTTGACTCACAAAAAAGGGTTGACCACTGAGGCAGTGACTAGGTTTGGATCTTACGACAAATTGTGCCCTAAAGGAGTCAATCTTATTACCGAGAAACGTTGTGAGTTTGCCATGAAAATACAGCGAAATAGGGTTAGAGTATTTGATCTTCCCATGGCCACCGTCTTTGTAGATGAAAACAAAGTATTTTAATATTTTCTCTGGTTGAGCACACCGAGACTATAAATACTGCCTTTTAACTGAGGCAGACTGGTAGTTTCAACAGTGCTTGGCACAATCAATGCAGTTTGTTCCACTAACTCAAGTGAGCTGAAGGATGCTTCAACTCACAAAATGTTGAACTGAACCATTTCTTTTCCTTCATGTGATTTCGCTTGAGGCTCAAAAGCTGTTTTATCTTTCAATTCTACATGCACAAGGACAGCTGAAGGACATTTCAGATGTGGATGCTGTCTGGCCAGTAAGGTTTGTGGAACAATGCCAGGCTGGATTTGATTTGCATATCTGCATGAGGTAAAGTGAGCCTAGCCCAGTGGCAGCTTGGGCCTTTTTCTGACATCCCTTTTAAAGAATAAGTTAAGTAAGGTACCCTTTATAAGTGATGCAGAAAAAACACATTGGTATTCTACAACCAGAACTACTGATACTGTGGGGCTATGGAATTACTGTAGTATTCTCAGTTTTTGACTCGGAAATGGGTAATGACCAAATGAGTTTTGGTTTGAGCAAAGATTCATGACAATTTTTTCCCATTTCTTTAACTTTACCTGTTCCCCAGGCAGACACGTCACATGCGTTTTCCTGGAAATCGCACAAACTCAGGAACACAGAGGTACAGTTTTCCCACATTTCCAACTCCGGCAGAAACGAAAATTATAATGGCACTCGAAAAGAGGGCCTAAGAAATAGTGCGACAATTGCAGGTGCCAAATTCCAAAGATCAGTGAGGAAAGTAAATCGAGTCTTCCCAAATGCACTTACTGCCAATGACTTAAACATCTCTAGCAAAATTTTAATCAAGAAAACTAATCTTGGATTGCTCCAAGGGAAATGCATTGAGGTGGTGTGCAGGCTGTATACAGCTCTGTCAGAAACTTCTTAAACTTCCTTGCTTTCCACTACACTTTAAGGCTTATGGAAATGAGAAACATCACAGAATCCTATGCTATCCAGCTGGGCGCCCTCGCAGCTCTGCACTCCTAACATCCAGGGTCCCACTGCTTCGAAGATCGAGTATGCACTTATTTCTGTATTGTTTCATATTGTCTAACAAGCAAACGACGGATGCTCCTGTTAGCTGCATACCTGCCTTTCACTAATTCATAGCTTGCACTAATTTATATCTTAATGTGACATCCTTCAATGACGGTTGTGCTGACCAGGCCTGCATGCTCAGTTCTCGGAGCTGTTGCAAAGTCTGTACCCTGCCTCAGCACCTCTCAATCTCACTATGATTATGTAAATTAGATGCAAGGTCTCTGGCATCGTTATTGGCCCTTTAAATCACAATGGACCAGTGGTAGAGGGAACTCGACTGGAGATTGGTGGCATTTCGAGCTCATTTCTAGAGTAAAGGTGTCTTGTCTTTTGAAGACTAGATAACCGTGATGCCCAAAAGTTATACTCTGCCAGTTTGAAAGATACAAATACAGATACAGGAAGGGGTGGGGTCTTGCTAACCAAAATGCCCACCCATTTGGACCAGTTAGGTCTGTGGGCCATCATAAAGCAAAACTGAAGGCTGCAGCAGTGGTGACAAGAAGGAGAAATGATTATACGCTATGGCGAGAAACACACCCTTGTTTCTGGTTTGGGCCGTCAGTTTGCGGAGAGAATTCATTCATCCATACATTTAGAACTAGTAAGATTCCGGCTGGGCATAGACCTGGCTTTATTCTAAGGAAAGTGGTCATGTCTGTTGAAATGGTAAAATATATATCGGTTGAATTAGATATCATGTGACCAAAGGCTACTGATGTGCCCAACATTTTTAATAATTCGGAAAAGTACACTCCGACCTTTGGTCACAGAAAGGGAACTAACAAGCAAGATGCAATGCAACCTTAGGGCCTAATAAAAGAAAAAGGGGTAGCTGAAGGTTGGGCTGGGAGTGGTACCTATGTAATGAGAAAAGCATCATGGCACATTAACAAAGATGATTCAGTCAAGTTGTTTTTATCGGTTTTATCTGTATGTAAGTAAGGTGGAAAAGCTCTGGCAAAATAACGTAGAAGAACCGCAAACAGTTTGCAGTTTTCTTATGGTTATATTTGTTAATCGGGAACACTTGGATTATGCAAGTCTGTGACTTTTTCTGCATAATTATGGATTTGCGACTCTTACTGCATCACCCACAATCTGTTTTACAACTTCCACATTTCAGTCAAAAAATGGTTTCTTGGTCAAAGGATCATAAGTTACTAAACAAGCATTTGCAATGCAATAGGTCTCGCATTTGCGAGAGTTTGAGCTATTTTATTGTAAATGACATTGCCTTTTATTTATGTTTTGGTTTTTGAAACATAAATAAAAGCCATTGTCATTTACAATGCCAATAGGTCAAACTCGCGTAAATGCGAGACCTATTGCATTGCAAATGCTTGTTGTTACCGAAAAGCCCTTTCCACAGCGCATACTGGCTCCTTTAACGTTACTCACAAAAACAAACAAGTACAGGTAAAGCACGAGATGGCTTCGTGTAACCAAAAGCACAATGCTCCAGCACTGGAATTATAATCAACATAGTGGCAGAACCTAAATCCCAATGGCAGGAGTCAGGAGGCCTCACAAGGAACATATTAACCTGTAATAATGTGCTAGAATCTGTTGGAGGAATATGGTTAAAGACCAGTGTGCACAATGATGAGAGGCATGTGAGTCCAGGACAGTGACTCCTATGAATGAGCAGTGCGGACCCTGAGTAACAGTCTCTTAATCATGCAGTTTTGCCATCTGCACTAGTCCTGTTATCATCAGCGCTATTCTTATGGTCATCGGCACTAGTCTCATTGTTATCATCAGTGCTATTTTCGTTGTTGTCATTAGTGTTGTCATCAGCACTAGTCTCATTGTTGTCATCAGCGCTATTCTCACTGTTCTCGTTAGCACTAGTCCCACTGTTATCAGAGCTATAGTCATTGTTATCATCAGTGCTATTCTCATTGTTGTCATGAGCACTAGTCCCATTGTTATCATCAGAGCTACTTTCATTGTTATCATCACCACTAGCCCTGTTGTTATCATCAGGGCTATTCTCATTGTTGTCATGGGCACTAGTCCCATGGTTATCGGTGCTATTCTCATTGCTGTCATGAGCAATAGTCCCATTGTAATCATCAGTGCTATTCTCATTGTTGGCATCGGCACTAGTCCCATTGTTATCATCAGTGCTATTCTCATTGTTGGCATCGGCACTAGTCCCATTGTTATCATCAGTGCTATTCTCATTGTTGGCATCGGCACTAGTCCCATTGTTATCATCAGAGCTACTTTCATTGTTATCATCACCACTAGCCATGTTGTTATTATCAGTGCTATTCTCATTGTTGTCAGGAGCACTAGTCCCATTGGTATCATCAGTGCTATTCTCATTGTTGTCATGGGCACTAGTCCCATTGGTATCATCAGTGCTATTCTCATTGTTGTCATGGGCACTAGTCCCATTGGTATCATCAGCGCTATTCTCATTGTTGTCATGGGCACTAGTCCCATTGGTATCATCAGCGCTATTCTCATTGTTGTCATGGGCACTAGTCCCATTGGTATCATCAGCGCTATTCTCATTGTTGGCATCGGCACTAGTCCCATTGTTATCATCAGTGCTATTCTCATTGTTGGCATCGGCACTAGTCCCATTGTTATCATCAGTGCTATTCTCATTGTTGTCATGGGCACTAGTCCCATTGGTATCATCAGCGCTATTCTCATTGTTGTCATGGGCACTAGTCCCATGGTTATCAGTGCTATTCTCATTGTTGGCATCGGCACTAGTCCCATTGGTATCATCAGTGCTATTCTCATTGTTGGCATCGGCACTAGTCCCATTGGTATCATCAGCGCTATTCTCATTGTTGGCATGGGCACTAGTCCCATTGGTATCATCAGCGCTATTCTCATTGTTGGCATCGGCACTAGTCCCATTGTTATCATCAGTGCTAGTCTCATTGTTGTCAGGAGCACTAGTCCCATTGGTATCATCAGCGCTATTCTCATTGTTGTCATGGGCACTAGTCCCATGGTTATCAGTGCTATTCTCATTGTTGTCATGGGCACTAGTCCCATTGTTATCATCAGTGCTATTCTCATTGTTGGCATCGGCACTAGTCCCATTGTTATCATCAGTGCTATTCTCATTGTTGGCATCAGCACTAGTCCCATTGTTATCATCAGTGCTATTCTCATTGTTGTCATGGGCACTAGTTCCATTGTTATCATCAGTGCTATTCTCATTGTTTGCGTCGGCACTAGTCCCATTGTTATCATCAGTGCTATTCTCATTGTTGGCATCTGCACTAGTCCCATTGGTATCATCATCGCTATTCTCATTGTTGTCATGGGCACTAGTCCCATTGGTATCATCAGCGCTATTCTCATTGTTGTCATGGGCACTAGGTCCCATGGTTATCAGTGCTATTCTCATTGTTGGCATCGGCACTAGTCCCATTGGTATCATCAGTGCTATTCTCATTGTTGGCATCAGCACTAGTCCCATTGGTATCATCAGCGCTATTCTCATTGTTGTCATGGGCACTAGTCCCATTGGTATCATCAGTGCTATTCTCATTGTTGGCATCGGCACTAGTCCCATTGGTATCATCAGCGCTATTCTCATTGTTGTCATGGGCACTAGTCCCATTGGTATCATCAGTGCTATTCTCATTGTTGGCATCGGCACTAGTCCCATTGGTATCATCAGCGCTATTCTCATTGTTGTCATGGGCACTAGTCCCATGGTTATCAGCGCTATTCTCATTGTTGGCATCGGCACTAGTCCCATTGGTATCATCAGTGCTATTCTCATTGTTGGCATCGGCACTAGTCCCATTGGTATCATCAGTGCTATTCTCATTTTTGGCATCGGCACTAGTCCCATTGGTATCATCAGTGCTATTCTCATTGTTGGCATCGGCACTAGTCCCATTGGTATCATCAGCGCTATTCTCATTGTTGGCATGGGCACTAGTCCCATGGTTATCAGTGCTATTCTCATTGTTGGCATCGGCACTAGTCCCATTGGGATCATCAGTGCTATTCTCATTGTTGGCATCGGCACTGTTCCTCAGTGAAAAATCTAAGAAAGTTTCAAAGAGCAACCTGTGCCCGACAGGCACTTCAAACTTAGCAGTCTGTCAGGAAGTACATCGAAGAGCAGAGCCCTCCACCGCTGCAAGTAGCTGAACTGAATGCCCAAAGGAACATTTTGCGTGCGTGGTGTACATTTATCTGGAGTTCGCCACCAAACCTGTTACACTGTAATCAAACATTCCTCCATACATCCACGCCAAAGACAGTCAGCAGAAAACACGGGAGTTCTGCCTCACAGAAGTCCGAGGAGCGGCCTAAAGATGGGGCAGACATTTTTATACTGTGTGAACATAGTAAACATAGTGCAATGCATAATACTTCAATACTTCAACACTTTTAAAAGCAGCTGCGAAACTTATTTCAGATACTATCTGGAAAAAACCAGTGGTGCGCGCGCACCACAGAGGAGCAAGGGCGAGGGAGCGCGGCAGCGAGGCGAACGCGCGCTGCTGCGCGTGCTAGCCACCAGTGGGAATGGGAGGAGCAAAGGCGGGCCATGCGCCCGCCTTTGCCCAATCGCGTGCTGTATTTATTTTAAAAAAACATGCGAAAGCCAACAACAGCAGGCGAAACCAAAACCACACGCACGAGTGTGTGGTTAGCTTTCTAAAGCCCGTACAAGAGGTCTCGCGCTGCGCGAGCAGTGCTGCGCACTGCAACGCTAGGCGCGAGACCTAAAAACACAGCTGTTCCCCCGGATCAGGATCTTGGGCAAAGGTAACCGGTTTCTGCTGATTCCTGTAGTCAGGTGTCATACTATAAAGGTGCAACCATTGCCCAGATGCCATTTAAAAAAAATTTAACGTGACGAAACAATGAAATAGCACGGACATCGGATGTACACATTAAACCGCATATTCTGGGGTTTTTTGCCACATAATTTAGTCTGCCTTGTAGCGCAATTTGGTCCTCAAGTCCAGAGGCCCTGGTTTTAATGTTAATGTAACTATTGTACTTCAGACTAACGTTGGACTACTTATTCTAAGAAACTACCGTTTACTACTACTAAATGAAGAAATCTGCACATATTACTTACGTCTCTGTAGATTCAGTTTAGGAGAAAAGGTGTACAGGCAGCGCAATTGAAAAGCAGCAAAATACGGAAGAAATAATATGTAAAAACACTGAATTTGATGGCAAACTGGGACTTACTTGCAAGCCCAACAAGTCTGCAATTTCTTGCCTATTTAATATGCACAGACCTGACCTGTGCGTGAATTTTACTAGTACGTGGTAGAGGAACCCGAAAATAGCCTTTGGAAGCCGGAATCGGACTAGGACAGAAAACCGACCCAGGCGCCACAATAAAAGTGACCCCATTACTAAATCAGGTACTAAAAAGTGCGTCACATTCGCAAATTGAGGTAGTTTTGAACTTGCAAAGCCATGCAGCATAGGTGTGTTCAGGGCTTTAAGTGGGCCGGGTCCCGCCGCTGCTCAGCACTGGCAATTCTGAAAAGCAGGCGCCGAGACGGGTCCCTATCGGGCTCTCCATTTTTGTCCTCACCTGCAGAGTATAAAGACAATCTTAACTCGGCAGCAGTACTTCACTAGTGTTTGATGAAACTTCAAAGAGACTCGCTATAGTTATTTCACTGTCCCATCCCTCCCCACCCCTCCCCCCCAAATTTTTGTGCATCCCACTTAAAGCCCTGGGTGTGTTGCAGGGTGTGCAAGACTGCATACATTTTATGCTTGCTGCAAGCAATGTTTGAGGCAATATCAGGGAAATCGACAGTAAAGCCCAACCCACCAGACCTTAACCAGGCCCACAAACAGCCAAAAAACTGGCTGACACACTGACCTGTCAGACCAGCCCTTCTGCCACTGCCAGTTTGCCCTATATGCCAGTCCGTCGCTTCTGGAAGCCACTGCAACTGTTGGGCAGACCCAGGAGAGGCACTGGGGTGAGGTCACCTTGAACAAACCTACGATCTGGAAGGGGGGCGGGGCTCCGACGTTTGTCCAGAACTATCATAGCCATGTCAGCTTTTCAGGATGTTCAGCTGTGAGACATTAATTGAAAAGGGAACCCGCATACAAGCAGAAGAGGCCGGACATTTTAGGATGATGCCAGCCCTTGGAGGCAAGCCTTCCACCGAACCGGTTGCCCCTGTCGCTCTTGCTCCACACAGTTGCTGTGACGCACGGAAGCTAGGAGCCGATTGAAGTGCTGTGGTCTTCTCTGCAACAAGATGTTCTATTTTTAGCCCCCTGCACACAAGCCCGGAGTGGTTTACTTTCTGCTCTGCAATATTCTGATGAATGGCTGAATAATTTAGCTTGGTCGAATTAAACCTTTCGTTCCACCCTCATGAAGACGGATGAGGTCGTGCAGGACACTAGGGGCGCATCTGCTGGCAGGTAAAGTAGTGCCGCGCCCCCTCGTTTTTTAGGTCTCGCCTAGCGACGCAGCGCATGCGCTGCTCGCTTGCGAGATCTATTGTTGTCGATTTAGCTTCCGAAGTGGGGACAGGAGATGTGCACGCGCCCGGACAGGCGATGTGCACGTGTATGGCTCGCGGCGTTTGAGCACAACCCGCGCATGGCGCGCTTTCACTTTCCTAGTTACGTCCATGCCATGGCATGATTTCCTCGCGGACAGGCAATAGTTTGTCGTGGTTGTTGGTTTGCGCTGAGAAATGAATGCACAGTCTTCTCATGAGTTAACTTTAAAACCGCTTTCTTTCTAACTTTGAAAAGGTAAGGATGTTAGCGATCTTTTTTTCTTTCCGTAATTTAAAAGGGAAGCGAAACCCCTGATGTTTTTTAGGTGAAAAACAAAGCCCACATGGGAAACTCTGCGACCTACCCATAGTAAGCGCAGTCTTGGCGAAAATTAAGGGCTGGCCCTGCGAGACAATCCTCACCTTTTTTGCACACCCCAAGGTCCATAATGCACTTTTCAAATTACGAGTCTTGTCGCTGGTGTTATTACTACGTAAAGCGCATCTATACATGGCGCTCACACGCTGCATAAAAGTGTTAAAGAAATGCATACTCAATCCATGGTTCACTTTGGTTGAAATTCTCGGTCATTGACAATTGTGCAATTTCACTGAGTAACGATGGTCTTTTGGTGTTTGTGCAACAAGAAAAGCAAAAAAGTAAATATACACCCACTATTGTAAATATTTCAGGGTCTTGCATCCTGCTTTGTGCCTTGATTCCCTTGAATGCCACTAATAAAAGGATTCCAAGGGTTTCTTTCTTTTACTGTGAATCAGATTGGATGGTTTTCACCACGTGCGTACACACGCCTCATTAATTTTATTACATTTTACTGTGTGTAACCTGGCACTGTCTCAGCCTTTCATCCTTCCACGTGACGCTGATAATTTTACCATGCATTGCAAAGGAGCGCTCCTGGTTGTTATTAAGTAACAAGCATTTGCAATGCAATAGGTCTTGCATTTACGCGAGTTTAAGCTATTGGCAGTGTAAATGACAATGTGTTTTATTTGTTTTTGAAACATAAATAAAAGGCATTGTCATTTACAATGCCAATAGCTAAAATTCGCGTAAATGCGAGACCTGTTGCATTGCAAATGCTTGTTCTCATTTGCCCACCTGAAAGACACGCGCAGTCTCAAGTTCACTGATATGATGATGGCAAGATGTTAAGATTGAAGCCGATTCAGAGTAAAGAGTTAAATTCCAACGGGTTCCTCAGGGATCGAAATGTCAAATTGTGCATCTCACCTCAGTTGTTTTCTCGTGAAAACATTCGGAAGGTTAAAATCTGCTTACATTTATTGGGAGGAAACGGCACGGGAAAAGGCATAACGTGGAATTTGGGGTGGCAAAAACCGTTTCCACATATTGTGCTTCATCCCATTACGCCCTGTAAATACCTAACTTTGGTTTAATGGAATTTACTGGTTGCGATAATTACCTCACTCTTACCCCGATGTACTTGGAATCGGAGTCTAAGGTGTTTCATATTCATCTCCACCCTTCAGCAACAAGTTAGACAGCCAGGCCTCTCTAGCACTCTCATTCTCACTGGGCACCTTCAGCCAGGGTGTAGCGTAGGCCCCTGCAAGCACAGTTACAGATGGGTAGATAGCAATACCCGGGTTTCACCAAAGGGTTCCAAGTGATTTCATCAGTAGCGGCTGCTACCGGACGGGGGTGGTGTGGTGGGGTGTTCAGATAAAAATTAATGGACAAAAAAAAGCTCTTACCTTGGAACAGCCGGCTGCCGCCTCCCCTGCACCCTCTTCCTTTCTCCAGTCCGGCCAGCAGCAGGAAGCACCGGGCACACAGGCTCCCCTGAGCCAATCACAAAGCTGCAATGCAGCGTTGTGCTTAATCTGAGCGCTGTGGTTCGGCACTCAGATGGGAACAGGGAGCCAGTGCACGTTCCTCACCAGGCTGTGAAATGCAGCCTGGTGGGGAACATGTAAAGTGCGCATGAACTGTTTGGTCAGCCCAAGAGGGCCGGCCAAACAGTTCATGCGCACTTAGGGAGTGCAAACCACTCCTCCCCTGCTCTGGCCAGCCCCGCCCGCCCCACATTGAACAAGGCCACTAACTGCATGCAATAGGAAAAATAAAATGATGATAATGATACGTTATTGTCATTTTATTTTTCCCTTTCGCGCAGTGGGGCAATGCTCCTCCGCCTTAGCAGAGGAGCCGCCACTGGATTTCATGGACATTGAGAGCAAAACTGGAGTTCTCTACGTTGTCACTTTGGCCTCCCGTCTCCCAATATGCAAAAATCCCTGTTATTGGCATCTGCACAACTACAATTTTATGTTGATATTAACCCTATCCTAACCATAAGCAACCACAGCAGGTTGATCGCATGGATCAGCTGTGCAGGAAAGAGGCATCAAGGGAAAAGTTGCACTAAAATTCACTTTTTCACCGAAGTCCTACCTCTCTCAAGCACTCTCTCTCACTACCTCCCTCAAGTGTCCAATTCCTTACCCCTAACTGGCGTCTTGACACCGACCCAAAAACACTGCCTGGCATCCTGCTACCCTCTCCACAGCCTTTTGGGATTTCCTGCCTCGCACCTGGACGCGGAAGGCCTTTGTTCCCTCTCAATACTATGCCAAAGAGCTTTGCTTGAGTCTCTGGAGAGATGGAGGAAGCAGGAGAAGTCCAGGTCAGCGGCCGAGTCCATCTGTGAGCCCACAGCGGTAAAAAAGACTAGTTCTGCTTTTCACTACTGTTAAAAGCATCGAACACCAAATTTAAAATCCGGTATTTATACTAAAGGCTTTCCATGGACACTGTAAACAAAGTATATAATTGCAGATCAATCAATCAATCAGGATTTATAAAGCACGGCTTATCACCCGATAAGTTATCCAGGTGCTTGCTGGCCCCGAAGGCTTATTTGAACAGCCAGGTCTTGAGGGTCATTCGGAATTCCGGAAGTGAGGAATTGGTCCGAAGGTGCGAGGGGAGGCTGTTCCAGTTCTTTACTGCGATGTGGGAGAAGAAGTGTCATCCGCTTGAGCTTCGGTAGATGCGAGGAATATGGCAAGTAAAAGGGATGGGTAACCATTGATAACAGGGCTGATTTCCACAACGGTTTCCAAGTGACCGTGGAGAGAACATATTAGCTGGGTAGCTCTGAATAGTGGGGATCTTCTGGAACAGGAAAGAGTTCTGAGTAAAATCAAACAGAGAAAAAGAGTGAAGCGGAGCTTGAGCGGTCTATGATGTGTCTCAAAACCAGAGAGGAAAAAAAAAGTCCCTTTTTTCAGTTACCCATCTAGAATTTTGTTATGTACATCTTCTTAAAATCCTCTTCCCCGCTTAGATAAGCCATGCAGAGGGAGAGGAGTAAAGGGAGGAAATCCACAACATGCCTCACGTGCCTCAGCGCAGAACCCCAGCTAAGTACATGAAAAATAACATCTACCTGGTGTCCTGCCACCCACACCTACCGCCCACAGGCCATCTTGCCACTCCCACGCTCACCTAAAATATATACTTGGCATCCTGCCACAATCCAACACTGCACTCAACATTCACCCCTTCCGCCCCAAACGAAAAATAGAAGACAAAATAAAGCACCTGGCACCCTGCCAACTCTTTAGTCCCGCCCCCTGTCCACTCAGCTCCTTTGACAAGAGCTCTCAAGACACACAGATCATCATGCCAAGAGGGATACAATTGTTTCTTGTGCTTGGTTCTAGGAATCTTTAATGGGATATAGAGCGGATGAAGAGGCTGGGGAGACTGCCAAGGTCACCAGGGTAGCCGAAGGGTCTGTATTGTAGTAATTAGCGCCAGGGATCTGTGTGCACAGTTCATCTATGTGGATTCTTCCACCACGTATGTGATGATATCAATATTAGTGTTTGCAGTCTGCCTGTTTTTTTGACTACTTGAGAAGTCAAATTGGCAGGCGGTGGAAAGAGATCAGGTGGCAGCCAGCCATTGAGAGAGTAGAGAGGTCATGTCAGAAGGTGTGGGCGATGCTTAATTGCAAAAGAATGAGTGCCGATGCCCAAAGCTCTGGCCAGAGCCTGCAGCCAGTGCCATTAAAGATTGTGATGCTAAATACCAAGACTGGTAGTCTTAAATCCATCTCATGCCACTTTAACTCGCTAAGAGACATTGCAGCCCCTTATTCTCACTCCTTCAATCAATCAGCACCTTGAGACCCTTACGGTTGGGGTGAGTAGTCGCGCTTTATAAGTAGCCTGATTGATTGATTCAATCAATAGATTTGTATAGCGCTTCTCGTTACCTGTGAGGGTAACTTTGTGACAGTTTTTCCTTTTTTCTCTTCCTCTAGATTTCTGCTCTGGGTTTTTTTACCCTCTCTCAGTATCGGTAAATGTCTGATGTGGAAAAATAAGTGCTGGTCCTCAAAAATAAGTACTGGTGGCCCCCACCGGCTTAAATTAGGCACTGGCTGTGGGGAAGAAAGGCCTTGGGGAGAAAGATGTAACTTGGGATGGACGTCAGACAAGAATGGGACTGGCTGACAATAACGGGACCCAAGCACGCATCACAAGAGTTGAGTGAGAAGGTTCTAAATTTCAATATTTCAACATGTTCTCACCTGTGCCAGCGTATGAGCAATAAAGGGGCACATGGCCCATGCACTATCTGTTTATATTCATTTACGAGAAAATAAAGAAGAACCATGCTGTTTGTTTTGGTCTCCAGGATCAAGGGGAGATGCAGTCCTAGAGCGTCCAGGATCTGCCATGCCTCAAAAACCCAGCACAATATGTACTCAGTGCGTATGAATTCAACACAACTGAACATTACATTAAATTACTACCAACACATTATGGCCATCATCAACAAACTGCGTTAACAAGCATGCTACACGCTCATAAATTGTCATTAGAGAAGTAGAACATTTACTAATATAGAAAATCCTGAACAAATAATGTGATTGTATGCAAAGTCAGCAGATATTTTAGTGTCTGTAGTCCCGCCTTCCTAACAAGATGAATTTTAACTGTAATGCAGATTAAGACTTGTTTTTTAAAGTCTATTCTTATTGCCATGGTGAGAGGTGAGTGGGCCCAATTTATCTGGTTTGTACAATGAGGCTACGTGGTTCTGCCACTGTGACCACAATGCAAGGAGGGCATGATCACAGATGACCTGACAGTGAAGGAACCCCGGCAAAAGACCATACAAGCGGTGAATTGCAGTATATAAAATGCTTACAATGTAATATGGCTAGTGAGGAGCTTTGTATAGAACCTTTATAAATGAGTTTCCATCCTATAGGCAGAGCCTTTTGATAAATCTTCATTAGTGGTAGTAGACATAGTTTAACTTTGAATGTTCCTTGGACAAAAAGTACAACAGCATTCTTTGGCCTCAGGGTTAGAAAGTGAAGAAGTCATTCTTCAAAATAAGCTTCATATGAAACTCCTGTTCCTTGCAGAAGTCATTGCACTTGAGTGGCCGCGCACACCCCGCCTACGTGAAGCAGCCAACGTACCAGCTAGCTGTGAAGGTCACTTAGCAGGCTTAACAACTGCGATGCTCATGATAAAAGATCTCTGGGAAGACCTGCACACATTAGATGGATGAGGTGAAGTGTGAGGCGGTGCCATTTCAGAATTAAAGAGCCAATCGTACACCACCGCCGGCCGTTCCAGTTTCACGGCTCCTGACCTTTTTCCTCGGCTGAGTTCTTCATGATCATCTTTCCCTGCTGCAGTTCAGCTGACGCAAGAGACACTGCGGGGTTGGGAAATTGCAATAACCTTAATTTTCAGCCTGGAGGTGTTGCACTGCGCCCTGTATGTGCTCCAAAGCACATCTCCCATCATTAGAACTAAGTGTTGTTACATACAATAACCTGTAACTCTAACCACAAATAAACATGGGCAAAGACAATAGGTCTGGTAATGTCTGCAAGCATTTTGACTTGGTCAATGATTGTTTTTTTCATGGGTTTTGTAAAATTGATTTGTTTGGGGAGTTGCCAGACTCCTTGCCAATAATAAATAAAAAAAGAATTGGCTAAAAGGTAAAAAAGAATTCTGGTCTCAGTAAGCATACATTACCACAATAGTCCCTACAATGAACAGAACTGCTTTGTGTGTGGATGTGCTCCTTGTGAAAGAGCAGAACGGTTTCACTGACAGTGAATTTATCAATGGCTGGAGTGCGCTGACCCATTGCCCCAGTATGCAATATATATATATTTTGCCTACTGGCGGTCACCAGTAGGTAGTTATAATTATGACCTAGTTTACATATGAAAAGTGTTTTTTGTCTTCCTGATACCTTTACCACCATTTGACAAATCTTCACAAAATTTTCAAAGGCAATCTGCCACTCATTTCAGCTGCTGTCCGGAAAGTTTCGGCGTGATTCGTTAAGTGGGGGCCGAGAAAAAGGGGGGGGTCCCAAAACGCGTTTTCTACATGCAATTTCCCAAAGGGATTTTAAACACGACTACAGCCCAAACCGCTGAACGAAATTACACCGTATTTGGCAGAAAGCTAGACCTTGGTCCAGAAAGAGTGCTTTTTGTAATCTGGTGTAAATCTGTTCATTAGTCTTGGAGTTTTTTAAAGGAAAAAATATTTATGTATAGCTAGAGATGAGGATCCACCGTGGATCCATGCGTCAACAGCAATGCTGTGGTTGGCTGGCTGCAACCGGAGAGAAAAGGTGCGGACGCCATTTTGTGGATTGGGACATAGTTCCCGGTGGGTAAATAAAATCTAAAAAGGATATAATGGGTCAGGATAGAGGTATCCTGACCCCATGGGACTGATGGAGGGGTCTCTGAGAAACCCCTCATGGGCAAGAAATTGCCCAAAAATGTTTTGTTTATGGGCTTGCGAGGATTCCCGGATCCACAGCGGCACTCAGCGTGGCCCCCGTGTGTATCAACAGTTCAAGACCCCAATATAAAAAAATACACCCACTCATACGCACCCTCACACAACCACTCACACCCACTCAGACACCCATACAATCACACCCACTCACATACCCATACAGACACACAGACACCCTCTCACAAACCCATACAGTCACTGATATAGCCACTCACAGCCAGAGAACCACTCACACACCCATACAGACACTCACACACCGCCCTGTGTGAATACACAACAGATCAGCGGATCCGGATCCCAATTAAAAAAAAATACACCCACTCACAGACAGACTCACACACCCATACAGTCACTGATACATCCACTCATAGACCCAGAGAACCACTCACACACCCACTCACAGACTCACACAGGCACTCACACACCCATGCAGGCACTCGCACACCATCCCCCGTGTGAATCTGCAACATATCTGTAGATCCAGATCCAAATTTTTAAAAAAACACACACACACCCTCTCGCACCTCCTCACACATCCATACACCCACTCATACACCTATTGTCACTCACACACCCATACAGTCAGTGAACCATCCACTCACAGACCCAGAGAACCACTCACACACCCACTCTCAGACCCACACAGTCACTCACAGTCACTCACACACACACACACCCAATACAGACCCCATCACACCACCCCTGAATCAGCGGAACCAGATACCAAATTTAAAAATAAATACACCCTCTCACAGCCCACTCTCACACCCCACACAATCACTCTCACACCCCACACAACCACTCACACATCCATACATCCATCCATTCATACACCCATACAGTTACTGATACATCCAATCAGAGTCCCAGAAAATCACCGCCCCATGTGAATCCGCGACGGATACGTGGATCCAGAGCTCAATTAAAAAAACACATACACCCACTCAAAGACCCACCCATACTCTCTCTCTCACATCCACACAAGCACTGACACACCCACTTACACATCCATACACCCACTCACACACCATACACTCACTCACACATCCACACAGAGACCCAGAGAACCACTCACAGACCCACTCACATACCCATACAGGCACTTACACACCCACTCACAGACCCACACAGCCACTCACACATGTACTCGGCCAGTCACACATGCACTGACACACCCACCACACAATCAAGCATCCATTTACATACCCACACAACCACTCGCGCATCCAGGTTACAGGGACGTTATAGTTAGGAAATAGAATGAAAAAAACTTAGAAATTCAGTAAAAACCAAATGTTACAAGGACATTATAGGGTATATCCTTCAAGGCTCTTGGCTAAAACCAGACCTTAAATAATTTTTATTTTTAAAAAAGCATTCAACTCTAATAGCAACAGGTACTCCTGTTAAAAAAGCAGGTGGCAGGTAGACGTGTGTAAGAGAAAGATACTGTGCCAATCATTTTCAGCCACAGGTGTGCATTGTTTATTAAAAAAGTACTAACGATTTGGAAAAACAGTCCTGAACTTCTAATAGCAAACATGTTAAAAACACTGAATCACACAAGGTTGTGTTACGGGCTAATCGGAATCACATTACTAAAAACATTCACCACGGGCGGAGGAGTTTCAGTTGCACAAGTTCCATTTGTTTTAGGGTACTTGCAACACCCTCTTTGAGTACCTCAACACCCTAATGACCTATAAAGATTAGCTGGTAGCAAGCCCAGACTCTAGACCCCTTGAAGCAAAACTGACTACAGAGCCACTGGGCCATAAAGGGATCTCCAGGCTTTATAGATTGATTGTAGATTTGCCAGATCCATTCACGGAGGTCTGTGCTGCATGGGAGCAAGACATGGGCTAGACAGGAGATGATGAAGGCAAGAAGCCAAGATGGCTGCCCGTGTATTGCCTAAGCCCTCCAATCACAAACTGGTCCAATTCAATTACTTCCACAGAATTTACTCCAGCGCCGTTAGACTGTGGAAAATGGGCAGAGTAAATACACTGGGGTGCCCATGCTGTGTGGAGGTGTTTACATTTTTTCGCATCATATGTAAGTGTTCACTCATCCATGGATACTGGCAGATGATACAGGACACCTTAATGAGGATCATAGGCACCCCATCCGAGCCAGATCCCAAAGTGGCACTACTGGGAATAATGGAGGGGTGGGCGACCTCGAGACGCAAGAGAACACTGGCCGGCTTTAATTCTTGTCTGCTAAGAGAGACATTACCTGCTGATGGCGGAAGGAAACCCCTCCATCTGTTGATGATTGAGTGGAAAAGAGGAATTGACTATTGTGCCATGGCAGAAAAAATGGTGCATAAATGGAGGACTTGTGCAGCAGAACACGAGAGATTATTATGTCCTTGTCTATCCAGTTTAGACTATCTTTAATAATTGAAAGGGGTTTCTTATTGCTTGCTTCCATGGTGACACCCTAAAATTTCAAAGCGGCTGTATTATAGTTCAGATTTGGTGCAGGTCCCCCACTGACTGTTGAGTACTATGTTGGAAAATGTAATAGCAATATTTATTTTAAAAAACAGATTCACTGTGGAAAGCTATGGAGCACGTATAATGCACTTTTTAAAAGCAGGCCAGTTTTGATTCGCCATTAAGCCACTCATTCTTTTGAACTTTGGGTGGGATTTTCCAGTTCCTGGCATGGCCAGTTCTCTGGCTCGTCTATTCCTGCCCTTTCCTCCCCCAGACGCCGCCCTTGCTACCCCTGGTCTCAGAGTTCATGAACAGGGGCAAGCACAGATGATAAATATCTATCCACCATCTTTGCTTTTTGAGAGTTTCAAGTTCTTCTTCCATTCGCTCCTGAGCAGCAATTAAGAGGCTGCTGAGGGGCTAACGTGGTAAATTCTATAAGGTTGTTTGGGTCATAGCGGGCATGACTTCATGTCCACTATCGCGACATCTGGTGAATCTATATTTGTATGAAAGCGTAGAGGTGCCAAACTCATCAGTAGCAGGATACCGTTGAGAAGGAGAAGGGGAGCGCACAGTGGCATTGGCTAGCATCTGCAACATATTTATTTGTTTTATAATGCGCATGAATCTCCCCCAAAGGGATATCTCGGCGCAGCAGGAACAAAAACGTCGGCAAAGCCTAGAAGTTAAAATAGTTCCGCCTTTAATAGTGTAGGGGAAGTTTATTCCAAAGATGAGGGGCCAGGAATGTGAAAGCGCGGCCTCTTGAGCGGAACATAGGGAAAACTAAGCAATTGATTAAAAAACAAAAAGGCTTTCTCATCTAGAGGTCTACTAACCTGGATAATCACACTAAAAAGAAGACCTAGTTATCTTCATCTGATCGTTTCAAAGATTCACTAAAGCCTTACTACGGTCAAACCAATGTTCGAAATAATGGTATTGACACTAAAAATATCCTCCACGTGCTTCAATTTGGTGACTCTTAACGAGTCAGTTTCAACAGGTGTTTCTTTTCCCATTTAGCACATGTGCAATAAAGGGGGTGGGTAGTTTCATAAATGACATCAAGCTACCCAAACTGCACAGATATTTGTGTGGTAGCCTCTGAAGCTATGCACATTTAGGAATGAGGTGGAGCACAAGGTTTGTCAGGATGCCAGCCGAGACAGCTTTGGTGACATTGCCTCCTGCAGACATTTTCAGTACAAGGTTCTGGTCACCGGACTAAGGTTTCATACTTCAAGCTTCAGTTGAAAAAATGTCACTGGAAGACTGTAAGCAATAGCTAATAAAGATATATTGGCCAATTTATAATACATCGACCCATCAGAATTGGCACTGATAACTGAAGCGGCGTGGGCATAAGGGTTGCTAACGGGATGTGATTAGAGAAGCCCAAAACTGCTTCTTTCTGTCTCTTAAAAGTACCAAAATGCACAGTGTCCATAAAAGTGTCCCTAAAAGGCGAGAATATGTGGCCTAAGGGACAGAGCTGTGGACTTTGAAACTGGGGAACCAAGTTCGCGTCCCGGTGTCAGCTCATCATCCTGTGATTATGGGAAAATCACTTCATCTCCGGTGCCTAAAACACATGAATCTTACCTTGTGTAATGTAATTTGGTGCACATGTAAAGCGCTCCAATGTACTTGGCCGAGTAAGCACTATAGAAAAAAATACTGAAAAGAAAAATAACAGGAATTTTTCTTTTGGGGCAGCTTATACCACTTCTAAGCAGTTCTTGGTCTGGTGACAGGGGATTCTGGACACAGTTGACACATGCCCTCCTATCAGCCGGACTGGACAAGCCACCCCTGCATAGAGAGACTGGAGGCAAACATTTGGCGAGCACAATGAGGTTCGACCAGAAAACCAATGTTTTCACCATCCACTTAGCAGGCCAGAGCTCGTATCCGCAAAGGCGACATTGTGACACTCTACAAAACACCCGAAATACCTCAATAAACATTTCCAACGCATTGGTTGCACAATATCAAGAGTAAACATCGTTGAAGGGCCCATACTTGGGCCTACCAGGGCTTTCAGCAGTAGGACTAAGGCCATACATATTGCCAGGAAATGGCGTGTCACTGCAAAATATCTTTCAACTATGGCAAATTAATTCACCGCAAAAGCTGCTCGCCAAATTCACTTTACCAAATTAATCACAAAACGTTTTTGCACAAAAATTTAATTGAAAAATAGTCGTGTTAGGAGTTAAGCAAACTTTAACGATGCTCTAGGGGGAAAACCAAACAAACTGTGGGCAGAGGTTGAAGGAGAACAACATCCATATTCAACTATTAATACATCCTTCATCGAGCATCACCCCTCCCTTTGTCAAAGTAGACAATGCCCACTGTTTGTATCTATACGACACTGTACATGGCACAGGTCTTTCTTTTTACACAGCAAACATAACCCACTCAAACGCTTTTCATAAAATGTTATGGGTTCCTCGCCTCCATTGGGTATATATATTTTTTTATTAGGCCTCAATAACTAATTCAAACCGGAAACACTAGTTTTTTCTTACTCCTAAGTATTACTGTAGGGTACTCGTTTCTATCACTGGAGTGTGCCCACTCCACTCCGCTCTCTTTGCAATACCATACTCAGCAGGCCCGTCATGAGACACCCAGTTTCATATTTACTATTTATGGCACTGCCTTGCATGCTTAAAAGGAACCGATTGTAGGTCGTCCAATAAGTTCCGATCAAAGAACCCGAACAGACCTGTGATAAGATGGCGGAACCCAAAGGAAATGACTTATTTAACATAAAACGACCAAAGAGAAAAGTTATCTGTTCTAGATGGTCGCAACATGAGAAAGACGACTGTTCTGGTCCCTGTTCGGGCAGAAGTGTACTTATAGTAACATATGTTTTAAAAGCTAACCACTGAAAAAATGTTTAACAGGACTGCTTGATAGCAGGCAGGTGTACTCGGAACAGGTACGTGAACTCTTTTTAGTTGTAATGTACAAAATAAAGTATTATTGGTGCAAAGAGAATGCACTATTGGCTTAGGATTACTGCAACCTGAAGGCCTGGTTCAAACACACAAGGATAACAACAAAAAAAAGAATCAAGTATTGACTCACCAGTCCAAGCACTGAAGTGCCCTTTATTATGCGGATGTGCGCGTTATCAGACATAAAACCATCACTCACAGTGAAGAGGGCCAAGGGCTGAAATGGGCCAACTCGCCCCTGTATGCTGTGGTGGGCGGGGCAAAACGTGAACACACAAATCAACGAAGAGCCCCTCTTTCTATGGATGCAATTTTTAAGTGTGATTTTTTAATTACAGGATTCTGGCAACAGCTAAAATTGTCTCTAGGCCAAACAGTAAAAAAAGTCACATTTAAACGAGTATCAATTAATATGTTAAGGGTGGCGGGTGCGATCCAATCTCTCTTGCTATAAATGGGGTTCAGGGCAAAGCTCCCCTTCACTGCAGCTTCTGAAGGCTGTTCTTATGATGTGCAGAGATCCCGCTGACAGTAGTAAATTGAAGCAGGGTAACACATCTTTATTCATTTATTTATTTGGAATTTTCAAGTACGTTGTGCATAACGTAAGATGAGGAAACAACCAAGTTAGATCAGACGGAAAGGAGGTAGTGGGGAGAAGCCCTCAGATCAGGTAAGGTAGGTGCCCCCAGCTGATATTCTGTGATAACCACCCCAGCAGGTATGGCCTTTCTCTTAGAACAAGAGTCTTACCAGTTTAGTTTAGTTTACTGGAGTCTCGTGAAGCACAGGTGATTCATTTAGGATCAAGACGAAGTCGAGGACACTGCCCAGCAGAGGGCTTTTAAGGCATGGGCAAAGTGGGCAATTGCCCAGGGCACCCCCCCGAAGAGTAATCTTTATCTCTCTGTAGCTCACCTTTATCTATTTCTATAGCTGAATCACTCTTCTTCTCTTCTTTCTGCCTACCTCTACCTCGGTCTCTCTTTGCCTAGTCCTCTTAAGGATTTTTGGGGCCCTCGGAAAGACATATTTCAGCTTTTGTGTGAAACCCATTTCTGAACGTTTGGCATCATGCGGACTAAAATTAGTTAAAAAGTGGGTAATAAAACTCATAGTTGCTACGAACATGGGGCCCCAAAATCTTTAAGACGACGCTGCAACCCAGTCTAGCGTCTAGTACCCTATTTTTTCCAGGTTTCGTTCCGTTGAACAAGTGCTGTTGGATTAAGTTGGCAGTGGAGGTTTCTGGCAAGATTACAAAGTGGGGCAAGTTTCTGCAGTTATTTAAAAAAAAAAAAAAAAAATCCCCATTAGGCTTTGTGAACAGTACACAGAATCTAGCATTTGATCCTGGCACCCACTAGATAATGTACAGAATCTAGCGTTTGATCCTGACATCCACTTGCATCCATAGCTCTGTGGCCGGTTGTTTCTGTTCCCACGTACAAAGTTGGTGTGCCCTTTCGGCCACAAATGAGGGCACTAGGGCGGCTTTGCACTGACTTGTGAACTAAAGAACAAGTGCGTTTCTTAACACGGTCAACCAACAAGGCAGACCTGAAAAAATGCCAATCATGCCAGAAAACATAGCTTTGCAATCTTTTCTAGCAGCTTATGCCGATTATTTGGGGCTCTGGAGGATGGATTACGTTTTAAATCCAACACAGGAACCGGAAAGAAAACTCTAGGCTGGAGCCACGCCTGACTATGCAAAGAACTACTGAATTATGTAACTCAAACAGCAGACTCCAGCGCGCACTTCCGGCCAGATGTCCCTTTTGATCAAGCCCCTTGTGTCATTGAAACATAACGCACAGCAGCAGATGGCGTGGCACTTTGGGCCAAAACACAAGCCCACGCACGTAGCTGTGCATTTCAGAGCTTTGTTCACTTTCATATGAAAGCAGACAGGCGAGTGTGCAACTGCGTCATGCGAGCATTTGGACCGAGCCCATGCTTTCGTTGTTGTGGTGCATTTCCTGAAAAACTGCCTTACTACAGTTGAAATTATGAATGTTTAATTACAAGCTACAGAATAATTATGTCTGGCAGCGGGAAGGCAGTGTGTCACGTGGCCTGCGTTAACATGCAAGGAGAGAAAGAACAGTTTGGTTACCCAAATGTTGGAGTAAGAAGGCAGGATCTTCACACAGGACCCTGGAGCCAGGAAGGGAGGAGATAAGTTCTTTGTTTCTTGTTAGGCCATTAGGTTGCAGCAACAGCTGGTAGGCCCTGTCAGGGTTCAATTCTTTCTCAAATTGTTCCTATCTCCCAGGTTCCATCCACACCACACACCAGCGTTCTAGCAGAACACTCGAATGTTGAGCGCTCCATTGAAAACAATGGAATGCTCTGGGCTTCTAATGGCCGGTAGAAGCCCGGAGCATCAACATTCCAATGATTGTTCACAGCAACAGGCCTTTGCCTCATAGAGCTTGAGGAGATTTCAACCCCTTCAAGTCCGTGAGACAAATTGCCCCCTCTAGGGGCAGAATGTTGTAACAGCCTTAGAGCCCTGCATAGCCGGATTTACTGGCCATTAAAGCCAAAAGCTCGGGCCTTTAATGATGAAGCAGGCCTTTAATGGCCAGTAGAGCCCGCTACGGCGGGCTCTAAGGCTATAGAACATCATTCACTGTAAGTATTTTAGGCACCAGCTCACACATACAGAGGATGTGTGTACAAGGGATACCAACTTCCTGTGAAAACATTCTGCAGAAGGAGAGGTCATGGACGTTATTTCACCAAAATGCCAGGGGTAGCGGAAGTGACATCACACGCCATTTGACCTTTACTTTGACTCCCACACACTTTTTCACACATAAACACACTCACCCGCAAATATGCATACAACATACATTTAACAGCATTTTTTACTTACCTTAGCTTCCAGATAGGGTCATATCCCAGCTAACGGACTTCACTTTTTATTACACTAATAGTGAATATTATTATTCACTATTTGTATAATAAAAAAAATGGACAGAAACCAGGCAAGTGAAGCTCCAACCAGCGTCCATTAGAAAGAGCTGCCCTTGTTTTCCAGTCACTGGTTTTGCCTCCTCTGATGCCAGGGGTCGTAAAAGCAGTGCCAGGGGCTGGCGACGCCTAAGTGACATCCATGGGAGAGGTTTATGAGCTGGTTGTATGGATGCCCCTACAACTGCTATGGCTGCACTTAAAACTGCATCATCACAAAAGGTTGTTTTCTTGTAATAACTTACTGAACACCAGTAAATGCCTTTTGGTTGGTTCAGTCCAGCAAAGAGGTTAAGTGATAACAAGGAGAAAAATCTGCAAAATGTAGGAACTATTCCGAAGGAACTGACTGTGCACACTAAGGGGGCTAATTAGGCGCTCTAAACGCGACAGCATATTAAACAGTCAGCAATAGTGACAAATCCGTCCAATAGTTTTTTAGATATTGGAGGTTGAAAAAGGTGTTAGGCAGTGTTAAAAGGGTGAATGCTGTTTATTTCATCTTGCCAGTTGAATTTGCAAATAATGAATCCATGTATTCTATCAATTACACTAGAATTTTTCTTGAGACATGATTGACTGATGAAGAGCTTGACCTTTTTTCCCCCTTCATATTGTAATTTGAGAACTTCTCATTTTGGTCAAAATTCCCAGAGAAAAGGGAAAGGATGATGACTGGTTCTAAAAACCAGGGCGAGTAGCTATGAACACAAAGGCATAGAAAATGTGTGAGTGAAAAAATGCTTAAAAAAATGCACCTATCATGAGTTAAATTAGATTTTTTTCTGAAATTCACAAGCACATGCCCACCTTTTGTTGAATTCAGAAATTGTTAGCAATTTGCAAATTTTAGGAGATAAGAAGAAAGATTACAGACAAGTGGTACTGATGTAAGACAGTTTAAAAGAGCGAGGGTGCACCCAGAAAAGCACAGAACATTAACTGGTTGAAGAATTAGAGCACAGTTTCATGGACAACGAGCTCATAAAATACCTAAAAATGTAGGAACATGGATTCGAGAATATATGGAAATTGGCAAAGTTTAATAAGAAAAAAAAAAAAAGGGTAACGTCATGACAGTAGTTGCCACAGAGAATTGAGGGGTGTTGTACAAAACTGAAGGACGTGCACGTGGGGAGGGGGGGCGGGAGTAGATAAACTTGAATGTGGAAGTCTTGCATTTTTAACCATTTTAGTGGGGGAGGGGGATACTGACCTGGCTCGCGGTTTAGAACCCAGATTGGAGCCCGCCCATTTTCTAAAACAACGAAATCAGCCAGATAGATCCAACCCTGCCTATGGTTTTAACATGCCGGAGCTAGGTTTGAAATTGCCTGTGCTGTTTAAAAAATATTGTGGAATGCTCCTTACATACTGTTAAGATGCATGCTTTTTTATGCAGGTAATTCTGGTCCTAGCCGGCGGCCATTTTATTTAGAGAATATCGAGAAGGGCTTTTACTGATAGCATCAGAAAGGCGAGGCGGTGGATGTTGCTAGCATAGGGTTTTTGTTTGTATTTTCAACCAGGAAGTGCGATTCTGAATTAAGCAAATAGGGTTAGTGATGTAGGGCTTGTTCCACCTTACGTGCCCACAATCACATTCATGGAGTGTGAACAAGTGCCTTCTTCATATTGAGATTTACTGATCCCAAAAGCCCTCGAGCAAGAACTTCTGCCTGATCACCGGACCATAATTATCTTCTACATCTCACTGTCCTCCGTAACATCTTCCCAAATAAAATGGCATTCTTCCATCATTCATTCCAGCCCATGAATTACACTATCACTGCCCCAGGGTGGTTTCCATTGAGAGCCAGGTGCTATATCTTTATTGCCTAGGTCAGATCATTCACTGCCACTGAGGGACCTCTTAGATCCTCATAACTATACTATTATGCCTGGATGCTCCAGAAACCAGCCGGCTTAGTCCCAACCTGTAGCCCCTGTGTTAACTCGACAAATTCCCTGGCTTTCAGCCAGTCAGGGGAGGTTCTCTGGATACCTATATGGTGGAGACGTTGAATCAGGATGGAATGTGAGACTGTATCAAATGCCGCTGACCGGTCAAAAAGTACCAGCATTGCTGAGGTTTCGGCGTCCAGCGATTGCCTAATTGAATCTACTGCTGCTAGCAAGGCAGTTTCTGTACTATGGGAGGCTCAGAAGCATGACTGAGAGACATCCAAGAGATCGTCTCCAAATAAGATGTTTATCAACCTAGGACTCAAGAACTTTGCCCATCAGAGGAAGAAGCAATATAGGGCGATAGTTGGCCGACTCCTTTGGATCTGCGTTGGACTTTACGATGGGAGTGACATGGGCAGATGTCCTTTCTCGGGGCACAGCATCTAAGGTCAAAGATTGATTACACAATGATGTGATAATGGGAGAGTGGAAATTAAATGTGGAGGACAGAGATTGGAGGGAGAGACAGATTTGGCTTCAACTAACAAATCTAATAACTGAGTTTGGGAGAATGGCTCAAACCTTTCAAGCACTGCCAAAGGGTAGCGGGGAGTGGGTGGAAGAATTATAGGGCTTGTGTTAGTAGGAGGTGTAGCATTGATAGGAAAATGCCGATAGACGTTTTTGATTTTTGTTTCAAAGTGGATTGTCAATGTATTGCATAGTGTCCGAGATGCAGGAATGGGTGAAGAACATGCAAGAGGTCTAGTGAATTCATTAAGAACTGCGAATACTTTTTTTGTGGAGTTTCCTGCTAGATCAATCCTATTGATGGTATATTGTCTGCGTGCTGTCCCGATTTTGTTGTGCTAGGCACCTAGTGCTAGTTTGTTTTGTCGGTATCGGATTTTGAAGCCCTCCATTTTTGTTCCACATTTCTGCAGCTTGATTTGACAAACCCTTAATTGAGCTGTGTTTCCCAGAGGGCATGATGTCTACTGGATTTGGTGATATGTTGTTTATATGGAACTACTTTGTCTAAAGCCTGGGAGAGGGACTCTTGGAACAAAGCTAATGCGGAATTTATATCCTGCCCATTATCTAAATTAGGTGCACAGAAAGCAGAATTGAAGGACTCAAGGGTGACCTGACTCCATGGTCTTGATCGAGCAATATTCAGTTTTGGGCTTAGAAAGGAGGACCCTAGTAGGGATCAGGAAACTAATGAGAAAATGGTCAGTCAAAGTTAAAGGTTCTGGAGTGTCAGTCTGAAACAGTCTTGAATTATAAAAAATGAGGTCCAATGTATGACCGGCCAAATGAGTAGGCCCAGTAACTGTAAGGAATAGGCCTATCATTTCAGGATCACATTGTAGGAGCGATACGTCAGGGTTGGTAGCTATTTCTGCGTGGTAGTTGAAATCCCCTACCAGGAGCAAATACTCCATGGGTAGTACATGAGGTGCTAGATGTTCTGCCAGTTTATGGCTGAAGTCTTTCTTGGAGCCAGGGGGGCGATAGACTAGCGCGCCTTTCCATATGTCACCATGGGAAGATTCCAGCTTAAAGATAGCTATTCTTAGAGAATCAATCAGCTCAACTTTAAAGGGGTCCAGGAAAGCAACGGCTACTCCTCCTCTCGTCTTGGATTCCCTGATGCGCCTAACCAGCTTGTAGTTGTTGGGAAACGCTACAGGAATACAAGGGAAGGCTAACAAATGCAGCCAGGTTTCAGTAACAAAGCAGATATCTGGTTGCACAGATGTAAGTGAATCCCACATTTCCATCACATGTTTGGGGATAGACCTTCGGTACAAAAAGGACTCTACTGTAATGAAAGTTCTGTGTTGAGGTTCCACAGGTGGGTCATTTATAATGTCATTGACTCTAGAGGAAGGTGTTTTTAAGCTTCATGGCTTGATACAATCGGAGATAGAGCTCCCACTATTGCTGAATGGCAACGCTGCTTGTGCAACAGAGCAGGAGAATCTACATTTATAACACAAGAATGGCCCTTCCAAGCGCCATAGGAGTTGTGGAACGAAATGTAGGCAGTTAGTCCTGAGTTTCATAAAGGTCTTCACTATTGTAGCGCCTTATAGAGGGGAAGCTGACCTCAGTGGGAGCAGATGCAGGATTTCTGGTGCCTGTTGACATTCGGGCACGGACAGGCGCAGACTGGCTTGCCTTTGGCGTGCCCTCTGCACACTGGTGCCAAGCTGTCAATTTTTGTCAATTTGAGGGGAAAAAACTAGACTACAACCGTTCTACAATGACGGTCGCCGCCGAACTAGCTGAACAAACTAAAGTCCTCAGCTCCCTCTGCACAATCGGTGAGCCGTGGCGGACTGGGGAGCTCAGAACGAGCAATGTAGTAGGAAGCAGGTAAGGCATAAAATAAGGTGCAGCATAATCATATTTCAGATCAAGTTTTAAAACCAGTTTAAGATACAGGTAAAATCATGCACATATTAGTTACAACAAAACTGCCGTTTGAGGACTAGCCTGTCCGCTGTGCATTGGGGGCCAGGCTGTCAATTGATGTCAATTTGAGGGAAAACACCCAGACAACAACAGTCCTAAAATAGCTATTTCTGTGGTCTAGCTTAACAAACTAAAGCCCCCAGCTCCCTTCGCACAGTTGCCGAGTGTTGGCTGACCAGGAAGCACAGAACGTGCAATGTAGTAGGAAGCAGGTAAGGTATAAAATAAAGTGCAGCATAAGCATATTTCAGATCAAGTTTTAAAACCAGTTTAAGATACAGGTAAAATCATGCACATATTAGTTACAACAAACTTGCCGCTTCCCGATTAGCCTATATGCAATACCATGAGCACATCTATCGCATACGTTTGCACATTCCACCTCCAGGTACAAGCAAAGTCAACATATTAAATAATGATGGTGGGTATGCTGAAGGTAAGTGTGCTTCAAGACATACTTAAATGTAGCAACAAGTTCACCACAGTATGTTGGGAGTGCATCTCCGGACCTTACGCATAACATCAGAATTCTACCCACGTAGAGCACTTTACCAATAATGGACAATAAAGTAAGCAGCTACTTACACAACCTTCAGGAAGCACTTTGATGCCCCACCGGGGCTAGGAAAATGCTAAATTAATGCTAGTTTTTATTGATTTTACAGATAAATACAGACAGAAAAAAACCCATCTATTTTCCTCTGTGTATTTATTTTTAAATATGGAAAAATACGGAAATTAAGTCTTCTTTTGGAGAATTCATTCATAGGTGGCAGGTAAAGTAGCTGTGCAGATTAACAGGTAGGGGAGTAAAAAAATAAAAAAAGATTTCCCAATTGAGTTTAAATAAATGTAGATGTACACATTTTGAGCTGTTCTACAATATAAATGTTTTCAGAGGATTGCATTTCACAGGAAATATACCCACTGCAGCTTCGTGCTTACACTAAACACAAAATACAGATACATATGTGCAATTTAAGCGAAATTAAAGAAGGATAAATACCATAAAACCGGAAGCCCTAAATATAATACCACCCAACCCTACTCAAATTCGGTCAATTCAGAGATATCTTAAGGATTTGGGGGGGCATGGGCCAAACATATTTTGGGGGCACCTGCTTGGAACAGCTTTGAATTTACGATCCAATTTCAGCTTTTTCATCTCTCTTTTGCCAGGTCCCCAACAGTGCTAGTCTATTCGAAAATACTTATGTACTGCGGAGCTCACTTTTCATGAAAAGAAAAATGAATTGAATTTTGATTTTTTCTTGTATTTTCAAAACATCTGCTACTTATAGGCAACCATATGCATACATTTTTAGGTAGCCTATGGTTACAACAAAAATGGATAAAGTCCTTAAACGTTATATTATTCTACAGCCACTTCTTCTCATATTCGGACACATAGAGCATCACTACATCTGGTGCAACAGAACAGCCCATGGCTGTCCCTTTGACTTGGAGGTAAAATTCCCTACAAAATTAGAAGAGGTTTCGCTTCAATGCAATCCACGCCAATGAGAGAATGGAGTCTGAGGGCTTGCCTTAGACCCTTTACAGCTCTTCGCTGCCTTTTTGACTAGCTTTGCGCTGTACAAATAGCGCATTATACATATCCAATGAGGATGTTATGATTTTCAAGGTACATTTCAATAATTTATAGTGGTTTATCTTGAGTATTTTTTTGTACAAAGATTCCATTTCAAATGTGACCAAGATGTGTTGTGTTTTGTTGAACGAACATCCTTCTACAAGTGAGAGAATGTGCACCATGTCTTGGATATGCAATTGAATGGATTTGACAAAACGTTTCAAACAATGTATATATGTTTTGAGATGGGGTCCAGCAGTGAACCACATCCTGATACTATTGGTCTCCACCCAAGGAAGTTCTGTGGATTATTTAAATGTCTTTGGCAGCAAATATAGGGTGGGAAGGCGTTAGGAATTCATACTCCTGGGTGCATAAGTAGCCCTCTGCTAATCTTTCCTCCAGCAGAGATGTGATGGTTCCTTCTAGTTTTGATGGTGGTTCTCTTGGTAGCGAGCACAATTAAGGGTTTAACTTGGTTGTAATAAATGAAATAGGAAAAAAGACTCCTGCTTAATCAAATATTGAATCATTTTGATTGTGTGTTAAAGCAGATGTTTAATCAGGTGGACGGTGCACACGGTGGAACCTGACTGAACAATTTTTAGAACAATAAACCACCAGCGGCATCCAAAAGAGAAAAACACCGAAGTGTTCGTTTGCAGAGCCTGCATTATCATTGCATCAATATGGTCGGGCATTAAGATGGTCAGGCAATCTCTTTCAAGTAAAAAATTCTGCCCAGTGCTACAGTAACTATATGCATTTGCCTAGTCAACCTTCACAGTGAGCTTGCAACAAGCAAAGGTGATGTAGGAAAACAAATAGTCTAGGCTGCTGAAAAATATCAAAAGCAACAAGTGCACAGGGAAAAGAGCTGAGACCTAGAAGCTAGAGCTGCTGACCTTGGAACCTGGGGACCAAGGCCAAAATTACAGCCTCAGCGCTTGGCTCAACATTGTGTGATTCTGGCCTAGCCGCTGCCGACCTTAGAACCTGGAGGCCCAGGTTCCAATCCCGGCCTCAGCACTTGGCTCAACATTGTGTGATTCTGGCCTAGCCGCTGCCAACTGTAGAACCTGGAGGCCCAGGTTCCAATCCTGGTCTCGGCACTTGACTAAGCATTGAGTAATTCAGGGTTAGCCTCCCAGTGCTTTAAAAAATGTAAAATTCAATGTGTATAAAATAAATTTTTAGTCCCCACATGAAGTACACCATCTTGTAGAGCCAGTGGCAGCTGGTAGGGAACGGTGGCAGGGGAAGGTGGGGGGGATTAGGAATGAATAAAACAGAAATAAAACTTACCTGGGGTTGCCGTCGCCAGCTGGCGCCGCTCCTTCAAGCAGGAACCAGGAAGAACACAGCCTCCCCGAATTCCCTGACCAATCACAACACTGCTTTACAGCAGCGTTGTGATTGGTCTGAGCACCGTGGTTCGGCGCTCAGACAGGGGCTTGGGGGCTGGTCATGTTCTCCACCTAGGCTGTATAATACAGCCTGTGGAGAACATGACAGTTCGCATGACGGGTGAAGCCACCACTCCTCCTCCCTCGACAGGTCAGGGGAGCCCGGCCCCGCCCTAACAACCTGTCTGGCTGCAGTGCAACAGCAATACTAAAAATAACATGATAACGTTTTGTTAATATAATTTTATTTTTCGTTTGCACTGCTTTAAAGCCGTGGGGCGACACTCCTCCGCCTTAGTGGAGGAGCCGCCCCTATGTAGATCGTCTGCTAACCCCTCATGCAATGTGCAGCACAACATTGCTTCAGAGCTAGGTTTGCACTATTTAAAATACCCATGCATACATGCTTTATTTGTCTACGCCCCTTTAACTAATGAGTTTGCACAGCCACGGACCATTAACCGGACCAGGTAAGTGCAGCAGATTGTGAATCATGTCAGAATAAATAACTACTTTGGCACCTCCATTCTGGCATTTTCGAAGTGTATTTTAGGCCACACAGCCAGCTAAGAAATTGAAGAACTTGGCCTGAGAGGGTACTCAGGTGGGGGCATTGTTCATTTTTAGGTCTCGCAGACCTAGGGCTGGAGCGCGCATGCGCTCCTCGCTCTGCGAGGCTTATTGTAATCGATACGATTTCAGAAGGGGACTTGAAGCGCCGCCCATCATTCCTATTGGCTGGCGTCATCGTTTATGCTAAATGCTGGCCTCCGATTCAAAATGAGGCTTCTTGGTTACCGCCCTGTCTCCTTTTGGGACGGCCCATCCGGACTGGATCTTTTGCTTGCGGCGTGACACGGTCTCCTTCAATTAGGTCTGTAAGCACTTTTTTTTTTTTCATTTTGCTTTTGCAAAGGCAGCCACGGGTTTATTTTTGTATTGCGCTTTCACTTTAACTGCTATTCTTAAAGCGGAAGCGCGATGCAATAATAAACACGCGGCTGCATTCGCGCATTGGTGACAGCTTGTTTTTGGTAGGCAGCGCGGCTTGCTTTCCAACATAAAACAACACTAAGCGACTCACCTAAAACTACCTTACATCCATCCACCTATCGGCCGTGGAACAAACTCAATTTGGAACACTTAGAAACACAACTAACATCAAGTACAAATCTGGAAACAATAAATTCTGTTAAAAAACTATATGAGTGGCTACAAGAAGCTTTTGACATCCTGATACCACTCAAAACCACACAACAGAACAAAAGAAAAAAAAACACCTTGGAGAAACATAGAAATAAAAGACATAAAACAACAAATTAGAAAGCTGCAACGTACCTGGCTCAAAACAAACGCCAAACAAGACAAACTTCACCTACAAAAAATTAACAGATTATACAAGTCGGCTATCAAAAAAGCTAAGAAAAGGTACTATTCAGACAGAATTCAAAACGCTAAATGTGCAAATTAAGAATTCTATAAAATACTCAATGAATTTCACAAACCAAATTGCCTAGAAGGAACTCATCCTGTTACTCAAGATTTCACAGACAAACTGGCAAATCATTACACGGACAAAGCAGACACGTTGTACTCGTACTTAAAACAGAAACAAAGCACCAGCACTAACCCTTGTACAAAACAACAATCCAAGAATACTCTAACCCAGCCTCTCCGTTCCTTCCAACACATCTCACACGATGAATTTATGGACCTGGTCAAAGCAAGCAGGCCTGCCGGCAGCCCTTCTGACCCCTGTCCACCACAAACTTTCAAGACAATTCTTTTAACAACCTCTGCTGCCACTCCAGTAAGAAGAATCATCAACGATTCCTTCACTACCAGAATATTTCCAGAAGAACTCAAAAAATCACACATACGCCCTTTACTGAAGAAAACAAACTTGGACCCGCTGAACCCTGACAACTACAGACCCATTACAAATGGACCTTTCCTGGGCAAACTGATAGAAAGAGCAGCGTTCGCCCAGATGTCACAATTCAATGAAGAGAATGACATACTTTCAGACTTCCAAACAGGATTCCGTCCGGGAAGAGGCACTGAATCTGCCCTCCTTGCCATCTGGGATGACCTGAAGATTACAGTTGACCGCAACGGGGTTGCTGCGCTACTCCTCTTGGACCTCTCAGCTGCCTTTGACACGGTTGACCATGACACTCTGAAACAAAGACTCTATGAAGCCGGCATAGAGGGAACTGCTCTATAATGGATCGCGTCCTACCTTCGAAACAGAACTAATGTCATCCATACCCCACCTTTCTCGTCCAAACCGTACTCCACAAAAGCAGGGGTCCCTCAAGGTTCTATCATCTCGCCCATGCTTTTCAACATTTACATGAAGTCATTACCAGTACTGATCAATCAATTTCACCTCATGTGCTATAACTATGCAGATGACACGCAAATACTCCTTCAACTGGAATGCCCCAAAGACATTGGAAAATCACCAATTTTCAGCTGTCTCAGAGCCGTGGATCAGTGGATGACTTGGAGCCATCTCAAATTGAATACTTCAAAACGGAAATACTCACGTGTGGCGATTGGAAACATTACAACCCGCTTGCCGCATGGCCTAATGAACTGGGATCACCACCTAAAGTATCGAAGGAAGTAAGAAACCTCGGAATGACCATGGACTCCAAGCTGTCAATGAATGCCCAAGTGGACAAACTAGCAAGATCAAGCTTTGTTACTATAAAAACGCTGCGACGAATTTTCCCTCATTTGGGATTTCCGCACAAGGTCCAAGCTACCATCTCCCTTGTTCTGTCCAAACTCGATTACGCCAATAGCCTCTACCATGGATCACCTTTAACAACCGTGAAAAGACTACAACGGATTCAGAACTCGGCTGCCAGACTACTCTTGCATATCAAACTGCGAGACCACATCTCCCCTGCCTTGAAAGCCCTGCATTGGTTACCGGTTGCCAGAAGATCCACGTTCAAGCTGCTTTGTATCACCCACAAAGCAATACATGGAATGGGACCGCTCTTCATCAGGAACAAAATCACCAAACACATTCAACAGAGGAACCTCCGCTCTAAAGGAGTATCTCGCCTCAAAATCCCAAAATACAAGAAAAAAAACATGGGTGGCACATCCTTCTCTGTTCAAGCAGCCAAACTATGGAACTCTTTACCCCCCAACATAAGATCCACCGACAACCACCTTATCTTCAGAAAACTACTCAAGAATTGGCTCTTCCCCACATAAGCACCATACGCAAACAGAAATTTACAGCATATCCCTCTGTATATAAGCATTTGCCTATCTTTGTGTATTGCTTTGTATAAACATGTAGAATAATTATGTTGAGAGAAAAAAATAAAAATAATAATAATAAATAAATAAATAAAAATCATCTTTGGTCTACATGTACCTACTTCCATTGTGCATCTATGTACCTTCCATGTACTTGGATCTGTGTCTGTTACTTTTCTCCTGAAAAAGCATATCCAATGCACTACCCTATTTCTCATCCTGTGCCTCTATCAATATCTTTAATCTACATATACTTATCTCCTTTATGTATCTATATACTTTCAATGTACTTATGGATCTATATATTTATCACTTTCTTCTAATTTAGCATTTCCAAGGCACTACCCTATTTCTCAGCCTATACTTCTCTCAATATATCTTCTAGCCCAACCTTCTGACTCATCTCAAACTTCTTTCTACTACTCTTTCCAATGCACTACCCTATCTCTCATCCTATACATTTATCAATATATCCTCTACATCCACACTCATTTATCCCAAACCACATACCACTACTATGATCCCCAAAATAAACCTTTCTAGACTCTCTCCTACTCTACCCCTCCTTGCATCATCTGACACCTCTTTTACTATACCGATCCCCTAAAACAAACCTTTCTAAACTCTTCCCTCCGACTCCTCCCTCCAAAACTCCTTTTTACTCATCCAAAAGCCTCCTCCTACTGCTAAGACCTAAAAAAAAAAAATCCTTCACTCTTTTATCCCTCCACTACCCTTTTCAATCAAAATTAACAGACTAACATGTTCACTTCTCAAATTCCATATTCAACTATACTAATTCACCACTAATCCTTTATGGGTTCCAGAGTAGCGTGCTACTCGCCAATAAAGCGTCTCAACACCCCATCAGGGTTACAAGCGCTATATAAATGCAAACCTTTTCCCTTTTCTACCCTCCCCAACCCTTCTCAATCCAAATAACTGACTAACATATCCACCACTAAAATTACTTTCATGTTTCACCATACTAATTCAACACTAATACTTATGGGTTCCTGAGTAGCGTGCTACTTGCGCTTCAAAATCCCATCAGGGGTAGCAAGCGCTATATAAATACAAACCTCTTCCCCTCTTCTATCCCGCCACCTACCCTTCTCTACCCAAATAACTGAATAACATATCCACTACTCAAATTACTTCATATTTTACTATACTAATTTTCAACACTAATCCTTAATGGGTTCCGGAGTGGCGTGCTACTCGCCAGAAAAGCGCTTCAACACCCATCAGGGGTAACAAGTGCTATATGTATGCAAACCTTTCTTCCCTTTTTATCCCTCCGCTATCCTTCTCACTCCAAATAACTGACTAATATCCACCACTGAAATTACTTTCATATTTCACCATATTAATTCACCACTAATCCTTTATGGGCTTCCGGAGTAGCGTGCTTCAACACCCCATCAGGGGTAACAAGCGCTATATAAATACAAACCTTTTTTCCTCCTCTATCCTTCTGCTATCATTCCAAATAACTGACTAACCTATCCACCACTTAAAATGTACTTGCATGTTTCACTATACTAATTCAACACTAATCCTCTATGGGTCCCGGAGTAGCGTGCTACTCGCCGAAAAAGCGCTTCGACGCCTCGTCAGGGGTAGTAAGCGCTATATAAATGCAATCACAATACAATACAATATTGCCGTCGCGCGCCTTTATTTTCCTTGCAACTTTGTCCTTTTTATTTTTATGTATTTATTTATTTATTACCATGCCAGACATGCTTTAATTTTAGCGTCCGCGCCCCTTCTGGGCCCTTGAAGGGTGCATCTGCCCAGCACTATTCCCGGTGCTCCCTTTCACTCACCAGGGGCTCCGCATGACATCAGGTTCTGTCTGCTCCTTTGGACGGCCGAGGCCACACACAGGGGTCTCTGATCATCGGGAGACGTGTGGGGGGCACTTCTCGTCAGGCCCAGAAGGCCACGAAGAGGTGGTGTGCAAGGCGCGGGTCTCTGCCGCAATTTTCAATCAGGTGCCTCGCTGCCAAAAGTCCGTGCGGGCATCAAATCAGCTGGCGTACAATTTCTGGACATTTTTAATCCCTCGGGCCCGCCAGTATTTCTGGACTGCGGATTTGGGCCCCGACTGTGCTCAGGTTCAGGGCCCCAGTGCTGCTGAAGCCTCTCCGCCACTCGAGGCCACGGCTGCGCATGCCGCACTATCAGATTGCTTATAAGTGACACTTTCTGGCGAGCAAAACCAAGCAACGAAGACGAGGGAAACATATAAAATATCATCCTCCTTCTTTCTCTGTGCGTTTTTCCCCCTCTTGCTCTGGGTCAAAGACATGATGAAGAAAAATAAGTGCTGCTGGCCCAAAAGTCGCACTTACACTTAGAAACTTTTAAAAACAAAGCGTTGCTTTAACAACATTAACCTTTTTTTCTTTCTATGTTCGAGTTATTTCTTTTGTTGCTCCTTTCGTATAGCTTTCATCCCTAATTCTTTCTTCCTTTTTGTTTTTTTAATCTTTCTTTTTCTTCCATAACCCCACTTCTCCCTTCCAGTCTTTTTTCTGCCCTTCTTTCACTTACCTTCTTTACTTTCTTCCTCATTTATTATTTACACCTGTTTTTACAATAATATGCAATGCAATAGTTCTCGCATTTACGCAAGTTTAAGCTATTGGCATTGTAAATGACAATGCCTTTTATTTATGTTTTAAAAACGAAAACAAAAATAAAAAGCATTGTTATTTGCAATGTCAATTGCTCAAACTCGCGTAAATGCGAGACCTATTGCATTGCAAATGCTTGTTATAAAACGTATCCGGAGTAATATAATTAAAAACAGCAATGCCGAACATTACATCTACGCAAAGAGGGCGGGCAGCAACAAAAATACATTCAAAGAGGTTAGGATTCCCTGATGGCAGGAAGAGTTGGAAGACAGGCTAGCGCCGCAGAATAGAAGCAGAGTCTAAAGGCACTACAATAGAAAAGAGTACAAGGGCATAAAGCATAGGCCCCGAGAATCAGAACCTTCACTTCGGTGTGAATCTGCAAGGCATCCAAGCACAGCGCGAGGGAGGCAGAACCTCAGATCACCGACTTCACTTTATGCATCTGGGCTTCTGTGCTTTGATTGTTTGAAAATACCCTAAATGAGACGGGGGCATTTTGACACTTTATAAAACCCGTACATAATAAGAAAAGCACCGCCATGCGCAGGCGAGGGCTTCACTTGTTTACTTCTTTATAAAAGGACTCTGTATTCTCCTAAATAAGAGGGTTGAAAGCAGAGCGTTCTGAATGAAGGAACAGAGATTATTACAGCTGTCAAGATGCTCTATGCCATGTGTGACAACTTCATCTAAGCCTGTCCTATTAGCTGATGTCATTGGGCCAGACCTTCCCCTACTTAAACCCCTGGGCAAAACCAGATTTGGTGTCCCCTACACTTTGATGAAAAAAAAACTCGACAAACATCTGTACAACACTTTGTGTCAACATTACAAATCCAGATCTTTCCAGCCTCTCCCGTCTATATTGCCTGTTACGCAACAATAAAGTAAGACGACGAGCGTATAAAGCTTCCGAAAGAGAACTAATTTGAGGCCGGTAACACAGGCAGATATTCAGTGGGGTGCCCAGAGACCAGCTCTCACCCAGTTGAGTCAGTAGATTGGTAGCAGCACTGATTTTCCCTGTACTCTGATCCAGTTGAGTCAGTGGATTGGTGTTCATGGCGGGGAGGGAGCTTTGCTAGCTCGCAGTTAGATCTGAGTGCGGTTTGTAGGTGTTTTAGGTTGTCACTGCTGGATTTGTGTCAGTGGTGGAGATGTCTTAGGGCTGAGGTCGTCAGATCTCATGTTGCATGGTGGGGATATTGCTCTTTTATTGAAGCTAGGTGATGTGCATGTGCTTGATTTGTGAAAAGTAAGTGCCAGGTCCCTTCTTGGAAAGCCACTGCAGCCTGCCCCACACATTGCCCCTGCCAGCTCTGCCAATGACAGTACCAACACAACTACTAACCATTGCTCTCTACAAGTGTGACATTTCAGGCTATTCCAGGCCACCTTAAGCTATAATAATAGTGTGAGTGGCCAGTATTATTCATTTTTAATGAATTTTAACAGTTGTTATGCTCATCTCAAAATTAGACAAACAGCGCTGCCATGTGGTGGACTGTCACTAGAGCCGGTACTGACAATTAAGTGCTGGTGCCAAGCACAGGAAACCACCTGCTCAAATTAAGCACTGGTTGTAGTGGGGTGTTGAAGGGCGATTCCAGCCCAAAATGCATTGGGAAGATTTATTTGTCATTGAAGAAAATGGGATGATTTTTTTGCCATTGAAGAAAATGTTCTGATATTCATTTGGAATAAGAGTCATTGAAGACAATCGATATAAAGCTACTATCGATATAAAGTTGGGATTGATGAAGATTACCCAACACAAAAAAATAAAAAAATGTATGACTTAAATAAAGTTCATCATTGAAAATCAATTCACAAGTTGAACTGGATTCATGTGAATACTCCCATCTATTGGGAAAATTGGCAGTACACCAAGGGGACGTTCCCTAGTGAGGGGAATGCTATTTGTTGATTATTTACTACGCCTCTGCGATTAGAAAGTGATACCCTGTTGCACGCTGCAACCTTAACATCTTCCTTTTAATTCACAAACTCAGGAGTGCGTGTACCACTGTTTATTTATCTTTCAATATAACCCTGTCCTGACTATCGCGTCAGGACGGGGCCGGGTCCACTGCTGAGTGACAGAAGAAGCAAGGAGGGTGGGCTGCCTCAGCATTTTTAAAAGTGCACGTCTTTTTGGCCGGCCGTCTTGCTACGGCCAGCCAGATATGTACACTTTGAAACCTCTAACCCAGATGTCTTAAGACAGCTGGGTTAGAGTAAGTGCAGGGCTCCAGTGTCCTTGGGAGGAGGCCACTCCCTCCAATCAGGGCGCTGCTCTCACTGCATGAGAGCAACTCCAGGATTGGTTAAGACACTTCTCAAGGGCTCATGCTGCAGGAGGAAGACGTGCAGCGAGGAAGGGGTCGGAGTCGGACGTGTCGCAGGTGAGTGTTTTTATTTTTACCCACCACCCATTTGCCCGCCTCACCACTCCCCATAGATGCCAGCCGCCACTGGGAGCTTTTGACATGTCGGTTTATACAGAGATGTACCTTCGCAATAGGTGAGTAAACCACTAAGCTCACCAACACAAACGTGTGGCCTTCAGGTTGCAGTGGTCTCAGGAAGAGGCATATTAAATCATTAGTCTACCCAATTAAGATCAGCCCTCTATGGCCTACAGGGTAATACATAGGAGTGTTTGGTAGGCCTTCAACACATTGAGGCCTCTTTTCAACTTGTGTGCACACTCACAAGAAGAGAGCGAATTTCCATCACAAACCCAAGAAACCATCCATCCCAGACTCCCTTTCTACTATGGACATGTAGCCACCTGTAGGGGGCGATTACGTCTGAGAGGGAGGGAAGCATGCACTGCTGCTGGCTAGGCTATGCTTAGTGTGAGTTCTGTGTAAAAGAACTGTGTGAATCCTCTGCTGTACCTGGTCTGTGTGTGATTGAAGGTTCACACGCAGCTACCTATACTCCACCATGTGTCTGTGACTGTTGCAGTCTTTGCTGTACTTGGCCTCTTGGAAGAGAGCCTTTCTGTTACAGCCTGAGCTGTTTGTTCTAAAAATTAGAACTTGTTTTTTTTCATGTAGCACTTCAACCATTTCTAAGCACTGTAAGTAACAGATGCTATTATTATTCACTTTACCGACCTCAGGAGGATGGAAGGCTGAATCTCTTGCTAGGATTTGAATTAGTGACCTTCAGAGCACATCAAATGGCAGCAGTGAGCTCTCAACTCACTGCCTGTTTGTCAAGGTCCAAGATGCCTGCACGCAGCTGCTAGATTGCCTCACTTTTTCAGTGCACATGAAAAGACTGGTTTGCGGCCTACCACTGTTCCAGTCATTGTGTCTGCATGAAGGAAATGGCACCGCACTGTACTTGCTACGGCACATTATTATTACTAGCCAGAGAATTAGTAAACAGGGGCTTAGTGAATACTTGTTTTAACCTGATACTAGTTGTCCTCCCTTTATAATCAATGGAAACAAAACTTCCAGCACCAGAGTGAAAACACAAAACGCAAACGTTACTGTACATACAAAGTAAACGCAAAGTAACTTTAGAGCTCTTGCACTCTGGGGCTGGCCTAGACCCCCCCCCCTCCCATCAACCCTCTGGCCTCTTTCCTGGGAAAAAGGAGAAAAGTTGCCGAGTAGAGATGGAGGTTCCAGTGTTCCCCAAGCCCTCTCCTGCTCCCTGATGACGTGCTGATCCCTCCTGTCGGCAGGGCTGGACTTGGAACCCAAAGAAGCCCTGGCAATTTTCTCAGACCAGCCCCTGGGGAAGCACTTCCTGGCCCCGGGAGACTGGAGATGCTCGTTTGCTGCTTTTCTTACTGGGGGGCGATATTGCAGCACCTCTGCAAAACCGTCCCCAGTAACAAAACCGGCCCCCACCCTTCCAGACTCCCTGGGAAAACCAGTGGTTAATTTGAGCCAGTGGTTTGCTGGTGCACCGGCACTTAATCATCAATACTGGCGCTGTTAACGAGTATCTGTTAATGACACATTCATTTACGGGTCGATTAAGTGATTTGCCCAGAATCGCAGGATTTTGAGCCGACGCGGGACTCGAACCTTCCCCAGCTCCGAAGTCCGCAGCTCTGGCCATTACACCCCATCCTCTCCCAACTTTCATGGTTAATAGTTGGTTCTGTTTTAGGCAGCGCTAACAGGAGAAATGGGCTGGTGCAAGCTGCCTCCTGACCAGAGCCCCGGCACTTATTTATTTATTTTACAAATTAACCACTGGGATACGCCTGATGCACACTACGGCCAACCTGGCCCTGCCTGTCGGACCTCGATCGTCTGCCTGCCTGCGCTGGTAAGTTTCTGGGTGGCTCTTTGGTGAGCACAGGCCAGTCCAAGGCTGATGGACTCAAAGCAATGCCTGGCCTTGCTATGAGCACACATCTCCCTGCTCCTCCCCACCTTCCGGTACATGCCCTCATCTGGCTCTTTCACACCACCACCAAATGGAAGAAGAATGGCCTGGTGATAGGGGGAAAAGAGAGGAGCGCAAGAAGATGAGGAATTTATGGAGAGGGACAGGTAGCTGGAGGAGAACATGATTTAAGAGCAGGTTTCATAGGGGCCAAATCAGAGGGGACTATGTCATGATCTGTGCTGCGGTGCCCGGTCGTGGGCCTAGCTTGCTCATGGTAAAGGTCGTCCCTAGACATTACTTCCATCCTCAGAATCCAGCATTCAAAGTGCTGTTGGTTTAAGCCTGGAGCGAGAGGGTGTCACACCGGACATGAAGGCACGTGGCAGTTAATGTAATGCATTCAGCAAACTCTGTAAAAATAGCTTGCACAATGGCTTGGGCTCGGTCCAGGCTAAGAAAAAAAAACCACTTAAATAATCTCTAGTGTCAGTTTCAACTTCAGAATCACAAGATAATAAAAGAGAACCCTGCTGATTTTGATGGTGAAGAGGAGAAACGCGACTTTAACATCTTTTAATGGACAAGTTATGAATACACCAATGGCACAGCCATCTACAGGTCAGGCTGAAAGCCCACACTCTCCCCCGAACCCACTGCAGTTGAGTCTCCTCTTGCACAAAGCTGGCAGGTCTGAGGGTCAGTGAGACTGGCGGGGTGTGAACTTGATATTCCCCCACAATCACTGTGGCATACTCAACTAAAAACAACACACAAGACACCTGCAGAGGGTGACGGCTTAATGGGCATGGGCAGGGTAGAGGATTGAGTGAGTGCTAGTAATGTCGGCAGGAGGAAAAGTGGTATTTTTAAACTAAACAACATTTTTGAAACCTTTGAAATCTATCCAAGCAGTACACCATCTGTGTTTTACAAAAAGAGCTTGAAAATTTAGAAAAATGTGCTACTGAAACTTTGGCCCAGATATTGAACTTGACTGGGGAAGGTGGTAGCCTCTCCCCACCAAGGTACCACCACCAGCTGTCCATTAAGAGGCAAGGATGCCGCCAATCAGACGCAAGTATTCTCATTTCTTCCAATGGCAGCTGGTTTCCAAAAGCATGCTATGTAAGAACCTGATGGCCGTGTTAGACGTCAGCTTTTTAGGTGGCCTCGTGAGGCAAGAGGATGGAGGTGGGGTCTGCCGGCTCAGAGCTGGTGGTAGTCTCCAGGCTGAACCTCCTGGGGGCTTATGGGATCTTGTGGATTATCCCACCCAGAAGCAGGAGGCCAGAGGAATCCCTGGAGATTCCTTGAGCCAGAAGAAGGGATGAGGTGGCTCCCATCACCCCTGCACCCAAAGATACTATCAGAATCCAGTGGACTAACTTCCCTTGGTTGCGCGCTACCCGACAAAAGGGGATATCCCTGAGATACTTTTGCTGATATCAGGTGCATGAATGCTATTGTGAGTGGAGTACCCTTTTCTTGGTAGTGGCTGTGCACTCTTGGGAAGGCTATCCTTGTGAAAACCATGGTGTTTTGGGGCCTCTGCCAGGTCAGGTTTCCACCACTCTCCTGTAGAGCCACCAGACAGATCAGGAGACATTACCACAGACCAAACCCTGGTTTCCACCTCTATTCATCTTTCAAAGCAATCTATTCAAGATCAGTACAGTATGTTTTCCTCGATAACCATGCTCAACATCAAGCATCCAGTTATCTTCCCCTCTCGCCCGCATCCCTTTATTATGTCTTGTACAGTGCTCTGACATCTGGAAAGTTCTGGTCTTTGCTATATAAAAATGAATAAAAATAATGCCTGTGGGTTTGGCGACTTGGAGTAACAAAGGTGCAATGCACCCTAACATAGGCCAAGGAAAAGAGTCTGAGTAAGCCCCTAATTTTGTAGTAAAAGGCAGACGTAATTCGGGAGAGGTTGGCTCCCTTAATCTCATAACCCTGTGCCACTGCACATATTGCATGAATGCTAACCAAACCCAATCAAACTGAAGTATAGTACCTGTAAGTGTTGTATTGAATTGTATAGCACTTCACACCCTATTTTGGGGAGCCAAAGCACATTGTTGTCCAATATTGAATTAGGCGAGGAGAGGAACCTACAAGGATGGGATAGGATATAACAGAGTTAGAGAGTCCTCCAAGATGCCAGTCACATGTGGTAGATCTCACCAACCTTGAGGTGCATGTCCTCTTTGTATTGTGTGGTTTGGTTAGGAGGATTGATGGCAATTTTGTGTGTGTAACTGAATCGTGTGGTAGTTCCCGTTTATTCTGATGCTAGTTAGCCAGTCTAGACGTGTTTCATGAGGCTCATCAAGATGGTAGAACAGCCATCTAGCCTGCACTGATCAGAGTTGGCTCTGGTAAGTCCTGTGGAATTTCTACCCCTTATTAATCTATGCTGCACTGGTTAAAATCGGCCATGATAAACTCGAGTTATGGTGTACCAGTCACTGATGGGCTTTCAAGGGTAGAATGTTCTGAACACAATTTTTTGGTTTTGTTGTCAGGTAACGTCAAGGGGCCAAACTGTTCTGTCTCTTAATCTCAGGAACAGACAGCTTCCTGAACTTTAGATGGTCTTGTATAGTTCATATCATGAATAGAAAGGAATTCTAATGTTTTACCCACTGCACTTAGAATGTTTTCCACAAATGGGCTTTTTCGTTTAGTAAAGAACAATGAATTCCAAAGCCCAGAATGCACCATCCCAGAAGGCACGATCACCAGCGTTCTGTGGTGAAGTCACCTACAAGATTATAGCTAAAATTAAGAAACTTAAAGAACTCCTAAGGAACAAAACAATAAATATACAAAGAACACGACCAGCAAAACAAAAGGCAAACAGCCAGTAACCGCTTACAAACAGCTACCCAACACTGAATTTAGCAAGCTAATCAATGCAAGCAATCCAACTGGATCTCCAGCAGATCCTGCCCCAACAAGAAGTTTCAAAAACATTATTCTTCATACATGTGCTTATTTTGTGACAATGAATACCTTGAACAAGTTCCTAAGCTGGGGATCCTTTCCATTTGAACTTAAGATCTCCTTTATTCATCAAGAAAAATTATCTTGACCCATCCGAGCCTGCCAACTACAGCATGATCTCCATCGAATTATTCATAGCAAACTGAACGAAAGAGGGGTCTTCTCTTAAATCTCCAACTTTGTTTAGAACGATATGCTCTCAGGCCAATATTCCAGATTTGACCCAGAAAGAAGCACAGAGCCAGCATTGATAGCCACTTGGGACAACCTGAAACTAACATTAGACCAAATAAATTGGCCACTCTACCACTTGAAGATCTACCAGAGACCCTTGACGTAGATCATCATCAAACGCTACTCCTCAGAAGTGAAAAGCTCAGTATGAGTAAACACACTATAAAACTGATCTCCTCCAATGTCAGACAGAAAAAGTCTGAGCATGGTTACAGTGCCACCATTCACTTCATCTCCACACACCACTAATTGTGGCATCACACAAGGATCAATCATTTCTCCACTCCTGTTCAACCTCCCTAACTACACGTGATAAGATCCTCCATCCTCCTGTTACAACTATGCAGATGATACGCAAATTATCCCAAAACTTTAACAAACTTATGAAACATCTACACTTGAAGAGCATCTCCATGCATTGATATATGGATGCAAGCCAACTACTTTAAATTCAACTCCCCAAAAACTAAGATCATTACACGTGGGCATCCTACACCAGTTTGGCCCAAAGAGCTGGAGGCACCACCTTTGCTACCTATTGAGATAAATTTAAAAAACTTGCAGTGATAATACAGTCAAACGTATGCTAGATGCCACATGTTAATGAAATCACTAGAAGCAAGTTCTACATAATGCACACACATATCTTGCTTTACCTGGGTCCCATCAGAAACTGCAATCCATTGTCACCCTTGCAATATTGTGGCTAGATTACGTAAATGACCTGTACCTAAAAGGCCCACACTTTCTACTACAAAACTATATAGGATGCAAATCACTGCTGTTCTATTGGCCTAAAGTAACTGAAAGGGGGAAGCTTCATTTATGCAATTGTTAAAACAAAAAAACCGATGTGTCAGAAATCCCAATGTGATTTACATGGGCAATTTCCTGGCTAGGACAGGCAACCTGCTGCTGAGGAAAAGCATGTGCCGTGTGGATGTGAAGGTTGAGCACTGTTGAGTGGATGCGGAGGCTAATCTTCTGAAATAGAGTTTCCTTATGGTCCTTACATGAGTAATGGTGGTCCAAGAGATTCACGGCGACAAGCTGGCCATCAGTATACATGTTTTAAGCACAATACGTGGGAGCTATCAACTCTTTTTTGCAGCGGTCATTGTTTCCATTAGTATGGATACTAGCCACCTGTTAAAATGTACCTTGCCAAAATCCTGATCACTTGGAGGAGTTGATGAAAATGTAAGCACTGTGCGCAGCGTAACTACCTGGAAAGTGTAGTGCTTTTCTGCAAAGTCCTGGATGAGGCTATGCATTTTAGGGTGTCCAACATAGTTTGACATTGGGCGGATGACAGATTTTCAGTATGTACACGTAAGATACATTTACATAAAATGAATGCAACTGGTGGCAATTTACATAATCAGTGGAAATCTTGAAAATCTGGCATGAATCAGGCCGATTCTGGCCTATAATGGACACCGCTTTCCTAAATGATAGTCCTGGGTGAAAGACAGGCAGACGGAATGGTGGAGGGGCCAGCCCTGCCAAGTACCACGCATTAGGCGTTAGACTAATGCATTTCAGTACGGTGGTCCGCCTCACCGCACAAATGCATGGTCACTCATTTATAGCACCTTAGCTGACTGCCTGAGCGCTGCTATTTAGCACCTCCACTACTACGCAAAGCTTTAGCTGACAGCGTGCGCTCTGCGCGCTTCGTGAGGCAGGCTTGGGGGCTGGCTCAGCTCTAGGCTAGCACCAGTGGCTACAGTGTTTACACCGATACTGCCGCAATTTAAATTTCAGTAATGACATCACCTCACGGGAGGCTTCAGTGTCGATTTTGTGTGCCCAATCAATAATAGGCAGCCCGGCCGCCCACGGTGCGAGCGCACCACAGTTTAAGTTCTTTGGCTGCGCAGCGTGAGCCAGTGTGAGCTGGTAACCGCCCACTGCAGCATGCACCGTGTGGCCCGGCGTAATCATGCTGCAGACTGACCCGGACCGCGGCGGTTGCAGGAGAGTGGTGGAGCGGTATTCAGCAGCCTGGTCGCCCTGCACTAGACCAGTGCAGCTGTGCTGAAGAGCAAGGGCGCGAAAGTTTGTCAGTGTCCTGGACCGTGGCGCTGCCTGCCCGAGACCGGCGGTGAAAGTGTAAGGGCAAGACGTCGTGTCTGGCCTCACTCGTACAGTCATGGTGCTTGCTGACACAAAGTAAGTGTCACTGTACTAATCTTCTCATTGGCTCCCTAATTTAATTCAGCCCCTTAAGGTAAAAGTTACAAATGAGCGATGTGCAGCAGTCAGTCTGCACAAATTTAATTTCAGCCATGTTTCCAAACTGGGCCATTAGCTTAGGGAGGGCTGATTGACGATTCAAAAATGCCTCGTCCTCATGTTCCTTGAACTGTGCAATTGTAATGCAGCTGGTTTTGGCATTTTGTCGTCACTTTTCACTACCATAAATGGGTGGTGGAAATGTATATGAAAACATTACTTTGCATTTTCCCCTTGACGCCTGCCCATAGGCCCGCTGTGCACCGCGCAACACTTATGTTGGTCTGTGCTGTGAGTTTGTGTTTGTGGCTCCGTGAAGGATGTTTTCACTAACTGCAGCTGCCTCCTTCAGCGCATCTGGACATCATAGACAGGCCGGAGGGATTTGAATTTCACCCTTACCAGTGAAGCCCTCCAGCTACGTCGTTTGTCCCTTTCTGGAGAAGAGGCGGCTGTGACTGCATCCCTAACCTGACGTGGGAGAGAGACCTTCTCCACAACAGAAAGGTTGCTTGTCATGGCCCAGCAGCCCTGCAAGAACTTCAGAGAGCACAGCTGGCCTGACAGGAGCCAAGAGCTGTAGTGTGAGAGTCACTGCTCAGCTGCAAGGCCATCCCTGCAGTGTCAGTGTGGGTATGCAGCTGTGGTAAACTTCCTCCCAAGCTCTTTTACTTCAATACTATCAGGACAAGGCCCTCCAGCGAAGTTACAGCCCTTCCATTCATGGTACTTTTCAGCAGTTTTAAGGTCTTCTTTGAGTTTCACGTTGCGCAAATAAATGTAATTTGTGATATATGTTTCCCTTGTCTTCATTGCTTGATTTTGCTTGTGCAAAAGTGTCACTCTTAATCGTTGAATGTCACTCATAATCACACTAAAATTAATAAAATGTCACACATAAGCAATCTGAAACCTTGGCAGCTATGAGGGGCGGGTCTATGTTCCCAGTTTTCAAACCCTTAAATTAGACTTGTAATTGAAAGACTCTGGAGGCCTCCACTGCTAACCACGGAGGAGCACAGACCGGGACAGGGGACCCCCTAGAGGCAGCACGAGCGGATCTTAAGCTGTTTTCAGTGCTTGGATTGAAGTACCGGCTGCACCACGGACCTGACCTTCCATATGCGCATGCGCACGCGAGCCCCCTTCCTGTTAAATCTTCAAATCTGACATACACCTACATTCTCCCTACCCATTTCTTCAGTTCTCAGAGATTATTGAAAGAAAAACAGTTTTAGTAACAGCTTTAGAAAAAATAATCATTTTAACCAGCAAGAAGGAACACGCATCAGTGTGAAGCTTTGTCTGACACCTTTTATGCGCAATAAAAACAGATCTGCCAGCTATTTTAGGAAACCATGTCATGGAATACAGTGGGAGGCAGAGAACAGCTTGGTTGTGGCACGTGACTATTTCAGATGAAATGGAAAGTCTAATTCTCCCCAGTGAGCTATGAGAAGCTGTTAAAGCATCCCCCAGAGTGTAACCGGTAGTGCTTGATTTTAAACTAAAGGTCTGAGGCCCACCACTAAGGCTGCCGCACCAAGAGATTTCCACATACAAAGCCTGCCTGGTTTGATTCTGCCCCATGCCTCTTTCTTCCTCCATCACACGCGGTTCTTTCCACTCCTGCCTTCTCCCTTTGCCTTTATTTCTCTTCTTCCTCCATTCTCCCTTTTCTGCCTTTATCTTTGTTGCTATCGGTCAAAGTCTGACGATGGATAAAGAAGTTGTGGTCTCCAAAAATGAGTGCCTGTCCCCACCACCTGCACAACCTTCGCACTGGGTATTGTTGGTCCTCTGGTCCTTCTCATACATGGAGGACACTCTAGGATGCTCCAGTAAAATACCCTTCCTTGTAGGTCCTTTACATTACGCAGTATCCCAGTAATCCACGCGAGTACATTTAGAAGCAGAAGCAGTCCCATAAATCAGAAACAGCTGAAGACTTCTCGGAATATGCCTCTGATTCTTCAAAATGTCAGAAATCTAGTCCAACTGTAGAAGGAAACCTACAGGGTTAGTTTTTTACTTGTTTTTGTTTTTAAGCACGGTTTATTAAGTTTAAGATATGTATTATACAAGGCTTTAATACAATTCCACATCCACTTTTTGGTCAGTATTGTTGTCCATGCTTTAAAATTGGCAATGATTTATACTGAAAGAACAAACAAATCAGAAACTGCCCCACCCCCATTTTTTTTGAGTTGTAGAAGTGGGACTTTGTGATTCAGGACAAGGGTGCACTTGCACCCATCCTTTGGTAAAGCGACAATGCTACCCTTGGTTCTGGCTAAACAATGCAGCGTAATGAAGTAGCTAGAGGTAGACATTCGATAAAAGATATCGATGAGCCTTTATGAGCTGAATCAGAAAGAATAAGACGGATCTAGACCTTACGGGCTGGAGGTCATTGAACATGCTCTACTGTAGGCTGCTGATCATAAGTCGCTGTGAGAAGAACTGACGGCCGTACACAACCTAGCTCTAGGGCCGGCTATGCTTTTGTGAGATACTGAGAACTGTCTTCACGCTGCTCTCTAAAATGCACATGTAGACCTATTAAGCTCAGTTGAAACCCAAAAGAGTGTATTACATTGACCCGGTGATTAAACACAAAGGTGTTCTTCATCTATGCACTTAGGAACTGGAAAGATTTCCTCATACAACCCATAAGGTTCGCCCCAACCTTGCTCCATTTTAGGAAGGAGCTGAAGAGACACTTTTTAAAAGAACGCCACCTCACAGTGCAGTAACAGCCCACTCTCGCTCCTAGAAACTGTCGCGTCCTCTTGCCCAGGCCCCGAAAGGAAGACATAGGAAGGACGAAAGGTGTGTACAAAGGCTTCTCTATTCTTCCTTATGTCGCAGCCTCTGCATGCACCTGCTCCCTGCCCCGTGTCCCCAATGTGGTGTGGGGTGACCAGCTCCTGGCCCTGCTGAGCTGACCGGAAGTGGTGTCCGGTGTATAGTCCCCTGTGCAGGGTCCTAGTACCCACTGTACACCCTGTCATTGCAACAGAAACCTCTCCATTCACAGGTTGAGAGCAGGTCCGGCCTGGACACCAAAAACAGCAAACCAGCCCCACACTGCGGGATGACTCTCTTAGAATGGGACCATTGGGGCATGGTTGTTGTCAGTCCAGCCTACTCTCCTGTAGCCCACCGGAGAAAAGGCAGAATGGCCAGTTCGGCTCTTGTTGCTATTCAAGCAGCACATATATACATTGTTCAGTGTCTGCCGTGTTTTTAGTTAACAATAATAATACTTGAAAAATAAAACAAAATAAAAAGTTTAAAACAATTTGTTCAGTTTGTTGTTTTGAATGCATCAGTGTGCAGAGGTGCCACTTCCGATAGTGCACATCCAAAGAGACAACCCTTCTGGTGCTTGTGTGTGGTCAACGTTGCTCACCTGATAGGTACTCATTTTATTCAGGTAGGATAAAAGGCTGCTCCAGTTTGGTCGAGATTTGGACCCTGCGGTCCTGCACTTTAGGAACAGGTTTACCACTACACGAGTGAACCAGCACACTACCAGAAAGTAATCCACTGGTGCTTTCACAAAAACGTCACCACAGGTGGAGGCTTCCTTATCTGTGCGCGCAAAGCGGCCTACCAGGTTTTATGCGTTTCAGTCACAGACACCAGAGGATGGAGCAGGCAGATACAGGCGCCCCATCGGCTTTGCTAACCGGCTTCTCGTCATACGACACGGATTGCCCGGACAGACATCATAATGATGGTGCCCAAAAGGCAAACAAACAGCCAAGTCTTCAAAAGTCCTGTCTACGAACACATGCTTTAGAACGCTGTCTGCTCGTGATGATGTCACACTTCCGCCTGGTATAAAACCTCCCATCTCACCAAAGCGTTTGAATTCTCTTTATTTTTTTTTCGTTTTGGCTGAGCACGAGACCGGATTCTCTTTGCAGCCAACACAACCGTTAGGAGCGTTAAAATACTCAAAACCAAAGCCAGCAAATGCGGACAGCAGACCGGGAAAAAACGGACCGCCTGTAGCTCCATATCCCAGCTGCCACGAGCGGAATTGCTAAATAAACAGGACATGGCTTTTCTTTGAAATAAAAACAAGCATTGGCAAAACCAATACATTTCGCTTATGCAAGATCTCTCGGCTTTGTCAGCGTTTTGTAAGCCATTTTGTATATCCTTTGTACATTTTTTTTAATGACAATATATTATATTAATACGATATGATTATATATTAATTTGTGTAGTATGGTATGGACTCTCATTGTAAAGTATGGTATGGCTTCTCATTGAATAGGTAGTATGATATTGTAGGGTCGAGTATGGTATGGCCGGTCATTGGTACTATGGTATGGTATGTATGACCCATCATTGTATAATATGTTATGGTGTCATTGTACAGTATAGTATGGTATTGCATGGTCTATTATTCTATAGTATGGTCTGTCACCGTATAGTATGGTATGGTCTGTTATTGTATAGTATGGAATGGTCTGTTATTGTATAGTATGGAATGGCCTTTCATTATATGGTGTGGTTTGTCCTGTCATGGTATAATATAGCATGGTGTGATTTGTCTTGTCATTGTATGGTATGACCGGTCATTGTATAGTATGGTAGTCTTTGTTACAATGTACACATTAAGCAACGGGAGGAAGCGCAATTGGAGCAGCCAAACAAGCAAAAAACTTTACAATACGTTATTCCAATTCTACAATGTTCGACCCAGCTCGTAATCATGCAAACATAAGCCAATTTACAACACAAGCTGTTTTTTTATCAAACCATTTCAATCATGTCCAAGACATCCAATAAATCATGAAACCCAAATCAAAAAAGCCCTTTGTTACAAACTAAATGAATGATTAATGGCATTAAGCCATCGTTATTAAGTAATTATTTTGAAATCATAGTTAAAAGTGACACTAACATCCTGTGGCCTGCTGGTGTTGTTATACCACACTAAAGAGTAGAAGGGAAGAAGATGAAAAGTAAAACAGACAAACAGGAACAACGGAAATGACCGGTAACACAACGTGTGGAGCAAAAAAAGGAGCAAGACAAGCTAAAAACACATACACTCTTACGAAGTGCTGAAAGTAGAATTAAAAATAGGATGAGACAGAAAGTGTAGACGGCAGGAGGACACTCCCACAAAAAATAGGAAGCAGTACTTGGTTCATGATCCAGGTACGGAGAAAACACACAGATGGAAAGTGAAGCAAAAGCGAAGAGAGAATGCTCTGATCAAAAAGGTGCCACTAAATAAGACTGACAATTATGCCACATGTGCTGTCACAGTAGAGAGCTAAAAACATGCAACCTTGCGTTAAAAGGAAAAAGCTGTGAACCCTGAGTCCGTCTAAGACAGCGAGAGAGCTTGGCTCCATCCTAGCTTACTTTACTTAAGCACGCCTCCCAACAAATTTAAAGTCTTGTGTCAAGATTATGTCCCATCCCTAATCAGGAGACATGCTATTGGGCTAGTTGCATTGTCTTAGTGATAGTGACGTAGATCAGGTTGCAGGAACTTGCACTTATTCATAACTGTAAACAAACATCAGTTAGAGCTGTGTTGCAAGAGAATGACCTGTAACACACCTGTTCTGCTTCAAGTGTCCAACATTACTGCCAAAGCCCACCTCCCAGCTTTTGAAGCACACGTTAAGATGTGCGCACACCTAAGGAAGCATGTGAAAGCGCATCAGGAACACACCAGAGTGTTATGACGCTGCATGCCTTCCTTGTGTGGGCAACTGAGGACATTCAGTCCATGGCTGTGTTGAGTCTCTCAGGCAGTCTGATGTAACGCCAGGGGCAAAATGGCAGTGATTCATTAGATGGAATACAGGTGGGTGGAGAAACTATACTTGGAGAGTGGCAGGGAAGCTCAGACGAGCTGGGCTGGGCAGAGGTGGAATCACTGGATTAGCGATCCAAAGGTGAGATCCGGGTGTTCTCTTTTTACATGTCCTCTATGTGGGTGTCCTCCTCTGATAACCCAGCACATCAGGCTCAATTGATCATGCTGACATATGAGGAGTTCCTTGTCATTGTGATCCCATCCTTCCAAATGAGGAGTATTGACACTTTTAAGATGGTGACATCATGTGTCTGAGGGCATGATGGTGCGAGACTTGATTTTTCCAACATGGCATCTCCTTGACCCCAATGACACCGTCTAGCTCTTCTCTCTGCATATTCTTCATTCCTTTCTACTTGGGCAGCTCTCTCTGGAGAACTTCAGTACAGTCTCTTGGAATCTCAGAGTTTGCCAGAAGTATAACAGTTTACGCCTTCCTTCTAAATAACAACTCAGCGGGAAACTTTCCAGTGGTGCTCTGTGAATCCTCACAATAGTTATGGTATTTAGCTGAATTTTTATAGCGCCGATACACACTTAGGTCTCTTGTACTGGCATGTACGAAAACAGCAGGAGAAGTGTCATTATTCAAAGAATAACAGTGTCCTAAAGAGGAGAAAAGAAGTAATAGCCTTAATACTCAAAGGCAAAGCATTCCATAGTTTGGGTGGAAGCCTCAAGAAGGCTCGACCACCATAAGAGGCCTTGAGAAAACTGGACACACCCAGGACAGGTAAATGAGATGAGTGTAGGGGAAGGAGATGGGGCGTATTTAATGTTCTTGGTGGCAAGAAAGGAAGGGGCTGGTCCAAAAAGGCATTTGTGAACTACACACACCATGTTAAAGCAGACTCTGGCATGAATAGGGAGCCAAGGGAGAAAGAATTGTCTTAGCTTTAGTGAACTGAGGTTCTGTGGATATGAGCCTACCAGCTTTGTTTTGATTTTGAACCAATTGAAGTCACCACAGCACAGATTTATTTATGCGTCACAATAAGGCATTACAACAGTCTAATATGGAATTGACCAGTGCAGAAATGGCCTCTCTTCTAGCTTCAGGAGTAAGAAACTGTAGAATGGGTTTAAGTTTACATTTATGAAAAGAACATGAGGGAATGACTGCAGAGACTTGAGAATTCATTCTTAGCATGGAGTCTGCTTTGACTCCCACACTGTTAACACTGCAGCTTGCAGCTGGGAATGAATACTAAGGAAGTGGGCCAGATCTGGACGTGACCATAAGGGGGATTACACCCAACTACCATAACTTCTGCCAGTTTTTGTCCATGAACTCCTCTTTTATGGAGACTTTCATGGCCACAGGGATTGACAGAGTAGTGTTAAACTAAAAATATCAGCATAGTGTCATCCGCATAGGTGTAGAATTTTAGAATCTAATTCCAAAGCTCCTAATTAATGCTGTCAAAGGTTGAATATATATGTTAAATGGGGGTAAAAGTACAGAACCTCGTGTTGGGGGTGGAGAGGGATGACACCAGTGATCACATGTTGGGGGGAAGACAGATATTGGCCCAGGGCAATTTTCTGGATTCTATATTTCAGGAAGGAGGGGAACCATTCTGTGACTTTACCTAACAATACACAGAAGAGGAGTCGAGGGATTAGAATATGATAATTAACATTGTCAAAGGCAGCTGAGAGACCGAGCAAAATCACCACACTGGCACTGTCTGTACAGCTACTCTGCGCAGGTTGTATACTTTTGCAATCATTGCAGATTCTGTACTTTAAGGGCAGAATATTTCCTGGTCATTGTCCAATATTTGTTTTTTCTTTTAAGTAAGCATACATTTGAGAGGTCACAAAACGTGTAAGAGCTTGGTGACAACCGGTGGCAGGGTGATGGGTGTGCCATAAGATAGAACTTTGGGATGTGTGATAGATCTGCAATAAGATAGAACTTTGAGGTCCAGATCAGGGCGGTATGGAGCAGCCTTATCTTGCCCGGTTTGAGTTCAACTTTCACAAATCAAGATGATAAGTTAAGAATGATGAGCCCAGATATAATTTTGATGGCGTTTTGCAAAGAATCTTAACAGGGGTTGGATCTAAAGAGGAGCCCGATTCATTATTATTCGGTCTAAGTTGTGTAGGAATGTAATGAAAGGTGGGAAATGAATTAATCGAATGAGAGTGCTGCAGTGCCTGGCAATGAATTCTGGAAATTGGAGCTTTTGTCTGTAAAGCTTTATCCAGAATGGGCATGAAATGCTCCGCCATGTTTTAAAACACTTTACACAAAACATATTCTGAAGTTTTATTTATTAGCAGTTGCCTCCTCAAGTGCTCTTCGGTAGTATTTTACTCAGAGGTGTAAAGCAGAATATACCGGTGAGTGGAGCCAACACCAATACTGCTGCTGTAAATGGTCATGAAAACGTATACGCTGAAGGATTCACTTGCCTGAATGTTACGTTTTTAAAATTATTTTTACTAATAAATGTGTTTTAGCATTACGTAAAATAAAATTACACTTATACCCACATTGTGTTTTTTTTCAAGGTTTAACTCATCGAATTATGTTGCCATTGAGTTAGGCAAATCATGTCATTTGTAGTGACCAGAGATTTTAAAAGTGTTTTGTCCTATTCCTGTAGCTGGTCTTCTCCAAGCGTGCTTTGCCGATTGGAGTTGGGGAGAGAACCCTTGTTCTCCATAAAGTCTCAACCCCATTTTCATGCCACCCACTGTCTCCTCCTCGCCTCACCTTCGAGTACTTCAAAAACATCTCCAAAACCTGACCCAGACTTAATGTGCTCATAGTGCTGAATACAATAATCTAGTAGTCCTGCTCTGGTCTAGAAAGATCAGTCTTGTTTTAAATAGAGTGCACCTTATATCAAAGATATGAAATTGGGGACATTTTGACCACGCCATGAAGTAACCTTTGAGGGTTATTGCACATTTCACTAGAAAACGTGCAGGTAAACTTCATGTCACCATTTTTCTGACCTGCCGTACATAATGTACATTGTTGCGAGATATGTGGCATTTACGCCCCATTATGCCATAGAGGTAAGTTTAGAGGCTACACATTCTTCGGTAAGGGATTAAGATAGAAACTGATTAAAGTTACACTTAAGAATGGCTGTTGTGGGAAGAAGGGGGGGCTAGGGAGCTGAGAGGGGGGGCTAGGGAGCTGAGAGGGGGGCTAGGGAGCTGAGAGGGGGGGCTAGGGAGCTGAGAGGGGGGCTAGGGAGCTGAGAGGGGGGCTAGGGAGCTGAGAGGGGGGCTAGGGAGCTGAGAGGGGGGCTAGGGAGCTGAGGGGGGCTAGGGAGCTGAGGCGGGGGGCTAGGGAGCTGAGGCGGGGGGCTAGGGAGCTGAGGCGGGGGGCTAGGGAGCTGAGAGTGGGGGCTAGGGAGCTGAGAGTGGGGGCTAGGGAGCTGAGAAGGGGGCTAGGGAGCGGAGAGGGGGCTAGGGAGGCGGAGAGGGGGGCTAGGGAGCGGAGAGGGGGGCTAGGGAGCGGAGAGGAAGCCAGCGCACTGCCCAAGCACCGTGACTACAGGTGGAGTGGTGCAATGATGATCCGACAGGTGTCAGGAGACTGGCCGCTAGTCAACACCAAGAACACTGACTGCCACAGTGGGTTGAATGAGCAATCTGCTACCGTTGTAGTGATGGCGTCGGATCTTGGTGGCACCCCAGGCTGCAAACCTATTACTTTAATCTATTGTTGCTGGGCTCCCTTACTGGAAAAGGAGGTGTACAAGTGGGATTGCGATGGATGCTCTCCCGAGCAGGCTGAGAAAGATGACATGGGAGAGGGGCAGAATCCCAAAGCGATGCCAGTGATGCTGAAACGAAACCTTGTTATGGAGCCGAGGAACCAAAAGAAACGCGGGATGGCAGGAGATGGTGCTGGATTCCCCGAGGGTTTGGAAAAGCCCCAGACACTGACAGTACAGACAAAGTCTCATGCAGACAGCCTGCTGGGGACATCAGATTCTGCCAGAGAAGAAGTAGAAGAGAAATTGAAACAAGCCGCACAGCCTAATCCCCAGCCAGTGAAACAAACAACTAGCAGTGTCAGGACTGGCACCAGCAGATGTTTGAAGATGATCAGCAAATAGGTGAGCAAAGAAGCTACAGGTACAAATGAGCCTGTGAGGAGATCTACTAGGCAGTGAGCAGTGCTGCAAGCTTATACGGCTGGTTTGGCTCCAGGTCTTAGTGTTATTGAAGGGGATGCCTAGGTAAGTAGAAACAAGTGTGTGCACAAAAAGGGCAAAAATGACGGTTAAAAGCAATTGGTCACAGAAAATGAACAAGATACTGAAAAGGATAAAGAGTGGGTTGGAAGATGGAGAGATCCCAAGGGTCAGTAATAAAAATACAACTCCCTTTCTTTGGGGTAGCTGTTCAATGCCTGAGGGAATGAGGTGTTGCAACCCATTGCGGAACTTTAAAGCACGCTACACCAGATCGTTGCTTTGCTGAATGTAAAGAAACTGTGAAAATGTGTGAGCCCTCCTGTTCCAAACACAATCTCTCGATGCACTATTTAGAGGGAAACACAAAGAGAGGATAGGGAATGGCATACCAAAGATGCATGCTATCAACTTATCCCTCTGTGCACATAACTAGAATAGACATGTCACAAGTAGGCAAGTAAGAGACGAGAGATGAGAGGTCTTGAGACAATCTGAATGAGGATGCGACGAAAAACGAAGAAGATACAGAGTCTGCAGAAACAATGGCAAGTCAGGATCAAGACTGGGTTTTGACATACTCGGACCCACTCGTCGCCATATCCCCCTCTCCTACCATTTTACCACTTAGAAATAGAACATAAAATGACATCCGGTAAGAGCATGGAAGCAAAAGGACTACAAATAATACAAATATTTCACATGATGCAGACCTACCTCTTGCTGTGTGTGCGTCTCTCCAGTGAAATTGGAAAAAACAAGGCTGCGCTAGAACATAAGAAATCCAAACAATTTTTACTATTACCAGGAATTACGCTCAGGAACTCCTTTCAAGCTCTTGAACAACTGGACACGCTTTGGAGGGGGAACCAAGAGGACAAAGTGGCTCAAGCAGAAATACATAATTCCAGCTGTCCATGTCCAGTGAGAGCCAAGTGCCAACAAGAACCTAGAATCTGAATCCAATGAAACCAACAGTGATGCAACTCTCTTGTGGAATGATAAATTGAGCAAGGACTCGTACTCACACTCAGAGACCAACGCTAGCAGACATGCAGAAGGCATCTCTTTTGTACTTCCTACTATGCTTGCAGATATCCACAGGATATTCAAGCAGATTCCCAATACTTTAAGCAAGGTTTTATTGCCACTATTATAACTCGTTGTGAACTTCAAAACACTGGAACGATCCTGGGCCTCCTTGCTTGGAAAATGGTGCTCATTGGTGTGCACTACATAAAAAACATAAAAAGTAATCTATAACTCAAAGTGAGGTAATGGCAGGTACGAGGGTTTGGTAATCAGGGAGTTATTTGCTGAATGGCTGCACGGAAACAGAATATTTTGAATGTCTATTTGCTTTCATGGTTGCAGTAGTGGCTGCTACCGGACGGGGGTGGTGGGGCGGGGTTCAGGGGTGAGATTAAGAAATAAAAAGCACTTACCTGGGAATGGCCGCCTCTCCTCTGTCCTCTTCTTCCTGTCTCCAGTCCTGGCAGCAGGAAGCACCTGGGCTCCCAGGCTCTCCTAAGCCAATCACAATGCTGCCATGCAGCGTTGCGATTGGCCTGAGCGCCATGGTTCGGCGCTCGGACGGGAACAGGGAGCCTGTTCCTCACCAGGCTGTGCATTACAGCCTGGTAGGGAACATGCAAAGTGTGCATGAACTGCTTGGCTGGCCAAGCAGTCATGCGCACTTAGGGATTGCAAACCACTCCTCCCCTGCTCTGGCCAGCCCCGCCCTGCATGAAACAGAGCCACTGATTGCAATAGGAAAAATAAAATGATAACGATACGTTATTGTAATTTTATTTTTCCTTTTGAGCAGTGGAGAGACGCTCCTCCACCGTAGGGGAGGAGCAGCCACTGCATGGTTGTTTAGTGTCTTAGAGTGGCTTTAATCAGAACTGCACAGTCCTGTATAATGTGTTGTAATTAAAGACAGCAGAACAGTTTTCTACTTTCTCAAACACAAATAGTAAATAATAAATAATGGCTGACGAGGTTCTACATATTCTCGAAATTAAGCCATTCCAACAGTCTATAGTGTGCGCTGCTCTGCAGCACGCTAGTCCCACAGGCAAATAAAGGAAACCCAGAAAATGTTTGAAAATCTAACCACTGAGTGGCATATAGCAAGAAATGCAACACAAAAGCCAACTAAATATAAAAAAAAAATTAATTAATGTATTGAATCGTCACAAATGGGAAGATTGTAACATGTAGCAGTTCTCCTCCCTCTCTGAACCAATCTTACACAGACACAAAACACCTACTGGGAATTGTTAGCTATGTTCAGGGCCACTGAAATTACGTAACTGGGCAGGGCCAAACTATGCAGCAGTGTTGAATAAATTATTTGGCAATAAAAAGCAAATTATGCGGTGTAATGCACCACATTTTGAGGTAGTTCTACTTCATTATTTTGGCATTTTCACACAAAAGATCGTCTGGCTAACAGGCACGTGCACATTTTTCATAGGTTAAACATGACCTGCAGGAAATATGACAGCAGGTAAAGACTTAAGCGTTCCAAAAATTGACTATTACAAGAACATATCTGTATCTCATTAGGAATACATAGCTGGGAGACGACGCATTGACACAGAGGTCAATATGAACGTCCTGCTCATAAATCACAACAGTGTGGCTGAATAACAGAGGCTGCTCACATTTCCTCCTTCCACAGCGCTCGTGCTTAAAATCTACACTTGTTTAAGGGATGGTGAACACGAGCTGAATCTGTTCAGCTTGGATTATATATATATATATATATATATATATATATATATATATATATATATATATATATATAATTCTGGTTTTAATATTGAGCTTGGATTATATATATATATATATATATATTCTGACATCCAAATGCTCCTCCCGAGGAAGAGGAAGAGGCAGGGGCGCAGTAAACAGCGGAGAAGTCGACGAAAACAAAGAATACAAAAAAGGAAACAGAACAAAGCCAGTGGGAACCGGACGTGGGGGCTCGAGAAAGAAGAATCAACAATGATGGACATGACTACGGTAAATAAAACCATAATCAATCTCACAAGCCGTTCTTTGTCTTTTCTTGAAAAGAAAACCTTATGCCTGGGTCTCACATTTTGTCCAACTGAAGTTTTTAACTATTCTAACACAAGAATAGATATCTTTAAGTTTATCCGCAAATTGAAACTTACCAAATGGCACACTCTCAAAGGCAACACACCACATAACACCACAGTGAGGGATAACATCAACCCTACGAACCTTACAGTAGAAGATGCCAACGTATTGAGAACTATGGAAGAACTGTTATCCAGCAATGATACTGAGGCAACCACCTCTTCCTATAGGGAACCTGAACTCTCTGATATCACGACCAATAAAGCAGCCAAAACTCCTTTTAAACCCCGTTCCATCTTTTATCCGAACCTTCCTCATGATAATGTGGATACTTTCCACGAGGTTGTAACCAAAGCCTTATTAGAGTGTAAACATGCAAAATCTAATCAAAGTTTTGTAACTGGCAATCTGAGTACCAAACAAAGAATGATTATTTCACAATTGGCCAATGACAGGGATATTGTTATACGCCCTGCAGACAAAGGTGGCAATGTGGTTTTACTCAGTAAGGAACTGTACACGGCAGAAGCCTATAGACAACTGGATAACAGCAGATTTTATTGTAGATGTAACACCAAAACCTACAATGACAGTATCTTAACTACGTGGACCCAACTGACAAAGTGGCATCATGATGGTATAATTACCTGGGAAGAGTATTTATTTCTGAAGAAGGACTATCCGAAACTCCCCATTATTTACTTTCTTCCAAAAGTCCACAAGAATCTTTCGGTCCCGCCTGGTAGACCTATTGTTTCATCTCTGGGGAGTGTATTCGAAAATATTTCAAAATATGTTGATCATTTTCTGCAACAATATGTAATAACACTCCCATCATATGTTAAAGACACCAAAGATTTTCTGTGTAAAATTGCTGGTATACAATGGGAATCCAACTACACGTTTATAACCATGGATGTCTCCAGTCTTTATACCATCATTGATCATGATCAAGGAGTACATGCATGCACTCACTTCTTAAATGAGAGAAACATCATGTATTTAGAACATACCAAAATGCTTGTAGAGATGATGTACCTATGTTTACAGAACAACATCTTTATGTTTAATGGGGAGCTTTTTAAACAAATGCTGGGGACTGCCATGGGTACATGCTTTGCGCCGAGTTTCGCTGGGCTCTTCCTAGGTCTGTGGGAAGAAAAGATAAGAAATGAAATTTCACTCTCCCATTATTTTGCCAAAGTTAAAGTTTGGCTGCGATACATTGATGATCTTTTTCTGATATGGGAGGGATGTGAAGCAGAAGCCTTAGAGTTTATTAATAAACTCAACAACAACACATACAATATCATATTGACACAAAATATCAATAAAGAAGAAATAGAATTCTTGGATGTGAAAGTCAAGGCAGTCAATAATACCCTTGAAACTAGACTTTTCCGCAAAGATACAGCGGGTAACAGTATCCTACATGCTCGCAGCCATCACCCAGATACCTTTAAATGGAGTATCCCGTATGGGGAATTGCTGAGAGCAAAAAGGAATTGCAGCTCAGAGGAGAATTATCAGGCAGAGGAAAAGGTCATGATGAAACGTTTTAGAGACCGTGGTTACCCGGAGTGGGTATTGAATAGAGCTGTGTCTAAATTAAAAGGTATTGACAGACAGAGCACGCTGCAGGAAAAGGAGAAGAATAGCGATCCCCCTGAGACACGCGTCATTTTGACATACAACCATAATTCACACAAAATACAGAAAATACTCAACGATAATTGGAACATCCTTAAAAGTGATCAGATAGTGGGCCCTAGAATAAGTGACAGACCAAGAATCACGTATCGCAAAGGTCGTAATCTCAGGGACATCCTGATGCATGGTGATATCACGAACCGACAGAACATGGCAAGACATAACCTTAAAGGTTTTTATCCGTGCAGCCACTGTAAGGCGTGCAGAGCAAGTCAGATGGTTAAGGAATTCAGTGTACCTGGCTCTAACGTGAAAAAACCATCCCACAATTTTTGACATGTAGCACTACATATGCTATATACATTCTGAGGTGCCCTTGCCAAAAACTATATGTGGGCAGCACCACTCATATGGCGAAAAAGAGGGTCCTTGAACATCTTAGGGCAATTAATAACAAGGACCCCCACTATCCTGTAGCGCGACATTTCGCAGAGTTTCATCTTTCCAACAGTTCGCTTCTCAGTTACTTCATAATTGAACAGGTCCATGGCAGCCCCAGGGGGGAACAGAGAGCTCACCCTCAGGAAAAGAGAATCTAAATGGATTCTTGATCTTGAAACTCGATACCCTAAGGGCCATAACGTGGACGAGGAGTTAGCCACACACCTTATCGAAGGGTAATGTCCTACATATGTATTTTATGTTTATCTGCATATTTGTATTTCTGTCCTAAACCCTTCTAATGAAATTCCATGATGTTGAGAATTACAAGCAATTGCTGAATTTAGCTGTTAATAGTCAAACATCAAGATTACAGCTTAAGAAAATTATGAATAACATGTCATTTTGTACCAGTTTTAATATTTTAATCCAGTAATTTTTCTTATATGCTTTTCTTCTTTTTCCTTCACAGGAGGAAAGGAAGGGGCCCTCCGACATCTTGCGGACACTGCACGGGCCGCCTACCCTTCTCCTCACCTCTATGAAGAGATCACCACGCACTATTAGATAAGAACTCTTTTTCACTTATTGTCACCGTTAATGTTGTTTGTCTCTGGACAGTACTGAACATAGATGTAATTTGAGCCACTTGGCGATAGTATTGATTCTTATATTTTTTGATCGGACATTTGAATTATACGTGTCTGTTTATTTATGAGTTCCTTACTTGGATAATAGAACTTATCAGTAACTCAGCCCATATAGCGTTATTATGTTTTGGCCCGTAGTTTGCATAATGACTGTTCTGATTTCAGCAGCCTGTTTTGCCACTTCGGCGTTTTGACTATAGATAATACGCAACTTAGCCCATTTTCTCATGTATTTAATACAAAAGCACCCGATGTGAGGGACTACTAGTAGTATTGACTCTATACTCACTGCCTTTTCTGTTCTTTTATATGATGCATTTAACAATAATGAACTGTATTGCATTGATGCCATCGATAAAATGTATGAGTTAAGACAGTATTGGGCAGTCTAAGATGGCCGAAATATTTTCTACTTCTGTGGAATTATACAGCTATTTTTTTGTCCTCTTTCTATGTTCAGTGCCGAGACTATGTAATGCACTTTTTTCTTTTGGCTCTTTGTGTGATCAAGGAAGTTTCTTCCGAAACGCGTAACCTTGAGCTTTAATAAACCACCCTTTATATCGGATTGTGAGAGCGCGTATTATTGGATTTGGATAACGGAATATATATATATATATATATATATATATATATATATTTCTGGTTTTAATATTGAGCTAGTGACTTTTACATGCGCACGAACTGGAGACGTTTAGAGCAGAGGCTGGTCTCAATTTTATTTGATCCAAACTGAACAGATATATATATTATATAGACACACATATAATGAAAATACCAAAATTTAAAGTAACATTATAGTTAGGTTTTTACATACATTTCAAACCTAGAAAAATACCACACAAAAAATAAACAAGTGAAAAAGTGAAGGGTGGATTTCATAACTAAATCTGACTGACTGGTAATTACTCAGGGCCAAAACATTCTCAAATACTACAAGCTCCTGGAGCAGCTACTTAGGAAATGCATACTCACTCAGTGCGTAAAGCGAAATAATTATTCCAGCCAGACAAAAGCCCTCGAAGAACCTCAGAGTGCTGAACATGGTCACGTTCACCGACAGAGCCACGGAAAGTCCAAAGATCAGATTAAATATAATGGAGAAGAGAAGCACCAGCCTTCGGCCGAACCTGAAAAAACAGATTGGGGGGGAAGGTAGTTAAATTAATTTTGCATGTAAGTATTGGTTTAAAAGTATGTGAATATTTCTAACAAACGTGCGAACATCAGTCATAAACAGGGGCACTGGAATTATGCGGCAAGGGAGGACAAAATTATGCAGCGTTGTTTATTAAATGCAAATTATGCAGGATAATGCGGCACATTTTCTGATCGAATTGTTTCATTATTTGTTTCATTTTTAGGTCTCGCCTAGGCAGCACTTGTGCTGTTTTTCGAGACATGCTGTTTCTTGGATATGGGCTTGAAAAAACGCCCATCTTTTTCATTGGCTCCTCTTGCTGTGCTTTAGAAATGCTGGCTTTTCATTGGTGAATTCAATTAGTAGTCCCGCCTTTTGGCATTGTGTATCCTCCTATGAGGACTGCCCCTCTTACATGTGTTATTACTGTTCAGGTTATTTATACTAAAAATAACTCTTTGCTCGTTAACTATTCTATTAAGCTGTGCAATGAAATTTCGTTCACTTCAATTGCTTGCCGTCTCTTTATCTCCCCCTCACCCCTCCCACAACACTGCTTCGAAGGAACATGAACTCCCCGTGCCTCACCCTCACCTCTCCCACAACACTGCTCGCAGGCCCCCACCATCCCTCGGAGGTCGCTGCTCCTTTTTTCTTTTGTTTAATTTACCTTTAAATTTACATTACCGTGTCTCACAAGTAATCTCCCTGTGCCGTATCTACCCACCCCCTGACCCCACCGAGATCGCTGCTTGTCCGCCACCACCACCCCTCCGAGAGCGCTGCTTTTTTAAATGTAAGTTTGTAGAATTGCATAGCCTGAGCATGGGGAGATTTAGTGATTTGCCCAGATTCACAGGAAATTAAGCCGATGCTGAGGCTCGAACACTGATCCCAAAGTCCTGAGTCGGCAGCTCTGATGCACTTCGACCACGGAATATAACTCTGTGCAGGGCACAGAGTCACAAGTCTGGTAATATTTTTCTGGGTTATACATTACCCCTTCCTATTAATTTTACATTTTATTGGAGGCTGTGTTTCTCTAGGAAATTATTATTAGGCATGCTTGTTTTAATCCGCACACCTCCCTCAACATCTCATTTTTCTCAGGAACAGCGGCGCTTTGGGCTGTGTTGTTTTGGGTGGGTTCGCGCATGTTTTGTTCACAGCGTCTCTCCGGGACCATTATTGTCAGAGACGTGCTTGCTGTCTATTTCTCGGCTCAATACCACTGAGGCTAATTATCTGTACTTCTCCTTCCTGTTCCAATATGTTGCCCAATCTCACATAGCCAGCCTGACCCCCTTTAACATCACTTCACTTCCGGGTCGTACGAGCACTTTCAGCATGTACACCACATTAATGCCGCACTCTTGGCCACTGCCTCTGGGACCGCATAGAACTTCAAGCTACTAACTTTACTGACACACTCTTATCATTTCAGGTACAATGCCAATAGCTCTAACTTTAAAAAATGAGAGACCGATTGCATTGCAAATGCTTGTTACACATGTTGACAGTCTGAACAAAGATTTCACCTTATTAGACCTAGTTCAACACCCAAATGCAGCAATATGCAACTGAAAGGTGGATAGTCAACCCTCACGAAGTGGCTTCCGCTGCACAGCAATACACAGTTGACGCATTTTTTATTAATTGTGATCCGTTTGAGCTAGAAACAACTTTTTTTCTTAAAATCAGCAAATTACGTTGCAGATGGTGGATTATGTGATAAATGCAGCAAATCCATAACTATGCGAAAAATACAACAGCCACAGAATCGCATAATTCCAGTGACCCTGGTCATATAGTAGAAACAAGTCAGGAACTTTAACAAACGTGTGTACATAATCTCGAGTGGTAGACCTGTCCCACTGATGTCAGCAATATTTAAAAGAAGTTTCATAAATGGCCAACAGACTGAGCAGCTACATTATTTTATAACAAACAGTGAAGCTTGACAATGCACTTCTATAGTTAAAGGAACACAGTAAAGAGAGACACAGGCTCTAATCAAAACTGAGTGCCTTATTACGAGTTTGGCGGTCCACGGACCACCAGACTTGTGGGGGCGATGCAGGGCGGTCTTTCGACCGCCCTATTATGATCAGAGATCCCTGGCACTGTGACGGCGGTCTTGGGGCTGCAATATGCTTGGCGGGACCGCTGAGGTCCTCCCAATCATTATGAATTTCCTCGCCACCACACTTTTCATGGTGGTGCGACCGCCATGGAAAGTGTGGCGGTGATGAAACAAAGGGGGCCCTACAGGGCCCCTTGTGCCTCTGTGCCATGTGGTGCATGCAGGGGGGCACAATGTGTGCATGCACCCCAGTACCTGCGGTGGAAGAGGTCCCGCTACCGCACTGCCAAACTCGTAATAAGGCCCTGAGGCAGAGCAGAGCTTGGAAAACATATGGCAATTTTAGGAGCTCATGTTCGGATGACCAGCAGGCATTAGGCAGACATATATCCACTCTGAAGACTCTTTGGGTATCTCGCTCGTCCTCACCAGGACCATACACAATGCACTTGAGAGGTTTTAAATACGTATTTGAGTAGGACCTTCTTTCAGTTCTCTGTTGAACAAATTGCACTATATTTAAAAGGGAAAGATTAACACCTGCATTTCTTTTGGCCTGTTTATTTTGTGAGAAATCCCACAATTATTACTCATTGGGCAATAAGTGACAGACCCCATGAAAAATGATTCTAAAGAAATATTCTGGCAAAATTTTGAATTATTGAAAGAAGGAAATTAATGGGCTGTTGCTTGCATGGATGTAACATATGGTTCACACCTTTTCTGTACGTTGTACAGCGCAACTATTCAAATGGGGGGGAGGGGCATTAGAAAAGAAAGAAAGCCCACTATCGTTGTTACTGTACTGGTTATAGCAGAGAAAGGTTTTGCAGACAGCAATTTTCCTTATAAAAATTACATCAAGGAGTGATCTGCCCCATACATTTGTACCAGGTAATGATTTCTTTTTTATTGCTGGGAATTATTTGTCTGTCCAGATTAAATCCGACAACAACGTCCCTACTAAGTACAACAGAAGAAAATGATTTTTTTCTGTTAAAATCACTGAAGGTAATGGGTTTCCATGTACAAATAAAAGCAGACATTCTCGGTAATTATTACAATAGGTTATGATTTACATGGCACAGATTACACCAAACTGATTTCACCTGTACATATATTAGAAAGCTATTCTCCCTGTAACTGTTAAGAGCATCTGTCGCCATTTCCTGTAGATATGAGCATTTATTATCTCCTTAAATAAAACTGCATATCACTTCTCGAGTAAAGATTACAGTAGATAATGGGTTTTCCCTACAAATAAAAAAATGCAACAGTTTCCCCTTTACAAATTATAGCAGATCATTCTCTGGTAAATATTACATGATGTAATGATTCGTCCCTCACAGAAAACCAACTGGCAGACAATTATTTCCCATTTCAAATTACAGCACAGGGGCTTAGTTCCTCCACAGTTTAGAGAAGATTATGATTTTCCTGTAAAGGCTATGAAAATCATTATTGTTTCCCTGTGTAAAGGACATAACACATGACCATTTCGCCTGTATACATTCCTGTGGCCAGTGATACCTTCAGCGTATAAAATACATCAAAGTGCAATATTTTACAATGTTCCCTTTACATCACATAATGGTTAAAAGTTAGTCAAGACTATCGGCTTGTTTTACATTTTTTGTCTGTAATGCTACTCCTCAAACCACTGAAGTATATAAAAAGTGATTGGTGGAATGCTTGAATTAATCCGAGCCATTGGTAATTACTCTGGGCTGCAACCATTTTGCTCACCATGCCACCTTAGTTTGGACATAGCCATATGCAAACCACTCTTGACCCTGCTCAAGTAGGAACAGACTAGCCCGAACTGCCTGGCAAGGTCTTCCCTCAACTGCAACACAGGCAACCTAGACCGGTTTCGCCCCAGTTGGGGCTCTTCAGTCAGGTGATGCTTGTTATGTTATGTTATGAGTGGATTTGTAGAGCGCGCAGCTACTCAATAGAGTGTCCCGGCGCTGGGATTGAAAGAGACCCAAAGACTGACAGAGGAGCACATCAGTACCGGGGAAAACGGATTTTAAACTATTTGCTGAAACAGCCAGGTTTTTGGTTGCAGTAGCACAGTTAGTACTCCATCTATCAACTTGCTGTTGCTGCAGTTGACACCCCAAGTGTGACAGGTATGCCCAGACATGGGTCCAGTGCTCACTGTCCCATAGGACTTAAACTACACCCTACTGACGAGCCCCAAGTGGAGCAAAAACGGTGTGGAGATTGCTTGTGGTCCCTTTTCAAGGCAGGGGCGTAAGAGTCCACGCAGCCCCTGCGGCGGGGGGGCCCCAAGCTCCAGGGGGCCCCCTCAGCACAGCACTCTGGCTGCAGAGCTCCTGATTGAGCCCGGAGGGGGCCCCTTCACGTACCTTGCAGGGAGGCCCCCTCAAGTTTCGTTACGCCAGTGTTTCAAGGGGGCCTCGGCTCACAGTTCAGGGCAGACTGTTCCCATTAGGAACAGGGCTAGTACTGATTTGCACAAGGCGGGCCGTTGTCTAGAGTGGCATGGTGAGTGAAAAACAATGGACTGGAATGAGGCTCCGAGCTTTTCCTAGTCGCTGAGATTAATTGAAGCATTCCAGCCATCACCTTGGTGTCGTTACTCTTCAAACCACAGCAAAATAGAACTGTTACAATAATATCTTTATAAAATATCCTCTTTGATTGATGCTCTATTGATAAATACCTTGTTTTATTTGCTTATCCTGACATTTCAATTGACGGAAACAATCAGTACACCATGTTTTCGGCTTCTAGGTACACTCTTACCATGTGGAAATGGGCCTTAGTCAGCTTGTGTTCTTGGTGGACCAGAGGGCTAGCAGGAGTTTCTAGTAAAGGGCACTGTATATCAAGGAGGCAGTGGGCCAAGGCCCCCTGCTGTATTTTGCTCAGGTTTTGTAATGAGAAGAGTTGGTGGAATTTTTAGATCTAATCTATTCTAGTCAATACTGATCATTACTCACAAGAGTCCACCAAACAGAAAGATACACGTCTCAGGTCCACCTTAAGGTAAGATGGAGAGGATTATGATAATGACCAAGGCTCTAAATAACCCTGTTAATCCTACCCGGTCACTGTTGAGCAGTACTCAAGCTAGGGAAGAGTAATGTCCGGCATGGCTGCAATGTTGCGATTAACCTGATCAAGGCCAATACCACCATTATAGTCTGTATTCATCCAATGGCAGTGGATGCCTGAATTGGACACCATGAGAGAAATGAAAGTGCAAGGCAGATGTAATTATCTCAGTCAATTACACTTCCAGAGGAGAACTTCCAAATGAATCCTGTAGCTACAGGTTGGTGGCTATTACAGAGTAATTATAAGAAAAGGAAGACGTAACATAAATGAAATGTCGCAAACACTTGCAAAAACCTTTCTTAAGCAAAGCTGTAGTAAAACCAGTACTGAAGCTGCAGTAAAAAAAGCAAATAGATGCAGCTCCCAGTCCAACATTAAAGCAGAACAAGGTCTGCTGCTCACAGTTAAATAAAGCTTGTTTAACACGCACGCAACTATGAGAGAATGTAGATTTGCAAACTTTTAGATAGACAAGAAGTGCTTCTAATGCCGAATAATCACTTCATCCTTCTGAAAATAATGTCTGCACACCAGGTGCGGATACAGACTAGACTTTGTCTTTTGAAGATGATTGATAAACATCTCCTTACATCATCATATAGCAAGCACCAGAGACCCTTATTAATGAATAAGGGGACAGATGTAAGATGTAAAATTGCATGCACAAACGGGTTTGCGACCCGTTTGCGCATGCAATTTTAGTCTGGGCCATGTACTTACACTATTTTGAGACTTGCAAAATAGTGTATTGCGACTCGCTATTAGGAAGGGGCGTTCCCTTCCTAATAGCGACCGCAGAGCCATGTATGAATGTTTTGAGACCGCAATTGCGGTTGCAAAACACTCGCAAATTACTGCCCTCTTCAAGAGGGTGGTAATGAGGTTGCAAATGGGAAGGGGTCCCCAGGGGACCCCTTCCCCTTTGTGACTGGCTCCAAAAATATTTTTAAGGGCAGGCAGTGGTCCCAGGGACCACTGCCTGCCCTTAAAAAAATTAAAGAAAACGTTTCATTTAAAAAAATTTTTTAAATGCATCCCGTTTTCCTTTAAGGAAAACGGGCTGCATTTAAAAAAAAAAAAGCTGCTTTATTTAAAAGCAATTCCAGACATGGTGGTCTGCTGAGCCCAGCAGGCCACCATCCCTGGGAGGGCCTGTCATTCCCAATGGGCTTGCAAATTGCGAGAGGCTCATTAATATTCATGAACCTCGCAATTTGCGACCCCATTGGGAATCGCAAACAGTGTTAAACACACTGTTGTACATGCAAAATAGCGCCTCGCAAATTGCGAGTCGCAAAAGACTCGCAATTTGCGAGGTGCTATTTTGCGCGTCATACATCTGGCCCCAAGATTCAGAGATTAAGAGAAGCTTCTGAAATAAGAATATAATAAGCTGTGTGACACAGGAGAAACAGACCTCTGTTTGCCTGACTCCATCTGGAAGCCCGGTCCACTGCTTTGCAACAGGAAAGAGGAAGTCCTAGTCTCTGGTTTTGGCTCCTCTAAAAGTAGGCGCGGCTAAGAGCAAAGTAGTATCCACAAAATTAAATACCACCACTCTGAACCAGACTATAACCTTCCTTAGGAGATTCAAGGACATTTTTGAAAATACACTGGAGCAGGCAGTTCTGAAAAGGCAATTGTGAAATAATAATTTTAAAAAATCAAGTATTGCCTCCTATTCTAACCTTTGTCAATAGTGTTGCTCCCCCATGAAATTTTTTAAAACATTGGATGAAATTGTGCTTTTAAATCATAATTAAGTTGCAAATATCGAATATTCACACTTAGTAGCCGGCAGGACTATTCCTTGATATAGACAGATCTCATAGGCTCAGACACTAAAGCTACTGCTCATGAAACATGGTCCTTGCAGGATCCGACAGCAGACACCTCACTAAGGTTACACCAATTGTACAAGCTTTGCTCTTCGACTGCAGCGCTCTCGATAACAGCAAATATTAGCAATAGGGAGAGAGGATGTAGCCTTACGGCTAGAGCGGTCGACCTCGAAGCTGGGGAACCGGGTTCGAGTCTCGGCAACGGCACTCAACATCCAATGATTCTGGGCAAATCACTTAATCTCCCCGTGCATAACAAAAATGAATGTGTCCTTGTGTAACGAAACTGGTGCTCATGTAAAGCGCTCTGATACCCGATCTCTTCGGGTCTAGTTCGCGCTATATAAAACTAAAAAAAGCCTTAATATATATATATATATATATATATATATATATATATATATATATATATATATATATATATATATATATATATATATATAGATGAAGAAACGACTCCACATGAATCCAACACTAGCCATTGCATCTTTCACCAGGACGATTTTCTCAGTCATTTACACCTTTTTAACCTAGGATATTTTGTAGGATCTGAACTGTTCCAGAGACTTTGTTTTTAAGTTTTTAGCTCATTGGTGAGACTTGGGTACCAGGAACTAGGAAATTCACTCAGCCTTGATTATTTGGTTATGGTGATTCATAGACAAAGGCATGAGTCCAAGAGAAGGACCTTTACCGAGTGTGGTGACATTTTTGACCATGATGTTCAATGATGAAAATTGTTATAGACTGATATGTGTGTGTGTATATATATATATATATATATTATCTACTGGCGGTCGCCAGTAGATAGTTCTAGTTAGGACCTATTTTCCATAGGAAATCCGCGACATTCTATTTGAAATAACTCTTGCGTCGGTTGACGAATCTTCGTGAAATTTTCAAACTTTATGGCCCGCTCCGGTCCGCTCCTACCCTGAAAGTCTCAGGGTGTTTCGTCAAGCGGGGGCCGAGAAAAAGGGGGTCCCAAAACGTGTTTTCCCCATTCATTTTCCCATAGGAAACTTTAGACACGGCTACAGCCCGAACTGCTGAACGGAATTACACCAAATTTGGCAAAGAGGTAGTTCTTGGTTCAGAAAGAACCCTTTTTGTTAAATGGTGTAAATCCGTTCAGTAGTTGCGGAGAAATTAAAAAATAAGAGTCAAAAATCAATTTCCCATAGGAAACTTTATGCAAGGCTACAGCCCGAACTGCTGAACGGAATTACACCAAATTTGGCAAAGAGGTAGTTCTTGGTTCAAAAAGAACCCTTTTTGTTAAATGGTGTAAATCCGTTCAGTAGTTGCTGAGAAAATCAAAAGTAAAAACACATATATATCTGGGCGGAGCCTAACCACACATGTCATCGTGAGATCTGATTGGCTGTCAGCACTTCATCCTGGAATTGCTGGCAGCCATCTTGGGACCAATATAAATGATAGTACCCCATTGAAATGCATTGTAGTGAATCGAAGATTTTGAGGGTTACCAAAAGGAGAACTATAAAGGGTGATAACAGACTTTAGTTACATTAGAATTCATTTGTTGATGGTACCATACTAATTTCAGGAATTGTGGTGTGTTCTAAGGTGATTTTACCCTGTGAAAAACCTTCTGCTGGGATATCATGAATCATGTTTGAGAGAAAACTATTTTCACATGCTTGTCCCATACAGTTTTGGAAGGTGCCCCAGAAGCTAAAATGAGAGCATATTTTCTGTAAATTCACATTATCTTTCTCAGTCATGTGAGAATGAAGTCTGACATTCTCAGTAAAACATGTACATCCAACAAGGGCAGAGACTGTCAGTTGATTCCTTTGTGTTCTACTGCAGCTTCCCAGAGTGTTCTAAATAACAACTAGAGTGCTAACAGCCTTACTTATGACAAAAGTATGGCACACCTGAAGCCATCTTGATTGGAATAAACTGGTAACACTTAAAACATTTAATTTAAAAAGGAACAAAATGATGGGGTTCATCTTGTCATAGAAATTATGGTTAGTGCTCTGGAAAGAAAAATTAGGACGTTTCAAGTGTGATCTCAAATATCTTCCTGTTATATTTCAACAGGAGCAGCCTGTCAGTTGATGCCTTTGTGTTCTACTGCAGCTTCCCAGAGTGTTCTAAAGAACAACTAGAGCGCTAACAGTCTTACTTATGACAAAAGTATGGCACACCTGAAGCCATCTTGATTGGAATAAACTGGTAACACTTAAAACATTTAATTTAAAAAGGAACAAAATGATGGGGTTCATTTTGTCATAGAAATTATGGTTAGTGCTGTAGAAAGAAAAATTAGGACATGTTTCAAGTGTGATCTCAAATATCTTCCTGTTCTATTTCAACAGGAGCAGCCTGTCAGTTGATGCCTTTGTGTTCTACTGCAGCTTCCCAGAGTGTTCTAAAGAACAACTAGAGCGCTAACAGTCTTAATTATGACAAAAGTATGGCACACCTGAAGCCATCTTGATTGGAATAAACTGGTAACACTTAAAACATTTAATTTAAAAAGGAACAAAATGAGGGGGTTCATTTTGCCATAGAAATTATGGTTAGTGCTGTAGAAAGAAGAATTACGACATGTTTTAAGTGAGATCTCAAATATCTTCCTGTTCTATTTCAACAGGAGCAGCCTGTCAGTTGATGCCTTTGTGTTCTACTGCAGCTTCCCAGAGTGTTCTAAAGAACAACTAGAGTGCTAACAGCCTTACTTATGACAAAAGTATGGCACACCTGAAGCCATCTTGATTGGAATAAACTGGTAACACTTAAAACATTTAATTTAAAAAGGAACAAAATGAGGGGTTCATTTTGCCATAGAAATTATGGTTAGTGCTGCAAAAAGAAAATTTAGTGCATGTTTTAAGTGAAATCTCAAATCCTCTTCTATTTCATTAGAAAATTCTGACAAGCAGACTGAAACAATCACTTTCAATACCAGCAGTAGACTTCCAGTTAACTCCTTGGTGAGCAGTAGCTTTACTACAGTGATCTAATGAACAACTAGAGTAACAACATTCTGAATTTATGGCAAATGTGTAACACATCTGAATGCCTTCTTGATGGAATCAAAGTAAAAAACTGAAAGCATTCATTCATTCATAAAGCTTTATTCGACTGTTACAAATTTACAATCATAAAAGCACAAGTTTAAAAATCATTAATAGCAGCTATCATAAAGGGCAAAAACACGATCATAAAAATGGATAATAAAAACAAATTAAAACCATTCAACTCAACATTATGATTCAACAGTCATAATTAGACTTTTCCTTAAATAAAAAGCTCTCTTTAAAAACATAACCAATCTCCATACCACAAGTTCATTGTCTAGTAACTGAAGTTTTAAAAAGCAGGACGACATTGTCTAAGGCCATAAGTTTTTAAGAGGGGGACCAGCCAAACTTTTCTTATTTCAGAATAAAATTTACAAAAAAGAACGGTATGGATTGTAGACTGGCATGAGTGGTTATCACATGGACACACTACAAGTTGTCTCGACCAGTCATTCATTTTGGGCCACGAAACCATTCTATGGAATATATTTAACCTACATCTAGCCAATAACATTCTATCAAAAGTAACAGTTACATATGACAAGTATGGCTCCATTCTAAAAGTAGTTAAAATTACTTGATGGTGGTTAACAGTGGGTTTAATAAGTTCACTAGACAGTCTGGCCTCTTCTAGCAAACCTAGCCCCTCCCTTTTTAATAGCTCCCGCGAAATTTTCTGTAGGGAGCTTGGATTTGTAAAATACTCTATGTGCCCTAAATCCGTCATAAAATCCCGAACAAAACTGATCCATGGAATTTTTAGCACTCCATCTAATTTAAGGCAATCGGCAAGAACATCCCGATTTAACTGTGTTTTCTCCTTAGTCCAAATACTATGCCACAATAGTATCGGCTCTATTTTAATTAGATCAGATAAAAAAGGAGGCCCAACTCTTCGTGGCAAATAAAAGTTGACGTACTCGGGGAACAGATAATATAAATCTTAAAAGGAGTTCTCCACTTGCTGCAACTGCGTTATGTTTGCTAGACCCCAAACCCCTGCTCCATACATCGTGGAGCTGATGCACCGCGCTTTATAAATCTGTATCAGCTCCGCAGGGGTTTCCTGCCCAATTTTTTAGAAAATCCCTTCAAAGCACTCGATGTCCGAATAAACATCAACTTTTTGGCCATTATGGTTTGGACCCACGAATTGTTTTGATTAAACAAGACACCCAAATATGAGAAGCTCTTAGTTGTACTTAATTTCTGCCCCTCCACAAAAATGTCCTTCGCTCGCATAGGTCCATAGCCACATCTCATTACATATGTCTTTGAGATATTGATACTAAGACCTAGATCCTTCATAAAAACAAAGTATCCATTAAGGACCCTTTGGAGGGCAATTTGAGTTCTAGCCAACATAACCGCGTCGTCAGCATAAAGGAGTACCGGGATGGGTCGGCCGGCAACATGGGGAAAGTCATGTGTTGTACTGGCCAATGCTTCTCCTAACCCGTTCGTGTATAAGTTAAAAAGAAAGGGGGCCAGCACACAGCCCTGCCTCACCCCTCTTTTAACGGGAAAATTAGCTGTATGTTCCCCCCTGTTCCAAAACGTACACTGGCGGATGCGCTGCTGTAAAGATTCCTTAAAAAAACAATAATTTGCGGGTCTACCTTCATGTCCTCAAGAACTTCCCACAACCTTGCATGTTTTACTGAATCGAAAGCGGCGGTTAGATCTACGAAGACCATATACAATCTGCCATTTTTTGCCCTTGTATATTTTCCTATAAGTAGGGACAAGTTTAAGCACTGCTCCGTAGTACCAAGCCCCTTTTGAAAGCCATATTGTAAGTCAGTTAAAATCTTATTTTCTTCTGACCATTCCTGCAAGCGTTCTAAAATCACACGTCCCACCACTTTCACCATGGAATCTAATAGAGAAATCGGTCTGTAGCAACCCGGATTCTGACGATCCCCTTTTTAAAAATCGGAACTATTAGTGACCCCCCCAGGTTTCTGGTAATTTTGTTTGACAACTTGCATTTATAACCTGTGTTATAATCGGCCCCCATAAAGCAATGTTAAATTTAAACAAATCAATCGGAATGCCATCCGGGCCGGGTGCTTTACCGGTCTTACTTCCATGTAATGCTCTAATCACTTCATCTAAAGTGAAGTTTAAATTCATTTTAGGGTGTTCATTCACTTGTTCATCGTCAAGTCTAAAATAAGAAGCGTCAGAACCATTATATACCTTTGCGAAGTGGGTTAACCACTCCTCCTCTGAAATGGCAATGGCCATGGTTGGACCTTCGTGTGTAGTTAAAAATGGTGTCTTCACTGCCCTCCAAAATGCTGCACTATCCTTCAAAACTGCCGCTGTATGCAGGGCTTCCCATGCTTCGTTTCTCAGGGTATTCTTCCTTTCCTTTAGTGCCTGACGGTATTCCAGTCTTGCAATTCTAATGTTATCCAAAATTTTAGGCTGCCTATGTAATTCTAGTTTTAAATTGGAGTAAGCTTGGGTGCATCTTGAATTAAACCAGCCTGTATCCTTATATTTCTTGCGATGTTGCACTAATAATAGTTTCTTGAGGGCGTTCGATATTTCAGCATAAGATGCTACTATACTTTCCGCAGATGCTGTTTCAGACAGGCATGTGTCAATTGCTAACTTGCAATTTACAGCAAGAGATCTAGTTATTTCTGAGGGATCCACCTTTGACCATTTAAGTGTATACCCGTTAGTTTTGTCGAGTGTCAATTCACCTGCTTCCTCTCTGATCTTGTTTATACTGAAATCCTTCTTTACAGGTAAAGCAACAACCAGATGTAGCGGGAAGTGATCACTTAAAGAATTCCGATCAACTTCAAAACAATGTAATCTTAGAGCATGATTATGGGAAACCAATATATAATCAATTACAGAAACGCCTCTTCCGTTATAGGTATAAGGCATCTTTACTGGAGGCTCCATAAGCTCATTTACAAATCCTAAGTCACATGTAGCTAAAAATTCATTAAACAGATCACCTGCCGGGGAATGACAAAAATGAGCTAAATGAGTTGAGTCCTCGTATATATGACCACATAATCTCTTGTCCTCAAAGGGGCACATTGCACAATTAAAATCGCCCATCATAATTATCATAACATTAGTAGGACAAGCATTACAAATTACATGTAATTCCTCACTTAAATTTTTTAGTACCAGACATAGTTCTGTTGAAATCACATTATTATAAAAATTAACTAATATTACACATTGATTCATGGGTATAGACACCTTGACAATCTGATAAAAGCTGCTACTCAAAAATGCCTGTATTTTAGAGATTACCAATTTATTAGAAATATACAGGCTCAGACCACCCTTAAGCCTGCCCCCAAGGCCTTTCACGGCCGGAGTATTAAAATTTTTAAATCCGTTAATATAAAGTGGCTCATTGACCCAGGTTTCCTGTAGGCCTATTATATCTCTATCTTGAATGAACTTATGCCACTCTGGATTATCTATTTTCGCCCGCAGCCCCGCAATATTCCAGGAAATGATGTCACAAAGGGGCACATCATCGTTCAATGGCTGCGGCAAAACCGTATGCATGTTGTAGTTACTATCACCAGAGCACCTCAATTCTAATGTTTGCATGATAGGAATTGCATTAAGAGATAAGGATACCACATTACTGTTCACTTGACCCCTCGCTCTCACATCCCTTGGCCTTGGATAGTTGCTAACTTCCCGCATTTTATTACTTCTCCCAGATAGAGAAAAATCTTCCCCAATGGACCCTTCTATCTCAATAATCTCAGCATCATGATAAACCCTCATATTCAGTCAATCAATTTCCCCCAAAGAGCTTAGAGCTTCAAATCGATTACTAGTTGGAATAGGGAATCTTTGATGAGACACTCCCAACCAGTTCTCTGTCTCACTATACTGTGGGCGCCTGGGAAGTTGATAAAAAAGCCCAATGGTAGGATATTTATCCCCCTTGTAGAGACGTATCTTGATCCCACTCTCTCCAGTATGATTTTAGTCAACTTAGATGTGCCAAATGTTAGCACTATACAATCTCCTAACATCGATTTGCTAGAGCCTCCTACCCAGGCGATTCTTCTCGCCATTTTAAATTCAACAAATAAGGCATTAGTAAGCCCGGTCCTTGCCCCCAGGAAATGAAGAGACTTATTTCTTAAAGTTGTCCAGTGCTCTACGGTTCCAATTGGAAGTTGTGGGACATTCGCTAGGATTACGGTATATGGTGTAGCTTCGGGTGGAAGATTCAAGTTCCTAATTTCTAATGGACATTCCTGCCTTGATGTTACATTGCTCATTATAATAGCGGGCATATCTGCCGTAGCTGTGGTCTGCGTGGAATCCTCATCCACCCTCCCTCTCCCTGCCCCTAGTGGTGTACCTTCCCTTTCATGGGTTGCCTGCACTTGATTATAGGAAGTGTGTGGTACATTTACTCTCAACGGCTCTGCACTAATCCGAGCATTAGGATTATTTAGATCTGGCTGTATCTGCTGCTGTCGTACATCCCCACTCTCATGGCTGGCTAAGACATGGCTTCCTTGCAATGCTCTAATCGAACTCAGGTGAACTATTTGACTACAACAACTACAGACCATCTGATTAGTGTTCATTGAGCTCTCCAATGATGCCAATCTGTTATTAATTTGTATTAACATTTGCTTCAATGGATCCATCATAAGCCCCACTCTAGATTCAAATTTTAACAAAAAGTCCTCCCACCCTGTTTCATACTGAAATCCTGGGCGTGTACTATCTTGACCACTCGTAATTAATGCCTGCTCCTGGTGTGGTATCTTACCCACAGGCTTACCCTTACAGGTCTGATTTTTTACACCGTTTCTTGGTTTATTTATGCCCTGCCCCTTTCTCTTTTTGGATGGCGGGGTAAGTCTAGCGCAATCAGCGGATTTAGCCTTTTGGCCTCTAGTGGTCACATTTGGCCTAGACCTAGGCCTTTTATTATTGATCTCTGGATTTTCTCTTATGACAGCCTCCTCGGGCTCCTCCACAATAGACTGGGACATTACGGTAATACAGGGGTTACTATTATGAGGGCTTTCTTCTGCATGAGAGATTTCTACAGGACATACTAAGCGATTTTGTGGCTCCAATGAGAGTCTGCGCTCAGTGAGCTGTATTTCGTGAATTAACGCTGACTCAGCCCTCGTTAAGAACGCATCTAAAGTTCCCACCACCCCCGCCCGGTAAAAGATTTACACTTATTCATACTACAGTACAGATCCTCCACAGTTATATAAGCAGAACACTACACAGTTGATAACAATTGGCTACCACCTATCCCAAGATTGTATTACTGTCCATTCAAAACCTGTGCCCTACCAAAATCAGTCTGTTAGGATCCGAACTCGGTATTTTTTGTACTCAGTCCATAAGAGTACTTAATGTCATACACAAAAATCCCTTCTTTACAGGACTGTAGTGTATTTACGGACCAATCCAATAGATTTTACCAGGGCATAAAGGGGGTGGCCCAGCCCGGCCTCCTAGGGCCCCTGACGGGCTCAGACGGGTCCGCCCTTGGTCCGGGCTTCGTCCGGGTGCGTCCCGCGCGTCCGCGCCGCGGGGAGAGGCAGCGCTTTAAGCGCGATGGACACGCCTCCCCCTCACTCACGGCAGCTGGAGATAGCCTGGTGCACCCTGGGGGCTGTAGTCCTCTCCCCGGGTGATACTGAGCGGAGACCCAAGAAAGCAGCAGTTAGCAGTACCGGGCTGCACAGCGTCACAGGTCCGTCCACCTCCCGATAGCAGCAATTGGGCAGGACTGTGCCACGAATTACTCCGTCCCTCGTTGTCTGCAACATTCGGTGAGTAGATTGAAAGCATTTCCTACGGAGGAGACTGCAGTAAATGAGGAAATTAGGAAACTTCATAACAAAGAAGTCTTCCAAGATGGCCACCAGTGAAAAAAGAGCCCAAATGTAGCACAACTATTACCCAGATGTAGCCCACATATAGCCCAATGACAAAAGTGTGCAAAACACTTTTTATTTTTAGTTTTTTTGCAGTTTTATGTAGTGCAGACTGGTCAGGTATTGGAGCGTTGCATCTTAAAACATGACCCCCCTACACTACAGAAACACCACTGCACTACCCTAAACCCTAAAACACTACCCCAGCATGACCCCCTACACTACACAAGCACCACTGCACTATCCTAAACCCTAAAACACTACCCCCAGCATGACCCCCTACACTACACAAACACCACTGCACTACCCTAAACCCTAAAACACTACCCCAACACCACTGCACTACCCTAAAACATGACCCCCTACACTACACAAACACCACTGCACTACCCTAAACCCTAAAACACTACCCCCAGCACGACCCCCTACACTGCCCGAACACCACTGCACTGCCCTAAACCCTGAAACACATACCCTAGCATGACCCCCTACACTGTCCGAACACCACTGCACTGCCCTAAACCCTGAAACACCACCCCCTTCACGACCCCCTACACTGCCCGAACACCACTGCACTGCCCTAAACCCTGAAACACCACCCCCAGCATGACCCCTACACTGCCCGAACACCACTGCACTGCCCTAAACCCTGAAACACTACCCCCAGCAAGACCTCCTACACTGCCCGAACACCACTGCACTAAACCCTGAAACACCACCCTCAGCACGACCCCCTACACTGCCCGAACACCACTGCACTGCCCTAAACCCTGAAACACCACCCCCAGCACGACCCCCTACACTGCCCGAACACCACTGCACTGCCCTAAACCCTGAAACACCACCCCCTGCACGACCCCCTACACTGCCCGAACACTACTGCACTGCCCTAAACCCTGAAACACCATCCCCAGCACGACCCCCTACACTGCACGAACACCACTGCACTGCCCTAAACCCTGAAATACCAGCCCCTGCACGACCCCCTACACTGCCCGAACACCACTGCACTGCCCTAAACCCTGAAACACCAACCCCAGCATGACCCCCAGCATGACCCCTACACTGCCCGAACACCACTGCACTGCCCTAAACCCTGAAACACTACCCCCAGCAAGACCTCCTACACTGCCCGAACACCACTGCACTGCCCTAAACCCTGAAACACCACCCCCAGCACGACCCCTACACTGCCCGAACACCACTGCACTGCCCTAAACCCTAAAACACTACCCCCAGCACGACCCCCTACACTACACAAACACCACTGCACTACCTTAAACCCTAAAACACTACCCCCAGCACGACCCCCTACACTACCCAAACACCACTGCACTAACCTAAATCCTAAAACACTACCCGCAGCACGACCCCCTACACTACCCAAACACCACTGCACTATCCTAAAACATGACCCCCTACACTACACAAACACCACTGCACGACCCTAAACCCTAAAACACTACCCCCAGCACGACCCCCTACACTGCCCGAACACCACTGCACTGCCCTAAACCCTGAAACACCAGCCCCTGCACGACCCCCTACACTGCCCGAACACCACTGCACTGCCCTAAACCCTGAAACACATACCCTAGCACGACCCCCTACACTGCCCGAACACCACTGCACTGCCCTAAACCCTGAAACACCACCCCCTTCACGACCCCCTACACTGCCCGAACACCACTGCACTGCCCTAAACCCTGAAACACCACCCCCAGCATGACCCCCAGCATGACCCCTACACTGCCCGAACACCACTGCACTGCCCTAAACCCTGAAACACTACCCCCAGCAAGACCCCTACACTGCCCGAACACCACTGCCCTAAACCCTGAAACACCACCCCCAGCACGACCCCCTACACTGCCCGAACACCACTGCACTGCCCTAAACCCTGAAACACCACCCCCAGCACGACCCCCTACACTGCCCGAACACCACTGCACTGCCCTAAACCCTGAAACACCACCCCTGCACGACCCCCTACACTGCCCGAACACTACTGCACTGCCCTAAACCCTGAAACACCATCCCCAGCACGACCCCTACACTGCACGAACACCACTGCACTGCCCTAAACCCTGAAACACTACCCCCAGCAAGACCCCCTACACTGCCCGAACACCACTGCACTGCCCTAAACCCTGAAACACCACCCCCAGCAAGACCCCCTACACTGCCCGAACACCACTGCCCTAAACCCTGAAACACCACCCCCAGCAAGACCCCCTACACTGCCCGAACACCACTGCACTGCCCTAAACCCTGAAACACCAGCCCCAGCACGACCCCTACACTGCCCGAACACCACTGCACTGCCCTAAACCCTGAAACACCACCCCCTGCACGACCCCCTACACTGCCCGAACACCACTGCACTGCCCTAAACCCTGAAACACCACCCCCAGCACGACCCCCTACACTGCCCGAACACCACTGCACTGCCCTAAACCCTGAAACACCACCCCCTGCACGATCCCCTACACTGCCCGAACACTACTGCACTGCCCTAAACCCTGAAACACCACCCCCAGCACGACCCCCTACACTGCACGAACACCACTGCACTGCCCTAAACCCAGAAACACTACCCCCAGCAAGACCCCCTACACTGCCCGAACACCACTGCCCGAAACCCTGAAACACCACCCCCAGCAAGACCCCCTACACTGCCCGTACACCACTGCACTGCCCTAAACCCTGAAACACCACCCCCAGCATGACCCCCTACACTGCCCGAACACCACTGCACTGCCCTAAACCCTGAAACACCACCCCCAGCACGACCCCCTACACTGCCCGAACACCACTGCACTGCCCTAAACCATGAAACACCAGCCCCAGCACGACCCCCTACACTGCCCGAACACCACTGCACTGCCATAAACCCTGAAACACCACCCCCAGCACGACCCCCTACACTGCCCGAACACCACTGCACTGCCCTAAACCCTGAAACACCAGCCCCAGCACAACCCCGTACACTGCCCGAACACCACTGCACTGCGCTAAACCCTGAAACACCAGCCCCAGCACGACCCCCTACACTGCCCGAACACCTCTGCACTACCCTAAACCCTCAAAGACCAGCCCCAGCACGACCCCCTACACTGCCCAAACACCACTGCACTGCCCTAAACCCTGAAACACCAGCCCCAGCAAGACCCCCTACACTGCCCGAACACCATTGCACTGCCCTAAAGCCTGAAACACCACCCCCAGCAAGACCCCCTACACTGCCCGAACACCACTGCACTAAAGCCTGAAACACCACCCCCAGCAAGACCACCTACACTGGCCGAACACCACTGCACTGCCCTAAACCCTGAAACACCACCCCCTGCACGACTCCCTACACTGCCCAAACACCACTGCACTGCCCTAAACCCTGAAACACCACCCCCTGCACGACCCCCTACACTGCCCTAACACCACTGCACTGCGCTAAACCCTGAAACACCACCCCTCAGCACGACACCCTACACTGCCCGAACACCACTGCACTGCCCTAAACCCTGAAACACCACCCCCAGCACGACCCCCTACACTGCCCGAACACCACTGCACTGCCCTAAACCCTGAAACACCACCCCCTGCACGACCTCCTACTCTGCCGGAACACCACTGCACTGCCCTAAACCCTGAAACACCACCCCCAGCACGACCCCCTACACTGCCCGAACACCACTGCACTGCCCTAAACCCTGAAACATCAACCCCAGCAAGACCCCCTACACTGCCTGAACACCACTGCCCTAAACCCTGAAACACCACCCCTATACTGCACGAACACCACTGCACTGCCCTAAACCCTGAAACACCACCCCCAGCACGACCCCCTACACTGCCCTAACACCACTGCACTGCCCTAAACCCTGAAACACCAGCCCCAGCAAGACCCCCTACACTGCCCTAACACCACTGCACTGCCCTAAACCCTGAAACACCAGCCCCAGCATGACCCCCTACACTGCCCGAACACCATTGCACTGCCCTAAACCCTGAAACACCACCCCCAGCACGACCCCCTACACTGCCCGAACACCACTGCACTGCCCTAAACCATGAAACACCAGCCCCAGCACGACCCCCTACACTGCCCGAACACCACTGCACTGCCCTAAACCCTGAAACACCACCCCCAGCACGACCCCCTACACTGCCCGAACACCACTGCACTGCCCTAAACCCTGAAACACCAGCCCCAGCACAACCCCGTACACTGCCCGAACACCACTGCACTGCGCTAAACCCTGAAACACCAGCCCCAGCACGACCCCCTACACTGCCCAAACACCTCTGCACTACCCTAAACCCTCAAAGACCAGCCCCAGCACGACCCCCTACACTGCCCGAACACCACTGCACTGCCCTAAACCCTGAAACACCAGCCCCAGCAAGACCCCCTACACTGCCCGAACACCACTGCACTGCCCTAAACCCTGAAACACCACCCCCAGCAAGACCCCTACACTGCCCGAACACCACTGCACTAAAGCCTGAAACACCACCCCCAGCAAGACCACCTACACTGGCCGAACACCACTGCACTGCCCTAAACCCTGAAACACCACCCCCTGCACGACTCCCTACACTGCCCAAACACCACTGCACTGCCCTAAACCCTGAAACACCACCCCCAGCACGACCCCCTACACTGCCCGAACACCACTGCACTGCCCTAAACCCTGAAACACCACCCCCTGCACGACCTCCTACACTGCCGGAACACCACTGCACTGCCCTAAACCCTGAAACACCACCCCAGCACGACCCCCTACACTGCCCGAACACCACTGCACTGCCCTAAACCCTGAAACATCAACCCCAGCAAGACCCCCTACACTGCCTGAACACCACTGCCCTAAACCCTGAAACACCACCCCCTATACTGCACGAACACCACTGCACTGCCCTAAACCCTGAAACACCACCTCCAGCAAAACCCCCTACACTGCCTGAACACCATTGCTCTGCCCTAAATCCTGAAACACTAGCCCCAGCATGACCCCCTACACTGCCCAAACACCATTGCACTGCCCTAAACCCTGAAACACTACCCCCAGCACGACCCCCTACACTGCCCTAACACCACTGCACTGCCCTAAACCCTGAAACACCAGCCCCAGCAAGACCCCCTACACTGCCCTAACACCACTGCACTGCCCTAAACCCTGAAACACCAGCCGCAGCAAGACCCCCTACACTGCCCTAACACCACTGCACTGCCCTAGACTCTGAAACACCAGCCCCAGCAAGACCCCCTACACTGCCCGAACACCACTGCACTGCCCTAAACCCTGAAACACCAGCCCCAGCATGACCCCCTACACTGCCCGAACACCACTGCACTGCCCTAAACCCTGAAACACCAGCCCCAGCACGACCACCTACACTGCCCGAACACCACTGCACTGCCCTAAACCCTGAAACACCAGCCCCAGCACGACCCCCTACACTGCCCGAACACCACTACACTGCCCTAAACCCTGAAACACCAGCCCCAGCACGACCCCCTACACTGCCCGAACACCACTGTACTGCCCTAAACCCTGAAACATCAGCCCCAGCACGACCCCCTACACTGCCCGGACACAACTGCACTGCCCTAAACCCTGAAACACCACCCCCTGCATGACCCCTTACACTGCCCGAACACCACTGCACTGCCCTAAACCCTGAAACACCACCCCCTGCAGCACCCCCTACACTGCCCGAACACCACTGCACTGCCCTAAACCCTGAAACACCACCCCTGCACCGCCCGAACACCACTGCACTGCCCTAAACCCTGAAACACCACCCCCAGCACGACCCCCTTTACTGCTCGAACACCACTGCACTGCCCCAAACCCTGAAACACCACCCCCAGCACGACCCCCTACACTGCCCGAACACCACTGCCCTAAACCCTGAAACACCACCCCCTGCACGACCCCCTACACTGCCCGAACACCACTGCACTGCCCTAAACCCTGAAACACCACCCCTGCACGACCCCCTACACTGCCCGAACACTACTGCACTGCCCTAAACCCTGAAACACCATCCCCAGCACGACCCCCTACACTGCACGAACACCACTGCACTGCCCTAAACCCTGAAATACCAGCCCCTGCACGACCCCCTACACTGCCCGAACACCACTGCACTGCCCTAAACCCTGAAACACCACCCCCAGCATGACCCCCTACACTGCCCGAACACCACTGCACTGCCCTAAACCCTAAAACACCACCCCCAGGATTACCCCCTACACTGCTCAAACACCACTGCACTGCCCTAAACCCTAGAACACTACCCCCAGCACGACCCCCTACACTACCCGAACACCACTGCACTACCCTAAACCCTAAAATACTACCCCCAGCACAACCCCCTACACTACCCGAACACCACTGCACTGCCCTAAACCCTCAAACACTCCCCCAGCATGACCCCCTACACTACCCGAACACCACTGCACTGCCCTAAACCCTAAAACACTCCCCCAGCATGACCCCCTACACTACCCGAACACCACTGCACTGCCCTAAACCCTAAAACACTCCCCCAGCACGACCCCCTACACTACCCAAACACCACTGCACTGCCCTAAACCCTAAAACACTACCCCCCGCATGACCCCCTACCCAAACACCAATGCACTACCCTAATCCCTAAAACACTACCCCCGCATGACCCCCTACACTACCCTAAACCCTAAACCACTACCCGCACGACTCCCTACACTACCCAAAGACCACTGCACTACCCTAAACCCTAAAACACAACCTCCTACACAACACAAACACCACTGCACTACCCTAAACCCTAAAACACTACCCCCTACACTACACAACCACTGCACTACCCTAAACCCTAAAACACTACCCCCAGCAGTACCCCTACACTACCCAAACACCACTGCACTAACCTAAACCCGAAAACACTACCCCCAGCAGTACCCCTACACTACCCAAACACCACTGCACTACCCTAAATCACTACCCTCAGCACGACCCCCTACACTACCCAACCACTGCACTGCCCAAAACCCTAAAACACTAACCCCAGCAGCACCCACTACACTACCCAAACACCACTGCACTACCCTAAACTCTAAAACACTTACCCCAGCATGACCCCCTACACTACCTAAACACGACTGCACTACCCTAAACCCTAAATCTACCCCCAGCATGACCCTCTACACTACCCAAACACCACTGCACTACCCCAAACCCTAAAACACTACCCCCAGCACGACCCTCTTCACTACCTAAACACAACTGCACAATTTGTTACAGGCGTTGCAACGCAGGCCTGTGGTGCTTACTGGAAGTACCTAGTGGGCTAGTTGGGCCCCAGGGACCCTCAGGATTCAAGGTGACCTAATCCCCCAACTTAAAACGCACCACGGGGCGCTTTTGCACAGTGGTGAAGGGAGGGCGGGGCCTCAGGTGACATGTGCACAAACACGCCCTGTGGTGCGTTTTAAGTTGGGGAATTAATTCCTTTGAATCCTGAGGGACCCTGGGGCCAACTAGCCCACCAGGTACCTTCAGTAAGCACAACAGAGTTGCGTTGCAGAGAGGTGAAAAAGGTGCGTGGCCTCGGAACGCCTCTCTGCAACTCAGCTCTGTGGTCCTAACTGTAGGTACCTGGGGGCTAGTTGGGCCCCAGGGACCCTCAGAATTCAAGGGGACTTAATTCCGCAACTTAAAACGCGCCACGGGATGCGTTTGCACACATGTCACCTCAGGCCCCCTCCCTTTACCACTGTGCAAACGCGCCCTGTAGCGCGTTTTAAGAGGTAGTTTTAATCCCCTGCCCTATTATGTACTAGGGACTTGCAGAGGAGGTCATGCTAATCACAGGGGTACCCCAACGCATAGTGTTCCCTAGTGTATGTAGGTGTTTTCACTGTATTCTAAGTGTCTTTTAGCATAGCACTGGCTCTGGTTAGTCAGAGTCAGTTACCACCAGTACCCGTCTGAAAAAGTTGTGGGCACAGGATGATTTTGCAACAAGGCCTCTTTCTGCTCCTCTGTTGGTTCTTTCTGCACATCTTTTGCTTCTTTCTGTGCGTTTTTTCTTCTTTCTTCACATGTCCTACCTCTGTAGGCATAATTAGAAACTAGCATTTAAAAAAACCTTTGAAATTCACTTAAAAAAATCATAGGTTTCAGGCACGTTATAGTTAGAAATTAGCATTTAAAAAACCTTTGAAATTCACTGAAAAAACCATAGGTTTCAGACACGTTATAGTTAGAAATTAGCATTTAAAAACCTTTGAAATTCACTGAAAAAACCATAGGTTTTAGGGACAGTTCTAGTTAGTTGGACATTTCACTCGTACAAAACCATAGAAATTCCCCGTTATAGTTAGTTCAGCTAACTATAACTCGCGCCCCGCAATGCACTGCTGATGACGTCACATATTACATCACTCATGACATGGTCAGTGACATCACTGATGACATCACTGATGACATCACTGATGACATCTCAAATGACATCACTGATGACATCATCCAGTGAATGTGTGTTTCTGTAAAGTTTAAATACGTTTAATATATATATAGGGAAAGGCGTATTGAAGAATGAGTGGGTGTATAAGTGTCTGAATGGATGATTTAGTACGTGAGTGACTGACTCTACAAGTGAGTGATTAAATGTATCTTACTGAATGCATGGGTTAGTGACTAAACTGTGTGAATGTCTGTATCCGTCTGTCTGTTGGTTTGTAAGCGGCTGCATGGCTTTCTGAATAGCTACATGAGTGTCTACATGGGTTATTGATTGATTGTCTGAGTATCTGTATGGGTGCCTGAGTGTTTGTGTGGGTGGGGTGTGTGTGACTCTGTGCATAGATGTGTGAGTTGGTGATTCACTGGGTGCATGGTTTCAAGAGTGCATCTGTGATGGACTGTATGGGTGGGTGAGTGTGTGTATGGGCGTGTTAGTGATTGAATGTATATCTCAGTGGTACATGTGTGAGTAACTACATATGTGAAAGGCAGTATATATGTGTGTTGGAGTATATAAATGGCTATAAGTGAGAGTGTGTGATTGTGAGAGTGGCTGTATGGATGAGTGTGTACTTGTATCAGTGATTGTATAAGAGCATAAGAATGTGCTAGTATTTGTATGAGTAAGTGAGCTGGTGTGTGTATAACTGTATAGGTGAGTAAATGGGTGTGTGATTAAGTTTTTTGCATGACTGACTAGGTCTGTGAGTACCTCTATGGATGAGTGGCGGTGTGTGAGTGTTTATATAGGTGTATGAGTGCATATGATAGTCCTGTACTGAGTGACTAAGTATGAGTGACTGTACGGGTGAGTGAGTGGATGTGTGTGTAGACCTAAGAATCAGTGAGTGGGTATGTAGTTTTTGGTGTTGGAGTGTCTGGTTTTGAGAATGGCAGTCTGTAATTTAGAGTGGGTGTATCAAAAGTTATATTAGGGTGTGAGAAAATGCATGAAATTATCACATGGATGATGTCATCAGTGATGTCATTTGAGATGTCATCAGTGATGTCATCAGTGATGTCACTGACCATGTCATGAGTGATGTAATATGTGACGTCATCAGCAGTGCATTGCGGGGCGCGAGTTATAGTTAGCTGAACTAACTATAACGGGGAATTTCTATGGTTTTGTACGAGTGAAATGTCCAACTAACTATAACTGTCCCTAAAACCTATGGTTTTTTCAGTGAATTTCAAAGGTTTTTTAAATGCTAATTTCTAACTATAACGTGTCTGAAACCTATGGTTTTTTCAGTGAATATATATATATATATATATATATATATATATATATATATATATATATATATATACACATACATACATACAAAGGCCAACTGCTGTGGGTCACACATTTAAAGGAGGAGTTTTAGTGAGGCAGGTGTCACCTCTTTGCAGGTGTGTGTAAAATAATAAAATGAAGAGACCTCCTAAACCAGTGGTCTTTAAACTGGGGAACACAAATGAATGAAGTGGAGGCTTGAGACTTTGCCATGAAATGGCGACTGGGGCTGCCTCCACCATTGCACAAGTGTACCTGTATCCAGAGGTTATGCAGGTTAAGAAAAAAATGTCTTAGAGGAGAAGTTATCAGGCCTGTATGTAGCAAATTGGCAGAGATGCTGCATCCTGATGCCACACCTAAAAACAGAACGGAATTATGCAACGTTTAGGATACATAAAATTAAGAAAACGTGTGTGCAATGAGCAAAAACATATACCCCAAACCCTACAAATGTGGCCATTTTGCAAATGTGTGCAAAATGCATTACACTATGCAGAGCACAGTTCAGTTGTATACAGTGCAAGACACTGTACCAAAAGGTAAAGGACTATGTAGGTGCAAACATAGAAAAAAGCACACATGGGCGGGTTGATCTTTACTGTGTTCACATTTTAAGGCGAATAAAACCTCAAAGCCATAGAATAGTTCTTTTTTACAGATAAGCCAAATTTGTGCGATAAGATGTTTACCTGAATTAGAGCAAAAAATCCATGATTGTTAAGAAGAATGGGCTGACTGCACAGTTATCCTTTTCATCTGGTTCTAGCTTTCACCACAGGGAGAAGGATGAGAGCACCAATGCAGGAGCAAGAAATTAGTGTTCCACTTTTGGGACCATTTAACCTGTGAGACAATGACCTTGAATGCTTTAATGGCAGAGAGAAATATGGGAAGCATTATGTTTCAAGGACATTGAACCTTGCTTCAACTTATTACTTTTCTTTTGAAGTCAGTCAATCAGATTTCAAGGCATGCTGATGAATCAGTGTCACCATCATTTATTTGTGCTTAATGAAAAGTTAACCTGTAACCCACATACCCTCTGTTCACTTGATTTATACATGATTTACACATGATTTATTCCACAGATTATTCCACACTTTGTGTTATCTTTAGCAAACTGAATGAACCACGTGCTTTTGATTGACTTTAGTTACCATATGAGCAATGTAACATTGCAGTGAGTAGGCGTAGGTGCCTAACTCCATACTTGAAATAAATGTTGCATTTCTGCTTGCTGTGCCCAACACCTTTTCTGTTTCAGGCACCAGAGTCACTGTGCTCATTTAGAAACATTATTCTTTGCTAGCTTATGGTTGGTTAGTTTGGATGATGACTTCAGCACCTGCCTGGGATGGGAAACCGAGGAAGTGAAGACTCCTTTGTGAAGATATCATGAAGGAAATGTGGATTGAAGAAGGTGGTGGCGTTTTATTTGTGAAAAAGAGGCTGACACCAAATAGAGAGAGAACACTGGGTTTTGATTGGTTCTTGTTCGGGGGTAACCTGAAGAATGTTTTACGTGAATTGTGAAACTGGATTTATGCCACAGCAGCCCGCACTAATCCAACAATGTTCCCCCTGTGACTTTAGAAACTGTATCGAAAATACATTGAGCAGGTATCTCGCGCGACTTATGTACAGGGGAGGGGGGGAGGCACAACTCGCGTGCAATTGTCACGCAGACTACTGCCCAGCGCAATACGCATATTTCTGTGTATTATGCATGAAAAAGGTCACAATTTCACCCACTTTTAGTATTAATGTAATTTATTGGGGCTACTTTTTCTGTATTTTTCATCTTGAAGAGTCTGAGATGTTTTTTCTTTGAAAAGCGATTAATCCAACAATGTTCCCCCTGTGACTTTAGAAACTGTATCGAAAATACATTGAGCAGGTATCTCGCGCGACTTATGTACAGGGGGGGGGGGGAGGCACAACTCGCGTGCAATTGTCACGCAGACTACTGCCCAGCGCAATACGCATATTTCTGTGTATTATGCATGAAAAAGGTCACAATTTCACCCACTTTTAGTATTAATGTAATTTATTGGGGCTACTTTTTCTGTATTTTTCATCTTGAAGAGTCTGAGATGTTTTTTCTTTGAAAAGCGATTAATTTTTGAGCACTTGTACCGCCCATGTCTTTTCTGACGTTTGGATGATCTAGAAGGCCTTCAGGTTTTATTGGACGCTTTTACCGTTTTTTTTGTTAGTTTGTTGTTTTTGCAGTTTTATATGGCGGGAACGCGACCCGAAGGTATTGGAGCGCTTTACATGAGCACCAGTTACGTTACACACGGACATACCACTCAACGGTGAGGTTAAGTGATTGGCCCAGAATCACAGGATGTTGATCCGACGCCGAGACTGGAACCTGGTTCCCCAGCTCCAAAGTCGGCAGCTCTGCCTGGGTTGAAAGATCAGCAATTTGTTTGGATTCTCCGTACTTGTTTTCATTCCTTTAACTACATTTCTTTGAAGTATAGACAGACCGTTTCCCATCGGGATTGCCTTTTATTTAGAAAAGAAACCACACCCCCGCGTCTTCAATACAAACTTGATTTTCCTGTAGCTGAAGCTGGGAAAATGAGCCATTTCCTCGTGGCGATTACATCAGATAACGCTTCCGGGTGCAGATCACCTCAGACGAAGATGTGTACATTACAAAAGGTCAGGATTCTCCAGAGAAGCAGCTAACAGTCTGAGTTGGAAGCACTACATCCTGGACAGATTGTTTATTTCACTTTCAGCCACAGTTTCCACAGAGACTATATTAACTGGATTATGCAATGCTTCCTAGGCTCATCTGGCAACAAGACTTTTAAAGGCTGTACAGGTTTAGGGAGGGGCAGAATTGTTTTGCAAAGGATCCACGTACGACATAGGTTGTTGAGGAAACCCTCTAAATGTGCACCCTTCTTGTGTGGTGCAGGAAGTGACATGAAACTAAGGGCCATATTCAGCAACGATTTGAACCAATGGGGCCACATTTTGTTTACATATAGAAAAAAGTAACACAGCAAACGCATGGTCCCCCATCTTTCACTTTGGAAAAAATTGAGCAACGTTGTTGTGTTCCATGATTAAAGCAAGATGCTGCAGAATCAATTTGCTCTAAATGGTGACCGGCGGAACATTAGTTGGCAAACAGCTCTTAGAGTTTGATAAACGAGGCATCTGAGTACCAAAAGGGGGGAACCGGTACACCTGAGCAGTTGGATGCCGTGGCACTCGAGTCGACTATCAAACCTCTGGAGCCTGCTCTGTAGCTGCTTGATATGCCAAGACTCTGGTGAAGATGCACCGCATGGGAACTGGTAGGGTACACATGGCTGAAAATAAGGGTTATGTTATGTTCCAGTTCAGGGAGGACCAGTGGAGGCAATGATGAAGAAAAGACATGGCGGTAGAGAAAGAGGTCGCAGATAAGAGTATAGTTGTGAGAGGGGTGATGTAGAAAGAGTGGTGGTGACGTAGCAAATGAAAGGGAAGGTAAAATGAACAGTGAGAGCAAGGAGGAGAGAGATAGGTGGGGAAGAGAGAAGAGGTCGCAATATAACTATGAGGTGGATTGGTGAGGTAGAGAGAACCCTGACAGAGGAGAGAGAGGGGGAGAGAGGGGGAGAGAGAGGGAGAGAGAGAGAGAGAGGGAGAGGGAGAGGGAGAGGGAGAGGGAGAGGGAGAGGGAGAGGGAGAGAGAGAGAGAGAGAGAGACACATGAGGTTGAAAGAGGTGAAATATCTGGAGAAGAAATGCAGGGAAGTGAGAGAGTAGAGGTTTGAGATAGAAAGACAGGATTGGGATGTAGAGGTTGGTACAAAGACTGGTAGAAAGAGGTGAAAATGCGAGAGAGAGAGGAAGGGTAGTGAGAGATGTGTTGAAAAGGGTGAGGCAGACAGATGATGTAGAGAGAGCTAGAGTAGAGAAAGAAGAGGTAAGTACATAAAGATGTGGAGACAGGTAGAAGGAGACAGAGAAGGGGGAGGCAGAAGCAGTGCTTAATTTGAGCCTGTGGTTTCCGCTGCTCAGCACCGTCACTTGATCATCAACACCAGAGCTTTTTAAGAGCACCAGTCAAGGACATATTAATTTAAGAGGTGATTAAGTGAGTTGCCCAGAATCACAGGATGTTGAGCCTACGCAGAAACTCGAATCTGGTTCCCCAGCTACAAAGTCGGCAGCTCTGGCCATTATGCCACATGCTCTCCCCACTTTCATGGTTAGTAGTTGGTTCTGTTTTAGACAGCACTAACAGGAGAAATGGGCTGGTGCAAGCTGCAGCCTGACCAGAGCCCCGGCACTTATTTTTTTGTAAATTAACCACTGGATAGAAGATGTAAGGTGAAGTAGGAAGAGAGACAAGAGGCAGAACTCTTCTTTTTCAAATTAATTGTCACCACCTGTCTGAGTGTGGGAGGGCTGTGGTTGGACTTGTCAATCATGCATATTAAACTTCTACGACGCATATGCCAAGCAGCTAAAAAAAAACTATTCTTTAAGCACATCAATTTTACAGTGCAACTTCTGATTGTCTGAATCGCTTTCTCAGGTGTCCCTTTGGGAGACTGGAGCTGTGGGTAATTGCCCACACTGTCCATGCCTTAAAGCAGCTGTACCTCAGGACCCGGAACTACTGATCTTAATGCAGCAAGACTATTAGAAACTTCTAACAAAATGTGGATACAATATCCACTGTGGATGTACACAGTCCAAAAACAGTTCTCAAACGATGTAAGCAATATCCCTGCGAGAATGATTAACCATGAAGGAACTCAATGGTGTTCACTTTCTAATGAGATAAGATTCCACGACAATGCATGGGTACTTTGCGTAGCAACACACTTAGCGTGAAATACTGTGTTGAGGGATCCTGGCTGCTTATGGGCTAAGCTGTGCACTGCAGTTTACTTCTTCAATGACAGAACCATACCGGTCGACATCTTGCCACAACAATGTGGGTAAAGTCAGGAGTTTAAAAGGGTGATCCCAGTACTGTCAATAGGGAATGAATGCTCTGTTGACTGGTGATAATCTTCTGAAAGTGGGTGACTTTATTAAAGTCTATGGAGGAATTTTGTTTGTCAGGCGAGTGAATAGAAGTAAAAGTGTGTGGCACCCGCCAAACGTGAGCGAGCTGACAGGTAAGTAGAACAATCATATTACTAATAAAAACAATTATGTCTGTTCACCAAGAATCTGAAGTGACTTACTCTTGTAGTATCCCTGACTTACACTAAATAAGTCAGGAGCACTAGAAGAGCAAGTCACTCCAACTCATAGTAAACTTTTTGTGAATTGGACCTTGTGTGTGTGTAGCTGATCATTGTCCAGGATGCAAAATATTTATATAACTGCTTCCACAACACAAAAAAAAAAAAAGATCAGGACTAGTTTTATATAGGGAGCCAGCCAGTTCATCACAATCCAGTATTCCTTTCCATGCTGGAAGCATATATTGTAAGGCAGCGGCATTGACAGGGTTGCACACAACAGAAACGGAGGACTCGTAAAGTAGGCACTTTAGGTCAGGTGTACATATTTTAGCTGTCTGATGTCACCTAGAGTAGGCTTTGGGTCAACCTATTGCTTATCATTGGTTGGGTTTCTTGTCTATTAATTTGCTCTTCTTATCTTTGTCCCTCGCCTAAAGCATGGCTTCTTTACCACCAGTTTGACTAGATGACTTGTATCATTCCTCTAGTGGCACTACGTGGAATTGCCAAAATCAACACCACTTAAAGGAGACACCTACTGGCTTTTACCAATGCTTGTTTATATCTAAGAAAGTCATCCCATATCAAGTCTGTGTCTGACATGGTGTGAACATTCACCAGTGCATTGAGGACCATAGCTTGGATCATGACACCACGGTATGGACAGCACCAGAGCGTCCGCAGTGCCTTGTTTTATTACAATAGCGCCCAATACAATCATTTTCTGCTCCTAGCTTCATAAAACAGAGGTATTGGTTTGGAACATTGGAACTAAGTCCCAGTCACTCCCTGGAAGGACATTTAAAAACCTCGGTCTTCTGATCTGTTCGTTCAAGCTAAGCGTGCTAGGCCAGTAATTCTCTAGTGCCAGGATATCCTTTTCAGGGTGATATGAGCGGAACAACAAAGGAACACAACGCATAACACAATATAACATTCGGAACACAAAGGAACATAACATAACACATAATAGTACATTAGATATTGTGCATGTCCTATTAGTTTGTCCCAGTAAAGTGTTTGAAGCTAGGAATCGCTTTATAAAACCTATGTGTTTCAAATATAATATATCCAGAATTAAAGATTTGATCGCCTTAGTAAGGTCACCTCCTGATGAATTTGTGTGTAATAAGCTGTATACATTTTTTAAAGCATTTTTATCTTTGTATTATTAAAAGGAATATATGGTGTTAGTTTGTGTGATGAGCCCAATGCCAGTGCACATGATAGCGACATTTTCAACATGGCTGCCATCCTCGACCAACCCGGAAGTAAGGGTCTCGGTCTAGTGGATGGTGTGCGTCACGGGAGCGTGCCCAGTCAAGAGGAAGATGGAAGTAGGACGGCGGCGTCGGAATGGTGGAGAGCAAGACCGGACGAGGAGGATTGCCGACAGAGACCCGAGCAGGAGGAGGACGCGAGGATAGGGAGCCGAGAGGAGACAGGAGAAGCCGCCAACGCCGTGGAGAAGGAGGACGGCGCAAGGAGCAGAGTTCGGGAGGAGACGAGAGGAGTTGCTGATGCCGTGGAGCAGGAGGGAGACCTCGAGGTCAGGAGGCGCTCAGAGAGCACAGCGCCAGAGACCGGTGCTTCCCTGCGGGACGAGGAGGCTGGTTCTCCCATCACCACGGCCCAGGAGGGTCGTGGGGTCAGGCAAGTACCTGCTGCACGTTCCTTTTTGGTGAAGGGTTGGTGGGCAAGGTTGAGGGACACACCACAGTGAGCACGTTTATTCCCACACTAGCCACTTCACATTAGGGCACTGGTGACGGAGCACTAATTCCCCTTTTGCTGCAATAGGAATACAGTAGCCTGAACCCTCTCTGTTTCCTTTTGGGTTTACTCGTCTCTCCTGAGGGCCGCACCATGGAAAAAGGAAGACAACCTGGGGATACCAAGACCGAAAGAAGAAGATATACATAATTTGGGACTAGTTTAGTTCATCCATACGCTTGAAAGGACCCAGTTTATTGTGAAGATTCCTATGAGTATGTGATAAAAACATACCACAATAAAGAGAGGAACTATACCAACAGCTTGTCCAGATCTTGAATAAAGGTGGGTGTGGGGGACCCGACAAGCGTACACAACCACAGTTCGGTTTTAAAATTTTGCAGTAATTATGAATGTTTTAAAATGTTTTAAATTGTTGATCTCTGATGGGGTCTAAATCAAAAAAACGAATTTGATAACACAACATTAAACCGTAGCATAACAATAAACAAAACATAACATTATACATAAACAACCTGTATAGCAAAACCCCAGTAGCAACATGCACGAGATCCCCGTGTGTTTAACTAAGAGAGGCAAGCAAAGCTGGCAGAGTCTGCACTACTGGTACTTTGGCGAATCTTTGCAACAGTGAAGAGATTTTCCAAGGATCAGATTGTACGGGAATCCCACTCATCATCCAAGGTGTGAAGGAGACTTGGAAATTGAAGGGCCACAGAGGAGTCATTAAATGGTTCACATTGACCAATATGCTCCTCTGCTTCTCCTCCTCGCCCGCCCCTTTTCCAATGCTTAATTTGTGAAAGAACAAGTTTAGGGACCCAAAATATTGCTCAGTAGACGCAGATGGCTCTACTAAATGTAGGGATATATCGTATACCAATGCTGTATACTCTATTTTCACCTCATGCCTCTTTCTGCACCAACAGACACTCCCTGCCCATTTATCACACTCCTTCAGACTGTTTCATTCCTACTTTCTTTGACAATGTTTTCACATCTTTCTCTTCCTTCCTCCTCCTTTACCCCCCACTTTTTTTTGTTTTTTTTGTTTTACTCTTTTGCTCTAGGTCAAAGTCTAATGAGGATAAATAGTGCTGGTCCCCAAAAATAAGTGCCAGTAGGTCCCACCTGCAACCACCGGCTCAAATTAAGCACTGCAGCTTCTACCCTTATTTCTGAGGGTCGACCATGGTGTTTGAAGGGGTCGAGGGCGCTCAGTTCTGTGTGCTGAAGTTCTAGGCAGCGAGCCCTCGCTGCTCTATTACCATGATGCGATAGCTGCGGCATTCAAAACACACAACAAATGCGTAAACAGGCTTACAACAAAAGGATGACGATAAATAAATCACAAAATCCAAAAGAAAATGTCTAAAAGTTCACATTTAGTGGAAGTACTCAAGATTAATTCAGCTGCACAGGCTCACAAAAAGCGTGAAAGTGGAATCAATATTTATACGTGGACACTAATCTAAAACAAACGCCTCTACCCTCCAGGAAGGACACTGAATAAACCAATAAATAAACGCAACATTACATTACAGTATTAGACTGTGCTCAACAGTTTCTAGAAATAAGCCTAATTTTGAGATTAATATTTCATTTCCATTTAATCACATTTATTATAAGGCGCCGCCTTATGGTTAATAAGGTGTCACTAGGCAGGAGCAACAAACTGTGCTGTTATGAGGAACTATGTAGCAGTCTCAAACTGTGAGCATGAAAGCACTGCCGCTGTAAAAATAGACTGCTGTACAGGTTGCGCCAGACTATGAAATTCATAGGCAAGAAAGGAACCGGATACGATTTTAATGCAAATAATGACACTACACTGACAACAAAATACTCCCACAAAAGCATAAACAGGGCTTCTCACCGACAATGTGTAATCCAGGGTCACCGTGGGCAGACATTCTTATTCCCAATGTATAATCCCACAACTTCCTGGGCAGGCCCGCTCGTTCACAGTGTATAATCCCACGACACTATGGGGAGGCCCTCTCGTTCACAGCGTATAATCCCACTACACTATGGGGAGGCCCTCTCGTTCACAGCGTATAATCCCACTACCCTACGGGAAGGCCCTCTCATTCACAGCGTATAATCCCACTACACTACGGGAAGGCCCTCTCGTTCACAGCGTATAATCCCACTACACTACGGGGAGGCCCTCTCATTCACAGCGTATAATCCCACTACACTACGGGGATGCCCTCTCATTCACAGCATATAATCCCACTACACTACGGGGAGGCCCTCTCATTCACAGCGTATAATCCCACTACACTACGGGGAGGCCCTCTCATTCACAGCGTATAATCCCACTACACTACGGGGAGGCCCTCTCATTCACAGCGTATAATCTCACTACACTACGGGAGGCCCTCTCATTCACAGCGTATAATCTCATTACACTACGGGGAGGCCCTCTCATTCACAGCGTATAATCCCACTACACTGCGGGGAGGCCCTCTCATTCACAGCGTATAATCCCACTACACTACGGGGAGGCCCGCTCATTCACAGCGTATAATCTCATTACACTACGGGGAGGCCCTCTCATTCACGCGTATAATCCCATTTCACTACGGGGAGGCCCTCTCATTCACAGTGTATAATCCCACTAAACTAGGGGGAGGCCCTCTCTTTCACAGAGTATAATACCACAACACTCTGGGCAGGCCCTCTCATTCACAGTGTATTGTATCGCAGCATTTATATTGCGCTTACTACCCCTATGTGGGGCAGTGGCAATGAAGCACTTGCCTACATGGGCCACAAGCTACTCTGTGTAGGGTGTGTGGTTGGAAGGGTGCGGTCTTTGTTTTTGACCCTATGTGGGAAGCGTTTCCATGTTGTGCGTCATGACCACTGAGGTGCGGTTATCGTGTTCTGAGACGCAGCTCTTAGTAGTGTGGTGGATAAAGAAGTATGCAAAAGAGATGGGCTTTTCAGTAAGCGGGCAGCTTTGAGCAGCTCTGCAGGTCAAGGTATGGTATGGTATTTCTTATGATCATTGCCTTCATAGCTGGTGACAGCACTGGGTTGTCCAACCTGAGATTTCGTTTAAAGTTTTGGTCCTCAGCAGGCATGGCTGGCGAGAAAAATGGTGAAGGAGATCTGATGGGCTGAGTTTTGTTTCCATCACCCCATGTCTGAATGGTCGGGAGATGAAAAGAAGCAGCCAGTGAGGAGCTAGTTGGCATCTGCAGTGGTGGACTAGATTAGAGCCCTCTGGTTGGCTAGCAGTATGTGACAGATCTCCTCAGTTATTCCATGTGTGTTCAGTTGGTGTATTGGCTGGTATAGTACTGGGTGATGGACAAGACCTGTATCATATATGTTTTATGTGAGTGTAAGCGGATTACATTATAGCTGACTGCCAACCACTGAGTGCTATGGTATCAGTGTAGCCAGAAGGGTTACATATGAAATGACATTACTGTATAATACACAACAGGTCAGCCCTTCTTCACTTACCTGTATCTAGAAAGTATTGTGCTGGTTGGGTTGTTAACTGCAGATAGACCTTGACACTGCTATAATCTTTCTGGTTTCAACTGCACGGTGTGGGACGATGTAGTTAACTTGCAAATAACCATGTTTTCAACTGTCTTCTGGAGTGTATATGTTCCTGAATGCTTCGAATCATGCCTGGTAGTGAGCTCTAGAACTTGGAAGAATGTAGTGAGAAAGCAATGCCTCTTGCAGATTTCTTATGGTAAGGTGGTGCAAGTCTGGAGCGCAGTGCCCTGTTCTCCTTGTATTGCTTGAATTTAACTTGTAGGTATAGTGGTCTATTTCCTTTGGGATTCTCTATGGACAATACAGAGTGCCTTGAACATTGTCCTTCTAGCTATAGGTAGCCAGTGGATTGATTGCAGGACTGGAGTCATGCATTTTCTTGGGCGAAGGCAGAGGAGTCGTCTTGCGGCTGTATTTTGGATTAGTTGTTATTTTGCGTAATATGAATCGGGGTGCCCTGAGGTATAGGCTGTGGTGTAGCCTTGGAGATTTTGAGCGGGAGGATGGCTTGTAGTTTTTGTTGGTATCCACATAAGGGATGATGCAACGCAGTGTTTTCATTGTGTAGACGGTGCACTTTTTGAAATTGTTGATATGCAGAATCAACAATAGGTCTGAATCGATGGTTACCCCCATGGTTCAGACTTCACTTGATGTTGTAAGAGAGGCCTTGAGTTCCTTGCGTCATATGGCGGTAGGTTGATATTTTTGCTATTGTCTGCAGGTCATGATTTCTGTCTCTGAGGTGTTGAGCCTAGGTGGTCACTCATCATCCATGTGTTTATGGCATGAAGCCAGTTGTCATTTTGAGTTGTAGATGCCTTCCGGGCCATCCATTTTTAGAACGATTCGCATATTTGTAAAAAGTGAGGATGAGTGTTTTAATCAGGTTTGGTAGGGGCATTAGGTAGATGTTGAATATTAGAGGGGATTTGTTAGACCCCTAGGGTTGCCACAGTGTGAGGAACAAATGTGAAAGGTAGCAGGTAAATTACACTTTGTCTCTGAGGTCAGAAGCAATACATTTTAGAGCACTGTCTGAGATTGAGTCTTTGTACTAGCGTTTGGTAGTGGTGGGCAGTGTCAAATACAGCTGTTAAATCCAGATGAACCATGGGCCGGCCCTCTTATTCACAGTGTGTAATCCCACACACTGTGGCGTGTCTTCTCATTCATAGCATATAATCCCACAACACTGTGGGCTGGCCCTCTCATTCACAGTGTGTAATCCCACACACTGTGGGCGTGTCTTCTCATTCATAGCATATAATCACACACACTGTGGGTAGGTCCTTTCATTCACACCGTAAAATTCCACGACCCAATTAGCAGGCCCTCTCATTCCCTGTATACTCCCATTCCCTTATGACATGGAGAACAGGGCCTCTAATTCACAGTGTATATGCCCACCAAAGCAGGGACATGGCCCCTCACTGACAGCATGAATCTGCCTGTGTATAATCTGACAGCAGCAGGAACAGTGTATATTCCCAGGAACTGAGGAACAGGGCCTCTCGATGACAGTGTATATTCCCACGACAGCATCAATAGGTACTCTGACAAAATCAGCAATTTTTGTAGACTGAATTTTCGGACTAGACAACGGCACGCACGCTGTCGACTGCTGTAACACTGCATCATCTCTGTAACCATTTACACAGCGAGCCCGTCAATGGATCTGCCCTTTCCAAGTTACGGCTGTAACACAGCGAAAAAACACAAATATTAAGTATGTGCTCTTTTAGAAAAGAGTCTTTTTCCCCAAAAAGGACGTTAGTGAATTTGGAAAGGCAGTTTAAGATACTTTATGTAACACAGTGTTAACCCAAGTGCTGCACAGTGTCACCACCCTTTCTTTCCTAGTTTATAGCTACGAGCCATGGGTCTCTAAGTGTATTGCAGGCAGTCACCCAGACTTAAATAAGTGGGTGCCACTGAAACAGTGAGTGACGTATCATTGTTTGGGTCACGTGCCTTGTAAAATCGCAGATCACAGGGGCTATTAATTTAGAAAAAACAACCAGTGCTTATCATGCAGATGAAACATTTGACTGCATTTACCTTTAATAACTACAATTAAGACCTGGTTTATTTGAGGTGTACACCATGAGAGGAGTCGACTTAACTGCGATAGGAAATACACAGCACCTTAATTTGTTTTAAAATATATCCAATAGTAAAAGGCTCCTAGGCTTTACAAAGACCCCGAGTAAGGATTGCCTGATTTAGAAAGAAGTATGTTTGCATGTATTGCCATGTACATAGCAGTTTAGCATTTTTATATGTTTCAGTGATCATCTAAGTTAAACTCCGACATGCATATTGATATGTACATTGTACAACAAACCACTAGAAAATAATACTGCTGTTGCTAAATGTTTCTAATAACACCCGAGACATATATATGATGAAACATGGCCTAATGGTTAGAGCAGGGACTTTGAAACCTGAGGACCTAGGTTCGAATGTTGGCCTCGGCACTCGACTAAGTCTCAACAGCGTGATTCTGGGCCTCTCAATCTCACTGTGCCTAAGAAATGTGAAATTTAAGGTGGGTGGGCCACAAATTAATTGGAAGAGCCGAGCCAAGGGCCTGCGAACCCTGAAAATATTTGCTATGTAAATTATAGAGCAAACATGACGTAAAATATAATAAAGTCTCTACAAAAATAAAAATAGAATATTTTTTTTACCATGTGGAAGCTTTGACACGAATAGGGCACATTATAGCACTGGACTGAGAAGTACTTATTAAAAGTGATATTTTTGTATAACTGGAAGCCTGAACTCACATATTTGAACGTGCTTTAATACAAGATAATGAAAGAAAAAAAAAAAAAAAAAAAGAGTTTCGGTGGAATAAAACATTTGCCTAAGATAACACAATTTAAGCGGGAAAGCTGCAATTTGTCCAGGTTTTCTGGTTTCACTTTGTACAAATCAGCCAATAAAGGGGTATGTATTTGTCTTTCCTTAGATTAAGACTTTGTTTTTACCTCAGTGAAATTTTTAAAATATAGTGCAAACTCGACCCCAAGGTATTGGAGCGCTTTACATGAGCACCAGTTACCTTACACAAGGTCACATGCATTGTTTATAGGAACGGGGAGATTAAGTGATTTGCCCAGATCCACAGGATGCTGAGGAGACACTAATACTCAAACCCGGTTCCCCAGTTCTCCAGTCGGCAGCCCTAACCGTAATGCCACATCCTGGGTAGTGGGAGGCATACAGAGGCCACATGAAAGTTCAGCTCGTTATGGGCCTGAGGTTCCAACAGGACCTCAAGCTGAGCCAGAGCCAGACTCAAGGTTCGAGCTTTCAGTGGCTCGCCCACCTCTATATGAAATGTATGTGTGTGAAATTTAATTCTGCAATTCCACTTGGTGTACGTGATCCTGGTTCTCGCTGAACACTCCACATGCACTCTAGCTAGGTTTGTGCTTTCTAAATACTAATACATAAATACAAAAAGTGCTGTCACATTGTCAATGGGCCCAACTCACAAAGCCCAGGTTTTGAAATTCACAAACGGCTTACTTCAACATCTGGAGAAGATGTGCAATCTCTCGATGCTCCACATAGAATCCCAAGACCATTGCAGGAAATGTACAACATTTGCAAAATTTCTGTACAACTCCAATGTGCACTGTTTCCTCATGGACATTTGACACCATATGAAAAGCTATACGAGTTCATGATGTGGAAATGGGCATTTGCACTTTTTTTTCCCCTCCATCGGTGCAGAGACCCCAAATACCACACCCTACACTCCCTCAAGAGCGCTCCCGTCTGCTACTAGCAGAAACCTTGCCGTCCCCAAATTCAAAAAGGTTAGATAGGGCGGGAAGAGTTTTGTTACAAGTACAGTTAGGCTGTGGAACTCCCTTCCCCTAACTCTCAAGAAAGAATCAAATTTGCTTAGCTTTAGGAAAGGCCTGAAAACTTGGCTATTTAATCAGCAGCCCACTTTATTATTTCTCTTGGATTTCTTACGCTGTCCTCAGAAGCTAGCGCATAGACACCTCAGGGTATTAGTAGCGCTTTACAAATGTTTCTTTCACTTATTTCATTTCATTGTTAAATATGGAGGCGTGCTAGCTTTACCACCCACAAGAGGCACTTGCTCTTTCCTTTCACCGAAGTATTTTTGGGTCCGTTTCCAGGGTGAGAAACTACTCATAAATGGATAGTGAATATGCACGAACTCGCAGTCTGTGTTCACTAGAAAGTGATGCGGCAGCCCACTTCCCAGTGTAACAACCTCCACATTAACTGATATGAAAAATTAAACCTACTAGTGTTTTTTGGGGACCGACCAATGCAATTTACAGGAGTAAAATTCACCAGTCCTGCTTCTGCAAATAAGGATTTGTTGTGCACTAAAAAAAAACTGCTGTTTTTGCACACATAAGTGAAACTTTTGTGCAGTGAAGTCAATTTATGATTAAGATTTTGGAGTAAAACCTATGCGATATACAAACGTTTTTCTAGTTTTGGACACAAAATTAGGATCCAAGGTAGGGGGGGATAGATGTTTGCATAGGGAACAGTAAAAGATGAATTAGGGTGAGAGCAAATGCAGGGTTGGTAAAGAGATTGAGGGAGAGATGGCTGGAAATCGGTAATGAACACCATCACTGCAAGACATTAGAAATCAAACACAGATTGAAATGTGTTCCTGATGTAGAGTTTGTTGCATCAGTACCAGGAATCAAGACTCGCGAAGCAAGATAGAAACTCACACCTGTGAAGAGATTCCCCTGAGGTGGGCGCATTACAGCGACATAAGCAAGAATGGACTGTGGGGGTGGGATAAACAAAAGTATAGCTTTAGGGTAGGTGGTTGGGATAAATCTACAAGGGAGCACCATTCTATGGAATGGGACCTGCAGACGTCTTGCTATGTACAATACATATTTGGTAACTGCTACTGTTGTCTAAAGCCTCATGTTATTAGTAAGCGTGCCCTTTGTGAGTGGTTAACAACTAGATACAGAGCCCGGAGAGAAGGTGGGATAAGAAGAACTGGGATCCCAGGTGTAGTTGAGAGAGAATTCTAATAGTCATGAATACGCCTTATCAAATTTATTAGTATTTTGACCATCGGTTTTAGGCACAGCGTAATTTTCCAGCCGTCTCTCCATTACATTTTATATATTATAATTGCGCACGGTTTAAAACAAATTACATGATAATGTTTGTGCAAGAGATAGAGAATTGGTTTAACTGGGTGTAAAAATTAGGCGTAAAAATTACATTGACAAAATGCGATTTGGCGTTGATGTGCTAAAAGTTAGCTTATGCTTTCAACACAGAATTCTAATTCCAATGCGTGTCATTAATTTGAATTTGAGTCATGTGTAGGCATGACTGCTTTCATGAACTGCTCAGAAAAAAACTTAAATACAAATAAAATACACTGGTCAATTGACTGCATTTCTACTTTTTTGTAATTTTTGTCGGAGTTCCTTATTATTTAACTTGCATATTTTCTATGGATGGACAGCGTGGCCTAGCAGTTTCAGTCTAGACTACTTCTACTGGAGTGGGGAGGGGGGGACTAATATGCTATGGTTGACTTGACCCTCCCTCGCAAGGTTACCTCCATAGCCTTAAGGACATGATTATTACTTCCTTTGAATAACTGCTTTGAAACCCTCAGCTGGACTCACATCTAGACCTTCCTGTCGGGGTAGGACTGGCCTACAAGGCAGTCTGGCAGCAGCAGAAGGGCTAGTCTGACTGGTCAGTGTATGGGCCGCCTTTCTGGCTGTTTGTGGGCATGTTTTATGGTCGGGTTGGCCGGTTTTTAACTGTTTTTCCCCTGATACTGCCACAAACATTGCCTGCAGCAAACAAAGTCATGCGTTGTCTCATACCATGCAAAAGACCTTTATAGCGCCTCTTGATCTCCAACTGTGGGCCACTTCTTTTTGGCTCTCTGATTCGCTACTGGGGGCCACAGTTATTTTGGTCCCCTGACTAGTTTCTATTCCAGTTCGACCTGTTAGCTGCCCCTACGCTTGTGATGCCTAGAAGTTTAAGCTACACCTCTCTGTAAGGATAAGATGGTATGGTAGTTCAGTGCAGACACTTCCACCTGGTGTGGGACACACTAACTTGAATATGGCTGCTCCACCCAGTGCCTGGAGACCCCCGAGGCGACAAGCTGCGCTCTACAAGACCCACTGATTGATTGATAGGAATATCTGTGTGTCAGTAAACAAATGTTTATTGAAAAGCTGGAACGGTATAAATGCAACGCTGCAAGTACTCTCACTTTATATACATTATTTAGCGATTCAATTCACTTCCTATGTGTTCCCTATGCATTGGAAGTAAATAGGGTGCATCGTTCTTTCTTAAGTCACATGCAGCGTTATTGAAAGTAATTTCCTTAATGTTCAAACAGCAGTCGTACAATATTAACTTTGCATTTCTCGTTTGGTGCGAAGATAGCTTGTTTCCACACCGGAAGTGGCCCGGCGACAATATGCACAGATAATTAACTTTGAGGCTCACTTTGTAGAGTTAGCTTTTACAAATTGCCACAGTATTTTTCGCCCCGATAAACCAACCTACTTCCAGAAGAAAATTATGTCTATTTCTGTACGAAACGTTGTTTACAGTTGCAAAATTCTAAATGAAAAAGCAACACAAGTTATAAGATGGAATAAATCATAAGGCGATACACCCATGCATCATGTGCTTCCAGCTAAAAAGGCTTTTGATTTCGGAGTAACTTACATTGTGTCAGTAAAATAATTTTTCTGGCAATTAACTCTTGATTTTAATGAGAACTGAAACAATTAATTGCCATCCATGTTAGTCTTGGCTTTTTGTTACACGTGGCTTGACAGTGCGCTTCCCATTTATATAATACATGCACATGTGGTACCACTAGCCGTTAGTAAAACGGAACTCTTTGTAAAGTGAAATGACAATTTAAAACATTTTAACCAATAGAAAAAGGGTTGTATGAACTCTTCTCAGACAGCAGGCAGGTTGTGCTTAGAAAAGCACACCACTCCTAGGAACTACTACTGGTGCTTATATTAAGCACAAGGTTATTGGTTTAGGCTGAAGTGGTGAAATAAGGTAATTCTGTTTATGAGGAAGTGAGGCTTGTCTACTTCCAGGAGCTTGTATATTAGAGAAAGTAAGCAGCATTTGTGAATAGATGGTGGGCACAAGGCCCAGCTCTTTTAAAGAGGCAGCTAACACCAAAGGTATTGGTCCTCTGTCTATGGTCTGGCTTGACAGCACAGCTGTAGCCAGACAATTATGTGAGGATCACTAGATAGGGGCTTTGGCTCCACCCACATGTTGGGAGCCAGGAGTACATATTTTGGTTGGGCATTAGTTGTGTGCTTCCACAAAAAAGGACTTGCCCTTCACCAGCTGTGATCATTTTATTTATTTATCCAGCTGCCTAAGCTTCAACTTTCAGGGGCACACACATGTTATTGGAATAAGGGGTGGGCGGAACTTGCGGAGTTTCATTGTGGAGTTACCTAAAAACTCTGCGACATTCTGCAGAGTTCCGCGAGTGGCAGAATTTCGGTACTTTGCACTGATTTTGTAGCACTGGGAGCTTGTCCCGTGCTGCAAAAGCGCGAACGGCACCATTTAACGCGCCAGAGAGCGCTGCTTCTTTCTGCCGCTCTAGTAGATTTTCTACTCAAGCGACAGCTTTCTCAATGCGAGTGGCAGCTTTCTCAACTAGAGCAGTAGCGACCTGCCGCGACCGCCCACGTTGAGAAATTGCGCCGCGACTCGTCTTAGCGCTTATTTTCTCACTCGCGCTCTCCAACTTAAGGTTGATGAGTCGCGCATGAGAAAAACTCCACCATGCTGCGGTTGGCAGAGTTTTTCTGGATTTCCGCGCTCCAGGCAGAGCTTGGAGTGGGCAAAACTCCTTGAACTCCACCGGCGGAGCAGAGTTTACCACCCAATACTAATTGGAATGCTATTAAAGTGTCTAGATAGCTAAATAATTTATGTTCTTTTTCTCTGGCAGCAGCAGAGATGGGAGGAGGGCAGTCATTAACCTACGTGGATTTTTAGGTCTGGCTTCACAGCACAATTGTCACCTTACCGTTTGACCAACACCATTATTCTTCTTGAGTTCTTTGCTTGCACACAAATACACATCTATTCCCAGGTTATTTACCTGAACTGATTCACGTTACCATTCAACATTCCATTAAAGCCAGACATATTAGCATTACCAATTCTTGTATGGACTTTGCCTTCACTTGTATCCGGCCTCCATTGACCAGCAGAGCAGCAACAAAAAGGTAGGTTAAAATATTTACTGCTTTGAGGAGTTTTTTGTGAGTCTTGTTCTTCATTTCTTTGGACTGCATCAAAACACCATCTTGAGCTTGAGAAGATGTGACGTACGGGGAGGGTTATTTTTACCATGCCTCCTGCTGACTACAATCGTTATATTGCTTTATATGATATTTCTTTAATCTTCTGTGCATGTAGAATGCGAGTGTCAGAAAAACACTTTTCTTTTTCATTACAGCCTGTGTGAATCTAGCCTAGGCGTTTAACGGACCAAGTCTTCCAAAGCCCATGTGATTAGGTTGGGTCCACCTCTGCTCTCAACAGAGAATGAAACCCTATGTGCTCCATCGAGAAGAAAGCCTGGTGGGGGAGTAAGAGGTCCAGAGAGTCCCAGTGAAAACTACAATGAACATGGGGCTGGGGAACTGATCATTGGTATTTAATAGGTTCCACTATAAGATAGCAAATCGGTAAAAGTGGGATATCACAAAGACTTTGTGTGGCCAAAAGTATTGACTTTCAACCCAAACCCTGCTGTGTCGGTCGGAAGTCTTTCAAGCATGCACAGCTACAGTAGCCCTTGACTCATGCAAGAAAGTAAACGAGTAAAGTGACAAAAGATTGACCACATTGCATTCAAATTTAAAAGTAAAGTTCTAAGCATGAAGATGGACTTACCAGTCGGCTATACATCCGGTTATCAGGTAACCAAATATTAATCCAACAAGAAGAGAGAATTTAGCTATATGAACTTTCCAAGCATTATCGCAAACAAGATCCCACTAGAAGAAAAACAAACACATAGAATAACGTTAGGATGGGTAGGTCTGGTAAGAATGAAGACAGCAGAGTTCAGACTTCGAAAAAAATCAACTCTGAAATATCCCACCCCCCCATGTATCTTCCGTGCCCAATATCAGATTTGCCCTTACTAAGATCAAAAAAGTTAGTCAACAATAGGATCATAAGGCACCTAGAAACTCATCTTCCCATGCCCAGAAGTGATCACACAACATCACAAGAGACTTTGTACCTGCCATCACTATTTAGTGGACCAAGTCAGCAAATATGCTACTTGTGAGTAATGCAGTATTTCTTCACCCAGGGAAGAGGTAAAAGTCTTTGGGAGCCATAACATTCTGTTCCTCATTTTTGTATGTTTTTGACGAAAGAAGCGTAACATTACATCAAAATGTACAGATTTTTCTCTTTCGTTTTTTTTTTTTTTACAGCACGAGCCTGGCCCGATGGCATTAGAGCGTTTCACATTATAAACAGAGCTGCACATTTTTTTCTTTTAGGCACAGGGAGATTAAATGATTTGCTCAGAATCACAGGAGGTTTAGCGGATACCAGGAACCAAACCTGGTTCCCCAGTTGCAAGGTCGACAGCTCTAGACGCTAGCCCACACGTTCTCTTCTCCTTTCATTATATACATGGGTCATGTGTGGCCATGTGTGGCCAACTGGCATCCCCAAGCCTTGATTTTATGGCACCAGCCACCAAGCACAGTCCGACTGTGATCCACATTTTCCATCTCAAACCACCGAAAAAGGACAAATCGGACCCAAAATTAATGTTTATTTGATCATGAAACTATAATAGGTACAATTTTGTTTTTATTAAAAAAACAATGTTCAAAAGAGATTTTATTCAAGGGCAAAAAAACAACTGTTTTATAAGTTACTTTCAGACAGACTGATATGTTCCAGTCATCAAGAAAAAAGACCACATAGGTGAAAATGGGTGGAAAATGCATTATTTGACCCATATAACTCAGCACCAAAAGCCACATAACCCCAAAAGGGGCGAAGTGCCCTGACCCCACTGGTGTAGATTGGCTTAGAAGTTGTAGGATACATACTGCCAAAAAAGGCAATGGAAGTCAATGTAAACGTGTTTTTTGTCCTGTAAAACCATCTTCACCCCCTTACTTCATTGCAGTGACTGCTCAAAGGGTCATGGTAACTTAAAGAAAGTGGATAAATAACATAACAAGCATTTGAAAAGGCAATATGTCTCTAGTATGAAAGAGCTATTGGCTTCCCCAATATGTTTTAGCAATGTTGTACACCAGAGTGGCTTCTGTTCAGCATGACTAAACGTTAGTAGGGTAAAGGAGAGTGGCGTGGAGTGGAGTGTCAAAGCAGAGTACAGGGGAGTGTTATGGAAGGGAAACAGCCTTTACACCATGGCTCGAACAGCTCAGCACGGTCCGAACCACGAATACGTCTTTACAATGCATTCCTTTACCACGCAAGTCATTACAACGACTTGCCTTAAGGAAAGCATTGCTGGATTTATGTTGGACTTTAAGACCAACACTTTTCCTACTGCTGCACAGACTGGAGTTGGAATACTAAGTTATATTATTCCAACTCCAGAGATCTCCCTAAGGCAAGTCATTGTAACGACTTGCATGGTAACAGAATGCGCTATAAAGATGCATTCGTTGTTCAGACCGAGTTATTAAGGCAGGCATGATTAGCGCCTGCATGGTACCAACATACAACCTTTATGGAGTGCTGTGGAATGGCGTACAGTAGAGTTGAGTGGCATGGAGAGGAGTGAAGTGTCATGGAATATCGCACAGTGTTTTTGAGTGTCGTGACGTAGACCACAATGGTGTAGAGTGACGTAGCGTGCAGTGGTTTAGAGTGCAATGCCATAGAGTAGAATGTTGTAGAGTGTAGTGGTGTAAACTGCAGTAGTGCAAAGTAGTTTGCACAGGTACAGTGGTGTAGGGTGCATTGGTTTTGAGTAAACTGATGTAGAGCGAATAGGCTTAGAGTGCAGTGGTTTAGCGTGGCACAGCATGGAGTGCAGTGGCGTAGAGTGGAGTAGCGTGCCGTGGAGTGGCGCAGAGAGGCGTAGAGTGCAGTGGCATAGAGTAGATTGTTTCAGAGTAGAGTGAAGTGGAGTGGTGCAGGGTAGAGTATATTGGTGCAGGGTAGAGTGCAGTGGCATAGAGTAGTGATGTAGAGTGGAGCAGAGTGGCGCAGCGTTGATTGCAGTGGCATGGAGTGGCACAGAGCGGAGTAGAGTACAAATCTACTCTATGCCACTGCACTTCATGCCAGAGTACAGTGAAGTGGTGCAGAGTGGAGTAGTATAAAGTAGAGGTGTAGAGTGCAGTGCTGTGGAATGGCGTGGACTGGTGCAGTGGCAAAGGGTGCAGTGGTGCATAGTAGAGTGGGATAGAGTGCACTGGCATAGAGTACAGTGGTGCAGAGTAGAAAGCCGTCGAGTGAAGCGGCATAGAGTGCAGCATCAGAGTACAGTGGTGCACAGTAGATTACAGTGGCGTAGAGTAGAATGGTACACGGTGCAGTTCTGCAGAGTGCAGTTCTGCAGAGTAGAGTGTCGTTGAGTGCAGTGGTGTAGAGTACAGTGGCATAGAGTGCATTGGTGAGGAGTGCAGTGGCATACAGTGGTGCAGAGTAAAGTGACAGAGTGGAATGTTGTAGAGTGGCAGAGTGCAGTGGCATAGAGTGTTTTGGTTTTGAGTAAAGTGGTGTAGAGTGCATTGGCGTAGAATGCAGTGGTGTAGAGGTCAGTGGTGTAAAGTGACAGACTGCAGTGGCAGAGTAGATTGTTTCAGAGTAGAGTGAAGAGGTATATTATGTCGTAGAGTGCAGTGGTGCAGAGTAGATTAGACTGGCAGAGTGCAGTGGTGCAGAGTAGATTAGACTGGCAGAGAGTGCAGTGGTGCAGAATAGATTAGAGTGGCAGAGAGTGCAGTGGTGTAGAGTAGATTAGAGTGGCAGAGAGTGCAGTGGCAGAGAGTGCAGTGGCAGAGTAGGGTCGTGTTGAGTGGTGCAAAGTGGTGTAGAGTGCAGTGGTACATAGTAGTGTGGGGTAGAGTGCACTGGCATAGAATAGGGTGGAGTGATGTAGAATAGAGAGGAGTGGAGTGGTTCAGAGAAGAGTGCAGTGATTCAGTGTGGAATGAATGGAGTGATTTTGTGCAGAGTGGTGCAGAGTAGAGTGCAGTGGCATGGAGTGGTGCAGAATGGAGTGGGGTAACGTGGAGTATGAATAGTATGGTAGCATACTGCCATTACAGACAACACATCTTCAATTGAAATGACCATAACATTTGCACACAGTTTTACTGATAAAAGTATACAGCACACAAACGATAAAGTGTGGAAATGTATTCATCCAATGTATTAATCTGATCGTCAGCACAGTTAATGTATAGACATTTAAATTTTATTGTGCAGCAGAAAAAAAAAAGAACATCTGCACAGCCTTCCTCAAGCAGGTCCCCACTAGCCATCAGTATTGTCACATAAATCCTCTCAGTTTGAAGTCAGAGAAAGAAAAAGAAACACCAAGCTCCCTGGAAGACAGCCTGACATTTGACCTGTGTCTTTGAATGTACAGCAAATGTGACAAGATAAGAAAAATATTTAAAGGCATGTTTAGAGAAAGCAAGTTTTTGGAGGAATACAGTAAACAAGGTTTGGGCAAACGGAGGGACAAACTCGAGCTGGACAGTCTAAAGCAAAAAAAGCGAGCAAATAGAAAGTAAAAAAATTCGAGTTCCAATGCCAATGGTAAGCAAATAGTGGAATACATTCCTAGGTCAACATTCTGAATGTCCCCAAGATGTCTTTAGCCAACCAGACAGCTGCCTAGTCTGGCAGGCTGCAACATTAAAAGCGATATTGGAACAATAAATCTGGCAAGAAGCACCATGACGAACATCAATGCATATTCTTAGCCCCTATTGCCACTCGATAGACTAATGCTGAAGAAGTGGCCTTAATTAATTATGGAAGCTAAACGTTGCATTTACCATTTGCAGAGTGTTTTTATCAGACCATATGCTGTGCAGAAATTTGGCCAAATTCACCCACTTCCAGTGCCATTGGTAACCTTAGGAGAACCAAGGTGCAATGTGGACCAAAGGGACATTGAGGTATTTCAGTGTGACATCAGAGGCATGAGATCAACTACACCACAGACCCTAGTTCTTATGAGAAGAATGTCAAACAAAATGTCCGGAGTCAGTACCAAAGTGTGGCAAGTAGACCTGTGTCCAACAGTGCCAGGTACCTTTGCATTGGAGTCTTGAACGCACTCGGGGGCTGAGGCGACATACGCCCTGAATGTCAGGCGCTGCTTCTTCATTTAACAGCTAACAATTCAATGGTTACCATTGACCAACACTGCCAAGAGTCCCAGGGCAATTGTCCCTGGGGTCCTATCTCATGAGCATGGGGTCTTCAGTGTACATGCTTCTAGAACTCACTTAACCTCCAAAGTCCCTTCCCCAAGCAGTATCCACTGCCATGAACGTCAACTCACCAAAATGGCAGACTTAACTCAACATTTGGTCCCATCCACCTCTAATGACATCACATGGTTGACAGCTTTCCCTTCCAATCAGAGAGCTGTTGGGAGGAAGGGCAATAAATGGCCATTCCAGAAAGTGAACATGGCTCTCAGGGCCCAGCTTACCTTCCATTCCCGCCTCTGCCTTTGTGACTAGAGACCAAGTCAAGCAAGACTTGAAGGCACAGAAGTGCCACGCAGTGGCAACAGCTGCTCCCCCCCCGAATAATGCCCATGGTTACCACAGATGAATTTCACAACACAGAGGCCTAGTTACAAGCTTCTATCATCCCACCAGGGTTCATCAGAGTGGGTGGTTTGAGGAAATCACCAGAACAAGGAGGAAACAGAGGCAAACTCCACTGCCACCAGGAGACGGAGAGCCTGCATGGAGAGCAGTAAGATGCTGGAGTAAGGATAAGGGCTGGAGAGAGGTGTGTGGAAGGTTAAAGGGGATGTAAATTATGCCAAGGAAGGAGTAGGGTGTTTGTTCCATCCGGTGGGCGGAGAGTCATTCATCTAGATCATTCACAGATGCAGGAGACAAAGGCAGCAGGCTGGCCCACTCTGCGAGCCTCTGTAAAGACCAATGCATTATCCACATTGACTTATGACTATCAGAAAAGTTTGTGCGGTAACGAAGAGAGGCAGCACACTTAGTTTTTCCGCTGCAATGTAAATACGTCACGACTATGGTGAGTAAGGATACGACTTGGTGCAAAGATGGCCGCCAGAAATAGAGTACAGCCGATTATACGCAATTTCCTTGGAGACAGAAAATCAGCATGAATCCGATATAAGGCACCGAAGGGTTAAATGCACTTTAAAAAAGTTATTTGCACATCACACGTTGATCGGTGGGCCATAATTACTCTTCATACAGCGACTAAATGAATACGTACCGGTACGCACGCACGTAAGCTTACATCAGGGCAACACAAGCCCAGGGCTCATTAAACCTCACGACCAACTTCTAACATCGCTGAAAGCTGCTCTTTCAAAGAACAACAATCACCATTATTTAACTAAAGGTTTCATTAATTAGGTCTTTTTCTAGTGCCAGAAATTCCTTAGACGCGTTTCGCGGCCTTAACATGACTTCGGGCACGTGCCTTGCACTGAGGGATGTGGCGCCAAGGTTACAGCGGCTGAACTCCAATAGGATACCTACAAGCCGGTGTACCTTTCTAATGTAATGTAAAATCGGCATTGGCAAAGCCAACAGGTCTCGCCTTACATATGCCTGTTTATTATTTTGTTTGTATAAGTCATAGTTTTTATGTAAATGCTCAGAGGCTACAAATGTGAATAGTAGTTATTTTAATTTGTATGTAAAAAAGTGTATGTTTAAATGAGTGTTTAAGTAAATGTATGTAAGCATCAATGAATGCTTTAGAATCACTATGTATCTAATGAGTGTTGTGAAAATATTAAAAATTGATGCCGAACTGGTTTTTATGTACTGAAGTGTATTTGTAATTTAAATAAATTATGATGTAATGTGAAGTGTAGAAGTCAATAATTCTAGGTGTTAAGAAACATAAATTAACCACAAAAGGATAATTGTAATGAGAGATGTGAAATTTGAGCAGGAGCACAGAGTCTCCATATGGCTGAGCGGGTGTCTACTTTGTGCATACTTGCAGTGTGGAACGTAAAATGAGCACAGGAGCAAACAGAGGGCAAAGGGCACAGTGGAGGTGTACGATTATTAAGGATCTGGAGATGCCGGAGGAAGTACGCAAGGATGGTGGGCCAATTTGATATTTTAACAGAAGAAATAATAGAGAGGAAATAGCACATCCTGTCCCAAATAACTAAAAAGTGTCAGTATACATATGGAACAATACAGCTAAACGTGAAGTTGTTGGAACTGCAAAGTGAGTTTGAAAGAAATGTTGGATGTATTGTATTAAAAGTTATGCCTTAGTGAAAGGACGAGTCATGGCCAACGTTCCCTCTAATTTGTTTCCTCTGTGTGCGGCAGTGTAAGGTCTATGTGAGCTGCAACTAAGGCTATGTGCGCCAGTAACCAGACTGCGCGTGTGGGTGCAGCTCCAAATATCACTCCAAACATTTGCTTAAAAAAGTGAAAAGACGGTGCATTTCCTCACATACAGATCCACGTGAACGGTGTTAAGGCAGGTTTGAAATCGTCCCACATAGCAATTTGAAACCTTGGCAGCTATGTTGCTGCATTTCTTTTCTTAATAGAGCTGGGCTGCGGGGTGATTGTGTGCATTTGTTCAAGTTTTCATGTTAATTTCAGCTCATGATGGGCGCTGAGATGAACATGAAAACTTTAACAAATGCTCTCCTTGAGCAGGAAAAATAAAATTATAATAACCCTATTATAATTTTACTTTTCGCAGTTTCAGGGCTGGGTTAGGGTAGGGCCGCATCAGGCTTTCGACTAACGCATTTTAATGCTGGTGTCCGCGTCACCGCATTAAAATGCATTAGTCACACATTCTAGCGCCCTCTGACAATACTGCAATTGAGGCACACTGCTAATGAGGCAGCACTAGCACACTAAAATTGTCTAACATATATGAGCATGCAACTGCGCCTTCAAATTTAAAATGCTATGCATCAGAGATAGAATATTCATGAACAGCGCTGAGCAACAGGCCAGAATTTAACAGATCAATTAGCCGTGCCCCAACCAGCCTTCATGTGAGTCTACTTTGGGGGTACCAGCCATCACGTGGGTGATCCATGGAGCGGGTCTTGCCTGCTGTTTTCCCACAATCACACCACCCTTTTGGTGACCAGAAGCACACACATGCTTCGAAGATTGGATACACCGGCGGGTGGAAGCTTTGTTTTTCCTTCCCGCACCCCCCAGCAGAGAAGTCACATTACCTGAGCCTCTTGCGCAGGATGTTATAGTTTTACAGCCTGCTGGGCCCATTCCCTCCTAAGCCCCCGCATCAGCCTGGACAGAGATTGTTGACAAAACAGTCAACTTCTCAGCCCCTGCCGTGCCCTCTGAACATGTGTACTTTCGTTAACCCAGAGGCACAGTATTGGTCTTGTCACTTGATCCCGGGACTTGATTGTCGTCAGAGCGGCACACGTGTTTAAGTGCCACCGGCAGAGGTAGGAAGTGTTTTTAAAAACAAGCTTATAATCCATATTTTCAGACATTCTGTTTGTATGATCTGGGTTTAAAGCAATAATCGCTTATATTCTTCAAAACACTTTGTTTTGGAAATAATCTGCTTTGCCACACTTTTCGAATCATAGTCGTTTAACTAGTCTCACCATCAATGAACCCTGTTTTACCTCTCAAAAAGACAAATTTTTTTCTTGGAAAATGGACTTCGGGAGATTCAGGTCGTTACCCAACCCTTACCTCAGCTACCACCTTCTCCACAAGGATGGGGCGCCGCAGTCTTACTGCTTTGTCACACGGTATCTGCTGCTGAGGGCACATCATTTCAGGGGTCAAGAATTAGGTTTTCAGGGAAAGGGAATGGGATTGGTAATTCCAAGTGTACGTGATTCAGGACCCCAAGAGTAAAAAGTTGAGCTTTCATTAGAATACTCTGCATGCTGCACAGAGAAGGGAATTAAACATTTTCAGCAATAGAATGAAAATGCAGCTCTGCCGGGGTTTTCTCCCCTCACTGCCAAACAAACTATGTCCATCAGATTCCCTTTCTTTTCCGACTCCAAGCACAAACATTTTATTGTAGTGACTCTGTCCAATCATGTTGATTCACCTCATGCACTCTATCTAGCTCAGCCATTCTAGTAGCAAGACGATCATTAACCCTCGAAGTAATGTGCTTGCTTCCTAAAAGCACCACACATGCAGTGGTCGAAGTGAGCGGGATCGACAGGGCACGGCGTGCCCCTACTTCTTTAATTTGATAGATTCCATTCCTCTGCTTTTTTATTTTAAACATGCGTCCCAGGATGGCAGAAATAGCCAAGGCCCACAGATAAGGCTCGGCGTTCGTGGCGGAGCGGGTAGAGGTGGAAAAGGACTGTCTCTTCCTTCTTGCCCAGAGAAGACAAGGACAGTGTCCACTTCTGCTCTGCCGCTGGCAAAAGCACTCACTGATGTCTGAATAATGAATGTAAAAGCATTAAGGTAACCATGTTGTTCCTGCTTACATTTCACATGCTTTACTTAAAATTGCATTCCCTATGAGTGTTTGCTTTTTCCAGGATGCTGTTACTTTTTTTTTTTAGGCAGCATATTACTCTCTTCTAATGCGTAATTTGAATTGTGTCGCATCCAGGAGTTTATAGCGAGGCACAATTGGGTTGTAGCTGAAGGCAGTGCAAGTTTCTCTCAATGGGGCAGTATGGTGTTCAGTGGAGGAGAGGATGTGATACTATGGTCAGAGCTGCCGAATTTGGAACTGGGGAACCAGGTTCAGCCTTCATGACCAGTCCACTCTCCTGAGGGAGCACATTCCCTTGCTAGACCTTAGAAGCCCTGGTGTCTTAGCACCAGCATGTGGACCCAAACGGTGGCAATTGTGGGTTAACCTTAAAGGCCTGTCAACCACAATCCATACTGAAGTTCACCTCCAGTCTTGCGGGCAGGCCTATGAAGCAGCACACCCTAGCGCGACAGTCACGGAGGTCACAGGACCCTTGAGCAGGGTGGCTCTAGGGCGGTGCAATCCCACCGGGCGCTGACTTCGGGTGGGGTGTCATGCTTGCAAGTATATTATGTTTCTAAAAGAACTTGCTGCCTCCTTCCTGGCCTCCAGCATTTTTAGGCAACAATAAAAATGTCATGATAACCCCGGTGATTAATGTTCTTCTTAGAGAGAGATGGAGTTTTGTCCAGTGGAAGTTTTGACTCATGGAAAGGTAGCGCAGAGGGCTAATTTGCCTGCTGCAAAGAACATGTACCATCCAGATCACAAAGTGCACATAATGTAAATGGGTCAGTGGGTTACTGCTTTTGTCAGTGAGATCCTTTTCGTACTTTTAGTTTATAAGTCAAAATCCTAACATAGATGACAGTTAATAGCTCACTGTTCTAAGAGCTGCATGTTTTTTCCCCAGTCCAATTATCCTAATGTTGCAAAAAGGGTTCATTTGAATAGAAATCAATTCTGGTTATTAAAGAGAACCCCCAATCATGGTATTAAGTTCTAAATTCAGTGCGTTTCTCCAGACCAATCACTATTAAACTATACAGCCTACTAGTGTGGATGTCATGTGACTCCTACACCTTGTAGTCCTTTGTCTTATGTAACATTTCCTATACAGAGATTTACACACATATGATTGTCTCTGTGTAATGAGTGTGATGTAAAGTGCTCTGACACCCTACACTGGTATCAGTGGTGCTGTAAATCAAGTTAAATTCATCTGAGCGAGAGTATGGTTATGGAGACTTGAGGGGCACTGTTAAAGGGTGGTAGTTAGGGAATCAGTGGCGGAGGGAGTCATTGGGGGGGCACCAACAAACATTGTCGCACAGGGCTCCATCAACGCTAAAGCCGGCCCTGCCCTTGAGGCCAGGTCGCCTCACCCATTGGTCCCTCTGTTGGCCTTGTTTCAGCAGTAGTAGCTGTAACTCACCAGGGGTCGGCAATGCAGGATATGCAAGCACACCAAACTAAGTTCACAAACTTCACAGTCTCTCTGCTTCATGCACAAGCACTTTTAACATGTGCTGCATGCTTTGGGGCCACTGGAATTATGCAGCAATGGAGGACAAAATTATGCCGCAGCGTTGACTAAATTATGCAGCAAAAAAAAGGCTGCAGCATAATGCAGTATATTTTCTGATACTATATTATTTTTACATTTTTACAGATTCTAACAATCTCTGGAAAAATGTTGCCTTATTAGTACCAGTGTAACATACAAATCCAGCAGTGACAAAGGTGATCAGTCAACCTTTGCAAAGCGCCGTCCACTTCGCAGAAACACAAGTCACATTTTTTAGTAACATTTGATCCGTTTGAGCTACAAACAATTTATTAGTTAAAATCGTCAAATTATGCAGCAGATGATGCATTATGCGGTAAATATTGAACCAGAATTATATAGAAAACATTTGCAAACTAGGATATTTTGCCATTCATGCTTGAACTGCTCTTGTGGAAAAAGGGAGGAGAAGTGCTGATGACAGAAGCTGCATGGCTCGGAGACAAAGGGTTTGCGCTTCCACTTCTAAGCTTATGTCACTTGGAAGCTTGGTACATTTCTTCTCTTAATAGAGCGCAGCTGCGGGGTGATTGTGTGCCTTTGTTAACGTTTTCATGTTAATGGCAGCACCCTTCATGAGCTGCAATTAACATGAAAACTTTAAAAAAGGCACACAATCACCCCGCAGCCCAACTCTATTAAGAGAAGAAATGCAGCATGTCCTCAAACACAGCGTGTGCTTTTAGGCGATTCTAAAAGCACACGCTGTGTTTGGTGCTGCACTTCTTTTGTTTTCTAGAGTGTGGCTGCGGGCAGATTGTGTGCTTTTGTTTAAAGCATTCATGTTAATCGCAGCTCGTGACGGGCTCTGCAATTAACACGAATACTTAAACAAAAGCACACAATGAGCCCCCCAGCCACACTGTAGAAAACAAAAGAAATTTAGCAAGTGCTCCCTCATTGGGAGGGAGCACTTGCTAAATGCCTCTTCCTCTGCAAGTTGGAAATGCCCGTTTTTCGCGCTGCAGCTGCGGCGCAAATGCTCTCGGGGGATGTGTGCGTGCCCCACACACACAGCACTGCGCGCTCGGGGGCACTGAGGTGCGCACGCGCGCAGGCGCGCACCTTCAAGGGAATACTGGTCATGGCACTGTCTTGCAGTTTTGCAGACAAAGGAGACTTGCATTACCATTTATTTATTTTGCTTTTTATATAGCGCTAGCTAGACCCAAAGGTATCAGAGTGATTTACTTGTTATGTGCATGAGTTTACTCGAGTTGCATGCGAGGATTCGTGTGGGTCATAAATAGTCAACAAAAGAGTACAGAACAATACAGCAATTAAGCTAGTTAAAGAAACGATCACAAGAGTACATAATAATACAGCATTACGGTAAACGGCGTTGGCGCCAGGTTAGAGACAAGGAGTCAGGCGATCACAACGAAGGATCTTGTCGCTGGGGGATGGATCTATGGGAAACATAGCTCCGTTTCAGAACGTGTTGAAGTAGTTGTCAAGCAGTAAAGATTTGAGGTCATGTCTGAAGCAAGAAAAGGAGGGGTTACAGCAGAGATCCTTAGTGAGTTCCAGATCCTCTGAGCATTTCCCGATAATAACGCATGCCTGGGATGATTTCTTCTTTACCTTTGGAGGTATGAGAAGAAGGGAGTTGGAGTTTCTCAGTGTCTGGTCTCTTCACGCTCTAGATAGTTTGGCTTCTAGGTATTTGGGGTGTTTTGTATGAAGGGCTTTGTGAGTGATACAAGCTGTCTTGAAGGTGCATCTTCCTTCAATGAGAAGTCAATTGAGACTTTTGAGGGCAGGTGTGATGTGCTCAAACCGGTTGATTCCAGTGAGGAGTCTGACAGCTGCGTTGAGAATTGCTCTTCGGTGCGCAAGGTGGCTTTTCAGAGTTTGTGATGTTGGCGTTGCCGTAGTCAAGTTTCGAGAGGACTAGTGATTGTACTGCCAACTTGAGATCATCAGGGGGAATGAACAGTTTAAGTTTTTTAGATGTTTTAATGCATAGAGTGCTCCTTTGGATGAGTTGTTGACGTGGCCCTTCATTGACATGTTTTTGTCCTAGTTGATACCCAAGGACTTTATGGAGTTAGAAAGTGAAAGAAAACAGTTCAGAGCGTCCAAATTCTTGAGCCATTCCTGGATAGGTAGAGGATTGTTTTTTTGGGGAGAGGATTAGTAGTTCAGGCTTGTTGGGATACAGCTTTAGGTGACTGGTGTTTAACCAAGTTTGCATCTTATTAACTGTGTCATTTAGATGACGGATGTCTCTGGGTGATGTTGTTTTGTAGAGAATTTGTGTGTCATTGGAATATAGGTGATATTTGACTCCTGCTTGATTCAGAATAACTGTGAGGGCTCCATGTATATATCATTTGGTTTAGCATTAGACTGGTCAGCCTAAGGGTGGTGTTCGCCCAACTTTTTGCCTTCCTCCTCCATTTTTTGTGATCTTGTTTTTTGCTGGCCTTGGGACTCTGTACACTTTACCACTGCTAAACAGTGTAAAGCGCTTGTGCTCACTCCTTAAAACATGGTAATATTGGGTTATCCCCAATTGGCTTATTTAAGTTCCTTATAAGTCCAGAGTAACGTGGTAGTATATGTACCCAGGGCCTGCAAATTAAATGCTACTAGTGGGCCTGCAGTACTGACTATGCCACCCATTTAAGTAGCCCTTTAAACATGTTTCAGGCCTGCCGTTGCACAGATTGTGTATGCACATTTAAATGACCATGTCGATCTGGCAAAGGAAGCCTTTTGCCAGGTCCAAACCTTCCTTTTTAATACTTATAAGTCACCCCTAGGCCCTGGATAGTCCAGCGGGCAGGGCACAATGTATCTAAAAAGTATGAAATGTCCTGGAAGTGGAAAACTCTTAAATTAGTTTTTCACTGCTGCAAGGCCAATCTTTCCCATAGGATAACATTTGAATTATTACATTTTATAAGTGCAATTTCCAAATGGGAAAAGATAACCAGTTCATTTTTTGGTGTCTCTGGAATCCTAATTTACAATCCGAAATTATAGTGAAGTTGGATTTTAAATTATAGTTCTGAAAGTGCCACTTATAGAAGGTTGGCATTTTCTTGCCTTATATGCAACTCAAACAAAAGAAGAGGGTGGGACTGGGAGCGAGAAAAGGTCCAGTGCCCGTGCTCCAATGCAAAGTATTTGCCAAAACGAGGGGTCACTGTTCCTAAAAAAGAAAGAAAGGAGGAGGAGAGAATCGGTCTAGGGTGTAGATAGGAGAGTCAGAGAGACTCTTACTTGTTGCCCTCACACATCCCAAGGGATGTCATGCTGCATAATAGGGCGGTTGCTACTGCTTGGGTTGGTGCTGCTATGCCCTACGGGTCCCCCAAAGGGTCACATTTGCAGAGATCTTTTGGAGACTTCTCGTCGTATAATACATGTGAGGAAGTGCTTGTAAGGTAGTGAGTATAAAATGACTAGAGGATATCGATGCTGTGTCAATTTAATGGGTGGATGCCACCGTCAAAATAAAAAAAACAGAAGGTTGGGGCTACTAGAGGGTTATAATGGCCCTAGGTAGCCAGGTGTAGATATGTTTGGTGACAGTTTTTTATTTATTGGGTCAACATGTTTTGCGCCCCTGTTGTATCGTTCTAGGCTGGATTACTCAAGATAGGCTCCACCCTACTAGAGGGAGTGCCCCAGCATACTTCCACTCACTTCCACTCTCTTTTTTTCTGGTCCTGAAGAAGCACCAAGGATCTCTGCCCGAGACCAACAGGGGCGCGAAACATATTGACCCAATAAATACAAAACTGTCACCACACATACCACCACATTGGGCATATTTGTAATGTGAAATGTTTAAAAATCGTGGAAAAGCATACAGTGGTCATGATTCACATCGGTGCATACATTTATAAACAATCTGTAAAACATGTTTCAAAGATGCAACATTGTATGGAGCAGGAAACCTGCGAATCAGCAGAGCACACATAGAAAAAAATCCCTAAGGTGGGAGCAGCAGGCATTGGGAGTGGGATGGAGGAAGAAATAGTACCTCAATCACATTGGGAGTAGCAGACAGGCATTTATTACGCTGAATCAATCTGTACTTGGTCCGTGCACCACAGAAAGGATCGTAAGTGACGTTTGGCCTGCACTGGCTAATTAAGGTGGCTCCAAAGAAGAGTGACATGGAGCCAACAAATGGTACGCAATGGGTGGCCTGTAAGCCCTTTTTGTAAACAATAGTGTCTCCCAAGCGAAAGCGCATTCTCTTGCAGGCTCAACCCCTAAACAAGCATTTGCAATGCAATAGGTCTCGCATTTGCGAGAGTTTGAGCTATTTTTATTGTAAATGACATTGCCTTTTATTTATGTTTTGGTTTTTGAAACATAAATAAAAGCCATTGTCATTTACAATGCCAATAGGTCAAACTCGCGTAAATGCGAGACCTATTGCATTGCAAATGCTTGTTGTTACCGAAAAGCCCTTTCCACAGCGCATACTGGCTACTTTAACGCTACTCACAAAAACAAACAAGTACAGGTAAAGCACGAGATGGCTTCGTGTAACCAAAAGCACAATGCTCCAGCACTGGAATTATAATCAACATAGTGGCAGAACTTAAATCCCAATGGCAGGAGTCAGGAGGCCTCACAAGGAACATATTAACCTGTAATAATGTGCTAGAATCTGTTGGAGGAATATGGTTAAAGACCAGTGTGCACACTGATGAGAGGCATGTGAGTCCAGGACAGTGTCTCCTATGAATGAGCAGTGCGGACCCTGAGTAACAGTCTCTTAATCATGCAGTTTTGCCATCTGCACTAGTCCTGTTATCAGCGCTATTCTTATTGTTGTCATCGGCACTAGTCTCGTTGTCATCGGCACTAGTCTCGTTGTCATCGGCACTAGTCTCATTGTTATCATCAGCGCTATTTTCGTTGTTGTCATTAGTGTTGTAATCAGCACTAGTCTCATTGTTGTTATCAGCGCTATTCTCACTGTTCTCGTTAGCACTAGTCCCACTGTTATCAGAGCTATAGTCATTGTTATCATCAGTGCTATTCTCATTGTTGTCATGAGCACTAGTCCCATTGTTATCATCAGAGCTATTTTCATTGTTATCATCACCACTAGTCCTGTTGTTATCATCAGGGCTATTCTCATTGTTGTCATGGGCACTAGTCCCATGGTTATCAGTGCTATTCTCATTGTTGGCATCGGCACTAGTCCCATTGTTATCATCAGTGCTATTCTCATTGTTGTCATGGGCACTAGTTCCATTGTTATCATCAGTGCTATTCTCATTGTTGGCATCGGCACTAGTCCCATTGTTATCAGTGCTATTCTCATTGTTGGCATCGGCAATAGTCCCATTGGTATCATCAGCGCTATTCTCATTGTTGTCATGGGCACTAGTCCCATGGTTATCAGTGCTATTCTCATTGTTGGCATCGGCACTAGTCCCATTGTTATCATCAGTGCTATTCTCATTGTTGGCATCGGCACTAGTCCCATTGGTATCATCAGTGCTATTCTCATTGTTGGCATCGGCACTAGTCCCATTGGTATCAGTGCTATTCTCATTGTTGGCATCGGCACTAGTCCCATTGGTATCATCAGCGCTATTCTCATTGTTGTCATGGGCACTAGTCCCATTGGTATCATCAGTGCTATTCTCATTGTTGGCATCGGCACTAGTCCCATTGGTATCATCAGTGCTATTCTCATTGTTGGCATCGGCACTAGTCCCATTGGTATCATCAGTGCTATTCTCATTGTTGGCATCGGCACTAGTCCCATTGGTATCATCAGCGCTATTCTCATTGTTGTCATGGGCACTAGTCCCATGGTTATCAGTGCTATTCTCATTGTTGGCATCAGCACTAGTCCCATTGGGATCATCAGTGCTATTCTCATTGTTGGCATCGGCACTGTTCCTCAGTGAAAAATCTAAGAAAGTTTCAAAAGAGCCACCTGTGCCCGACAGGCACTTCAAACTTAGCAGTCTGTCAGGAAGTACATCGAAGAGCAGAGCCCTCCACCGCTGCAAGTAGCTACACAAAAACAAAGAAATTAAACAAAATGTATTCAGAAAGAACGCTGCAGATTTACAGTGGTTTCAATTGATGGCATTAAAAACAAGCGGCAGTGAAAGCGATCGCGAAAGCGATCGCTATTGTAAAAAAAAAAAAAAAACACGCCCGAGAGTGGTGCGCGCGCCACAGCGAAACATGTGGTTTCAATTATCGCGCCCGTGTCGGGGCACGATAATTGAAACCACATGGCCTTTGGTGCGCGTAATAGACACCAATAGGCCATGGGCGGAGCAATGCGCCCGCCTTTGGCCTATTGCGTGCTCTCTTGGTAAAAAACACGCACGAAAAGGCCAATGGGGTAGCACAAAAGGAATCGCACACGCACGAACGTGTGCGATTCCTAGGTCAGTGCTGAATCCCCGTTTTTCAGCTACTAAATGTCTCGCGCTGCGCGAGCACTGCTACGCAGTGCAACGCTAGGCGCGAGACCTAAAAAAGGCAGTATGGGATAAAATGCAGGACAACAGATACCATGCATAAACATGCAAAGTACTGGGAATCAAAATCAGACCTGGATCAAGTTTTGAGCCAGACCCGCATGCCACTATGCAAGCAAGCGACACTGAGGTTCGAGGGGCCAAAGGTGGTTGACTATGCACCTCTGAGTATCCAAAGCTATTTTGCTCCAAACGAGAAAATTATTAATGTGCCTACAAGAACATTATACGCCTGGTACAAAATGTTGATGCACTGCCTGCAAATCTTCGTGCCACAGGAGATGCAGTATCCGTCTGATCTGTGTGTCGCGCTGAATAAATGCAGATGCAAAATCTCGTGCTGAGAAAAACACTAGGTTTAAATGCCGGGTCTGAATACCAGGCTCATCACTGTTCTGTGCTTTAAACTGTGGGATGTGCATCCCAGAATGCCATCTGCTCAGAGGTAATGACTGATACACAGCAATGTCAGTGCTGTTATGTGTGACAGGAGGCAGCTCACCGACCAAGGCTGCTAGGCATGCCTGTGGTGCTTTTCAGGGTGAAGACTGTTAGAAAAACATAAGATACAACGTTAGGTCTCAGATATTAGAAGTGACTTTAGAGTTATTATTGCTATGATGCCAGTGTTTACACAGCATCAGTATGCAGCGGCAGCTCCTCCGCTATGGTGGAGGAGCGTCGCCCCTCCGCCTCAATACGGCAGGAAAGGAAAAATAAAACAATAATAAACATTGTTTATTATCGTTTTATTTTTCCTTTCCTGCGAAGTCTTGGGGGCAGGGAATAACATGCACAGGGGGAGTGGCAGTGCACTTTTGTCAGTGCGCATGACTGTTTGGCTGGCCGTCTCAGGCTGGACAAACAGTCATGTGCACTGAAGCACTCTCGAAACAGAGCAGACACAGGCTCCCAGTCTCCCTGGGAGTGCAAATTCAGGGCACTCAGGCCAATTCGGATGCTGCTCTCATACATGAGAGCAGCATCAAGATTAGCTGCAGCGGAGGCTGGGAGCCTGTGCCTGCCTGCAGTGGAGCCAGAAGAGCGCGAAGATGGAGGGTGGCAGGTAAGTTATTTTTTTATTTTGCCCTCCTCGTCCTCCCCCTTCCCACCCGCCCGCCTACACAACACCGGCCTCTACTGTCAGTATGAAAACTATGAAGTATCTCACAGGAAACCCTCACAGGAGGGTCTCCACTGCCTCTGTATGTAAAACACTACTTCCATATCAAAACTAAATCGTTTTATGGTGTAAAACACAATTATCTTACCAGAATCCACATTGCTGTGCACCATTTTTAGGTCGAGCCTCGAGTAGCGCGCAAGCGCTGCTAGGCGAACACTTTATGTAAGGGGGTTTGAAAAGCTGACCAGACGCTCGTGCGTCGTGGCCTTTTTCGGGCGGTTACGCGCGCCGCAGACATGTGTTTCCCATTATCGTGCCCAGACGCGGGCGCGATAATTGGAAACACATGCCGGGAAAAGGCCATGACGCACGAGCGTCTGGTCAGCTTTGGAAAGCCCAGGCTGCCGCGCTCGCTCGCCCCCGCTGCCGACGTCTCTGCTGTCCAGCGGTTCACTTGTTCTTTCATGCCGGGATACTGTGGGTCAGCCTCCGGCCAGCAGGTGGCAGTAAAAAGAACAACGGGAGCTTATGCCTGGGGTTTTCTGGCTCTTCTTGGCAGCCGTAGCTGATCGCCTCGTCAGCTGTCGCACAGGAAGCAGCCTGTGACTGCGGAGCCAGAGTAACAGCGTGAGTCTTCTCGCCAACCCCGGTATCCCAGCGCCGCGTCCGTGGCTGAGCCCCCGCATCCCTAGGACGCGGCCCCCGGGCCCCTCACTGCAGCCGGAAAGATGCCGCGGATCATGATTAAGGGTGGCGTCTGGAGGAACACAGAGGTGCGTGAGATGTTGCGAGCGAGGGGGTGGAGAGTGATGGGGGGAAGAGAACTGAGCATTGGGGGCTCATTCTATGAATGATGCAGTGTATCTCTCCCGGCCTAGGGCTGCTGCCCTTTGCTGTCAGCTGCTGATGTCTTAGATTCACATGGCCGCAGCGGCAAAGGCTGCATTGCAGGGTAAGGGAAGACCCCATCTCCTACAACTGGGGCTGTGGGCTGACGTCTAAAGTTATTGTCGCTTCAACTTCAATGGGATTAGTATTCTCTGTGAATGAGGCTACTGTAACTGGATATGGACTTTGTAACGAGAACTGGCTGTAAAACGTGATGTTATAACAAACACACCGTGTGAAGCACGCTACTACTGACCATGGAATCTGCAACCGGCACCATGTGAAGCGTGTTGGTGGAAGAGAGCTAGTCTAACATATTGCAGTGTCACATGATATGGGGGTCTAACACCACGACAAGTGTAAAAGGCTACAAGGGTCTGAAACAACTGGCAAAACAAGATATGTGATCTGACATAGAAATGGGATCTGAAAGGTAGACATTGATGAAGGCTGGTATAACGGTATATGGTATCCAAAACTGACAGCTCTAAAACGACATGTACTTTGTAGAAAAGACGGCTGTGAAAGGATACCTGGTCAAAATAAACGGAACCGACTGCTATAATTGCATGGTGTATGCATGCATGTAGTATTTGAATAGCGCAAACCTAGATGAATGGCAGCAAAGGACTGTTCATGGTTAAAGGCAGAAATACAGAGAGTAAATCTACGCAGAGGTGCTTGGTTCTGAGACGGAAGTTGCACTATTTAATGCGTCGTGATGTAGTATTCTTTGAAGAGGTGCGTTTTCAGTTTTCCCCTAAACTGAAAAAGGGTAGCAAGTTGAATGTTGTCACAGCTCATAGATTTGTAGATGGAGAAGGCCTGTTGCCTAATTTTTTCTTCTTCTTTGTCTCCAGTATAACAGTGCCTCGTTGTGAGGTGGTGATCTTGTCAGCCAAATAGGCAGGGCGCTGGTCTTGATTGGTTTGTAGATTATGCAGCTGGTATTGAGGGTGGTGAGAGCTGGCAGCATATCTAAACAAACTAATAAATATGTTTTGAGGTAGAGTGATACGAGCTAGTACATAACCTATGTATTAGTTTGTTTTACAAAAAAAATGGAGTTAAACGGATTCCCCCTTCCCTGATAGGTCCAGATCAGTGTCATCAGACGTGCCATGCTGCTAAAAGGTCTTCTAATGTCTTCTACTGGAACAATGTTCATGACGGGGCATGTGAGAGCTCTGGAGCGGTGTCTGTAGGGGAGTATGAGTTTCTCACGGTTCCTGTCAGAGGTCCGTAAAGGTGCTCAGACAACATGCCCCTCTGGTTTTTGGGCTATCTGCAGAGCGCCCCGAGTGATGTTCACTAATGTGCCAATTGTGAATGAGACCCACAGCTGGTATAGTATGGACAGCATCAAACGAAAACATGTGTTCACAGGCGAGGAAAGACTGTGGGCCATATGTATGAACACATTTTCCCATAGACACAGAATGGGTAAAAACCTTTGGTACATCTGGCCCTGTGTTTCTGTGAGACGGAGAAAAGGTATTTTGAAAGGGAGGTGCTGCAAGGTGTACATGTAGAAGGTCAGAGTGGAAAAACAGTGTAGAAGGCTATGACGTGAGCTATGCAGATGGTATATTTCAGAAAGATGTCAGGAGAAAACGGGTGCAGTGTTTATCAGAATGAGAAACTGCAGAGGTAAATGGGGTGAAGGCGAGGACACAAGTGATGGAGACTCTCCGAAGAATACTACTACTACTTCCACAGACTTTAGTGATGTTTGATTCACAGTTTAATGTTTTCAGAACTGAAACATTTTCAATTCTAGTTATTCACAACAAAATCTCATACTCATTTATCTGATACTGCTAACGCCTTTTGGCAAAGTCAATGTGTCTAGATTGTTTGTAGGTGTATGTACTTAATAAAAAACAGGTGTGTGGAATCACAGGGCTGGTCCCTAAAAGTGTGATGAGTTCAGTGTTTGTTGACAAAGCTAAGCGGTATGGCTTTAATGTACTAACAGGTGCAAACAGTATTCGTGCACCACCATCAGAAACTTGTTTTCTGCAACCCCCAGTGGATCGATACGTCTGTGCCCCCATTGCTTTGCCTCATACACAGCAGCCGCCACTGCTTGAGCTCTCCAAACGTCTAAGAGAAGTAAACAGGATAGATGGTGGTGTTCCTAGTTAATCTCAGAGTAGCAGCTGCCCTATGACTTAATATAGGCGTGCTCTTTAATATAGGCGTGCTCTTTAATATAGGCGTGCTCTTTACGATCTGACTAGCACAAGCATTACTGCTAGATTGGCGGGTTTCCAGGTAGTCAAAATCTGAAACTCTCAAGGTCCTCACCTTCCAATCTTATGCCCCTCTAAAGTGCTTGTGCAGACGAATAGCCATAAACTTTGTTTTGCTGGTATTAATATCTAAGCCATTGTTATAGCAAAACAATTTAAACCTGGCTAGTAGGATTTCTGTTCCATTTGGTGCTTTCGACACTAGCAAGGTGTCATCTGTAAACAATGCTTGCGTTTTCATGCCACCTAAGACTGGGGAGTCATTTTCACAGTTCAGGAGAAAGTCTACACAACCATTTATAACAAGCATTGGCATAGCCAATAGGTCTCGCCTTTGGGACCTTATAAGTGTTTAGCCATGCAGCACATTATCACCCACCGGGCAGATTTCTGTAATGGAACTAGTACTTATGTAAAGTGCTTTGATACCTTCATTCGCGCTACATACAAGCATTGGCATAGCCAATAGGTCTCGCCTTTGGGACCTTATAAGTATTTAGTTATGCAGCACAATATCCTTGGTGCAACAACATCAACTGTTGCATGGCTAAACACTTATAAGGTCCCAAAGGCGAGACATATTGGCTATGCCAATGCTTGTTTAAATAGAGACGAAATAGCCTTTGAGAGGCTTCGATCCAGGAACCCTGGAACCACAACATTACCTTTGGGCTTATGTTTCCAGCCAAGTGAGTGAACACCTTAGAATCAGCCATTCAACTTCCTCAAACCAGAACTCCAACCAAGCATCCTACCTCTTCGAGTCAGTTTGTTGTGAACTTACCACTGCTTCAACATGTGTGGCAGTGTGGTTTTATCTGCTGAACCATTTGAAATGTACCCTTGAACCGAATTTGAAACAAATCTGTTTTAGCCTATTTGCATTTTCGATTATTTTAAATATTTGATATCCCGTTGACAGCATGCTTATCCATTTTTATTTTGAGTTTGATTTGACTTGTATTAAATGCATCTTTCAATCTAACTTGGTTTGGAGCGGGGGCGTGGCCGAACCGCGGACCAAGATGGCCGCGTAGTATTGAAGCTCCGCCGTGTTCCCCGGAACAAGCGGCCATCCCGGAGTCCACGCGCCGCCAAATAGCACGGCGTCGATGCGACTGTACTCCACACAGCTCCCGGAACACAACAACACCCTGCGGCCTGAAATTGAAGGTCGGGAGCCGCTGTGCCGGCGAGGTGCGTGCTGCGGCCTGCCTACACCATTGAGCTGCGGCCTCAATTACGGCCCATGCGCCGACATGACCAGTGGGCGGTGCCTCCTGGGCTTCGGCACATCTGCGATCGGGCAGTGACGAGCGGCGGCGGAGCACGCACTGCTGGCGCTACACGCCTTCATAGTTGCGGACACCACGGAGAGATCATGTACATCGCGGGCCCCCGGATTGCAGGAGGTAGGCCCGCGTATGCATCCCGCAGCCCAGGACACATTGCTGCCCATCATTGAAGCCTGGAACACTCCCAGTGAGCCAGATTAGAGAGAGTGCCCCCACTCTCCAGCTAGATTTGGCTCCCTCCACGTCCTTATTCGCCACAGCGCCCATCCTGCCCTCACTGGACGACGTGGAAATAGGCACGGAGACGTTTGGTGTGCCCAGAGAGTTTGTGGGCCTCATTACCCACATTTGCAGGTCAGCTTGGGGACGATCCCCCGCTCTAAGAGGCCCAACTGGGGTCAGATCCCTAAATGGTGGTGGAGGCAGCCAGGCGGATTCTGCTGGCAACGGCCGGACGGCCGCATTGGAGGATACCACGCACGAAGGAAATGGGAGGTGCAACTGGTGGTTTTTAGAATTTGTGTAACGTGCTGATCCTCGACAGAGCGATTGCAGGTCGACTGGATTGAGCCTAGCCGGGCCCATTGCGCCACCTGTCCCACTGCGACATCTTTCCCGGCAGCCCCTTCCCAAGGCCATGGGTAAGGGTGATCAGAAAAAAATGGAAACTACCTTTTGGAAAGGTTGGCGGCAGCACTGATACAACGACAACCACGATGGCGGAGGGAGGAGATCAGGCTACTGCACCACCGCACACCCACGTGCAGGGTAGTGAGGCACTCATGGCAGAACTCAAGGTGGGCTTTCGAGCTCTAGACACTCGCTTTGACGCACTTGATAAACAGCTCGACAAAATGGGGGCTCGACTGGATCAGAAGGACAAGCGGCTTGACACTGCTGAGGGCAGAATCTCAGACTTGGAGGATGGCTCGGCCCAGGCTACTAAACGGTTGGAGAGGATGGAAGGCCTATTGAAGAATATTGCCATAAAGAATGAGGACCTTGAAGCCAGGGGGGGACGCAATACCGTTCGTATTGCGTCTCGGCGGCATTCGATACAGTGCCTCATGTCTTGCTTCTTGATCGCCTCTCGGAGATCGGCGTATCCGGGTCCGTCTGGGGCTGGATCAAGTCTTTCTTGGAGGGTCGCTCGCAGCAGGTCTGGCTCCCACCATGCGCCTCAGTCCCTCAACCAGTAGCTACAGGTGTTCCACAGGGGTCATCCCTTAGCCCTCTTCTCTTTAACATCTATGTCACCCTGCTGGTTTATCTCGCGGAGGCTCTAGGGGCTAAGGTGATGGCCTATGCTGATGACACCCAGCTGCTGTTCTCTTGGGGTCAAGATGAGGATGCAGTTGTCCCTGCTCAACACTGCCTATCTTCGGTCTTTCACTGGCTCGCTCAGGCACAACTTAAGTGCAATGAGGAGACATCGGAGATCCTTCTGTACGGCACATTCCCTGTCAACTTCAGAGAGAAGCTATGGTCCCCAGGCTTCCCCCTACCTAGTTTTAAGGGAGACTGTCAAGAATCTGGGGGTCTGGTTCAATGAGAACTTGATTTTCTCATCGCAGGTTAAGAAGTTGGCCAGCACTTGCTTTAGCATTCTGAAGCCCTTGAGGAAGTTTCTTCCTCTTTTGCCTAATTCTGCAAAGGAAACGGTTGTCCGTGCTCTAATTCTTTCCCGTCTGGACTACGCTAACGCACTGTATGCTGGCATTCCAGGTTACCTTTTGAATAAGTTACAGGTGATCCAAAACTCGGCCGCCAGACTCCTGCTGGGTCTCTCCAGCAGGTGCAGTGTGCGTTCTCATTTGCGATCTCTGCATTGGCGCGAATAAAATTTAAAATTTTATCCATTGCCCATAAAGCCCTCTGTGGTCTGGGACCCATTTATTTGCAGAAGAGGATTGCTTTCTATTCTCCGGTGAGACAGTTGCGTTCCTCCTCCCAACTTTTGGCACAGACCCCGCGGTTTAATCGCCAGAGGCTTGGTGGGAGCTCTTTTACCCGGATAGCTGCGTTGGCATGGAATACACTGCCACTGGCCTTACGGGGCGTCAAAGATTCTATGATCTTTAAGAAAAAGCTGAAAACCTTTCTCTTCTAGATCTGTCCTCTGACTCAGACTTTGACCCTTTTCAGGCTCGCGCCGGGACACTCCTCGGAGTATCTGTGCGCGTTATAAGTTTATATAACGTAACGTATTATGGGAGTGCCTGAATCCACGAACACGGGACGATTGGATGGGTTTGTTGAAGGCCTTCTAGTTTACTTATTTGGTCGGGAGTCCTTCACTGCTACTTTTGTTGTTGAACGAGCGCACAGAACCCTCGGTCCACGGCCTAACCCTGGCTATCCACCTCGCCCCATCATGGCACGGCTTCTGAACTTTAAGGACAGGGACACTGCATTGCGGATGGCTCGAGAACGAGGGTCGTTGGACTGGCAAGGCTCCTCCATCTCCCTATATCCAGACTTCACTGCGATGGTTCAGGAGGCTCGCCGAAGATTTGCGGCGGTCAAGGCCGCGCTACGAGAGGCCGGACTAAAATATGGAATGCTGTACCCAGCGCGACTGAAGGTAGAAGCGGATGGCAGGTCAAGGATTTTTGAAACTCCAGCAGAGGCCCAAGAATTCCTCAAAATCCGAGCAAATGCTGGGCCGCCAAGGCACTCGCCCACTCCAGAATGTTCGCCCTCGACTGAAGGTAGAAGCGGATGGCAGGTCAAGGATTTTTGAAACTCCAGCAGAGGCCCAAGAATTCCTCAAAATCCGAGCAAATGCTGGGCCGCCAAGGCACTCGCCCACTCCAGAATGTTCGCCCTCGATACCGAACTCTGGCTCCAGTATTGAACTGTTTTCAGCGAGCTGAAAGGCCTTAACACTGCAGAACGTTGATAAGTATTGAGTGTATTTGTTTCAGTCTTCCACTATTTCTTTTTCTTCAAGATAGTTCAAGTATTGGACTCTGGTTATATGGAACTCTTCTACAGCATGCTTAAGGTTTCCGGGGATAAGGCGAGGCGTTGCCTCTCCCCCTGTGCGTTCGCACATTCTTGCTATGTTTATGCTTGGTAATAGTGATATTTACTTTACACTAATCATGGGGCGTTAGGATTTCCCCTAGACTGAGAAAGAGGAGAGGGGATGGATGGGTGGGTGGGTGGGGGGAGGGTGTTTCTTTCGTTATATGGTATCATTTGTTCCTGATACGACTTGTTTGCTATGGCGTTCCAAGTGCGAGTATTGACACATTCATGTTTTTTGCAGTTCTGACCACTTGTGATGATGGCGGGTAGGCTCTCCACGGTCTCTGACATTAACTTCCTTACATGGAATGTGCGGGGTTTGAACAACACCAGGAAAGGGAAACGTGTTAAACTATTTACAGCGCCATAAGGTTGACATTGTTTTTTTACAGGAGACGCACTTGTCCCCTATTACCCCTACAACGTTTGCCTCTAGCTGGTGGGTGCACCGCTACTTTTCGAATTACAACACCTATTCCAGGGGGAACTGCCATACTTATACACAAACGACTGCCCTTCCAACTAAATCACGTTCACACCGATAGAGCAGGTCATTTCAATTTGGTAACAGGGAAACTTATGGGTTACTGCATCGCTTTCATGTGTATTTATGCGCCGAATGTTGATGACCCTGATTTTTTTCACTCTCTGCATGCGCTGTTGCTTCCCTTGGGCGCAGATTACATATGCTTAGGGGGGGGATTTTAACCTTCTTCTGCAGCCTGAGATTGAAAGCACGTCAGATTCCCCCGCCACAAAACTCTGTGCCTGTAGGGTGCTTGGTGATGTTTGCGACTCCATCGGCCTAGTGGACATATGGCGCACGCGTTGCCCCGCTGACACGACATATACACATTATTCAGCCCCCCACGACACTTGGACACGACTGGACTTTTGGCTGATCTCACACACAATGGCCCCCTGGTTCCGGTCAATGACCCATTTGCCTAGAACGTAGAGGTTCGGGAGTCAATAAACACATACTTTGACCTGAATGTGGGCTCCATCAATTCATGGGCGACAGTATGGGAGGCATTCAAGGTGTACATAAGGCGGGGAATGCATTGCGAAACACTCTGGGGTACTTAAATCATTGAGAAGTACAATTGCTCGCATAGAGGACAGTTTAAAAGCCCTGGATGAAGACCAACCTAGACACCCAGACCCGGCTAAGCAGGCCAGTCACTTGTTGCTGCTGGAGGAGTTCAGGAAAGCCGCTGAAAGTGAAACAAATTTTTGGGGGAAATATATGTCACTGCCAGGCGGTATGGCGAAGGGGACAGACCGGGACGTACACTGGCGCAACTATTAAAGCTCTGCGTAGGGAAAGCATACAGTGCATCTATCCGCTCCGATGATGGGCGGATTCACACAGACACAGCTGAGATCAGGGATGAGTTCCATCGATACTACACAAAATGTATATATCACACGCGCAATGCATGACGACGTGGACTGTAGGTCCTATTTAAATGAGATCACTATGGTATGGTTAGAGGCAATATGAAGAAGTTTTTAGCGGAACCATTTTCTAAGGAAGACATTGTCAGCGCCATAGATGCCATAAATGGTACCACAGCTCCAGGGCTTGATGGCTTTACAGGCATATTTTACAAATATTATAAAGATATACTTGCCCCGTAGCTTCTTAAGGTTTATAATGAAGCTCTAGAAAATAAAATATTGCCTCCCACACTTCGCGAGGCAGCAATTGTCTTCCTTCCCAAACCAGGCAAGCACCTATCGAGCTGCGGCTCTTACAGGCCGCTATCACTTTTGAATTTGGACTATAAAATCCTTGCCAAAATGATTGCGTTGAGACCGGCGTTGCTCTTGGAATCGTATTATATCCCCAGTGCAGTCTGGCTTCGTTCCCCACAGGTCCACCGCGCTAAACTTGCGTACATTGTTTTCGGTGCTCCAAAGAATTGCGCCGTAGGTTCCGGCTGCGGCGGTCCTGCTCGATTCAGAAAAGGCGTTGGACTCCTTGGAATGGCCTTTCATATGGGCCGTGATGAAGAAATTAGGCATCCCCAAAGGTTTTATAGACCTCACGGCATTGCTTTACGCCTCCCCCACAACAAGACTCCGCCTGAATGGCACTTTGTCCACCCCGTTCACTCTCACACGTGGCACTAGGCAAGGTTGCCCTTTATCTCCTTTACTTTTTATATTGGCACTTGACCCTCCGGTACGTCACTTTCAGGAGAAACATCTCCATAGAGGTATACAGTTCAATACAGGCCCTCTCCTTATTTCGCTCTTTGCGGACGACATTGTGCTGTATGTCCGCCAACCGCAGAACAATCTGGATCCTCTTATTAGAGAGATTCTGCGTTTTGGTGGATATTTGGGACTGGGTTTAAATTGGAGTAAGTCCGAGCTACTCCCTTTAATGACGGGCACCACTGAATGGGAATGTGAGTTCCCGCTGAAATGGTGTCACGACTCGGTCAGGTGTTTGGGTATCCAGATCCATAGAGAGGCGGACCAGATGGTGAGACTAAACTATGGTACAGCTATACACAATCTTGAGGCGCAGGTAGAACATTGGATAAGACTCCCGCTTTCCATGTCCGGCAGAATTTCACTTATGAAGATGGTAGTTCTTCCAAAGTTTTTATACATGTTTCATAATATTCCTATTCCGCTCCCAGACAGTTTTTTTAAGACCCTTAGGTCTCATCTTATCAGGCTCGCTTGGGGTGGCAAAAGACCTAGGATACGATGGGAAACCATGACTTTGCCATATGAAAGGGGGGCTGGGGGCCCCATACCTCAGAATGTATTACCTAGGGGCACAGGGCAGCTTCGCCAATTCGTGGTACCATCCAGATGCGCACATTCCCTACAGTAAGCCTGAATCAGACCTGGCGCTCCCGACTCCGCTTCACGCTATTTTACCCCAGGGATTTCCTCGCGATCCTAGAGACATTCAGACAGTATCCACCTTGAGCTGGGCGTAGCGCAAACTATCGCGAGTGACTGGACGTTGCTCCCTGTACTCCTCCGAAATCCCCATAGCACACAATCCATGGCTCCCTATCACTGAAGAGAAATTAGTTTTGCAAGTGCTTAAATCTCACTCCATGATAAAGTTTGGCGACCTGTTCCTGGATGGGAAGGTATTCGATAGTACTGGGGGGGGAGGGGGGGTGTCGTGGAGCCGGACTGACCTTCATGGATCAGTTTATTTTCAGCAGGGTGCGCAGGGCTTTGCGTGCTAAAATATCAGAATATCCACTAGAGCCACAGTCATTTGAACCCTTATCCCTTTTAATATCCAACTCTGACAGGACTCAACTGATTTCTAGGTTGTACAAGGCCAGCATGACTCTGATCCCGAGCCAGGACACCAAGATTCGTGTGGCCTGGGAGCGTGATCTGGGGCATCCCCTCTTGGATGACCAGTGGGGTTTCTGCTGTTCACAAATGAGGGAAGTCTCCCTCAATAGTAGGCATAACCTAATACATTTTAAATATCTATGGAGGGCGTATATGACGCCGGCCAAACTTCACGCTATTGACCCGTCCCGGCCTCACAATTGCCGAAAGTGCAGCAGCCCTTATGCTGACTTTTCCCATTTGACATGAACATGCCCCAAAATTGTGGAGTTCTGGCTTGCCATTTTTGAAATATTATCCCGGATGACATTGTTGGTAATAGACCCCTCCCCTGAGGTCGCCCTCCTGGGATATGTTTATAATATGCCCAAGAAACTACGCAAATTTATTGCACTAGCCTGGCTTTTGGTTAAACGCGAGATAGCTCTTAGATGGAGTAGCAAACTGCTTCCTACTATGAGCGCATGGCTCGCTAATCTCACATTTTGCAATACAAACTGCGAATTATATGCCACATTGCTCCCACCCAAGTCCCGACCAAAAGATATATGGGATCCGCTCAAGACATTTTCAAAACTTGGAACCTGTTGCCCCTGGTCATACACCTGATGGTATAGTACCAACTGGCGTGGGTTGAATATGTTAGCTATTAGACTGTATTGTTTATATGTTTTCAGATACACTTTGGAGATAGCCACGTTCGCACTCTGGGATGCTGTGTCACAAGCAGAATAATATGTACTGGTCAGACATTGTATAATTTTGTGTCGCTCTGTCATATGTTTTTTGAGTATAACATAGCACGTCGGTACCAAATGCTTCAACTGTTAACGTGATTGTGAAGGAACAAACTGTGGAAATGGCATTGCCTTGTATATGTCGGAAAATGATAAATAAAGTATTGAGGAAAAAAAAAAAACTTGGTTTGGAGCTTTATGTTAGTTATATTTTAACAAGATTGCTGTTTGACCATTTGCTGTGCACATACCACAATCTTTCATTGACGAGAAGTCGAGATACTAACCAAGCTAAGCTACCAAGGGTGAACTAAGGATTCCATACAGTAACAAGGTTAACTTTGTGGGTTACGTTGTTTTGACCTTACGGCAGCTCAGTCATAGGCACGTCAAGACTATGGCCTCTTTCTCCCGATTCCCTAAACCCAGCCATACCCTTTTACAACAATTTAGAGTTTCCTTCAAAAGTGAGCAATTGCAAAAACATTTGTAGTATAAGTTAAGGGACTCTGCATTAGTTGATTTAGCTTATCTTTCAATGAGTGCCTGACGGTAGGCCTGTTCCAGCAGGAGGTGGATCAGTGCTACCTCCATTTTAAAAGACAGTGCCACAGCTGAAGCCATAGCGAAGAAAGAAGAGAGGTACAAGTATATGGCTGACACTGATTGCTATTACTTTTGGCAGGAATTTAACAAAACTGACAGCATTGAAATGGATACTAAAACAAATGACAACCAATAACTTGGTGCAGAATGGCACAGGAAAGTAAATATTTATTAAATAGGAATTTTTGTATAATGCTACATGCTGCCTTTTGGTAACCACATACCTTTACCGTAGTAGGATACAATAGTCAGATTGTCGTGTAGTTCCCACTAATCCGTAGGATCTGCGCGTTTGTTGGACAACAAACTGTGGGTGAGGTGCCTAGTCTGATTCCGGGCACCCCCGCAGGATATGTTGGCGTAGAAACCAGCTAGATCACAATGCCACCATAATCCCCCTAACCCTGCCAGGGAGTGAATGGTTTCTGGCAACCACTGAACATGACAACCCTGACCCCACAGGGATCATGGAAACAGATCAGAACCTTTCACTCAGTCACTTGTGCTCTTTTGTTCTCAGAGTAATATACGGAGAATACACACTGGGGCATTTTCAATATATTTATTGAACCAAAGTTATTCTTGTATAAAATACATGTGCTGCGATAATCAGTAGACAGAAGCAGATGAAAGTGATTACAAACACCAAAATAGTAAACAGTAGCTACAGTTCTACCATGGTGCTAAAACAGTGCATATATGCAGGCATATAAAACAAGGTAGTAATCAGGCGTACTCCTACTAGGCAATCCCTACGCTGTGAATGTGTAGAGTGTGTGTAGGTGTAAAGCCAAGAATCCCCCCCAAGGGAAGATCCAACCCCATTACCTGGCGGGAGAGAAAGTAGGACCCCGCATTTGTCACAAATTGGACACCCCTCATGGAGATGTCAGACTGCTGCGTGGAGAAGTCTCAGCATGCAGGGACCCTTGGTGTCAGCTGAAGTGCCTCCTCTGCTAATCCAATGAGATGCAGATTATTTATAATAAAAAGCATCCTTGCGATGTACGTATACATTAGCAATGTTATGGATATGTAGATAGCCCTGTCGCCCCGTGGACGAAGATAGAACGACATTTGTACACTTGTGCGTAAAGGCCTTGTACTTGGTATCAAGGCACTGTGATAATGTTATGTGAAGCCAGATATGTAAACAGAAGTAGTTTCAGAGAAACTAATCCAACATTGTCACGCATGCAAATATGTGCAAAAGGTCACAGCAGTAATGTTATTGTGCAAAAGAGGACAATGTAAGAAAATGTGCAGCTTCACTACATGGGTCTAACCCAGGCACATAAGATAACTGCCCTATACAAGTGCACTGCATGACAACATCCGCATTAGGCCTAACACTACCATAGGTAACAACGGTTTGGGCAAAACGAGATGGCTGGTGTTCTCATCACCAAACAAAGAGGTCAGCACTGGTGAACCCAGCCTAAAACACCACAGCAATACTGAAGCTGGCCAAGGACATGTTTGAGAAGAGATCTGCTACAGCAAGATCCTTTCCCATTCTACTAACACCAGTAGCTCCAGTTCAAGCAGACCAAGATACTCAACTGATTTTGGATGAGGAAAACCACAATTGTGTAATAAGAAAAAAAGTTTACTGCTCAGAAAGCACAGCAAGCAGTTAGTCTGTGCAGACAAGCAGAATCCCGAAGGTCACCAGGTGGTTTGCAGACAGAGGGGTGTTTTTTAAAGTATATCAAAAGGTCTGGTGGAAGCCATTTCACAGATCTTTGAACAGTGCAGTGTGGACATTCCTCAGGGAGTCACGACTCGGAGGAAGGAAACCAGAGGAATCAGCTGGGCTTCATTTTATCGAACTGTGAGCAACATAAACAGTGGGTCAGTATGCATCCAGGCACCACCCTGGTTCAAGCGATACCACGTTACAAAAACAAAACAAGCGTTAGCAAAACCTATACTTTTAGCATTGGCCGCCATCATTTTGGCTTTGTCAATGCTTGTTGGTTCATGGTTTTTGCAAAATGTTATTGCAGAGGAAGCTGCTGGGCCCACAAAAAAAGAAGAAAAAAAAAAAACATTGGTTAAAAGCAAAATTACTTTTTTGGGGGTCTCAAAAAGAATACATTGCCATTGTAGTGCTGTGAGCTTAAGGAGTCTAGGGATGTGCTCTTTCTGAAAGGGCAGAAAGCCGTCACTCACAGTGAGGTTAGCCAATGGCTGATGTGGGCTGACCCACTGCCTCAAGCAGTACACTCTGGTGGTGACAATTAAAATGTGAATAAAACGACAACAGACAATGGATAAAGAGGACTGGCAGAAAGCCACTACAACGAAGAATATTTCACGTATAATTTTAGCAAATAAAAAGTCTTGGCTAACCTAAAAGTGGTCTAGCAATCTTTTCCGAATATGGGAAGAAGTAGAAAAGAAAATGATTAGGAAGCAGCCCCCTGTGGAACTCCCATCAATTTTTTATGAGCTCTTAGATTTCACCTTAGTGGTAACCTTTATAGCGGAGTTATGCGGCCACTTGTTTCAGGTAATTGAGTTCTGTGGGACACAACAATGACCTCGGCTCGAAAAAAAGAGAACAGCCTTAAATCATTTTGCGGACATCTGCTGACTGGACTTATTTCAAGTCTCAGAGTACTGAACTGCATGTAAGAGGGTGCAAGGTCATACAGCATCTTTTAAGAGATTTGTAAAGGTGCTCCATAGACACAGGGCATATGCCTTCCAAACCTGCCCAGCTGAAGTACACCACGCACGCCATTTAATTACCCCTGCCTCAGCTTCTATCAAACATACCCTGCCTGCTATGAACAGGACAGCTGAAATACAGGCAACATTATCGCAGTTATTCCAGTTCTACAGCCCACGTCAAGCACAGGTGAATGTCTATTATGTCCCTTTCTCGAGAGAATTCCTAGGTCTGCTCTATTGCTCTTTGCAGCACTCTATTGTTACCCTACTAGATTTTAAAGTTGTCCGGAATTCACATTTTCCCAATTATGGTGACATTTCAGAAAAATTATGCATAATTACGCAAAATGCAAAACTGCCATTTGGCGCTATATTTTAGCACAAAATGTGCCCTTGTATCTCTTCTGGGTGAGAGGACTCATTTTGTACTAGGAAACGGCAAGTTGCAACTCACGTTCTGGTCTTTCGTGTTGTTATAGTTCGCATGTGCTTTATTTTTGCTGTAAATTGTGCACAATAACCTAACAGTGTAGTAATTTTGGGAATTTTGCATAGCAAACAAAACTCACCATTGCCGAAATTATGCAAGATTATGTCTAGCCCTACTACATTTGTGCAACACTATAGAAATACCTGTACATATGTTGTATTATGACATTTGTCTCAGTCAAGCAGCATTCCATATTTATGAAGAGATGGATTGATGTTCCATGACTGGGGTGAGTCACATGCCCAGTGCTATTTTTCCTTTGCATTCTGGTACTTGTTGTCCAGCACTTATAATGGAAAGCAATCCACAAGTTCCAGAATTCACTGAAACATAACTCGATAGGTCACCTGCTTATCAGGGATCATCAACATGAGAGCTATTTGTCTTGGCTTATCGCACTAATCGCAGTCTATCTAGGCAGTTCCGTGTGGCCCAATTGCTCATCAGGAGACACACTAGAAGAATTACACGAACCACCCTGGCTCAAATTAAGCCACGGAAAAGTTTGGTTTGGTGAAGAGGGGCTCTAGGACAAAGCTAGTGCATCACTGGAGCTCTTCCTCTTTACTACGGTAGCATTGTCATTCTTGAAATAAAAATGGCTGCCCAGCAGCAGCGGTCCACTTATGCAAAACATACAACTATCTGGCTACTGCACAGTCAGTGTAATCATAAATGCAAGCACCTCAGTTAGATCTTGAATCTCTAAATTGAATTTAGGGGTTAAATCCTGTTAAACATCCTTCTCAAATTAAGTACTGCTTGTATTCCCCTTTCATGTTTGAAATGCTATCACTAAACAGGTAAAACATACTTGGCTGTTTCTCTAGTTCTTACTTTTCACATCCACATTATATGAATAAAGAAAAAATACATATGACAAAGTGCAATAGACACAAGACACACTTAACTAGACAAGCCTTGACTTTATTAGCTTTATATATCAGTTTTGTCCATTTCAGGTCAAAGCTATTAGCACAGCTCCCCACGTGCACTGGGGTAAGACAGGCATCTGTTCTAATCCCATTCCTCTGTTTAAAATGTATATTAATCACCTTGATCCATTACTTTGAATTGTTATATTTAGTATGAACCTTACCATCATTTTTGAATGACAAGACAAACCCAAATACCATCTTTATTGACGGTTATTTTATACTGTCACTTCTGCACTCTGCAACAGGGGCTTGATGGTCACTACAGCAGCAGACCTGAGGATGTAAAAGAATCAGAAGATAACACAAAAGCATGTCCACCATGGAGCTTTCAGACTCTCATTGCCTTAAAACACTCTCTTTATACAAGCCTGTGTCGAGGCCTTTTGTCACTTTGAGAGATTTAATCCATGAAGTCACTCTGCTGCAATAACTGGGGGCTCCTACAACCCCCTAGTGGCACATGCATCACTGGAGTGATTGTGGTATATGTAGTTTATCTGCATCTCACTGCCTGCTCTAGCAGCTGGTTCAGTGCATAATTTGTCAAAGAAAAAAAAAATAGTAAGTAGCATGACCCTCGCCAGGAGGCCACTGGAGCTGGCACCACCCACTGCCCCTGCCAGCGCTTCTAATGACACTACCAATGAATCCACTAACCATCACACTCCTACAGGTGTGACAATTCCGACTATTCAAGGCATCCCAAGTTATAAGAATGGCTTGAGCAGCAAGTATTAGTATTTTTTCAGATCTATTGAATTAATAAACAAACAACTGTTGATGTGCCCATCTTTAAATTAGTTAAACAGTGTCACCATATGACAAACTGTCATAAGTGCCAGGGTTGACAATTAGGTGCCAGTGCCGAGCACCGGAAACCACCGGCTCAAATTAAGCACTAGGCTGGTTCAGATCTGCTGAAGAAATAAGAGTACACAGACAGTGGTGGTAGGAAAAGGTCAAACTCGTCAGTAGTACTGCTGGTGCTGCAACTGTGACAGACTAACTATATTTGGGAGCAAGTCTTAACAGCAGGCGAGGGAGCGGAGACAAAGGAAACGAACAGGCAACATTGCAGGTAAATACACAACTATAAAGACTAAGCAATCAGTAATGTTTAATTGGAAAGAAACACTTAAAATCTCCAGACCAATTAAGAACCGACATAAAGTCCTGTTGGAAAGAACAAACAAGTAAACAGATCAGTTAACGAGCAAAGAGGCAGAACAACTAAAAAAAGAGTTCTCTCTAAGTATAAATAACCTGAACAGTAAGAACACATGTAAGAGGGGCAGTCCTCATGGGAGGCTACAAAATTCGAAAAGGAGGGACTACTAAGTGTATTCACCAATGAAAAGCCAGCATTTCTAAAGGACAGCAACAGGAATCAATGAAAAAGATGGGCGTTTTTTTCAAGTCTCGAAGAGACAGCGCAAGCACTGCCTAGGCGAGACCTAGAAAAATGGGTGTAGCACCTTAAAAACAAGACAAGGTGTAAAAGTAAAATAACAGAATCCCAGAGTGCCGATTACAAACAGACCTGCTTGGTAAAGTCGTGATGTTTAATAAATATGGTACTACACAAAGCAAAGCTGGAAAACACTTGTGCCTGCATTTTCTTGGCACTATCTCATAACCTTTGGATGTCGAGACTGGAGGTCCCATCGTGACACTCAAAAACATCTTGCTTTAGTTTTGACATCATACAAGAGGCAACTCCTCAGCATCACCATCTTGAAACCCACAATTCCAGAATTCCTACAGAGTATTTGAAGTGAAGGATTTTTGGACAAAAATAACTGAGTGAGGCATCTGCCAGAGCCAAGAATAGGTGTGGGCATCCAAAGAACCATACTACAAACACAGAACACACATCGGTCAGAAAGAGCTAGAAAAAATGATGATGTGGAGTGCAAAATGGAAAGTATTAAAGTCCACAGGCGAGCATCAATTGTTACAGTGGTGGGTTTCTCTACAAGGGTAGAAGACCGAAATTCTAGGAATGGTATAGTGTATTACATGAGTGAGGGATCAAATTTGAGATGGAGCAGCTACAACTAAGCGAGCAAAGTAAATCAGGAGAACAAAAAACACCACAATAGTTGCTCTCTATGCTTAAAAGTTACAGACAATTAAATACTATGACAGACAGGAAAGAACAGGCCACAGATATGAATAATAAAAAGGAAGTGCTAACCATAAAGACGAATTAAGATGAAAACGTGCCTAGGCAGGGGGACAAGGATCAGAGTGGGAACATATATACTACAGGCTTAGTTACATTGATTCACAGGTGTCTCCACAAGTAAAATAAAATATACAGAAATAAATAATAGGCAAAGACAATATGGATTTTTGCTAGGGGAAGTGTTTGGTACTAGTTGGGTAAATGAACAAAAAGAACCTTAAGCTGGTCTAGAAAGGAAATCTGAATAATGAAGCAATATTTAAATTTTCAAAGGAAGAGGTTATGAAAAAGGAGTCAGATGATGTTTATTGTGTGCTGTGAACTTAAAAACATGTAGCAAAGTATTGCATTGAAGATACTTTTCACAAAGGGCTAGTATTTTTGTTTTCTGTAAGAAAAGCTATGTGCAAGCACAGGGGTACTTTGTAAACAAAAGAGCTGTAAATTCAACAACGTGTTAACATGCGAGCAAAGTAAAGCAAATTAACATGCAAGAGAGATTAGTGAATATCACGGTCTCATTATAACAGGCTAAGGCCTGGAAACAGCAAGCACCTCCTAAACCAAAATAACTATAAACCAGCAATTAAAATGTAGTTTGTCAGAATATACATCAAAGAGCACACACTAACACTTACAAGCTACAGGCCATGTTGCATCTGCAGTCTAACAAATAGATTACATGATGCCCTATCACCAAAACCTTATGGAAAATACGAGACAATGTAACCATCCATGAAATCCCACAACTTTGTTGGGCAGGCTATCAAAACAATAAAAAACCATGAAAAATAGATGAAAACTGACCCCAAACACACTCTCTTTGTACTTATTCTACTTTTTAATGAGTTGATGGCATGAGGTCCTCCAGACAAAAGAAAACAAAAAACAAACTGTTGGTACTTAGGACTAAATGTACATAGAGATATCATTTGGTTTAAGCTCTGGTTTAAGGGGATTCCCCAAACACCATTCAAAAATACATTTATAAAAACTGGTCACAATTGTGATGTCTGCCTTCTCCACCTCCACAGATGTTGGGGAGTATAGATCTCGTCACTGGACCTCAGCTCAACGTTGCAGAAAGCATGAGTCCAAATATTGGACCCCTTTTCTATCGATTCATCACCTGCCTCATACAACCATTAAAAGGAGTGTCCAAACACGTTAAATTTACCTTTCAAATTTCTACCTGGCTGACCTCTCTCATCTGCTGTTTCAAGCATGTGTCACTTGGCATGCTGCGCCCAAACATGGGCTGCAAATCATTTATCATCCTTCAGAGTCACTATAAGGTGTGCTCGCTTTGTATGGCTGCAGAAGAGTGAGCTGCCCATTTACCCTGTTAATCTGTTAAGCCCCTGCACTGTCACTCGCTCCTTATTTTCCCTGTCTAATTTCCTCACTATTTTCTGCAATTTATCAGTTCCCGCTTTTCTCCTCTCACAGTGCAGGCTCTCTACTTACCCCTAAGCGTTGGTTTGAGGGCCTCCCAATTTGTGGCAGAAGAAGTAGGGCTGTCCAGTGCCTACGGAAAAATATTCGGATATGCTGCCTTATCTCCTTAGCGTGTACTAAGTAATGTAGCAAATACTCATTGTAGTGCCAACTGCGGGACTCCTCTTCCCTAGGTGGGCCTCCCTCAATGAAGCAAAGTATGGCTGTCTCCTGCTAAATTATGACCACGATATCCATACGAAGCACTTTCGCCAACAACTGTCTACATAAAAACAAATACATCTGGTGTATGTATGGTGCACTGCAGAAAGTTAATGTATTCCCCATCAGGGGGGTGAAGTGGCTCCATAAGTACATGAGCCCCAATTCAAGAGAAAAGTAACATCTTCCATGTACTTCTGCCCTTGTTGCAGAGTCTGGGTAAATTAATCTATCTTGGTTAGCATCCCACACCAACTAAAACTTCTGTCTCGAGGAGGGAGGTGGTAAAAGAGCACACAGTGTCAACAATACATTTTCCTGGCCTACATTAGGGGCATATATATTAACAAGTGCAATTCGACGCCCTTCATAATCGAATTGTGCCAACACAAATCTGCCACTTTGATTTTTTGGTCAATATATTTTGCATATGGGTGCCTTGCCCTACGAAGATGCCCGCTGCTCCCCTGTTCGAGTCATCCATGGTGAAAAGTCAAATTAGATGCGGCCTGTGCCGGGTACCCAGCTAGTTTATCTGTCACAGATGGGTTTCCTGCAGGAAGACTGTTTTTATTGATAGATCTTTTAAATAGGCCATACTCTGTGACATCTGTTTGGTGAGTTAAGCCCCCACATATGAAGCAAGAGCAGCCTGAAAATACGTTGCTGCTTTGCAAATCTCTCATTTGGTCAAACCATTTCTCATGTACTAGTGCAGTGGTTGCATTGTTTCCCCCATGACTCCCCTCAACCAACAGATCCATACACATTGTTTACTCTTACATTTCAGTTTCTATTTTCAAAGTGAAAAAGATTCAACAATAGGTCTCTTCAAAATACCTTGGCTGCCTCCGGTGCCCTATTCTTGGATCTCAACAGGCCTAAGGAAAAATTTTGACTTCACATTCCCTGGTACCACATAAAAAAGCCAACATGGAAGAGGGTCCAAGGAAAGAGGGACCCCCCCACTTTCCAGAGAAACAAAGCAGTGCCCATAGTGAGTTTTCAGTTTGTGTTCCTAAATCCCGCCCTTAGTGTTATTCTCCTTCAGGCCCTGGCATCAGTTGATAAGGCGAAGCAAGGGAAATGCTCAATTTCCCCAGAATATATAGTTTAACACAGGGCCAGTTTAAAGTTCTATCTCCATGTCACTTATGGCCCTGACCATTGCAAGATAATCTGTCACTCAGTCAGTGTCTCCCTTGGCCTCCTTACACCAAGGTGTTTAGTGCCATGCCTCCTACGATCCCTATATCTTCCTTGCACATCCAGCGAAGCAATAGGCCTTCCAAGAAGATCCCTTGTTATTGGATCTGCTTTGACTCGAGTTCCTGCACCACCTGCGACAGAGCGGTCTCTGTCAGCATAGTTCCTGCAAGGTCCTCAAACACTGACACCGGATTGCCCTTGAATAGTAACAAAGGCAGCATTCAGGCTTGCTTCAGCAGACGCTCCTTCATCACAATGCCATCCCATAGCCATACATTTGCTTTATTAAACTTGGTGCACACAATGTTGGCTTTTTCTACAAAGATGGTGTAGAAGTCTTCTTTCCTCAGGCCAGAATGATGGACACACCTTTCAACATCACTTTACTCCACTTCTCTCTCAAGTTTTTAAACCTGATGGTTCCTATATGGGACTCGTTCTTTAGGCCCTCACATTTATCGGTGAGAGCCAGCACCTGAGACTCCAGCGCTGCGATGGATGTCGTAACCACCTTCGTAGTATCTGACAGACTGAAGCAATTGTTCTGCAGTTTTCATTCTCCATCCCAACCAGTACATATCTTATTTGAGGTCTAAAAAAAATCACTCTTTAGTTTTGTTTGCAGATTTAAAAGGCCCTCCAGCATGGATTGCTCAAAGTCTTTCTAATAGTCGGAAAGGCTGAGCTTCGGGTTGTTGCCGGGATTACAAATCTCTGTGTAGTCAAAGTAATAAAGTTGCATTTCTTTAGGCAATGTCACTGTATGATGCATGTGCAGAGATGTTTATTGTTCTAAATGTAGGAAGAGGTGTACCATCAAATAATGTTAGAGCTAGGCTACCATATCTGCACAGCCCCCATGTTAAATGTCCCTCATGAATATCCCAACTGCATCGTAATCAACAGGAGTCTAAACCAATCTGTTGTTTCTCATCCATGAGCTCACTGCAAAGGTGTGCAGAGTTTGTGTGTCACCAATTCCACCTGTCATCATAGGGAGTCAGTTGTTAGCTCTCCACTATAAGCATACCTGGATTGAAGAGTGTGTCTATGCTTGGGAGTACAGAACTATCGTATCAGTTCAGGCATGCTAAAGTACCCCAAGTGGTCTTATAATGTTCAAAGGCTGTAGTTCATATTTCCCATGGATCACTAAGGGATTCTACGTCTTTTCACCATCAGTTGTAGTGGAAGGCTCCTCCGCTGCAGAGGCCCTTCTTCCTCTGTCCTAGGTCTGCTGCCTCTGTCCTAGGTCTGCTGCCACTGTCTGGTCTTGGTCTGCTGCTCCTCACTCACTCAACGCGCTCCAGCGAGAGCCAGCAGGAGCATTTCTCCAGCCATCAGCTCCCTCGTCTTGCTTTCCGACGCATCAGTGTCAGCAAGAATCTTGGCCTCCGTGCAGGTGGAATCCTCTGGGGACGCAAGTGGAATCCTCTGGGGACGCCGCTCTTCTAAAGGCATCTGTGTGCTGCCCTCTAGGCCAAGATCACCCCAAAACTCTCAGGCTCCAGCACCTCTACCTCCTTGGCCTCCGCTCCAAATCAGGGAGAGTGCCATTTTGTAATCTGAAGTGATCGCTCCTCGCTCCCGCCTTGCCAGCCCATCCTCTTTACCCTTCATCAGGTTGGTGCTTTTTGGCATCCAGTTACAGGACATAGGTACTACAATCCACTCAAAGCTCACAGAAGGAGCTCCTGCTTGCCCATCATCTTGGCTCCGTTCCTTGAGTTCATTATTTTGAAACCAGACGGCAAACCTGATAAATAGCTTCTCAAGTATTAATTCACACTTGATGTGGAGGAGTTAATAACTGATGCATGCATTTTGAGTTTGCTGTGATGTGGCAGTAGTGGCTGCTAACTTTCATAGAGTTTGATTTAATTTTAGGGGAAATGGGGTTATCTTTTCACATCAGTTAAAGGCTGAGTACATGAAAGTGTATGAGGTAGATGCCAAACATTCAAAAAGAGTGGATAAAGGATTTATTTTGAGAAAATGGGAGGAATATTGGATTATGAAAGGAATAGTGTGTGCCCATAGCCCTTAGATTCTTACACTTCATGTGATGCAGTGCGAGATTTGTTGTCAAATGATGTTTGAGGAGGTGATTGGTCAGTTTGAATGAACTGAAACTAAACAGAAATAGGAAAAACATTTTTTTTAAATTAGAGTACAGGATCAACCAGTGTGTTGAATTAGGATTAAGCACGAGAACAGATGAATTTTTCTTTTTTTAAAGTAGTAACTTTTGGAGATATGATTTATGTTTAAACTTTGAAAATGTACAACATATGAAGAGGCAATTTGTATGCAAATGCTCGTGGAATCATTGTGCGTGAAATATTGTTATGGAATGACAGTGCTCTGAACGTGAAGAAATAATACTTTTGAAGAAAACAATCTATAAAGAAAGTGTGTGAGCTCATGAAAATAAAATAACCACTGTGGAAAAGTACTCAAGTAATGGACAGAGTTGGAATGTTAACTCATAACTCGGGACTGAGTGGTAGATTTAGCAATCGGTTTGTGGTTCTCCGAGTAATTTATGTTGGCTAACAGTTTTACTTCACTAGGATTTTCCTCCGAGGCACCAGAGGAGTATAAGATTTTTTTTTTTTTTTAGAGTTCTGACTGCAGAGATCATGTCTAAGTTAAAATTACAAGTTAATCATATCTGCTGCATCCAGGCCTCTCACTGCTGTCAAAATTAGAGCAGGAGAAGTTGTTTTACCACATTCCCACCTCAAGCATTGTTTAGTCACACAAGAGACGATTGTGTTTGCAAATCTCTGGACTAGAGGCCAACTATGTGACCTTCAGGTTTTACATCCTGAATAGCTGTGTGCATGAGGTACATATATTTTGCTCTATGTTACTCTGTAAATAATGGCGTCACATCAACCTCATTTAACTAGAAAGGTAGCTTTTCCAACAAAATAAATAGAAACCTAGAATTGTTGGATGTAAAACCATGACAGATGGGCCAGTATTTCAGAATCTTTGCCTGCTGTTCACACGACTTTCAGGGAGCACATATATTATTACAGAAGTGGTCAAATGGATCATTCTGTAAAACAGGATACTCACTCGTTGCTGCTGCAAGTACTCATTGAAAAGAGGGCGTTCCTTGGATACAAGGGGCGTGGCCTCATTCAAAAGAGAAGCTCTATCTCTATATATGGTGCATTTGTACTAAAGTACGTGCATGGGAAAAGTGTTTCACAGGGCACATTCAGCAGAGCACCACCCCCACAATGGGGTTCAATTTGCGTACTCTATTCCTCAGTGCACCAGGAAAGGGTACATGATGGATTCCAGGAACCCCTACTGACAGTCATAGACTGCCCTTCCCACGAAAGTGGAGGGGGCCCAGGACACCACTCCAAATTGAGGTCAAGAACCCCTGAGCAGCAACTCGCTTTGAAGCAAGGCTATGCTTTCAGTATGTGTGGAGGATCACCATACAGCCCAAGAGACCACCTACACGATTGTAGGGCCCTCAAGAGCAAAGGTAGGAGGGGCCATTTGAAAATTAACAAGATGCAGCATGTGACTCATCGCACAGTTTCTCGGTTTTTTCCACTCTTCTATGCGTGTAGCAACTTTACAAATTTGTGTGGGCAAGGAAGACCACCCTGTTTTGTCAATGGGGTAGAGAACCTTGGGATGTGCATGTGCACAAACCGATGTTGCGTGATAATCCAGCCAAAGAGTTCTCTTTCCAGCATCCTCATAGGAAAGTTTTGAGATCCTCTGGAAATCACTGCTTCCCACTGCACTGGTCTCTTCCTAGTCACAACTGGGAGAACTCAGAAACAGTGAGCCAGTGCTCACAGGCACACGTGCGTTCCATTAATGAGTTTATGAGTATATGCTTCAGAAAAGTGTATGGTCTATTATACAACAAACAAACCGCAGGACTGTCATAAAAAACAAGTTAGTAAACAAGTGTGAGCAGAAATCTTATGTACCTCCAACAAAATTACTAAATAAACTGGGTCTGTCTACTATGTCAGTTACAGGCTGGCAGTACACAAAGAGGTGACAGTGGTGAAGCTACAAAAAAAGACGGACAGAATGCTTAGGTGACGAGAACAAATATGGGAAGTGGAACTGGTCACGGAGAACAGAAGTAAGGGGAAGGAAAAGGGGTGAAGAGCGAGAACAATATCAAGAAGGGGGAAACTGGAATCATGTGCCTGCTGTTCCCACAGAAAATAATAAGCCTCAATCATCCCAGTCGATCCAAGCACTGCTCTCATGCTGCTTTTAATAGTGAACAGCATAAAAGCAGTGCCAGGATTGGCTGGGTCAGCCAAACAACGCTCCGTCTGAAACCAATGGGGCTGTATCTCTGCTGCTCAAACTCCCTGGTTTATTACTTCTAGATGCCTGAACTGACCATGTTAGGCTGGTCACAGCAAAAAACACCGGCCACTCCGACATGCGCAGTTCAGTTAGCACTGCCTCAGCTGCTCCTGGTTGTCCCAATTGATCTGGGAGAGAGAGCACTGTAGCCCGCCCCTAATGGGGGCACCATTAACGGAAGTACAGTGAAGTATTTAGGGGAAAATAATCAGTCTTTTTCAGGTGTGGGGGCTTCCAGTAGGGGGTCAACACCCCCATGACCCTATGGAGAAACCGCCCCTGGTCTGTCAGCGAGGCTTTATAGACCCATGAACAGTCTCTGTCAAGCCGTCCTAAGCAGCACAGAGCAAGTGTGACCACAGGCACTGGAATTTCCATTAAGACATCCTCCACAGGCATTCTGAGGTGTTAAAGTTGTGGTAAAGGTAGAGAAAGAGAGAGGCAGCAAAAAAAAAAAAAAAAGAGTAAGGTAGCGAGAGAGGTGAGGTAGAAAGAAAGAGGTAAAGAGTAGTTGGAGAGGTGAACAAGCAAGCAAGGTAAATTTAGAGGTGAGGTAGTGTGAGGTGGAGAGATAAGAGGAGAGGTAGAGAAAGAAAGCACGGAGAAAGGTAGTAAGAGGTAAAGTTTCGAGAGATGGAGAGAAAGATAGGTGAGGTAAAGAGATGAGACTAAGAGAGATACTGGGATGTGAGATTGAAACAGCAGTGATGTGCAGAGAGAGGGGTAAGGTAGAGAGTTGATGTGGTGCAAGGAGGTAGGGTTAAGCAAAAAGTGGTACACAAAAGTGGGGTTTGAGAGTTGTGTGGTATTAAACTGAGGTAGACATGGATAGAGAAAAAGGAGATGGAGAAATTTAAAGAAAGGTAGAGAGAAAAATATAGAGGTGTATGGTAAAAAAGGTGAGATGAACTAAAGAGAAAGACATGAGACTGTTTCTTTTTTAATTCAATTACCACCACTTGCCTGAGAGCACAAGGGTTAATGCTGGAAAGCTGAGCACAGAGCATTCAGGCCATGCTTCTGTGAAGCATGACCAGCTGTCAAACTAATAAAGTATCTGCTTTTTTTATTGACACTAATATGGTGGAACTTCTAACTGCCCCCATCACTTTGTTAATGACAGTTAACTATGCTGTCCGTGCTTTAAAACAGCTGTCTCTACTTTTCTTTCTACCTCACAAATCCCTTCCCCCACATTTGACCTACCTCTGCATAAACACCACCTCTCTTTCTCTACCTTGCCTTTGTATCTGTACTTTACCTCTTTTCCCTAGCCATATCCTTCTACTATGCACCTCTTTCTCCCATCCTCCTCCTTACTAGTCTTTCAATATGTCCTGTATTGCTAGACGCTTTCTCATTTTGCCCTCTACCATGCATCTCTCTATACTTCTCTCACTACATATCATCCCTACCCGATTACCTCCGTCTCTTTATGTCTCTACCTCCCACCAACTCATCTCGTTCTGCCTTTATTCACTCTTCACCTCGCCCTTCAGTGTACCCCTGAACATTTCCTTCTCCATATCTCTGCCTCTCCCTATCTTGTTATCTCACTCAAAAACATCTGTCCTACTACCTCTCTTTCACTGCCAAGCTTTTCCTACCTATCTGGAGGTTTCTTTCTGGCTTCGTCAACTTCGCTCTTTACCTCATGTAATGTCTCTGCCTACCCTACCCATCACATAGTCTTAATCCTATCTCTAAATCACTCCTCCATTTACTTCACCACCCTTGCTATACCAGTGTTTTTACCACCCCTGCCCATCTCCCTCCCCGTACTACTCCTATTTGTCTTACTCTACGGAATCGGAAGCAAGCGTGCATATATAAAGAGGAGAACAGGAACAAAGTAGGAGGAGAAATCATAATTCACTCAATGGAATAGCCTAAACCTTCGAAATGGTGCTTTGAATTAAACTGTTGTGCTAAGGATTGTTTGAGAATATGAGTGTCTGTCAAACAAATCTACATTTTAAGCACTACAGCCATACACCTTTTACTATAATTCACTAGTCCACAAAACATCAACGTCCCCCAAGTCAACTTACCATGTCTTTTTTACAACAGGAGTGTTGGAACGGGAACGTCCCCTGCATGGAAAACTCGCATTCTGATGTTTTTGTTTGACACTAGCATCGAGCTAATGTTGTATGTGTGAAGAGGCGTAGGCCTGTTCCTGGTAATGCGAATCCCAGCACCAGTCCAGAGACCCGGCGTAGACACCAAGAACACCCTCACAGTAGGCACAGCACTCCTGTCCATGCCTAGGGTGAGACACAAAGGGCTGTGGTGGTAGCATACTCAGTTTTGGGGAATCATTAGTGCGATCAGGCCTTGTTACTCCCTGTCATACAGTGTGTGATCTATTGACCCATCTTGTGTAAAGTTCAGTGTTATGTGAACCCCACAACCTTGTGTTGACATTCTATGTGGATGTTGAGTGCACATATGTGCAGTGAGGGTGGATCAAATGTATGGGTAGTTGGACTCTACGTGTGCTATGAGTCTGAGTACTTGCCCAGCGGGATTAATTTTGGGTGCCCTTAGTTTAGCATGACACATGGACTGCTTTCACAGACAGTGGTAGTGAATTAGCCACATTTATAAAGCTGGAGGGTAGAGATCCAGACACAGATTTAAGGAAGGATGGAGACAGAGCTTTCCTTAGAAATGTAATGTGGCCTTGTTAGCAAAGGGTTGCTTATCAGTTCTTCCTGAGGGCAGCCCCCTATACTCCAAGCACCCAATTTTGGCCCATATGTATCAACGCTCTTCTCCATAGACATAGGTTGGGTAAAAACCCTTTGATACTTCAGGTCCTTCATTTCTTATACAATGCCCTGGACCTTAAAAAATTATTCAAAACATGGCTCTCCAAATCCTCCTACATTTGCTTTGTAACGCAGACCAAGATATACAAATTCATCCATTCTAAGAATTAAGGTGGAACAGTTATCACAGATTTACCTGTACCGGCCAATTACCTGCTACCACTTTTTTGTGGGATTTTTTTCCCTTGGTGTTTTTCAGTTACATTAGAATGATAACTGAACAACCAGAGAAATTTCTATCATAGGCTTACACCAAAGCACCATATTTGCAAAGATCTTCAAAACAAAGAATATACAACTGTGAGAAAGGGGTGGGACTTTGAGGGAAGGAAGGAGAAATGAGGATATGGAGAGTCGAAGGAGGAGAAGAAGAAGACAAGGCGAGCAAAGTTAAGCACTGAAGTCAGACTAAAGGACTAGTGCCACCAAGGAAACAGCAACAACCAAAAGCATCATGAGCTTTTGTTCCATGCTAACAAGGTCTAATGGGTCAGGTTGCGACTGCTCTTAATTGTACCTCAAAAACCAGACGATAGAGGGCCCCCCATTGTGCTAAGAATGTGCAATTGGTCTTGCAATCAGAATATCATTCTCTCCTACAGTGGTGGCTGGTCAGATTTGAAAGTGGTGGGGCGTAAACCTTCCGTGGGAGACTACCGTGGTGAGCGAGCGTAGCGAGCGAGCCTGAACAATTAAAGGAGGGCTCGGGGGGGGGTTCTCCCCCCGAGAAAATTTTGAAAAATTAGTGGGCAAATGGTGCATTTTCAAGCAAATTTGAGAAGCAAGAAGGCTAATAAAGCAATTGTGAAAGTGCAGTTATTACATTAATAAAGGGATGTCATATAACAACATGGTAGCTGCTTGTTCAGTATAACCACAGAGCTTCATAACAGACTTTTGTGTGCAGTGCTTGCCTCTTTCAGGCACCGGGACAAATAAAGCACTGCCCATCTCAATAAAGTGGGTATTATTTTAATAGTTAACAATACCACCTTTAAAAAAGAAACGCAGTGTCAATTTTGTTTGTGTGTCATAATAAATCAATAGTGTAAAAGGCATGTTTTTCCGGACACCTGGTCAGATATTAGTGGGATGGTAATCGTATCAGAGTCACGTTTTTAGAAATTAATTGCCGTTAAAACACATCTGTGTGCAATCATCGTTCCGTGTAGTGAAAGTAGACACCAATGTTCTTTCTCACATTCGGATGTCATTGTCTATGCATTTGGCTGCTGTGTGTGTTTTCATACACCAGCAGCATGGCTCTGCATGTCATATGCGATAAGCCTTGAGGCTTTCGTTCTGCGATTGCATTTCCTCTCTTCCTTTTGTCGGTGGTTTGAAGGCGGCATGGAGGGGGAGCGGAACGTGGACCGTTATGGCTGTCTGCTTTCTGTCAGTGAAGCACAGAGGGCTGTTTTGCAAAAGACACATCGCCGGCTTCATGGCTGCAATCTATATCGCACCATAAGGCACTAACAACGTTTCTGTACTTTATTAATTAATATTCAATATATACTAGACGCACACAGATGCCCCCGAAACACACACGCATTAGTTTAAGTCAGGGCATCTATTGCTATCTAAGTACTATGTATATAGATAAAAACGTTTTATCTAAATACATAGATAGCAATAGATGTCCTGAAAAAACCTCTACGAAAATGTCCCTTGCCCACCAGTGTCCAGCGTTATCAGTACAATTTCAGGCAATCATTTCAGGATTATATAGAATGCACTGCACAACTGACATTTTTAGAACATATGATACAAATATACATAATTTCAGATTATGACACAGATGCGATCTAAATTAACATAATAAAAGGCTCATTTGGTATATATTATTATCACTGAAATCTCGACTCTCTGTAAATTATGGTGTATGCATGCGTGCCTCACGGTGCCTGGTTGTGTGTGGGCTGTCCATAGGTCGGAGGTATAGTGTTGGGGTGATTGGAGGATGGAGTACGATGTACGAAAGCCCTGAGGTAGCAGGAGGCGGCAGCCACCACCACCTTACATTGATCTTCCCTCTTTGCCTCCAGTCTCCACCCTTCCCCTTTAAATCGGCACCACCAGCGTCTTACTCTTATTACAATAACTGGTGGGTGGTAACCCAACTCAATGGTACTTTATGTAGTGTAATACTGGAAGATGTTTTGTGGTGTGAGAGGCTGTAGTGACAATAGCGGTGAGCAGCAGCACAGTGGCGATACTGTAGTGAAGAAACTGTCAGGTTAGTGCCCCGAAGCTGCAGTGAGGGCTGGAGAGGGAGTGTTGCAATAGGGTTATCGTGTAATGCTGCGGGTGGTGCTGGGAGCTGGTAGAACGGTCACGGCAACCTTTGTAATGCAGTAATGGTGGTGGTAATGGGATGATGTAGTACTGTGCTGGGGACAGTACTTGTCCCGGGCAGTCCTCTGTCCGTGCGTGTGTGTGCTGGATTTCTATTGGTCGCTGTGTCTGCCCCACATAATGATGCACTGGACAGGAACGTCCATTGTGTATCACCGAATCTCACCAATCAGAGAGCTGCAGTGCACTGGGCCGCTAGAAATACTCGTGCACTTTTCCGAGCAGCTGAGACTTTCCACCACAAAGTGTGTGACGTGCACTCTGCGTTGCCGTTCAGTTTGTATACTTTTTATGCATTCTTACATTCTGTGCAGTGAACTAACAATGGTGAAGGCACACTCTCTTTCCCAGATGCATTGCGCCACAGCTCATGTTGGCATGAGTGACAGGAAGCGCAGCCTACGCCAGGCACCTACATACGTTCATTACACACCCGTATGCCATGGTGTCCATAAATGACGCTCCTGGTGGAGTTCAAACATGACTAGTATATTCAGGAACAAATTAGGCAATTACTATGACAGGTACAAATTATTTCTTGTGATCGGATTGGCCCAACAGCAACTTGGCAGTGGATGGCTGCGCTACGCTAGCCAATGGAGTGCATGTAGAACAAGTCTACAGCATTTTGTTGCTGACTTAGTCTCTTTCCCCTTTTTGTGAGAGGCCTCAGCCGAGAGTCGCCATTTACGCTTCGCTCTCACGAGGAGCCGTGGAAAAACAGTAGCAATCCCATGGAGACGGCATTGTTCGCAGCAGTTTAAGGGGGAACAAGCATCATTCAGAGGGAGGGAGGATCGGGGGGAAATTTGCAAAACAATGCAAAACTCTACAGCCATAAAAAGTCGGCGAACAGAAAAACAGACACAGAAACACAAGCTTTTGAAAGAAAAACAACTCCAGAATCGAATTATAAAATAACAATTAAAATACAAATTAGCTAGTTAAATAGAAAAAAACAACCTTTGAAGAATAGTCCACCATGTAAACTACTGCAGAAATATATCAATTAAGGGAAGGGAAACGGCTTCAGCAACAACTTCCACTACAAATAGAAGAGAAAAAGAACAATAACACAGAATTCATCGTTTACCGCCTGCGCCCTTGACCCAAAAAACATCTGACAAAGAGAGGGATATTTAACATTGGACGCACGGAACTATACATATTCACGAAACAAACTACCTTTTTTAAAGCTGAAAAATATAAATGCAATTTTTGAATAGGTGGAAGAGTAGCATTATAACTCTTCATTGTGGTCTGTCACTGGCCAATATGTACAAGTCGTCTGTTCATATCCCACAATGCACGTCAGACGCTGAACTGTGCCAAGGTAATGCCTAAACGAATGATTTCCTGTTCAACTTTGACCTGCCATGGAGTCATCTCGCGCAATCCTCTTGGGGGCACGGGGGAGTTTTGAAATAAAAAAAAGAAAATCCTACCTGAGCAGGTCCGCCGTCCGCGCCGCCTCGGGTCCGACTCTGTTTGCGCCTATAGCCCCTCTCAGCCAATCCTGGCACTGCTGGCACCGCCAGGATTGGCTTAGGGCACGGTTACCTCTCGCCCGCCTGCCCATTAGGAGACCGAGGTTTGAGCCTTTGCTCAACCCTCGCTCTCCTAATGGGCATGCGCAAGTCAGTGCAAACACAAGTGCGCATGACTGGGCACGGCGCGAAAATTCGCTGCCCTTCCCCACTCATGCGCACTTGTGCTGCAGTGCTGCCTGCTGCCCCTGGTCCCTCTGACAATCATGTCAGTCAGTCAACATGACGCAGGACCGCCCACCCCCTTCAGACTCTGAAGGGGGTGGGCGGTCCGACGTCATGCTGACTGACATGATTGTCAGTTCTCCCTCGGCGTCTTTGAACTTAAGTAAACTGATTCAGTTTACTTAGGTTCAAAGACGCCAAGGGAGCTGCGGGCGGGGGGGGCTACGCCCCAACGCCCCAATGGACGCACCGCCCCTGCTCTCCTAGGATGATCTTAGCACATTAATCACAGCATGGACATAGATGTCCATTCACAAACATGCCATAGGTAGCGGAAGTGACATCACATACCATTTGAGCCCTAATGATATCATAGGATTGACCCTAATCTCACCCTTAGGGCCTCAGCGGCCTCCCATTTCCTGCCGAGGAGCTCAGGGAAAAGCAGTGAGATAAACAAGCATTGGCAAATCCAGTAGATCTCGCAATGGCTTTGCTTTTTTTTGTTAATTATATACCGATCTGAGTTGGATCGATAATTTAAAAGCATCTGGATTTTGGAATGCCAAATAAAGCAAACCGAAGCCAAGAGAATCATTTTTAAGAACAGAGGCACACAATTGTGTGCTCTTCTGCCCAGGTAAGGAGCAACCACCGGCAGTACTGCAGAAATCATCCCCTCCCTCCTTACCTCCACCCCCCAGCTTTGGGGACGAATAGAAACAAACCTCACTTACCTGTCCAGCCCAGATGCTGCACCTCTTCCCCAGGCAGTTATGGCTGTGCGGATCACGGGTGAGCACGGGAGTGGGGCGGGCAGAAAGACGGACAACGGGGGAGGGGGCGGGAGCAAAGGGAATAAGGACAACGGGAGGGGGCGGAAAAAAAGAGAACACTGACGACAGGGGAGGGGGGGGGAAGGGAATAAGGACAACGGGAGGGGGTGGGAAAAAAGACAACACGGACAACGGGGCAGGGGGTGAGAGGAAAGAGAATAAGGACAACGGGACAGGAAAAAAAAAAACACGGACAACGGGAGAGGGACCAAAGGGAATACTGACAATGGGAGGGGGCGGTAGCAAAGTGTACAAGGACAACGGGATGGTGGGGCGGTAGGAAAGTAAAAGACGACAGGAAATGACTAAAGAAGCCGAGGCAAAAGAAAAAGTCGTGCGGTTAACAAACATATGGTCCGTATCGAAAGGATCCATGCAGCAGGGGTAAATGCCAGGGCGGAAACAAAACAGCCACAAGGCGGGGCAAATGTACTCTATCCACAAACCAAAATTATGGCATTTATAAAGGCGGACCAAGTAACCAATCACAAGCAGTGGGCGTGTGGTGGGTGTCTTCTAACTTCCCAGAGGCATTACAGCAGGTCTCGACCTAAAAACTACTGAAATTAAAGAGTGTTCTTGGAACACCGTTTACGTTCTATTCCTGCCCTTGCTTCCAAGACCCCTGAGATGAGGAGTACCAAGGGGAGTGCTGGGGTACCCAAAGCCACCCGGGGGTAGCAGCTACTTCTCCTAGTTACCTCTAATTGATATCAAGGAGCAGGAGTAGACAAAAAATATAAATCAGAGGGCAGAAGGAGTTGCCAACAGAAAACTGCTATTGGGGCTGGGCATGGTGAGGCAGAAGAGCGGACACCTGACCCTTCAAGAGAGATGCAAGTCTCAACAAATGCTTTTACAGTTCAACAAGATACAGGGATTGGTGCAAAATCCATTAACAATCCTGAGAAGCTCCAAGTACAAGATAGAGGGCACAGCCATTTGCTTTCTATTCTGCATCTAATGTTGGACAAATGCTGGAATTTAGGCAGTTGTAATATCACCAGAAACTACAGAACAAAGGTAAAAAAAATGGATAGCCGACTTACCACCATGATCATCAGGTGATCATCAGTGAGCCAAATGCTCTTCCATGCGCTAATTGTTATGAGGCATCCATTAATCTAACATATGTACATGCATGGTAAAGTACCATCTACATTCTCTAACTATGGCTCCACACTAATACCATTTGGTGATTGTGGACAATTTACTAGAGCACCATAGTTAAGGAATCTGTGGATGACTATACAGTGCAACGCTTCTAAGAATTCGATATTTTCATGTTTTCTGAAATATTTTTCAATACGTGCAATTGATTCCAAGGTAGTGGAATCTACATTATTTCAGCGATTAAAGAAAGTTCCACACCAACCAAAAGTAAGGTGAACAGATTTTGAAAAACAAAAAGCGGGACATACCAGAGACAGAAGTAGGATTGAAACAGTGCAGCGTCCGGGGAGCACAGGATGACTTAACTGCCAGCACTCAGCATAGAAAATAGACTAACACGAGGCACTAAAGTCCCATGAAGGGTAATTTAGTAACAGTAACACTAGGAAAATTACATGCAACTTTCACACACAGGTATCTGTTTCACTTCAAAGGCTTCTCAATGAGATTTGTCAATAAATGTTGTACGAGGACTCGCCTCCCTGTTTGACAGCTTACCTTCTTTGAAAAACTTTAGCAGCGTCTGTTTACAGACATTTGCTGGGACAGACATTGAAAAACTGGGACTGTCCCAGGAAATATGGGATGCTGGTCACCGAACTCAAAACGTGCTCTGCAGAGTAACTCACATTGAGAACTGCAGACAAAATGGAGGTTCCTGGAGGATATATTTTTATAGGGCCATTCGGCAGGGTCGGATTGGACACCAAAGTCAACCTTAGCCAAACTGTTCAAATATGCCCCACACTTTAAAGGGCCTCTACTGGAATGGGGCCACGAAGCCATGCTTGGGACATGGCAGCCAATCAAGCTCTGAAAGCAGCTCCCTAGCATGCAGCCCAAGGGGGAAATGACAGAGTGCAGAACGGCCAGTCCAGCCCCTCAGTTGGGACCTTGGTATTAAACAGTAGCGGCTGGAAGGGAACAGGGGTGGTTAGAGAGAGGGGGATCAAAATATAAATAATAGACAACACTTACCTCCATCGTCACCACCGCCGGCCACCGTCTCTCCTCGTTGCTTCGACCCGGAACCAGGAAGCACCCAGGATCCCCTAAGCCAATCACAAGGCTGCAATGCAGCGCTGTGATTGGTCTGAGTGCCGTGATTCGGCTCTCAGACGGGGACAGGGAGCCTGGGCATGTTCCCCACCAGCCTCTGTAATGCTTGCTGGTGGGGAACATGCCCTTGAAGGCCGGCCAAGAAGTCATGTTCACAACCCACTCCTCCCCCTGTGCCACCAGCCTGTGCCCACCCTAACCCAGCCCCGAACCTACAAAAAATAAAATGATAATAGCTATGTTATTATAACTTTATTTTTTCTGCTCTGAGAGCGGTAGGGAGATGCTGCTCCGCCTTAGCGGAGGAGCCACCCCTGGTATTAAATGTAGGTGTAATAACTTGGCCACGTAGTTATTGATGGAGTCATCTTCCCACCAAGTTGGTGTGCCCGATTTAGAATGTAGTGCTGAACATAGGGAATACGGAAATTGGCCTATTGGACAATCTGGCAGTGCCAGAAGGGCTGGTTTGACGGGTCAGTGTGAGGGTCGTTTTTTTTGATGTTGGGCCTGTTTTATGGTCTGCTGGACTGGGTTTTACTGTTGATTCCTTTAATATTAGTGCTTTAAATAGACAGGGAATGTCTGGTAGTGAGTACCTGCACTTCTTTAATACGAAAGGGAGAGTACCACCACTTCTCAGCACTGCTGCAATACTTTTAATGGGAGAGTACCGATACTTCTCAGTAGCAAGGAGGTACGCTAAATGATAGACTACCTACACATATTTTTTCCATTTCAATCACTGCCTAATAATAAAACAAACATTGCCTGCAAAAAGCTGGAATGCATGCAGACTACCATACCTTGCAAAACACATTTACAGCGTGTCTTTACAAGTTCAAATTTGATATAATTTGCAAACAGAGGCCACTTTTTCAGCTATCTGATTCACTAATGGGGGCCAATTTATTTTGGTGCCCAGGCCTAGTTTCTGTTCCAGTCCGACCCTCGGAATACTGCATAGAAACAGTACCTGGATCATCTTTTTTCCCTTTCATTCTCCTAGTTACCACGAGCTAACAGAGCGCGTGCGCATTTAGAACACAGATTCCAAGCGAGCACTATGTGTGCTCATCTCTAGGCAGATGTGCAAAAACACACACAAAATGTGTTTGCACCAAGTTTTACACTACGAGCATAGTCCAAATAAGCAGTCCATGTCTGGAGGGTTTTCTTCCTCAGACAGTCAGTCTAAGATCAGTTCGCGGAATGCACAGCTTGGGTGTACAGCAGCACACTCTCCCAAAGCTGTAACAGCCAGCATTGATTGTTGCTGCAGCTAATCCACTCGGAAAACACTTAAAGATCACCAGAGGGCAAAGGCTGAAGGCAGATGAAATGCTGGAAATTAAACACTCACGAGGGAATAAAGAGCACAGACAGAAGCGTGGGCCAAGGGCGGGCTGACACACAGGCAGCAGCAACCAATGGTCTGCTTGCTGGGTGAAGCGTCAAAATAAAAATATATTAATTTGCTAAACGAAATTCTTGTTCATCCAGCCAATGAGTGAGTAGTTTAGTGAGAAGAGGTGCCAAACCCCCCCCACCCCCCACCTCATGGTACTGTCGTATCTGGTGTGATAAAGTCCAGGGTTGGGGACAGAAAGTAAACCAGGCTTCTCCATTACAGGCATGGAAATACACAGAGATGCGTGTTTTGCTAATCAACAAGAAGCCATGTGGCTGGTGGTCAAGATGGCAGATCTGGGAATTGAAAGAAACATGGGCGTCGACTCACGAAAATGCCAGGGATAGCGGAAGTGACATCACATACCTTAAAGATATAATAGGTAGTGACATCATTTGACCCTGGACGCTAATTTTTTCAGGAAGGCTCGTCATATGAGCCTAGCATCACAATTATTGACATCATTGATGCTGCTTAACAACTGCATGATTAGTATAACAGCAGAGCACAGACAAATGTCCATTTTAGATACCACCTATATTATGGTCCTGACTTGGTCTTTGAAAGTTCTAGGGCATAATGCCTGCCCAGAATTGTATTGAGCAAGTAAGCGAGACCTCTTTTATGGTGATTCTCTCCCCCCAGAATTTTTTTAAAGAATGGGGTGAAATTGTGCATTTTAAAGCACAAATTTCAAATACTTTTGGTAAAATGCCATAGGCACTGAATGGGCACTCATTAAATATTCAAACCCTTTCATACTGACACACCAATAAAATCCGACGTTCCCCAGGAGTTGACCCCACTTTTTTTCAAAATATGGTTTGTGTGCTGCTTTATGTCAACAATAACATCCATTGTGCCAGGGCCAGCATTTTGTCACGGGTGGCCCCTTATCCCATGGGTGTCTCTCATATCAAAAATAAAATATGCCAGTTTTGGAATTTATGCTATCCATAGACCATAGGTGACCCTTATGTCAAAAATTACCTCAGTATGTCAGGGCCAGCATTTTGTCATGCTTACACCCTCCCATATGCCAGGTTGTCCACCTTTATGCCAGGAATCACCTACATTGTGCCAGTACCAGCATTCTGCCACTGATGTCCACATGCCAAGAATTTCCTCAAATATGCCAGTATTTTTCCATGGGTGCCCTACATGCCATGAATAACCTCTAGTATGCTAGTATCAGGATTTTGCCATTGGTGCCTTTTTTTGGATGGAATTACCCGTGTGTGCCAGTGCCACTATTTTGCCACATGTGTCCGTCATGCTAAGAATTGCTGCCAGTATGCCAGTATTTTGCCCTGGGTATCTCTATGAGACAATGATTACCCTCAGTATGCCAGGCCCAACGACAAACTTGCAGGCATCAAATTGCATTCTCGCTCACATTCACTCACTCACACATTCTCACATTTCCTCTCACTCATTCATTCTTGCTCACACTCCTACATGCATTCCTATTCATTCACACTCACTTGCATTCATTTTTAATGTCACTCATTCTCACTCACTCATACTTACTGACACTCAGGCCCAGGTTTGCCAACGCTTTGCGCCTAGTTTGTATCACTTTTGCATTGGATAGTATCCCAAAGTAACACAAAGTTGTGCTACTTTGCGTCAAGAAGACATTCCATGGGTGGTGCATGGTAGTTCCCATGCAACCACCCATTTATTTTGATGGAAATCCCCATCCACAAACATTAAAAAACAGGGATTTGCACCAAAATCGTATGCCTACTCGCGGCTAGAGTATTGAGGAGAAATGTTTTCATTTCTGCTCTTTTTCCCCCCCCTTTGCATGTGTGCTGCATTGCACAGCACACATACCTAGTGGGAGAAGTCTTAGAGCTGAGTTTTTGCTCTGGAATAGACTCCTTCCAGTACTAAACCTAAGCTTCTGAGACTTCACACCCTTGCACTGTGGCCTAAGGCTGTGTAGGCTGGCCAAGCTGCCAAAAGTGCGTCAGCACACAGGGGAGAAAAAATGAGCTATATCTTAGTAGGTGTGGTGCATATTTCTCTCTCCAAAAGGTAGCCCAGCAACACTGGTGCAGCGTTGCCTTGCACCAAAGAGTAGTAAATCTGGGCCTAAATTTCACACAATCTCCCTCACTGTCACTGACGCTCACTCATTTTCATACACAGGTTTACACATACAGACAATTGCTCACACATACACATGCTCTCTCTCTTACTTAAACACACACTCATCCGCAAGCATGCACACAACATACAATTTAAAACCATTTTCACTCACCAAAGCTGCCTCCCAAGGTCCTGTTCCAGCTAAGCGTTCTCCGTTTATTACACAAATAGTGAATAATAGAACTTTATTCACAATTTGTATAATGAAAAACAGGCAGAAAATGAGGGGCTTCTCTTGTGTTCCTGGCACTAAATTTGCCCCTTCAGAGGCCAGGGTTCGCAAAACCAATGGCAGAGGTGGCAAGGAGCATGTCCGGGGTTGCAGCTACAACCCCTGGCGACCCCTGAATGACGTCCATGGAAAGAAACTGATAACCCTGCATGCAAGGGGAAAAAATAGGAAACCGATCTCCCGCCAGTCTTTTTTACGATCAGATGTCTTGTGATCCCACTACTGTGTTTCTTTGATGGACAGCAGTACACGACTAAAGGTAAACAAGCATTTGCAATGCAATAGGTCTCGCATTTACGCGAGTTTGAGCTATTGACATTGCAAATGGCAATGCCTTTTATTTTTGTTTTAGTTTTTAAAACATAAATAAAAGGCAGTCATTTACAATGCCAATAGCTTAAACTCGCGTAAATGTGAGACCAATTGCATTGCAAATGCTTGTTTTTTTTACATTCCGTAGATTTAGAAAGTCTTACTGACAAATAGACATAACATCTATTTCAAGAAACTAGAAGATGGCTCTAGTCGGGACTAAGCGTTCAGAAACAAAGTAATGACTTGTCTCATGCTTATCTGTGGTGAAATACATGCTTTATAGCTCAACACTGCTGGTTTGTAGTCAAAGCCTAAATGAAACTACTCACAACATATCATGGAGAACAGGACTACCCCACACGATCTGTGCCCCGCCCCCAACATCTGTGCGTAAAATGTGTCTATACTCTGTTCACATGTTGCGAGAGCAAATTTGCTGAAACGTGTTATTGTGGCCGAGGTCAGTTATAGGATACAAAATCGGCATAAACAGGCCAGATTAATGCATGACCCACCCAATGGAAAAGGACGCCTGGTCGTTGACTCCCCTCGCTGTTGAATGTGTAAGGCACTTAAAGCAGCGTGCCTGATGCGCATGCCAATTTAGAACCTATTCTACGTAAATAAGGGGTGCTATACATCTCAAAACAAAGGGTTCACAAATACATCCATTTTGTCACAAATGCTCAGAAGCCACGGAGTGTCCTTGGCTACTGACAAAGGAGGGTCAGTGACCGCAGAGTGTCTAGTAGGTGTGTTACTGGCTCCATACACCAGTCATCAGAGGTTCATTGGTCACATTTACACTGCAGCTGCAGACCCACAGACCCTGAGGCACCGGCCGTCTTTGTTTACAGCAATAACAGGCAAGCAGCTAATGCTGCTTTACAGCTCATCGAAATCACTGCCCAACTTACTTCCGGCTCATGGCTGAAAACTCACCCTGCGCTGGTGCGGATAGAAGCGGCAACGCCCACTTCAGAAAATATGCTGATCACGTTTCACAATTTAAAAAATGACGTTATTTATTATTTAATAGCCGAGTGATAACTTGTAGCTCTGTGAAAGTCGTAGCTAGCATAATCAGGGAGGAAATGCTACACCTTACCCAACCACGCCTCATTACTAAACATGTTTCAGCAGGTGCTGCCAGAATCCAAATTATCTCCCAACTTGTTTTTCGTGGCAGCGAGTAAGACAAGGTTTGCAAGCACCAAGTGATCCATGTCCCCATTTTAATTATACTGTGTACAGGCATAAGTCACCGGAAGACAAAACCAGTGGTGCGCGCGCACCACAGAGGAGCGGAGGGAAAGGGAGCACGGCAGCGAGGCGAACGCTCGCTGCTGCGCGTGCAAGACACCGATGGGAATGGGCGGAGCAAAGGCGGGACATGCGCCCGCCTTTGCCCAATTGCGTGGCTTATTTTTTTTTTTAAAACACGCTAAAGCCAATGGCAGCCGGCGAAAGCAAAACCACACGCACGAGCGTGTGGTCAGCTTTCAGAAGCCCATACAAGAGGTCTCGCGCTGCGCGAGCAGTGCTACGCACTGCAACGCTAGGCCCGAGACCTAAAAAGGCAATGTAAATTCTAGAAATGACATACGTGCCAACCCTCCTGATTCAGGCAGGAGACTACTGATTTCAAGGCTAGGCCTCCCGATTCCTGCATGCAGAAACCAGATTCCTCAGCGGGCTTCAGATGGCAGGGGCTGGTCTTGTGTGACTCTGGTTATGCACTGCCAGTAAGCTGCTCCTACAGGCCAGTGCACAACATGTTTGTAATGCTTTCTCTGCCTGCCATAGCGATTTCTCTGTGCCCCCCCGACAGGTAAGGAAAAAACATTTACATTTCTCATATCCAATCCTGAGCAGCAGAGTACAAGTCTCCATACATGCCAATAGATCTGATTCAGGACTCAATAGAAGTCAATGGGAGAAAATACATTCTCCCAAAGTATTTGTTTTTAATCTCCCACGTTCCTCTTCTAAAATGTTGGCATGTATGAAATGATAAACAAGAAAAAAAAAAGTGCAGGTAAATGCTACGGAGAAACTGACTTTGAAAAGGCCTCTTGGCTCCCCATCTCCATTCACAGTGCTGCTGTGCTTGCTGCTCTGTCCACTGCCCTTCTTCAAAAGGGCAGCTATCAGTTATGCAGCATTTGCAGTAGTAATGGTGCCCATTAGTGTCAGAGGCCCACTGCAAGCCACTCATGGCTGCAATTTACTACTCAACCAAGGAAAGAGCTAATTTTTCCTATATTAAGGCCTAAAGCATTCTTGTCATGACACTAGAGAGGCATGCACAGAGTAAGTCTGTTTTCCTTTAAAGTTGGCTCCCACTTACCTTGATTGTGGAGAGACAGTGCTAAATTCTGGAGATTAGGGACTCCCCTCCGGTGGAGTGGTACGTGGCAATGGACTGGTGTGCAAAGCAGGAGGAACTTATACACCTGGCAAAGGGCTGCCCCAAGAAACATAAGGAAATTTGGGCAAGTGATGGGCTTATTTTGGCTTGGGTGTGTGAAAAAACAATGTGTGGGGGGTGCCGTGAAATAAATTCTTACATTGCGATTCCACTGTGTACATTAATATGTTTATTTACATTTTGCATAAGAAACAAAGTTGTGCAACTAGACTGCAAGTATCATTATTTTGCGCGTCTGTGAAATAGATGGCTGCTGCAGAAAAGGACTGAATGCCCTAAAACCACTCGGGCGGTCACAATATACACAGTAAACACCAAAGACCTTCGTAGCTAGCAAGTTGGGGAGCAGGCGTGGCCTAGGAGCTCAAGCAGTAGGTTTGAGTCCTGGCCTTGGCTCAACATCCTAGGATTCTGGGCAAATCACTAAATCTCCCTGTACCTAAAAGGAAAACAAATGCTTAATGTCCGGTTCTCTTGTAAATCGCTTTTAAGCCCTCAAGCCAGGTTACCGCAATAAAAACCAGCGAACAAATAAAGTGCATCTTAAACCATCACAGATGTCACAGATCATACCTTTGTGTAAAGTTTAACATAGCAATTTATAAAACTAGATTTATAAAAAATATTAATAAAAATATTTGCATGACGTTTCTTGCTTATTACAGGAAAGGAACCAATTTAGTGTAAAAACAACAACAGATCACTTCCACTAGTTAACGTATGACATTTCCCCTAAGTCCATAGAAAGACGTACAGGTACAAACATTTAATATGGAGTAGAGGGGGCTCTTATTCCTACAGCAATAGATCAATTTAAATTCACAAATAAGCTATCTTATTTCCACAATAAAGACATTTCAAACAAAGGATTTTATCAGACTAACTAAAGTTTATGAGTGCATAACGGAGTTTAAAAAAAAATCTTTCATCATATGAAAATCAAAATAACAGAACTTGATTAAAAAAAAATGTTCTAGCCTACAACACTGCACATTGTTAGGAAAAACAAAGCCCATCTTCTACCGTTCTCGCTAGGGAGGCTGGACCAAAATTAGAAGCCGCTTCTACTCCATGAGGGATTTCCTGGAGTCAGTTCTCTCTGCAGTAACGCTATCTTTTTGATTAGGGCTTCTAAAAGGAGTAAACACATAACCCCTATAGGTGTTTCATTAGGAGCTGTAGCCAAGGGCTCCCAACACAAGGGTGCTGCTGTGCTTCTGCAGGAAACCTACAAAGCACTGGATAATAAAGAAATATAACAAAATTCAAAAGGCCAATTTATGATCCAGTAATTTACATTCGGCTTGCATCACTCTGAGGGATTTTAATAGTCTAAATGAACACGAATTATGCCAGAATACGTCTCTATATGTCATGACAACAATACTAACGCATCTACAAATTGTGCTTAGTTCTAGGAACTTAACTTGAATATTTGATGCCTTAATTAAGGTCTTATAGGTAAGCCATGGCTCATGCTTGTGGGGTCCTGATCATTGATCTCCGGTGTGTAGATGCACTTGGACACTCAGAAATGAGGACATTGGAAAGAGAGCCCTGTGGCTTGATGACCCTCAGGATTGCAATTCTCTTTAGGAATGATACTGATGCCGACAGATAATCCCGGCCCCCTGATAGACCTCCGTAAATAAAAATAATGTCCATAGATTTTCATTTTTGATTTGTGTTTTTGTATCATTAGAGAAGTAATTTAGCTTGGGTAGACATTGCTGATCCAGGCCAAAAATAATGTTTACCACTCCTGTTTAAGACACATTTCATAGTTCACTTTATTTATTTGTTTTGGCAAACGCTTGTGGTACATTTGCAGAATGCTTAACATCTGAGAAGAGCATTTCGACACGGACATCTTTTTGTAGCACAGGTTTTGCAAGTACATGTACATTTTAGGTTCTGTGGGTAGAGGCTTTAGAAATTTCATGGGTTTTAGCACCCCATCAATATCTTCCCAACCAAATTCACATGGATCTTTCTATACATCTGCATGATCCCAAACATTTACAGATCTTCTGATCAAGTAGAACACTCTGTCCACGCACAGAATATGACATCGGTGGATGGTCACTTAGTGGGACTGATTTCTTGAACTCACTGTACCGAAGATCGCCAAATGTTTAACAGTCAGAACTTGTTTTCCACACATGCACAAGGTATTGTTCGATGTCTTTAAAGTCACATTCTTCTTCTGTCTCAGCAAATCTTTTAGAAACTTTACAGGTTCAGCAGTTTTGCTCATACCCATAAAAATATGTCCCTTGATAAGAACACTAGGCATATCTGGGTCAAGTTTCTTGTACAGATTATGAAGCCGGATTAAGTGTCTTTTCTTGCCTGTTCTATAACATATCCATAACTCTGACAATCCTTGACTTATGAACATTTCAACAAATCTAAATAGCACAGTAATAACATCTGTGTCATTTGACACTACAATGACTCGATTGGAACCATTTCAAACAGCCAACTCAACATGTGGCACAACATGAAGGTCAGCTTCATCCAATTTGCTGTTAAGTTCTTGAACAATATGGCCCGTACCTTTTGAATATATCTCTGCAGGCACCAACTCTTCATTGACAATCATTCCACTTGCAATAATTGGAAATCCAGTGTTCACTGAAGCATCAGCAATGTTTTGGCGAGTTAACATCTCCAAGTTCATCTTGTTGGATGTTGATGACCAGAATTTATCAAGTTGCACAGATATAGGTGTAGAATTTTTGATACAGGCAAGGTCAATTGTTCCACTTGTAGACGTTTGTCTGATTCTCTCACATTCTTTGACAGATAGTTCAAGTTAACTGTCAAAGACAATGTGCAGTTCTTGCAAGGTGCACACTGACTTTGATATCTGTAGTACAGTCTGAACAACCTCTCCAAAGTTTTGCATGGATGAAATCTTGACCATTCACAATTGTGACATATAGTCCACAACAACAGCAGTTTTCAATGAGGACACCTTTTCAAATTGAAATTCCACAGGTGAAAGGTTTTTCTTTTTTTAGCTCTTGTACGACTTTGTGCTTCACTGGTTTGGTTGCATCATCTCCATCAAATAATGAGTTTGTTGGAAGATGATCATGCAACAAAATGTCCTTGATAAATTCACCCCTTTCTTTTGCTACATCCATCTGTCTATGCGCTTGCGAAAGTTGTGTTTTTGTAACCGGTTTTGTAGTGGCTAATTGGACGAAACTCTTACTATGGCAATTACAGCGTGGAAGTTTAGCTTTAGTGATTAACGACTTTTCCTCTTTCAATACAAATCTCCTGCTTCAGTTCTGTGCATTGTTTTTATCCATGTTCCAGGACATCTACTAGACGTGTCTTTTTATTGGTATCCACATATTGTTTGGTCACAAAGTTGTGTAGCTGCACAGGCTCAGTCCTTTCAAAGGGGTTTTCTTGCTGCTGCATGAAATGAAGAAGGCTGTCAACATGTTTATTAAAATGCTCCCCTCTCTTTCCCACAAGCTCGTGGTGAGGAACTATTTCACGATGGTACATTCATTTTGAATTTGTCATCTCTCTGAAAACATTGAAAATAGAAAGGACTTCATGGTAAACTAGCTGCCACTGAGCAACAAATTCACTCTTACATGTCTGACCAACAATTTCCTTGGAGCTTTTCTGTGATCTCTGGATCGTCTGTTTCAGTTTCATATCTGGAGCCACAGCATTGAGCCTTCCCTCTTCCCTTCTGTCTTTCACCACAAAATGTCTTTGGATGAATTTTCTGTAGAGGTATGATGTTTCCGCCTCTAGCTTCTTCACTCTTTCCAAATACCATGACTCATATCTCAGGTAGTTTATGCAATCAAATTGGCGAAACACAGTAATGAGTGACTTCAGTCTTCACATACAGCTCCCAATCACCTTCCCGATTAGCATGTACCAAGTTTTTCACTAGAGCCTTCATGTGTAAAACATTTCCTCAATACTTGCTAAGCTCTGATTTTTCTTCACATTCTTTGACAAACTCTACGAACTTGGTTTTCTGATTTTGAACTGACCGTATTTCACATTGCCTGGGTTTGCATTGTCTTTTGAATGAAATGCACTCTGTGCCTTGTTCACTTCTAAAATAGGATATGCAAAACCTAACTTGTCATTCTTGTTCCAGAAAGCATTCCAACGCAATGTTTCTATAGCCTCAGATATGATAAGCATACCTTGTAACGAACCAACATAATGATTTCCGCTCAATACTGACTATACAGTTTTCCTTCGAAAGATTTCAGCCTCAATAAGTGCATCGTCAATGCCACAACCACTGAGATACCGCAACGCAACATTTGTTATGTGGAAAACGCCCATCATTGGATAAAGATCATCAAATTCTACTGGATTGCCCATACAAATGTCAGCTACAATATGGAAAACACCATCATAGAAAATTGGCAGGATAGGCTGGTCCTCAAGCTGAGCACACATCTTGGAAAATGTTTACAGCTGTGTATACTGTTGCGTAGTTTGTGAGTGGAGATGGTTTTACTGGTAAAACCCCAACCTTTTTCAGTGGGAAAGTATTCTGGGTGATCACAGCATGAATTACAGCCAACGGAAGAACTGGCTTTTCTTCATCCTTCTGTCCTCACCGAATAAGCCATATTTAATTCAGTTAAATCAGCTTTGCAGACCGCAGCATCAGGTAGAAGAAGATCCACGTCGTCAGCCACTTTGAAACTTTCTGGTAGACTGGGACGTGTTGATGGCTTGTAGTGATTTTGCACACATTGGCAAGGCAGTTGGGTTAGAAGTTTGCAGCTTTGTTTATGCCTACAGCGGAAACAGCTGGTTTTCCAACAGCTACTTCCTTGGTACAGTTTTGAAAAAGCACCATGGCAGTATCATGTGTGCTGGATGTTCCAGACAAAGAAAAGCTGTCTTCAAAATCTAAATTATCAAGAGCAGCAAATGCAAATCCTTCCCTGGTAAAGTGACTTGTAAGTGGTGTGATTCACAAGATTTTACAGCATGAGCTGCTAACAAATTCCTTCTCTGTACTATGTCTTTATAACTTGTAGATACACCAATCCTATTCATTGAAGTGAATAGCTCTCTACTTTTGCACTTGTCATATATTGCGTGGGCAGTCATCATGTGTAGTGGAGTTTTCTTTTTGCTGTGATGTAATTCATAAAACATGATTTGGAAAAGACAGTACATTTGCACGGCATAAGCCTGTTGGTTCATGGGATTGTCTTCCACTTCTTCGCTTATATCTTCAAAACCATTATCAATGTTGTGGGCTTCTGTTCAGAACTCAAGAACTTTAGTTTGTAACAGTTTTGCTTCGCGGATATTAAATAATGATGTTAAAAATGTTAAGACAACATCAGATCTTCTTGTTGACTCCCATGATTTACAAAGCTTTGGGGCATCACAAAATTTGTCATTAAGTCCAAAATATGAATCTTTCGGAACATTTCTTAAAATGGTTCCTGATTATTTTACTGCATCCTGTGATCTTCTTTTGGCAGCAAGAACTTCAGGAGTCGAAAAAGCTGTGAGCACCAAAAGTGGCTCATTCTTTTTGTTAGACTGACAAAACGAATCCTGTCGCTGTACATTCTCACCAGAAAAATCTTAATTTCATTATTATGGAACTATACCATTTCATCAATGTTGACCATTATTTCTGTGATCTCACCGAGTGTGAACCCGTAGCCAGTACTCAAGAGTGGCTTTAAAAATTCATTTACTTTCTCAAAGAGTGCAAACTTAACTGAAGGCTTGGAGTTACGTTGCTGCAGGAAGCTCATTGTACATTCATATTTTCAGATGTATGCATGCATGCAGTTCCGGTGGGCATTCAAATCCACTGCAAATACATTCACCTAGCTATTTAGATCAGCTACTCGGCTGAAAACGTCTTCTTGGAAGAAACTAGCTGCAGATAAAAACAGTTTTGTTCTTTGAGACTCGCATACTCTGTACTTTGTTCTTTCGTCAATTCCTTTGGTCCTTGTTCTGGCTAAACCACAGATAACACATTGAAGATCCTCTGCTTTCTGATCAGTTGTTGGAGGTGGACGAGGGGAAGCAGTTGATCTTCTAAGTGGATGGGCATGGGGTTTGGTTGTGTCGCTTTCTCAGAAAACTCTGATTCTTGTTGTGATTCACTGGTTTCTGCTATTTTATGACAATTTTTTTCCATTGTATATGACTTGTAGCACTTGTTACAATGATAATATCTTTGATCCTCTTCACCCATCAGTTTCAATCTTTTGTGAACTTCGTCTTGCTGCATTTCAAACTAACTCTCTTCTGTCCAGCCACAGTTGATGTTAGCTTTTAGTTCGGATTAGTTTGGCATATGACATATTTTGTAGTTAGCAACACTCTGTCAAGAGGTAAAGATCCTCTTCTACCATCTGCTTCACTCATGTTTACGAATTAGAATCAACAGAAAACCTGAACAAAATTAATATTAACATGAATTTCCAATATTATGGCTAAAACACATCATTATAGAACCGCCATTTTGAAAAATGGAGGAAGGGTTGCTATGAAGAGTTATTTTCTGGCTCTATAAGACTACTTGACCCCCAAAAGAGCGGTCCTCTGCCCTACCTATGGGGCATTGTTACTACTCAAATAGGGTAAGATCTCTTTTTCAATAGCATTACACAACATGACGCCTGAGCAAGATGTTTGGGGTTTAATGTTACGGTCATTGTGTAATCTTCACTTGTAATTACTTGCCTGTGGTCTACTGGGTTTCATTTCACGTATTGGGTAAAACTAGTAGCATAACCTTAGTTTCTGAATGTGGAATAAATACAGAACAAATTACTCCTAATTCTCAAGCTTATGTTCTGCTGCTTGCAGCCAGGGTTACCAATGGTTTCAATACAGTGGCGTGACTGCATATTTGAACTCAATCTGTTCAACACACATCCATCTCGCTCTCACAAGTCGAAGTGAGGGGAAGAGGAAGGTTACAGCGGAACAAAGGTGTCAGATTCACAAAATAAACAGCACATAAAGAAACGAGTTTTTCAATGCGACTTCAATCCGAGCATGAAGTTGGAGAACCCTCAGAAATAGTCAAGTTATAAACCTACATCAGCACGGTTTGAAAGCAGCCTTTTATCTTATGGTCTTAAAATCCCGATGCAGGAAAGCTGAAATTCACTGGCCAAAACATGCTGATTTCACCTAACCTGCAGTGGTTCCCAATGAGTAATATATGCCATTTATTTTGGTTTACACATTTAATGTACTGTGGACCTTACTCCAAGAAACAGGGGCGCACCTCACATAGTTAGTTTCATTGAAGAATGGGCAGCTGGATGACTAACAGGCCTACCTGGAATAGTATTGTGTGTAGTTAAAACTATCTTATCGAAAGTGGAGACAAGGGTTATGAACATGTAAGTGAGGCTTTAGTAGGCAAATGCCACACTTTACACTTTTTTTAAATTTATTTACATTAAAACATTTATATTACTCTGGTCACATTTTCAATTTAGGGCAGATAAAAGTAGTATCTTTAGTTATGTGGGTAGAACTCTTTCTCTACAGTCATTGGCACAAATTGTCTACCACTGCAACACAGCTAGGACCTTTCCCTTTATTTTTTGTCGATTCTGTATTACATTTACTGTTTATACCATTAAGCCTTTGTTGACTCTTTTGGTCAGACCTCGTTTGGGCACCATAGTGAGTCACACAACGATTTTGAGTCTTTTGTGCTCACTTACTCTTTAGTTGAAGGATAACTTGCTGTTCTTTCAAAAAGTGCTTGGTAAAAATAACAGTTTAACACTTTAACAATACCTCTTGTTTACAGTAATATTGTGCAGATTTGGTTAAGTAGCAAATTTGTCGAACAGCATTAACTTTTAATTTGAGAAAATGTTAGAAAATGGTAAATATTGATAAGGGAAGAAACGGAAATTTCTGTGAAGGTACGCTGATTGACATACACCAATCTAGCACCATTCGGTCTTAAAATCAAATGGATTGTTTTAAAGGAAATATTGTTTAGTAGCAGTTGCACCGTGCTTCGTTCCACTGATTGGGGGTCACAAAGTGCTGCGACTTGGATCAGGTGGCTTTGTGGCCTTTATGAAGGGCATGATTTAAACGGATGTTAATATTAGCTGGCGCTACATGGAGGCGTTGAGTGAGGTGCATGTGGTTTGGAGGTTATTCGCTGTTGGATACACACCAAGCCAAATAACTCCACTTCCTCCATAGCTGCAGTCCAGGAACAATAACCGCACAAACATATTTTGCAATGTGAACCCCCATAGAGTTCGAATTGGCAGTAAAGAATGATATTTATTCAGAAATGGAAGGTCGACACAAAACACGGGCTTGCAGAGGCCGACTAAGAGAAAGATTCGGGAGCAGACAAAAACAGGCAGCTGGGGGAAGGGAGGAGGTTCAAGTTGTAATGAAGTCCCATTGAATTGCTAATGTGGTAGAGAAAAGCTCCCAGTCAGAGTAAGCAAAAAAGGCAGCGGGAACATCAGGAGCTACACAGGATCTCCAGAATATACTGAGGAAAAGATCTGAGAAAAGGGACAATGGAAGGATTTCAAACTATGTAAATGAAGAGCATTTATGAGGCCCAAATACATGATTGTGCACTAATAGGAGGAGAAGGCCCTGGGACTCGTAAGAAAGGGAAGACCTAGTATGTAAAAGCAGTTGTGTTAGAGACGGAGTTTCTTCCAACACAGCATGGATGTTGTACCCCTCATTGGCCACTTTGGTAGATTTTCCTTGTGCCAATAAGAATCATATTTTCCAGTTATATACATTAACACTAAAAAGAGTTCCAAGTACACCTGCCTGCTAGAAAGCACATGTAGTAATAAAATGATATGCAGTGATTATGTTTTCCATATTTAACATTTTTAATCAAAGTATAAGGTATAAGGTAAGACCATCAGGTGGCAGCATTTTTTATCTTTTGTTTACTTTGGTATCATTCTTGCAATCAACTATGGAAAAATATATAACTATCGCACCAGCTTTGCAAAGCCTGACCTATTGGCTATGCCAACGCTTGCTCTTCGGAATGGTTAACATGGTCCAGTGGAAAACACATGAAGATAAAAACACACCCTAACCCACATGATCCCAGAAATGTTTACTGTATTTTAAATAAGTAAATACAAGTTTTATCAGTTGTATACAAGTCAACAGGTGGACTATAGCAGTGATGAGCTTGGTAGATTTCCAAATATATCAGCGATAGAAATATCCTCAACCTCCACTCACAACTGCACTACTCAAATTGGCAACTTAGAGGATGATAGAACGGACCAATAGCAAGTTTTGCCCTAAGTGATGCAGATGTCGGACTACTAGATGAAACAGAAGCATAAAAAACGGAAGTAGGTGAGACACCAACACTCCTGGCAACGGACCTTCACCAGCAACACCTTGGCAGACACCACAATACGAACAATCAATCTATTTGACTATGCTCGCTGCTATTAACGCCCTGACCTGGCACTCACGCAAACTTAAATTGCAGGTCAACCTGATGCAATCTCTGGCCAACAGCATATCTAAACTGGACACCAAATGTGAATCTAAACTAGGTAGCATAACTGCACCCAGCACAATAGGGCACAGTGAATATCCCCCAACAGTGGATAAACTTTGCACATTTCCAGACATGTTATCGCACTTGGTAGAGAATCTAAAGAAATCAACTTGACAAATATAGACAGGACTGTAACTGATCAAGTAACCTCAATGGAGACCCTGCTCGTAGCCGCTTACAAGTCTCCTACAAGTCCCAACACAAAGATGGCAGTTGAAGACAAATGGTAGATAACTGCACAGCTGAATCTCATAGTGGCATAAATATTAAACAATGTCAAAAACAATGAGAGAGCAAGGGAAGAAAGGGGTGCGTCCGTATCCCCTGTGTAATATATGTTAAACAATTATGGACGAACCCAATCTATGTGTGGCACAATCACTAGTAGGCAGTGTTTGGAACCCACTGGGTTTGTTAAAAGACCCCTCACACACCAACCTGGTTGGTGTCATGCTTCATCATAGGGGTCCCAACTGGGTGGCCGAATGCCCCCCGGTTGTGCTGCGACGCCTGATTACAGCGGAGCTGGTGTGGTGCAAAAATGTGATGTGGAGTGAATTAAAAATATCTCTGAGAATCCTTGCCTCTATTTTTATTACTGGCGGCTCAGGATATGATTAAAAATTGTGTGATGCAACTAAAAAAGTAGTAATTATCTTGTAGTTGACTAAGTGATGGGTCTACATGTTTCAGCCCGCAGGGGCATGTAGGAGGGTCTTTCTTCAGGACCGTGAGAAGTGGTGAGTGGCAAAAAATGTAGTGCCACGTGAGAAGTGAAAACAATAAAAATTAGTACCTACACACGCGCTAAGGTGTGTGGGCTGCGTGTCTACGTGCTTGCGGACACGTATGATAAAGGACCTGTGGGAACAGAAGAGAACAGCACAAAACATGTATATATACACATGACAAATAGACAGCATATTTACAGTGGTATTAAGCAACATAAAATGCAATCTTAAGTGCTATGGTCATCCAAACTGACCTGCCTGGTGATGGTACCCGTTAAGAATATATATACATATGGTGAACATGCTGCATGCAGAAATAGTGCCGCAGCTAGTATCATTTACAGTCTTAGCGTTGCTATGAAGCTGTAAGGCTTCTATTTGACAATCTAGTGGCAACAGGGGGTTGTCACGATGTTGGCTGTGGTCACCATGATGTACACTGCTGCAGCGCAGTAGTGTGGAAGCTTTCCACAGTGGTGATATGGTCGTGCGTGGGCGTTATGATAGTGAACGCACACGTGGGAAACCGGCACTGTGCCGTCATGCGTGGGGCGCCGATAAGAAAGTAAGCGTTTATTAAAAACAAATGCAAGGGAAGCGGGAACGCTTCAATAAGCAGCGCTTATGTAGAGAGTAGTATAATTACACTATGGTCGAGTTTAAATTGCTGATCGGGGCTCGGGAGGAGTTCGCTCCTCTGTCAGACTCTGGGGAGAGAAAATTAGGAGTGAGAGGCGTGTGAGCTGCAGGGTTGAAAGTGCTCACGGGAAGCCTTTAAGTTCTATCGTTAACGCAACCTTACTTGGTATCAGAGCGTAACCCGCCAAAAACCTGTTGTGGTCTCCCGTCGTCCTGGATGATAATGGGGGCCGGCGTGGGCTCGGTTTAAGTAGCAGCTTGGTCTATTGAGTACGTGCCTGTATTGGCGTTGGAGGGCCGGGTATTACGTGTGAGCGTAGCGGTTGTCTGCGCATATGTGGCTAAAAGAAGCTATTCTGCACGCATGCGCAGGGGATTGACGGGTGTCATTGGGCGCGCATGCGCAGTAAGCGGCCCATGGCGCAAAGTGGAGCGCTCTGTCGTTTTGGAAAGTGATGAGCCTAAGGATATGGGGGCCCATAGCACGGAATGGGGCGCTCGGCCTAGTAAGTACAGTTAAGAAGAAATGGAGTGTTTGACTCTGCTAAGTGCAAAAAACGTAATGGAGGCAAGCAAAGTAAAAATGGTGAAGGTGGACCTATGGTTCTGGGGGTGTGTACTGTGCCTCAAGGGGTGCTGCCTAAAGGGTGAACCGGTGTGGGTTGCGCTGACTAGGCTCTGGAGTCTCACAAAATGGCTAAATGAATAGGCAAAATTGCGTGGATCTAGTCAGAAGTGACTGCAGGTTAGCTCTAACACACAAGCGGAAGGTGCCCAAGACTGGGTGTTTCGATACGGTGTCTAAGATCTTCTAAGACTGTTCCAAGGGATATTGTCGTTCAGGCCTGTGATGTGGCTTGACAGATGATATATCCATCTTTGTTCTTTTTCAAGTAGGCGGCTTTGAATGTTGGGTAAATTGGGATCTAGTGCTTCTATGACTACCCATCTCATGTCATTGGTCGTGTGTCCAGTCTCAAGAAAGTGGTTTGTCATCCTGGTGGTGTTTTTCTTGCACCGTATGGTGCTGCGGTGTTCGCAAATCCTAGTTTTGATTTTGCGAGTCGTCATGCCGATGTATGTTAGGTTACAGGGGCAGACGATCCAATATATGACATGTTCAGTGTTGCAGTTAGTGTGTTTTCTCAGCTCCCATACCTGTAGACCCATCACTTAGTCAACTACAAGATAATCACTTCTTTTTTAGTTGCATCACACATAATTTTTAATCATATCCTGAGCCGCCAGTAATAAAAATAGAGAGGCAAGGATTCTCAGAGATATTTTTAATTCACTCCACATCACATTTTTGCACCACACCAGCTCCGCTGTAATCAGGCGTCGCAGCACAACCGGGGGGCATTCGGCCACCCGGTTGGGACCCCTATGATGAAGCATGACACCAACCAGGTTGGTGTGTGAGGGGTCTTTTAACAAACCCAGTGGGTTCCAAACACTGCCTACTAGTGATTGTGCCACACATAGATTGGGTTCGTCCATAATTGTTTAACATAAATATTAAACAACCCAAAATTGTCAGTAGAAGTGTAGGCTCTTCCAGTAACAGAAGAAGCGTTCTGATTTATTCACACAGAGAATAAATCAATTCTACAAAATGAACAAAAAAAAATAAATCAGAATCCTAACAAGGAGAGATAAAAAATACTAAAGAAAATTAGAAAACTATCCAAAGACAGAAAACACAGATGGAAATAAATGTGAAGTAAGGAAACTATACTATCCAATCTTTAAAGAATGAAAGGCGCAGAAGGATCGAACACAGGGGGGAAACAAAATCAAACACTAGAACAGTTTTGTACATTGCAGACACACAGGAAAGCGCCGAGGAAATTGCAACAAATACAAAAGTAACAAGGCAATCGGTAGGAGAAACAAAACAGGACACACTTACAGGACAGATAAACAAGCCAGTGACTAACACTCACTTAAAGTTTTTTAAAAAAAAGACACTGGAGGAAGATATAGAACAATTCTTAACCAGACATAAGGATAAGAGTCATACTGGTGAACGGGGCCCTTCACCGGACACCAACGAAGCAGGTCCTTGCATACATAGAGCACGAAGTCCACACTTAATAAATGCTTGCGTAAGCAATGTCCATGACCTGCGCCCGCCATATATTTAAATCAAGCAAGCTAACATGAAAGTATTGTAACAACTCTCTGTACTAAAAATGTTGGTGAAAGCATCAACTCGGAGGAAAGTCCACCTCAAATCACCCTTCAAGAATAATTACGCAAGAAAGAGGTAAAACCATGTAGAGGTAGTACCAGAAAGGAGCCAGAAAACTACCCCCACAAATTACATTTTTTCCCAGCCTTCATTTTGAGAGGAAGCCAAGACACATTAGATAGGCCCGACATATTGCGACCACTACAGCATGTGCCATGATTAACACACAAAATCAAATGACAATCAGAATATGCTTTGTTAGTTTCGAAACGAATGTGGGTCAGAATCTACAATCGTACCCTGGATTTGAGAAGCAAAGGTAAATCAGGTACTGGTGGAAACACAAGCATGTGCCCAAAGGGGAATAGATATCAAAGTTGTGGAACCAGAGATATCTCCTTCAGTACTACCTAGCTCGTGATGGACAGGCGATAGAAACAGCAGGGAACAGGATTTTTAAAGGCACAAAATGCTCTTCCCTTTTAGTGCAAACCGGGATTCTCTAAATACAAATTCTACTTCATGCAAAGAACTAAACAAATTGTGTCTTAGTTGACACTCAAAGTAAGACAGGAAGAAGATTGGAGCTGGCTGGTGTCCACACTCTCCTCAGAGAATTAGCTGCATACCTAACAAATGCCCTTACATAAACAGGTAAGATAAAACACACAGGAAACAAATTACATTAACTTCATGGAACATGGTGGGCTAAAAAAGATCATTCAGTAAAAAGATTCCTTAGAATACCTTAAGACGGAAGTATCTTTTGTGTGCAAGAGACTTTGAGTACATGTTCACTAACAATAGACGGTTACCCAGAATCATATGATCCAGCAGAAAAAAATAGCACGTAAGGGAGACCATCGAGTGGATTGGCGAGTCACGTCTCCACAGCTATAAATACTAATATAAAGATACTTTAACAGAATCGAACATTCCAAGCCATAGCTTTTAGAAGACACAACATAGGCACATCAAAAACACTTATAATAAATACCTACTTGAATGTGTTCAAAAGGACTCGTGAAGTAACACTAGGAAACTTCTGCAACTTACTGGAAGATCTACTTTGCAGCTCTTCGTCCTGAGATTCTGCTTGTAGGTTATGACTTTAACATGTCGCAAATAGCTCCCAATCGCAAAGGACCAGCCAAAAACGAACACAAACTACAGCACATTTTACAGGCATATAAACTTCTTTCACTTCAGAACATTCATGCTGGACATAACTTAAGAACAAGTAGTTACAGTACGCACAGTAGTGGGCCAACAGTAGATTGTATTTTTGTAACTACAACTCTCAGTGAGCTCTGCAGGCAAATGGTAATCTCGCAGGGAAGAGAAAGCAACCATTACCCTCTGGCTAGTTTTCATATTATATACGAGAAAGCAACTAACTTACCAACAGTTGGCACCTCAGATGGCTCGAGCTCTGCAGAGTGATCAAGAGGATAAAATGGTATAAACGTTGGCAAATTGAGTCAATACAAGCACATTCTCCACCAAAACCTGAAAAAGGATTGGACTTCATAACAAGATGGCCAGAAATAATCACTTTTGTGTACAATTCACTTGCGGGAAATAGACGTATTTGAATGAACAAACAAAATACTAACCCCAGCCATAAGAATTTAAAACCCTGGTATAATTGCACGCTTAAAAAATGCAGAGCAGATCCAAGGAAAGCAAACAAAATGTACTGCATCTGATACACAAAAAGTGAAATACAAGGGACCCAGCAAACTATCATTGATCGCTTTATTATCTATGGAGGTAAAAGCATATGCAAGAATTCTTTCTAAAGGACCTAGAAGACTGGGCTGAAAAGGGAAAACTGATACCCTATTACCAGATTGGTTTCGGGCAAAAAGCTTCAACCATAGATGATAGTGTTGCACTTTCATATCTGGCCCACCAGTCGGATGGCTCATTTCATCCACCAGTTTTCCTGATTCATAGGTTACTCTGTGCCCTCTGACGGAGTGGATCGGCAAATACTATGGAAGAAACTATCAGACTGGGATATTCCCCAAATACTACTCATAGCAATAATTGCACTCTACTATGACACATGAGTACGAGTTACACTGGGCCACAGAAACCTGGTGTCACAAATTTTTTTTCCAAAGAGAGGCATTACAAAGTCCGTGTTTTGGCACTGCTGTTGTTCAACCTGTACACTGCGGATGAGGGGATCGTAATAAAGGCAAAATGATTTCTTCCAAGGATATGGTCGCATCAAAATCTGGATTCTACAATACGTAGATGATTAAGTCATCTTGGATCAAACAAAAATAGGACTACAGAGGTTGCTGGATGAGCTTTATAAATATAACCTGGGCAACAAATTGGGGGCAAAGCTAACTAAACAAAAATTATGTTTTTTTGGAAACTTAAGAGGAAATCAAAGAAAGTCTGGAAGCTTGGTTTAACCACAATTGTCTACTCCATAGCATATAACTATCTGGGAATCTGGTTATCGGATACGAGTAAAGCACAAACCCATTTAAGATCAATGGAGAAAAAAGCACAAAGCCTAATATTTGCACTATGCAGACTAAAAGCAAAGTTATATAGTTCATCAGCAGAAGCCGTCATAAGGGTAATAAAGGCCAAACTAGTTCCAATAACCTCGCACGGTCAACAAGCTTTTCTGTCAAACTTGCACCCCATTTTAGACAAGCTGCAATGCGTTACCTATAGACATATTCCAGCTTCCACACTACACATGATGGATTCAGATTTGATTGGAATTTGGATTACTAAAACAAGACCTAGTATGTAAATCACAGTTTCTCAGTCAGATATTTCCACCAGATAATCCATGCCAAGTCTGGGACATTAAAAACAATGCTGCAAGAAATGTTTAATGGTCCAGTCAATGAATGGGCCAGATACCTAAACATGGCGAGCTCTAATTTAGACATGTTAAGATCAAGCAGTATTTTCCTACTCTGCCCTGAAATAAATAATGAAAAAAACACGTTGTGGCAAAATCAAAAGAAGTCGACTTAGAATCCAAGCAATTACCTGAACATTACAAACCCATCCTGCCATCATATGAAACACCACTTTCACAATATTATCTGAAAGAACCATTAAGTTGGGCATGCAGGAGAAACATGTAAAGCCACAAGCCCACATCTCCCCTGCCTTGAAGGCCCTACACTGGTTGCCAGAAGATCCACATTCAAGCAGCTTTGTATCACCCAAAAAACTATACATTGAACAGGGCCGCTCTTCATCAGGAATAAAATCACCAAATACATTCAACAAAGGAACCTTTGCGTTAGATTGGCACCTCGCCTCAAAATCCCACTATAGAAAAACAAACCATAGGTGGCACATCCTTCTCCGTTCAAGCAACCAAACTATGCAACTCTTTACCCCCAAACGTAAATAACCATCATACTCAAACACAAAGGTACAGCATATCCCTGTGTATATAAGCTTTTTTGGGGATTGTTTGTAGGCATCTAGATATGGGTATCTCTTTGTATAAATGTGTATAATAATTGGGTTTATAAATATGTAGATATTCATTAGGTTTGCTTAACAAATGTACATACTACCTATGGTTATATTATTCTATTTTTAACTTGTATATAGGTCACTGCATAAATAAGTACATTTTTATCATGACTATTTATCTACAATTTTTTCACTACTGAATTATTAAAAGGAAAAAAAACAAATTATAAAAACAAATTGTCTTAAAGTACAGCAACACTTGAAAGTCGGAGTTTATTAAATACAACTTAAATCTAGACATATTACCTTCCTTATACATATATACCTTCCATGTACTTAATTATCTCCTAATATTTTTTACTTTACTCCTAATTCAGCATCTCTAATGCACTACCCTATATTTCAACCTATACCTCTCTCAAAATATCCTCTACCTCCACTCTGACTCATCCCAAACCTAATCCTCTGCCCCTCCTTCCATCATCTCAAACCTCTTTTACTATTCAGATCTCTCAAACAAGCCTTTCTAAACCCTTCCCTTATGTGTCCCTCCTAGACTCATCCAATACCTCATCTTTCTCCCTAATCCACTTGTAGAGACTCCCCTCCCCTCCATCTCTCCTTTACTCATCCCAAACCTCCTCCTACTTCTATGATCTCCAAATAAATACTTCCTAGACCCTTCCCTTTTCTATCCCTCCACTATACTTTTCAATCCAACTAACAAACTCAAGTCCCCCACTCAAATTAATTTCATATTTCCCTATACTAATTCACCATTTCTCCTTTTTGGGTTCTGGAGTAGCATGCTACTCACCGAAAAGCGTTTCAACATCTCGTCAGGGGTAGTAAGCGCTATATAAATGCAATTACAATTATTTTTGGGATATTCCTGTCTCTTCCAATTAATGATCTTCGACCAAACTGCAGGAACAGGTCCAACACTATTCCAAAATGCTTATTCTGTAATTATAAAAAAGAATCCTTTATACTCCTACTTCTTTGCTGTCCAGAATTTGGGACTGCTCGTTGCACCCTTTAGAAACCCATGTTCTTATTGCATGGAACACGTACGGGTAAGGAGGCCTTATTACTCCGTTTTAACTTGGCTGATATTACAGTTTTGGCTCCATATGGGAAAATGTTTAAAATCATGCTGCACACATTCAAACCTTGAAACTAACTTAAATCAACATTTTTTAATGTTACTTCACAATAAAGTAACGTAGGAAGACCACAAATTTCAAAAAGTTTTATTAGCCAGATATCGAGCACAGCCCGGATGGTCTTGGACCGCTTATGGACATACTCATCCGGTTTTAACAATTAGATATTAGTTGACACTGGAGTAACATGACAGGAACCACAATAGTTGGATTTTAAATTTAAAAAGAATTGTGAGAGTGTACTCTGATTCTTGTACGAGGGGTTTTAATATTACAGTGTTCATTTGGAAAGATTTTAATTAATCATATACAAGTGTCTATATTTGGAGGTACTCCTATGCTCAGTAAAAGGCAAGTTTACCTTATGGATTACACAGTACAAGCTGAATAAATATCACATCAGATTTGAAGATAAGCCTGAAGACAGGAGGCGGACAAAAGCGACGCGTGGCACAAAATAATGCCACATTAACGTAGTCCAAGCAACCTGTACCTCTGGGTAAATACACATCCGGTTTGAACACAAGATGCAAAAAAAAAAAAAAAAAAGGCCAGCCATTTAAAAGGCAATCTTGAAAAACAATCCTGAGCTTAAAACTATTGAGGATGTCACTGCGATCTATATTCCAATCACCAATATAACCCCTAAAATAACTTTAACCCCTTCCCAGGTGGCGATAGAAGTATACTTTCAACAATGCTATCTTTTAAAAACCACAATTTGTAATAGTAGGGACTACTAAAACTTGCAATTAATGGATTGAAAGCCAAGATATGTGCACAACCAAGTTCCCTTAAGTAATTTGGGAGTTCGTGGTGGCACTGCCCACTGGTGCTCACTTTATTGCATATGGGAGAAATTGCCACTTTTCCATACAGCCCATCTCTGAAGTACTGTTGTTTCCTTCTAGCCCTGAAAAATGCTTGGTTCTCTTGGGGGATGGAAGAAATACAGGACGTCTTCCTAGAACAGGGTTTTTTTTTTTTTAAATGAAATCTGTATGAAATTCCTAATGCCCAAGATCCTGCTGGGCCATAAGGCATGAAACATGTTGATCAGACGTCTCTCATATTGAAGCTGTCTAGGCACATTGACTCTTGTGCTAGCTCCCGTGTTTATACCCCTATCAAGGGGACCCTCTTATTAAAACAGTCCTCAGTACCCCTTAGGCTATTTTAAATCACATAGTACACCGCCCTACACTTACATCTGCACTTGCTCTCATCATTACGGCTAATATCAGAAGATCTCTGATAAAGAGCCCCCTCGAGAGGCCCTTGGGCATTTCAGCGCCAGCCCAATGAGGAGCTGCCTGATAATGAAGCATGACACACATCTGGGTGTGTGAGGGCATTCACTTCGATCCCCCTGGATCCCTCTGATCAGGTCCCTAGTCCTGACTGATAGCTTTACATCATTTCTTTCCCTTGGAGGAACAGCATCCCCCTTTCATGTTACTGCCATTATTTAGGAGCGTGAGTGCTAGACCTAATAATCTGCTCCGATACCCTCCACTGATTCACTGCTATACAAATGCTACATACCATAGATATGCATGAAGCAATCACTGATGCCACTTCTCCACCCTTAGCTCTAAGACAGGCTTATCAAACAACCCAATGCACTGCATCTGAATGGATTCCCCTTAAGTCAATAAGTCCTTATGTGACTAGTTCCCTGAGGTTCTTCGTGTCCCAGCAGGCAACATGGCCTGGGAGATCTGCTGTCGTCCAAGCCCTAAGTGCAGACTTTCTGGTTGTTTCCGGGGAGTAGAACCACAAAGTCAGAAACCAGCTCCAAACAAAGGAAAAAAATATAAACAAGTAGATTTGCAACTTTTTCGAGCAGGGTGGTGTTAATTGGACCCTTTGCACATTTAACAGATGGCGATTACCAGCGCCATAATCCATTTTCTCTCCAAGTGGTAGGAGGGTGAGGTCCTAGGCCAGGTTTCTAATTGATTTTTATCCTATGCTAAAACGTGTTCCAGTTTCCACCGGGTTTCATTTGACGTATTGGGTAAAACTAGTGGCATAACCTTAGTTTCTGAAAGTGGAATCAGTACAGCACAAATTACTGTTAATTCTCAAGCTTATGTTCTGCTGCTTGCAGCCGGGGTTACCAATGGTTTCAGTACAGTGGGGCGACTGCATCTTTGAACTCAATCTGTTCAACATACATCCATCTCGCTCTCACAAGTAGAAGTGAGGGGAAGAGGAAGTGTACAGGGAAACAAAGGTGCCAGATTCACAAAATAAACAGCACATGAAGAAACAAGCCTTTCAATGCGACTTCAATCCGGGCTTGAAGATGGAGAACCCTCCGAAATAGTTAAGTTATAAACTTACATCAGCAGGGTTTAAAAGCAGTCCTTTATCTTGCAATCTTAAAATTCTTGAGTGAGGTACATGTGGTTTGGAGACCTATCACTGTTGGATACACACCAAGCCAAATAACTCCACTTCCTCCTTAGCTGCAGTCCAGGGACAATAACTGGACAAAGGTATTTTTACAATCTGAACCCCCATAGAGTTCGAATTGGCAGTAAAGAATGATATTTATTGAGAAATGGAAGGTCGACACAAAACACGGGCTTGCAGAGGCGGATTAGGAGAAAGATTCGGGCGCAGACAAAAATGGGGGTGGGGGCAGGGAGGAGGTTCAAGTTGTAATGGTCCCACTGGAGTGCCAATGTTGTTGAAAAGAGAAAAGCTTTCTGTAAGAGTAAGCTAAAAAGGCAGCAGGAATCAGCCTGCTGGGAACATAGGGAGCTACACAGGATCTCCAGAAAATACCGAGGAAAAGATCTGAGAAAAGGGACAAGGGAAGGATTTCAAACAATGTAAATGAAGAGCATTTAGGTGGCCCTAATACATGATTGTGCACTAATAGGAGAAGGCCCTGGGACTCGTAAGAAAGGGAAGGCCTAGTATGTAAAACAATTGTGTTATAGACGGAGTTTCTTCCTACACAGCATGGACATTGTACCCCTCATTGGCCACTTTGGCAGATTTTCTTTGTGCCAATAAGAATCATATTTTTAAGTTATATACACTAACACTAAAAAGAGTTCCAAGTACACCTGCCTGCTAGAAAGCACATGTACTAATAAAAGTGATTATTTTCCAATATTCAGCATTTTTAATGAAAGCATAAGACTACCACAATCAGGTGGTAGCTTTGATTATCTTTTGTTTACTTTTGTATCATGCTTGCATTCAACTATGCAAAAAATATGTAACTATCGCACCAGCTTTCCAAAGCCTGACCTATTGGCTTTGCCAACGCTTGCTCCTCAGAATTGTTAACATTGACCTAAGGCAAAATGTTCCAGGAGAAATCACATGAAGATAAAGACACACCCCAACCCACATGATCCCAGAAATGTTTATTGTTTTTTAAATAGGTAAACACAAGTTTTATCAATTTTATACATGTCAAAAGGTGCACTGTAGAAGTGATGAACTTGGTAGATTTCCAAATATATCAACAATAGAAATATCCTCAACTTCCACTCACGACTGCACTACTCACTGTGGCAACTTAGAGGATGATAGAACGGACCGAGAGCAAGTTTTGCCCTAAGTGATGCAGATGTCGGACTACTAGATGAAACAGAAGCATAAAAACCAGAAGTAGGTGATACACCAACACCCCTGGCAATTGACCTTCACCACAACACCTTGGCAGACACCACAATACTAACATCAATCAATTAGACTCTGCTCGCTGCAATTAACACCCTGACCTGGCAGTCACACAAACTTAAATTGCAGGTCAACCTGATGCAATCTCTGGCCAACAGCATATCTAAAATGGACACAAAATTAGTATTCTTGAATCTAATCTTGGTAGCATAAATGCACCCAGCGCAATAGGGCAATGTGAATGTCCCCCAACAGTGGATAAACTTTGCACACTTCCAGACGTTATCGCACTTAGTTGAGAATCTAAAGAAAATAAATTTGACAAATACAGACAGGACTGTAACTGATGAAGTAACATCAACGAAGACCCTGCTCGTAGCTACTTTTAAGTTTCCTACAAGTTCCAACACAAAGATGGCAGTTGAAGACAAATGGTAGATAACTGCACAGCTGAATCTCATAATGCCACAAATATTAAAAACCTGAAATTGTCAGTAGAAGTGGAGGTTCTTCCAGTAATTTCAACAAAAACAAAAGTAACAAGGCAATACCTAGAAGGAGAAACAAAACAGGACAGACCAACAAGCCAGTGACTAATGCTCACTTTAAAAAAAAAAAAAAAAGACACTGGAGGAAGATATAGAACAAGTCTTAGCCAGACATAAGGATAAGAGTCATACTGGTGAACGGGGCCTTTCAGCGGACACCAACGAAGCAAGTACTTGCATACATAGAGCACCATGTCCACCCTTTATAAATGCTTGCGTAAGCAATGTCCATGACCTACACCCGCCATATATTTAAAAGATATTGAAACTTGTTTCAATTGGATTTGGAGGTGGTATGTACCCAAATACTCAGCTTAAGTATTATTTGGGATTTTGTACTTGTGAGTAGGAACTAATTTATGTTGTACCTACTGAAAGTTCCTCATTGATTCCTCCACATCACCCAACTCTTTGTACTGAAAATGTTGGTGGAACCAACAACTCAGAGGGAAGTCCACCTCAAATCAAACTTCAAGAATGAATACGCGAGAAAGAGGTAAAAACATGTAGAGGTAGTACCAGAAAGGAGGCATAAAACTACCCCCACAAATTAAATTTTTCCCCCGCCTATATCTTGAGAGGAAGGCAAGACACACTATGTAGGCCCAACATAATGCGACTACTACAGCATGCACCATGATGAAGACATATAAATTCAAACAACATAATGAGAATACGCTTTGTTACCCTTGAAACGCACGTGGGTCAGAATTTACAATCGTACCCTGGATTTGAGAAGCAAAGGTAAATCAGGTACTGGTGGAAACACAGGAATTTGCTCAAAGGGGAATAGATATCAAGGTCATGGAACCAGAGAGATATCCTTCAGCACAACTCAGCCCATGATGGACAGGCAATAGAAACACAGGGGGGAACAGCATTCTGAAAGGGACAAAATGCTATTCCTCTTAAGTGCAAACCGGGATTCCCAAACTACAAATTCACCTTAATGCAAAGAACTAAATAAATTATGTCTTAGTTGCCACTCAAACTAAGACAGGAGGAAGATTGGAGCTGGCTGGCATCCACACTCTCCTCAAAGAACTAGCTGCATACCTAACAAAGATCCTTACATAAACAGAGAAGATAAGACACACAGGAAACAAATTACATTAACATCATGGAACCTGGCGGGGCTCAAACAAATCATTCAGTAAAAAGATTCCTTAGAATACCTTAAGACAGGAGTATCGTCTGTGTGCAAGAATGTTACGTGCTCACTAACAATAGACAGTTACCGGGAATCATATTATCAAGTGGAAGAAAATAACAAGTACGGGAATCCATAGGGTGGATTGGCAATTTACCTCTCCACAGCTATAAATGCTAATATAAATATACTGCAACAAAATCCAACATTCCAAACCGTAGATTTTAGAAAACACAACCTAGGCACACTATAAACACTTATAATAAATACCTACTTGAATTTATTCAAAAGGACTCAAGAAGTAACACTAGGAAACTTCTCCAACTTATTGGAAGACCTACTTTGCAGCTCTCTGGTCTGACATTCTGCTTGTAGGTGATGACTAACATGAAAACGTCTCCCAATCGCAAAGGTCCATCCAAAAACAAACACATACTACAGCAGATTTTACATGCATATAAACTTTTCACTTCAGGACGTTTACGCTGGACATAACTTAAGACCAAGCAGTTACAGTACGCACAGAAGTTGGTCAACACTGGATTATATTTTTGCAACTACAACTCAGTGAGCTCAGCAGGCAAATGGTAATCCCGCAAGGAAGAGAAAGTAACTGATACCCTCTTGCCAGTTTTCATAATATATACAAGAAAGGATCTAACTTACCAACAGTCTGCACTTCAGATGGCTCTGAGCTCTCCAGAGTGATCAAGAGGATAAATGTTATAACATTTCAAAAGAGTGGTTTAAACGTTGGCAAATTGAGTCAATAGAAGCACATTCTCCACCAAACCCTGAAAAAGGATTGGACTTCATAACAATATGGGCAGAAATAATCACTTCTGTGTAAGATTCACTTGTTGGAAATATACGTACCTCACTGAACAAACAAAATAGTAGCCCACGGCCTTAAGAATTTAAAACCCTGGTATAATTGCACGCTTAAAAAATGCAGAGCAGATCTAAGGAATGCAAACAGCATCTGATACACAAAAGGGGGAATACAAAGGACCCAGCAAACTATTGTTGATAGCCTTATTATATATGGAGGTAAAAACATATGGAAGAATTCTCCTAAAGGACCTAGTAGACTGGGCTGAAAAGGGGAAGCTGATACCTTTTTTTTTGTTAAAATATTTTATTGTTTATATAAATGAGCAGTACATAGGTAATACAATAACAATACAACAATTCAGAATCAAAAATATAATGCATTAGTATCGAAGGATTTAAGAATAAAAAAGATTTCATAACAGGAATCAATGGGCTGGGATAAAAAGAATGGTAAACATAGCAGTATTTAAAAAGGTGAGCAAACAAATATCATGACACATAGTAAATGTTATAAAATTCATCAAATAACAATATAAATCCCAGATATATGGAGCAGGCAAAGCAACTAATATCATAACAAACATATACTAGTTGTATTGTTAATAGGTGAGATCAATCAGCAAGAAAAAAAAATGAGAAAAAGAAAAAAGAAATGTGGGGAAAGGATAGAAGAAGGAAAAGAAAGGAGTCAAAGAAGTAGGAGGGGACATCTGCTCCAGTGAAAGAAAATAAATTAAGGGATGGAATCAAAGGGATACTGAGCTACCAACCCCTGAGAAGACAAGTTCATATAGTTGTCCAAAGACCGCCATACATTACTAGAAATGGAAGGCGTGTAATGCTTTTTCTCAACTCAAGTATGAGCTCCACGAAGGTATGAGACCCATGCCCACCATGTATGAGAAGATATGAGATGAAAGGATTTCCATTCTGTTAATATAATTTTAACAGCAATGGATAAAAGTAAATCTAAGAGCTCCAGATCCGTATTATCAAGGGGTAAAGGAACAGCTGTAGCCCATGGACCCAATAGAATCATAGGTAAAGAAAGTCTATAGATATGTTAAAGATTAATGATAAGTGTTTCTGTATCAGGCCCCAGAAAGGTTGTAATAATGTACATTCAAAAAACATATGTTGATGGTTGCCTGTTCCAACAAAGGTCGGAATCTCGTAATTTCAACTTGTTTAAACGAACAGGGGTCCAATGAAGGAGATTTAATGTAAAGAATTTAGATTGAATAAGTGAAGGAGCAATTTTATTACGGAGGGATAATTTCCCAATCAGTTGCCAAGTATCTTGTGAAATATGCTTAAAAATGTCATCTGCAAAGTGATGAGACCATTTAACATAAGTGACTGTAGATTGTGAAGGGAGTGGAGCGGATAGAAATGTATATATTTTAGACGCAGTATGGCCTGAGCGTAACCACGTAGAGAGAAGTGAGACAATAACCGAATCTGTAGAGGGATATTTTAGAAAGTTTAACCTTTCGTTTAAAAAAAGAATAAAAATCCATGTTACTAAGATTATATGTCTTGGCTAACAGAAAAGGGTATCGGGTCATGATTAGAATCATAAAGATCCTTTACTAATCTGATACCTTTAGCAGCCCACGAAGAGGCCGTCGTAGGATCGATGTTAGTAACAATTTTAGGATTGAACCATAAAGAGGACCATCTTGATTTATGAATAGGGGAAGCTGATACCTTACTTCCAGATTGAGTTTGGGCAAAAATCTTCAACCATAGATGATAGTGTTGCACTTTCATATCTGCCCCATCGGTCGGATGGCTCATTGCAGCCACCGGTTTTGCCTCATTCATAGGTTACTATCAGACTGGGATATTCCCCAAATAATATTCAAAGCAATAATTGCACTCTACTCTGACACATGAGTATGAGTTAAACTGGGCTACGAAATATGGTGTCTCAAAAAATCTTTCCAAAGAGAGGCATTAACAAGTCTGTGTTTTGGCTCAGTTGTTGTTCAACCTGTACACCACCCACGTGGGGATCATAGTAACAAAGGCAAAACGATTTTTCCAAGGATATGGTCACATAAAATCCAGATTACACAATACGTAGATGATTTAGACATCTTGGATCAAACAAAAATAGGACTACAGGGGTTGCTGTATAAGCTTTATAAATATAACCTGAGCAACAAATTTGTGACAAACGCTAACTAAACAAAACTTATGTTTTTGGAAACTTAAGGAGAAATCAAAGAAAGTCTGGAAGCTGGGTTTAACCATGATTGACTACTCCACAGCATATAACTATCTGTGGATCTGGCTATCGGATAAAAGTAAAGCACAAACCCATTTATAGAGAAAAAAGCACAAAGCCTAACATTTGCACTATGCAGACTAAAAGCAAAGTTTTTTTAGTTAATCCGCAGAAACTGCCATAAGGGTAATAAAGGCCAAACTAGATCCAAAAATCTTGCACGGTCAACAAGATTTTCTGTCAAAATTGCACCCCATTTTAGACAAGCTGCAATGCGTTACCTATAGAAATATATTCCAGCTTCCATACTACACCCGATGGGTCCAGATTCAAATGGAATTGGGATTACTAAAACAAGATCTAGTATATAAATCGCAGTTTCTCAGATATTACCACCAGATAATCCTTGCCAAGCCTGGGACATTAAAAACAATGCTGCAAGAAATTTTTAATGGTCCAGTAAATAATGGGCCAGATCCCTACACATGGCAAGCTCTGATTTAGACAGGTTAAGATCAAGCAGTCTTCTCCTACCCTGCCCTGAAATAAATATTGAAAAAACAAGTTGTGGAAAAATCAAAAGAAGCCGACTTAGAATCCATGCAAATACCTGAACATTATAAACCTATCCTGCCATCATATGAAACACCACTTTTACAATATTATCGGAAAGAATCATTAAGTTGGGCATGCAGGAAAAACAACATGGAAAGCCACAAGCCCACATTTCCCCTGCCTTGTTGGTCCTACATTGGTTACTGGTTGCCAGACGATCCACATTCAAGCTGCTTTGTATCACCCACAAAGCTATACATGGAAAAGGGCCACTCTTCATCAGGAATAAAATCACCAAATACATTCAACAATGCTCTAGATTGATATCTCGCCTCAAAATCACACTATACAAGAAAAAAAACATAGGTGGCACATCCTTCTCTGTTCAAGCAGCCAAACTATGAAACTCTTTACCCCCAAACAGAAGATCCCGGGATAACTATCTAATCTTCAGAAGGCTACTCAAGAGTTGGCTCTTCCCCACATAACCACCATACTCATAACAAAAATGACCGGCATATCCCTGTGTATATATAAGCATTTATATGGATTATATGTATGTATCTAGATATGTGTATTCCTTTGTTAAAATGTGTATAATAATTATGTTTATAAATATATAACTATTCATTAGGTCTGCTTAACAAATTTACATATTACCTATGGTTATATTATTCTATGTTTAACTTGTATATAGGTCACTGCATAAATAAGTACATTTTTATCATGACTATTTATTTACAATTGCATCACTATTGAATTATTAAAAGGAAAAAAACAAATTATAAAAACAAATTAGCCTAGAGTACAGCAACACTTGAAAGTCTGAGTTTATTAAATACAACTTAAATCTAGATACATTACTTATGTATCTTTATTACTTTACTCCTAATTCAGTATCTCCAATGCACTACCCTATATCTCACCCTATACATCTCTCAATATATCCTCTACCTCCACTCGCTGACTCATCCCTAACCTGATCCTCTACCCCTCCTTGCATCATCTCAAACCTCTTTTACTATTCAGATCTCCCAAACAAGAAGTTCTAAACCCTTCCCTCATGTATCCCTCTTAGACTCATCCGATATCTCATCTCTCTCCCTAATCCACTTCGAGAGACTTTCCTCCCCTCCATCTTTCCTTTACTCATCCCAAACCTCCTCCTACTGCTATTATCTCCAAATAAACACTTTCTAGACCCTTCCCTCTTCTATCCCTCGACTCTTTTTCAATCCAACTAACAGACTCACAAGTCCACCGCTCAATTAATTTCATATTTCCCTATACTAATTCACCACTAATCCTTTTGGGGTTTTGGAGCAGCGCGCTTCTCGCCGAAATGCGCTTCGACACCTCGTCAGGGGGAGTAAGCGCTATATAAATGCAATTACATTTATGTTTGCGATGTTCCTGTCTCTTCTGATTAATGATCTTTGACCAAACTGTAGGAACAGGTCCAACACTATTTCAAAATGCTGATTCTGTAATTATAGAAAAGAATCCTTTATACTCCTACTTCTTCACTGTCCAGAATTTGGGACTGCTCATTGCACCCTTTTGAAACCCATCTTCTAATTGCATGGAACACGTACTGGCAAGGAGGTCTTATTACTCTGTTTTAACTCGCCTGACATTACAGTTTTGGCTCGATATGGGAAAAGTTTTAAAATCATGCTGAACACATTCAAACCTTGAAACTAACTTAAATCAAACTGTTTTTAAGGTTACTTCACAATCTAGTAACGTAGGAAGACACAAATTTCAAAACGTTTTATTAGCCAGAAATCGAGTACAGCCCGGATGGTCTTGGACCACTTGTGGATGTACTCATCCGGTTTTAATAATTCGATATTAGTTGACACTGGACTAACATGACAGGAACTGCAATAGTTGTATTTTGAATTTAAAAATAATTGTAAGAAGTGTCCTCTGCATCTTGTACATGGGGTTTAAATATTACAGTGCACATTTGGAAAGATTTTAATTAATCATATACAATAAAATATTTACTCAGCATGTCAACAGCCTTCAAGTGTTTACATTTGGAGGTACTCCCATGGACCATATACAGCATCAAGTCAGTGTACACAAGATTCCCCCAACCTCTGAACCCCTATTGCTCCCCACTGGACCTTACACAAATCAGAATGGTGTGCCAACATGGCTCATGTAGGGCGGGAAGACGACTGAGGAAGAATTGTTGACTGTGAATGCACAAACACAATACTCTGTAAAAGTCAAGTTTACCTTATGGATTATACAGTACAAGCTGAATAAATATCACATCAGATTTGAAGATAAGCCTGAAGACAGGAGGCAGACAAAGGCCCTTGTGACTTAAAGCACTACGTGCCACAAAATAATGCCACGTCGACGTAGGCCAAGCATTCCCGCAGGAAAGTGTACCTCTGGGTAAATAAACATACAATAACCGCCCTCAGTGCCAACACATTCAAGATTTATCACAAGTAGTACATATCACCAGGAACAGGAAAAACTGATGAAAGGCATATGGCAAACATAAAAGCCAAGTAAATAGAGATACATAATCTACCATCCCAGTTTGCACATTGAGATGCAAAAACAGGCCAACCATTTAAAAGGCAATCTTGAAAAACAATCCAAAGCTTAAAAATATTGAGGATGTCACCACGATCTATATTCCAATCACCGTGATAACCCCTAAAATACTTTTAACCCCCTCCCAGGTGGAGATAGAAGCATACTTCAATGCTATCTTTTAAAAACTACAATTTTAATAGTAGGGACTACTAAAACTTGCAATAAATGGATTAGAAAGCAAGATATGCGCACACCCAAGTTCCCCGAAATAATCTGGGAGTTCGTGGTGGCACTGCCCACGTTTGCTCACTTTATTGCATATGGGAGGAGTTGCCACTTTTCCTTAGAGCCCATCTCTGGAAGTGCTGTCGTTTCCTTCTAGCCCTGAAATATACTTGGTTCTCTGGGAGGATGGTAGAAATAGAGGAAGTCTTCCTAGAACAAGGTTTTTTTTTTTTTGGACGGCAGCTACTACTTCAGGGTGAGCACTTACCCCCTCTTTCCATACATCCATTGTTGATATACAGTAAACTAAGCTAATAGCAAGGACTTAAGTTACTCACACTTTACAAATACTTTCTCGGTCCTATTCTTTGGGTTCCCTGAACTGTGGAACTATGGCTGTGCGTGTGTGCAACAGTGTCTGCTGCCCGTAAAACTGGTATTCAGGAGGTGGGAGCAAGAACCACTGTTGAAAGCCAGCTGCTCATCAGTGCTTGGGGCACTGCATGGAGTGCTCCAAGCAGAGTTCAACCAACGCAGTGAACAGTGGTGGACCTGGTGGTGGTGCGGAGGGAAGGCACACCTTAACAGGTTTGAGAAGAAGTGGGTAGACTGGACTTGTCGGCTTGGCTATTTCTCGCACTGACTCCCTCTGCTCATACTGACGGACCAGATACCACACACAGTGCCTTTTTCATGTACGTGGGGAGTGGAAATTGCAGCAAAGCAAGCAGGCAAGCTTGTAGATGTATTTGCCCATTCAAGCAGCATATGATGAGAACAGATGGCCTGAAGAAACGATTTAATGGCAGCATGTGACATATATACAAGTGCCAAGGCACATGATGGGGAATGTGTGGCATTCGGAGGAAGAGCCCAGTTACATGATGAAAGAACCTAAATAGAGCATGTAGGAGCACTAGGTGAGTAAGCAGGGGATGCGAATACCAAGAATCTGGTGGGGCGACGTGGGCATGGGATACCAATATCTGCCTTTGTTGGCAGCATCATGGCATGCACTACTAACAATCCAGATGGCATTTTATTTTCTACCACACTATGTGAAGGACTATTAATTGTCAATCTGCAAATTATGCCAAATGACGCTTTTTCAAGGCTTTAGTGGCCATATCTTAATTGCAAAATAGTCGAAATACAATTTCTCCATCCATGTCTACGTTGTTGGTGTATGTTCAATCAACAAAACAGGGACTGCACTATAGCAGTCATTTTGGGGAAAAACTAAAATGGTACACCCCTGATATTGCTTTGAATTCGTTGCGACTGGGGGCGGCTCCCCTGCTAAGGCAGAGGAGCATCACCCCCCTGCTTTAAAGCAGTGCAAATGAAAAATAAAATGGTAATAACGGACCACAATTACCATTTTACTTTTAGTATTGAGGTTGCACTGCAGCCATGTTGTTAGGATGGGCTGGGCTCCCCTGACCATCAAGGGGGAGTGGTGGCTGCACCTTAAGTGCACATGATGGTTTGGCCGGCCAACTCGGGCCCGGCCAAACTGTAATGTGCACTTTGCATGTTCTTCACAGGCTGAATTGTACAGGCTGGGTGGAGAACATGCACTGCCTCCCAGTCCCTCTCTGAGCGCTGAACCACAGTGCTCAGACCAATCACAACGCTGCTGTAAGGCAGCGTTGTGATTGGACAGGGTATTCTGGGTGACTGAGCTTTAGCTTTCTGGTTCCTGCTGGAGGACAGGCGGCGGCTGGCGACCGCAGGTAAGTTTTCTTTTCTTCTTTCCTTAGCCAGCACTCCCCTCACCCCCACCCCCACCCCCACGTTCTCCTACCCCCTGCCACCGTTCCCTACCAGCCGCCACTAGTCGCGACAACCCTACCCATGCACATCTGTTGACGCCTGATATTTCAATACGTGGCAGACGTGACACATTTCAGTGTGAGGAAAGAGGAGCAGGTCATCTCCAGTCAAACTCATGAGCCCTCAGCAGTCAAAACGAGAATGGCATCCTTAAGATGTGCAGACTCTGAAAATATATTGTTCTTAGATTAGGAAGAGTCAAAGTTATTTGTTGAACAGAGAGGAGGTTCACAGTAACATTTTCACAGAAATGCCCCATTTGCAGCATTGTTCCTGTGGCACAACATACTCTATGGACAATGCTACTAGAAATTAATCAACTTGTATTTCATCCACTGCACATTAAAATATTAACATTAAACATTTCTCTTCTCCCGAATGATCCTTAATATATTTTCTAATTTGCCATACATATTCACAAGATTTGTATTTTTTTGACCCCAACCTCATCAAACCCACTAGCAATTCACCAAGTTTGGACTGGGAAAATTGAAATTGCATTTATATAGCGCCTACTACACCCGATGAGGTGCTGAAGAGTTTCATGCTGGGCAGTACACTGCTCCAGGACCAGAGGTTAGTGAATAATTCAGTGTCATTGGTTATTGATATTGGATTAGTCTTGTGTGCTCAGTAAATCATTTCATGCATTTATTCTAGGATCTCTGGTTACATTAATAGGAGTTAGGAGGGATCATTAGTGGTGTGGTGGTATGCAAGTTCATGCAGATTGTCGGTGGGGTTAGTAGAGGAGCTTGAGGATTTAAGGTATTGTTAATTTGTAGGGGTATGACTTTTGATGAAGCAGATAAACTGCTGAGCCCTTTAACTGATACAAAACCGATTAGGACACATTTGAAAGAAAAATGACAAACGTGCACCAACTGTGCTAACTATATGTTGAAGAATCATGAGAAAAAATCATGAGAAGACTTCGTTACTGCATCGTAAAAGCATGCAGACGAGAGAAAATTAGATGAAAATTAGTCATTAGAATAACAGATTGTACTCTATTTACTAGTATTGGTGTATCTTTTCAAAACGTAATAGAAGATGTTATGTGATAAATTCAGATGGTTTGAAAATTTTCGTTAATTACATTTATGAAATAAAATGTGCCTGAAGAATTAATGAAAACTATGTTGCGGCGATTCTGCACATATACAGAGCTATGCACAGGATAATAGGACCTCGGTGTATTGTGGTGAACCAACCATGCACCTTAGTACCCACAATCCCAATCCGACTAGCTTTAGCGTCTCATTCGTTCTCCGTACTACAGCGAAGCTACCAATGATTAGACAACCCAGAACATGGTCTCTCTCAGGACTCATGGGAGCAAGAACACTCTTTCATCTCTCACTCATACTTGTCCACAACGTGCGTAATAAGAGACACCGTATAGTTTAAAATGTTTATTTCAACTATCGTGCTCTAAGATAAAGTACACGTGTCAGTACTATCAGCATAATGCATAATGATAAAATAATAAGCATGGTTACAATTCCATAGAATACAAACGGGGACAGCATTTTATAAAGACAGTGGATATAGGACTAAATGGCCTGTCCACCCTCCCCGTGCTAATAACTAGTATTACAAAAATAGAAGACCTCTGGGCTTTGTCAAGCGGACCCCCATACCTCAATATCTAGATGCAAGGTTTACATCATCAGACAAGCACAGCTCTTCTCCCTGGAAAGGGTTTTCTCCAAGTGCCACCAACAGGGAGATCACAATATTAAAAGCACACAAATTACTCCAATGCAGCTGTATGCGTGTTATGTCTAAGTGCGAGGGGCTGACCAGATCAGCAATAACAAGGGACGTTGTTTTTCGACCTTGTACATGGTGTGCAGACAAAACCCACAGGGAACATGAGAAAAGGTGAAAGGCAAAAAGGCAGACAGTTCTAATATAGTCGGGCATAAGCAGAGTCTGGAAAAACAAAGTCACAGAGTAACGTGTGCAAAATAGGCATCATGGCAGCCAGGCCTAAGCTAACTTAGCAATGCAGACAATGAGGCCACAAACCACACTACACCCTCCCCTGGTCAGTCCATAGGCCAAGACATAGGACGAAAACAGAGATCAAATAGATGGAGCAGAATGTAAACGTCTATGTACGAAAAGTTCTCATGAAGGACAGTGAATGAAAAAAGTTCAGGACAAAAAAATTCCAGATAGGGCCAGAAATCAGGGCACTAAGAAAAGTAAAAAAATCCAGAAATGCAGTTAGTTGAAAGTGAAGGACCCTAATCCAATAGAGTATGCGCAGAAAACTGCCACTCCTTCCAAGAGGATGTTATTGGTATTGTCGGAAAAAAGAGATGCCATCCAGTTCAACAAATCAAAACTGCATTCGTGTTCTTCATAATAGGGAGCAGTGATCAGCAATGCGGGACAACTTGCGTGATACTCAATGTAACTTTGTTGTAGGAGATTCTGAGCAGCCGCCCAGATATCCCATTGCGCCAAAACTCCAAGTGCAGCCGCACGCGCCATCAATCCAGTGCCGGAACATTCCCATTCATGGGCCACTAAAGGGCCCATCAACTGGCCAAAATCCGGGTCAGACTGAGACGTATTGGAGAGGCAAACATCCAAGGACCAAGAGAAAGGACATCGTAAGCAAGACATCACAAGTTGCACGCAAGTGAAATACGCAAAGCGAAAAGAAAGTTTGTAGGACACACCGAGTGTCGCCAATGGCAGGACGCCGAAGCTGATGAGCATACGTTCACGGAGCATCCGGAGTCGACCTCGGTCGAGAAGGCCCCCAGGAAGTGCAGCCATTGCGCAGCAAACAAAACAAAAGCAATATACCAGCAGCTAAGGCTAGTAGCAATGGGAAGCTGCCAAAGACTCTGGAAAAAATAGAATGAATAAAAGCCGGAATTACTCCAAATATAGTTTGAAAGGAGGTGACAAGGCCAGAGCCCACAACCTTAAAAAAGTGCACAAGACCTGCGGTGTTAGAAGCATTGAAAACGCGGTGAATCAGTTCACCGAAATGTTGTGGGAGGTTTGTGTTCGAAAGGGCCTGTATCTCACTGTGGGTACTAGCCACCTGGAGAACGAAGGTCTCCCGGGCGGAAGTGAGCATAACCTCCTGGTTTAATAATGGCGCTTTTATTCTGCTCAATTTATTGAAATCCGCCGTCAAAGTTGGTATGGAAGGCCAAATGGGACTATCTGTCCTGTCGTGCGGGGGTGGAAAAAGTACATTTTTGCAGCACACAACACGGTGGGAAACAGTTACAATGTAGGGGATGCCGGCCTGCATTCCACAACAGTCCTGATTATTCAGAAGCAGATAGCTACCATTTGCAAGCACAGTGAAAGTAGGTGATATAACAGGAGCCGGAATGCCCTTCAAAACACAAGCAAGATTCGGAGCTGAAACATTACAAGCCCCGTGTAATTTAATGTTTTTACAAATGAGGGAATAACTCACTGTAGAATCGCAAGACTCCCCTGTGAGAAAAACCTCCTTTCCGTCCCTAAGGCATCTGTACATGAAAGGCAGGGACCAAAGTTCATGCAAGAAGGCACTGCCTAAGGGCTGAAAACGTCCAACAGGATAATGTTTCATGCATGAACTGAACTCAAATAAAGAAAAAGGCAAAGCGATAACCCCGTGAACTAGCCACACTGCAGAGTCCAACTCCGCCACAGAGAATGGTAACGGTTCTATCTTTTCGATATGTAAGAGAGTGTATGTAGCATCTTTCATGGACATAAATTGCTGTTTCTCAGATAAATTAAACGGCAAGAACAAGGCAGATGTGTTTAGAAAATGCCAAGGAACTTTGCCCATTTTCAGTGTTTGCAAAGTCCATGCAAACTGCATCACTGAACGCAATTGATTCTGACCATGATATAACACAGGTACATCATCTTGTACAATATCAACAACAGATGAAACAATATTCTCCAATGTGTAAATGCGGGAAGACAGGGTATTAATACTATTGTCAACAACAGCAAGCACTTTTTCCAGATTTGCCTGATCGATTTCCCGTAAACGGGAAGCAGCTTCAATTTGCGAAAGCTTCCATAGTTCATTGTAAGTCTCATAAATGAACCTTTTAGGTCGAGGACCACGAGGCCCTAGAACAAAATCGGACAGATCAATGTTGCCTGATATTAGAGATAAATGTTGTTTTACAGAATCTAATGAAGAGTGCTGCAACTACTGTTTACATAATTTACCAACAGAATATGTTGTAACAGTACGAGAGTCTGAAAACCGTGGATCTGGCCTATCCTGTTTATAACCAGGAGCTGAATTATAAAAACGCAGTTGGCAGGCATTCGATGCTACGGGCCAAGCCAACCAGGGTGACTGAACAAACGTACAAATATTAAAGGAATTATTTTGATACAAAGCTTGCAAAGTTGAAAGGGAAATATTAAAAAGCAAGCTCTCATTGGGAGTGGAAGACAATATGGGAATGGCGGGTGCATTCAATTGTTTGGAAGTAGCCAAACCCCCAGCATGTTGTTTGAAAAACTGTATTATTTAAAAATAAAATCTGGGCCGGGATTAGGCAAGCACGGTGCAAAGCTTCCGTACCACGTACCTGCCATGATTTGGTGCCCCAAATAGATTTTAAGTCAATGGTGTCTAGCCAGTGTTCATAACCACCCACTGCTAAGTCGTTCAAAAAGGAACTCGAATACAGCAATTTAGTGTGGGTCAACATGACCTTTTGGGCGGATGAGGAATTTAATTTAAAATAATAGGACCCAGGGTTTGATCTATCAAAGTCTGTGAAATAAGTAAATTTACTTTTAAGTGTTTGGGAGCTACCAGGCAAAGGGGCCGGACAATGTTCCCATTGGGTGTAATTAAAAGTACCCCGAAGTGTACTTGGTTTATGGAGAAAATGGTTGCCCCAATGCTAGTAACAATATAAATCAGCATAACTTGCAGAATTTAAATACAAATCTTCAGCATTAAAAGCAGCATAATATTTCAAATCAGAGAATAACGATTCAACGGCATGCACATCCCAATCATCAGAAAGAATATTTCTTTTCACCACATCACCCATAGAAACACGGAGGACATTCGGTACATTAATAATTTCGGTTGGTCCATGAATCTGGAAATTTACAGCATCCCATACAATGCCTTCAGCGACTGGGAAAGCGGAAATGTTCACAAATGTGTGGTCACGCTTCATGATGTGAGAAGAAGAATGCGGAGCCAAAGTTCCAGCGACACAGTCAACTGCAGAGCGTTCAGGTAAATAAAGACCATTAATGAGCAAGAAAAAAACTGTTACAAAGCCAATGGACATGAACAGAAAAATCAGGAACAGCACCAACCAGATGTATGTCCATGGTGGGACCAAAAAATTGTCCCTGAACCAGGAGATAAAAACACTGAAGCTGGACGGAATAAGTGATGAGGTGGAAGCCGAATCAAAGGAAAAACGGGTTGGGCTCAGTGGTGTTATAGGTGAATGAGCCACCGACTCGGTGGCGGGGTATGCATACTCGGTCTCCTCGTTGCAGGAGGAAGCCGGGAAGTTGAGCAGGCAATCAGGTAAATCTACCATCTCAATGGCAACATCAGTGTCTGTGTAAGATGGAGGGCCACAAACAGGAGTCCGTGAAATGGCTGGACATGATAACGAAGGTATCACGCTATTCAGGATCGGCCAGATGTTGTAGCTTGACATTGTCCACTGAGCTGTATCTGTTCTCTTTGCGACCAGGAAGCGGTGGTAAGATGACTGTACGAGTACCCTTCAAGCCAAGAACTGGAACCGGTGCACGATAAGAGGGGCCAAATTCTTTTTTGTTCTCCACCTTCTCTCGGACCAGATCTCCAACCTCTGGAAGCCAGCCGGCAACCGGAATCTGCAACGCAGCGTCTGTGGCTGAAGGCAAGTGTTCGTTTGCAAGTTTGTCTCGGGTCTCTTGTAAGTCCTGCAACATAGTAGAATGATTATCTACGTCAAAAGATTGCGGCATTCGCCGCCATGTCTAGACCATCAAGGTCGGGCACAAACATTTGTATGCCAAAGAGCATTTCGTATGGGGTCCGCCCACCCAGAGATCTTCTAGGGAGATTATTAAGTGCCCGTTGCACGCCATACAAGTGGGCCAGCCAGTTCCTACCAGTACCTAAGACCCTAGCTGTCAAGGATTGCTTTAAGTCACGGTTCATTCGCTCCACAATCGAGTTGCCCTCAGGCCTATATGGAGACGCAAATTGCACCAGCACCCCCAGAGACCGCATAGCGTCCTTGTACGCCTTAGAGGCAAACGCTGGACCTTGGTCCGAATGGAGGGTGCCACAGGCAAAAATTCCCACAAAGACACGCAAATCCCTGATGACATTTCGAGCGTCAGCACTTAGTTGTGGCCAGACCCAGATGAAACGTGTGCACGAGTCAACTGTGATGTATTTATATGCAGTGTCAGAAGAAAATGGACCGCAGTGATCCAGGTAAACACACCCAAAAGGTTTGTTAGAAATGCAGAGCTGTGTTTGTGGTGGTCGTTTAACCGTCGAAGGCTTAATTTGCTGACAAACGTCACAAGAAAGCACATAAGTACGGGTCTGTTTATATAAACCTCGCCACCAGTAACGCTGCTGCAAGATGGACACAGTCGCAGACACGCCAGCATGGGCCGAAGCCAAGCCTTCGTGTGCGGCCGTTATCAAGGAAGGTCTGCGGTCCGCGTTGGGAATCAGCCGATCACCAACGTCTGGAATTCTTGCGTAAGGAACCTGTTCGGGACTTAAGTGATAAAAGTACTTGGAAGGGAAACCCTGTGGGTAATTAGCACCTTCCTTTGTTGCAGCAATAGCTGCCAAAATCTCATTATCTATTTTAGTCATGGATCTTGTAACCGCTGCTACTGAGCACGCTGCTACTGCAGATTTGGCAGCTTCATCCGCCAAACTGTTACCGACCGCGTGTGTGCCCACCCGCTGGTGGCCAAGAGTGTGAATCACCTGTGTGAGGGGCAGACGTTGTTTAAGATCTGCCACTCGAACCCAAAGCATTTTATGCTTGATTGTGCTGCCTTTAGCATCTCTATAGTCGATTTGAGACCAAAAGAAGAGGTTGTCATTAAAGGATTGAACACAGTAGTAAGAATTGCATACAATAAGTGTAGTCACATCCGGATCTGCAAACTCAAGTGCGAGCACCAAAGCACGCAGCTCGGCCAATTGTGCAGTACTGTCTCCTAGTGCCTGTGTGTGCACTACACTCGATTTGAACTCACCGTTCACCATAGTACCTGCAACAATAGCACATGCTGCAGAATAAGCATGCTTAGAACCTGTGGCCGGTTGCGCCGAACCATCAGTGTAAATGATACATTCGTACTCCTCTAGCGGCCGCAAAGACAGAGGAGGAGGATGAACAAATTCATACTGTAAGAACTCCTGTGTCTGAAGCGAGGAATCAAAGATAAAGGTGACATCCGGGGACGTCAGAGAGGTAGCCCATTGAATCCAACGGGGGTACAAAGCCTTAGAGTTCGGTACACTTGCCTTTGTCACTGCCTCAAGGGCAGGATATGGTGTTACCACCAATATGCGTTTTCCCTGTGCCAGTGCGCGTTCTTTAAGAATCGCCATTTGCACTGCAGTCAAAACCTTCTCCACAGTGGAAAAGCGCATCTCGGCCGAAGTGTATAGATGCGACTTGTATGCAATAGGGACTGTGTCACCTTCGTTAAAGGTTAAGTACGTGAAACCCACTGCCCCTGGTACAATTCGGATCACCAGGTTAGTGCGGTTATCACGTGTCAACAAGAATTTAGATTCAAGTAGATCAGACTGCAAAGAGTGCAGTATAGAGGAATGCTCAGGAAGCCAGCATGACTTCGAAAAGTTAGGTTGTATCAAGGCATAAAGAGGCTTGATACGCTGGGCATATTCGGGAATGCAAGTACGCCCAAAATTTAGAAATCCCAGCAAAGACTGAAGCTTCTTCAGAGTGGTCGGAGGGCGCAGAAGTGCGCACTTCTCCAAGAAACGGGGTGCTAATCCCTTTCTTTCATTGTTGAGCTCATAGCCCAAAAACAAGACTGTGAATTCAGCGATGTGAGATTTGGCAAAATTAAATTTGTATCCCAAGACCGCAAATTCAAGAATAATGCGGTCCACACGGGAAAGATGCGGCCATAATTCGTCGTCTGTCAGATAGATATCGTTGACGTACGAACACGCATCTGGGTCTATGCTGTCCAACAAAGAGACAACACGGGCGGCGAAGACACCCGGGGTGTTCTTGTAGCCCATGGGCAAATGCCGGAATTTGAAATGTTTTCCACCGGAAGTGAAAGCGCTCCATTGGCTGCACTCCGGGGACAAATTGTGCGTGTAAAATCCATAGGATAGGTCAAGTGTCGTTTTATATTTTTTACGAACGAGACTGTCTACAAGTGCAGAACTATGGGTATTTTGTACCGCAAAGGTCCGACAATGAGAGTTTAAATGTCGGTAATCCAAAACTAAACGGTACGACCCATCGGGTTTAGAAACCGCAAAAAGGGGATTATTCATCGGCGATACGCATGTTTCAATTACTCCTTGATATTCTAACTGTGTCAGAATGTCTGAAACGGGACCTTTAGCTTCCCGCCGGAGGGGATATTGGGCTTGAGGCTGTGGCAGAGACCGCAATGGTATTTCATGGGAGGGTGAATCCGCATCCCAGCCCACGTGATTTCGGTACAGCGCCGGAGCCAGGGCCCCAGCCCATTCAGCTGCGAGGGCCTCCGCTTTGTCCTTGGGGACGTGACGAGAAAAGCTCGGAAGGATGACCTCCTCCCCTCTACGAGCAGCCATTACGAATGGGGGCGGCCAATCCGCCTCTGCCAACAGAATGTCGTACGAAGAGGTCAGATTTTCCCAAAAAATCCCTTTAATAACACGCTCAATGTCGCCTTCAATTTGAATGACTATATTAAATAGTCTATCAGGGGGTGCCACTCGGGTGTCAGCTGTCGACAGTAATGTATGTATCAGTTGCTGTCGCCTCCACATGAGGACGTAGTGCCTCCCGCACTATGGTAACTTCCGCGGCGCTGTCTAGCAGCGTCACTGCCCACGTCCAATTCAGGAGTCTCGTTCTCACCGTCTGTGGCATATCTTGCTGTTAATGCTGCAACTTTTTTCTTCTGAAATTGTGGGCGAGAACGTGGAAATTCTTCTGGTTTCCCTCGGCCTTGTTGTCGAGGTTGGTCTCGTCCTGGTGGGGCCTCACGACCCCTGCCTCTATCCGCTTGCTCCACAAAGATCAGATCGACACCCGCGTCAGGCACTCCATACGCTGTTAAATGAGCTCGGAGCGCTGCACGACTATGTGCCGCAATGTTGACAGCCATTAAGACTAAGAATGTTCGACAACCTAGTATGAGGCAGCGCAATATAGGGTTAACATAAACCTTTTATTAACTTCAAGCTTGAAAGAACCTATAAAAACATCAATATAGGAGGTATCACCCTCACATACGTTTCCGGAAACATAAGTGAAGGGAATTGTGGACAAGCACTACTCAAGCATCTCGCAGATAAGAAGCCCACCACGTTGGTGGCGCCATGTTGCGGGGATTCTGCACATATACAGAGCTATGCACAGGATAATAGGACCTCGGTGTATTGTGGTGAACCAACCATGCACCCTAGTACCCACAATCCCAATCCGACTAGCTTTAGCGTCTCATTCGTTCTCCGTACTACAGCGAAGCTACCAATGATTAGACAACCCAGAACACTGTCTCTCTCTCAGGACTCATGGGAGCAAGAACACTCTTTCATCTCTCACTCATACTTGTCCACAACGTGCGTAATAAAAGACACAGTATAGTTTAAAATGTTTATTTCAACTATCGTGCTCCAAGATAAAGTACACGTGCCAGTACTATCAGCATAATGATAAAATAATAAGTATGGTTACAATTCCATAGAATACAAACGGGGACAGCATTTTATAAAGACAGTGGATATAGGACTAAATGGCCTGTCCACCCTCCCCGTGCTAATAACTAGTATTACAAAAATAGAAGACCTCTGGGCTTTGTCAAGCAGACCCCCATACCTCAATATCTAGATGCAAGGTTTACATTATCAGACAAGCACAGCTCTTCTCCCTGGAAAGGGTTTTCTCCAAGTGTCACCAACAGGGAGATCACAATATTAAAAGCACACAAATTTCTCCAATGCAGCTGTACTGCGTGTTATGTCTAAGTGCGAGGGGCTGACCAGATCAGCAATAACAAGGGACGTTGTTTTTCGACCTTGTACATGGTGTGCAGACAAAAACCACAGGCAACATGAGAAGAGGTGAAAGGCAAAAAGGCAGACAGTTCTAATATAGTCGGGCATAAGCAGAGTCTGGAAAAACAAAGTCACAGAGTAACGTGTGCAAAATAGGCATCATGGCAGCCAGGCCTAAGCTAACTTAGCAATGCAGACAATGAGGCCACAAACCACACAACAACTAATGTAATCTAGATGACATTATGTGTGTATTTAGGAGTCCCATTCTAAACTACATATTTTGCATATGTGAAATTGTGCACCAAGTAAAAAGAAGAAAAGGGTGCTGCACGTTTATACTAAAACCAAATGCTCTGGAACTTGTAGGAAATAATCTTCATACATGTACTAATATTAATCACCAGAAACACTATTAATAATGTATGCTTTGAAATAATTTTACACGTTGGTACTTTGAAAATGCAGTAATATGACATAGTTACACGTGCTATTTACAACAAAACTAAAATGCTTTACGAGTGCAAATAAGCCGAAAGAAATATATAAGGTCCCAAAGGTTATAAATGAAATGTATATTTCCATTATTTTATATTCTGTATTGCATGAACCAAATTCAATTTAGGCCTGCATTGTCCTTACTTTGCAAGTTTACGAAGCCTTTCTATGAGAACAGAATCAACCAATGTGAAGAGAAACTATGTCTCTTAGGGAGAGTTCCCATCCGCATAGACTGCTTGCAACAATTTCTTTACTTTGGGAACACCTGCCATGAGAAACTGCCCTCTTGAACTCACTCATGTGCTTTTACAAAAGAACTATTGTTTGAATGTTATACACACTGGATGGTTCGACAACTTGCGTGATGATCACCACCTTTTTGCTATATGTGTCTTCTTTATGCTGCATGACAATCACCCTATACAAACTGACCGATGGACTGAGTGGTCTGACCAGATTAGGTGACCCAGGAGGTGTCACCCCGGAACTGGAGGATTATGTTATACGTTGATTTGGTAAATAATGGCAAACTCAAAATTTTGATTTGACTATCTTGTACTCTTAGGTCTTAAATGCCTGATATTGATGTAGTTACTCCTTTAATAATTATGATAAACCTAACTTTAACTAAATCCTGTTTGTCTCTCTATGATTTGTCTCTAATAATTGATTATGCATTCCAATTGAGTTATTGATAGTTGGGGGAATTCTAATAGAGAGATCTTTGGACATCAGATACTAATATTATTCTGCATAGCTCTAACTAAATTATTGGTTTGTATGATCTTGGTTCAACTGAATTTCTTCAGGAGATTTGTTCTAGCAGTGAAAATACTTTACTTGTATAGCTTAGGTCTGAGAGTTATATACATGAATCTAATTACGTGTTTGTAGGTCAGTTACCCAATTCCTGGTCCTCACTGGATAACTGGAGTTGGATCCCCTATGTCGACCCCTCTTGGCACAAAGCAAGATCCATCAGAGGACCAAGTGAATGAGAACTAAGGATTGTGATAAAACAAAGACGTTTGTGATGAAAAAGGGCCCAGTGACACTACAACACTTTGAACAAAGTTGTGATCTTCGATAAGAGTTGGGGGGAGTTTTCAGAGATATAATCATAGAGATTAAGATAAACATGCATGTGATTAAGACCAGATTGTGCTCAAAGGAAGGAGGCATGCAGACAATGGAAAGTAAGGAGTGGGCCATTTGAAAGAAAAAAAGAAATACAATAGTCAGAAGTTAGGTCGCTTTTCATGCTGGATTTAGAAATAGACTGATTTTTGGTATGGCATGCAATTTGAAGATGCAAGACTGTAGAAAAAAACAGCATAATTTGTATATGACAGTGATATATTAGGTTCTTTTGATGGGCACTAGAATCAGAATCCACTGCTATGCTACGACTAGACCATCTTTCCAGTAAGTCCACAAAAGCATAAATAAATAGTTATACGCATATAAAGGGAAGTATTGAGAGCCGTACGCTGTGCTTTATGGAAGCAATTACCTCATGAACATCGCAAGAATATGGGTAGATAGGAACACTAAAAAGGAGATTTTGCAATGTGGAAGCGGATGTCGAGTAGTTTATCCTTGAGTGTGGCTCACAGTATTATTTTTTTAGAAGCAAAGCAGGATCTGTTTGCATTCCCCATCACAGGGGCACCAAAATAAAAGTGGCCCCCATTAGCAAATCCGATAGCTAAAAAAGAGGCTCAAGTTTGGAAACTGGCACAGTTTTGAACTCGTAAAGAAACGCCGATAGGTGTTTTGGAAGGTATGGGAGAAGGCATGCATTTGTACTTCCTGCAGGCAATGTTTATGGTAATAGCAAAGAAATCAACAGTGTAACCTGGCCCACCAAACCATAAAACAGGCCCACAAACAACCAAAAAGCCTCCCAACACACCAATCCTTCAGACTAGCCCAATCAGGTAGTGCCAGATTGCCCTGTAGGCCAGTGCAACCCTACAATTCACCCACAGTTCTGTCCTCAACAAAAGTGCCATCTTTTCAGAGTCAGGCAGGGTAGCACTGACCATTCTACAACTCTGGTATGTCCCTGGCTGGGACCCTGTAGGCTAGGAGGCTGTTTTCAGGGCAAGATGAGCTAGTGTGCTCGAACCATGCCACCAGAGCCCCATTTTAGTCAAGGACTTCTGCATTGTGGGTCTGGTTTGCACATTTTTGCCAAGGTCGATTTTGGTTTCCGGCCCAGCCCTGACGTTGGGGATCTGGCAAGGAAAGCCTATACCTTTGGAGCAGATGTGAATCTAAGCTAAACAAGGATATCTCCCACTGGGATCTGTACAATATAGCTTCATACTAAGAGTAGCAATTCGTTCCACATCCCACCTCTTACATTCCATCACTCCCAAACAAATGCTTTTCTTCTACCTGTAGTCCGTTTGAACACCTAAATATACATTCCCCTCTCGGAGTATTGGGGGGAAAAAAGGCATTGGGGGCTAAATTCTTGCACCATAAGCCATATAGCTTTATCGTCTGAAACTGAGCCACCACTACAAGCTAAATCGCAACATAACAGTTGTGCAGAAAAGCTAGCCATGGAGACAAGAATAACAATTCAGCTTCTTACTTCAGCTAAGCTATGTGCACCAGTACTGTGGAAAAGAATGAACCAGGAGCCGAGCTCTATTATTGCTTTCCTTTAAAGAGTTTGGGATGAAGTTTAGGACGCGGGATGAAAGCCTGCAGTCGCAGAAAACTGAAAGAGAAACCTTGCCTTGCATGCTGCGAGCCAGCCCAAGCAAATTTCCATAAATTGCAGACTCAGCTGCTCTAGTCCCATCGGATCCGGTGCCTGTGTTGAGAAGCATGTCCAACATTGAACAGTTGCAGCCGCTGTCCCACTTGCAACAATGCCTTGCTGATGCTCTGCACATTTCCCCTGTGGAGAAGGCAACTGTAATTGTGCTATGGACTAAAATATGATAAGGAAGAGCTCAAGTGCCTTCCCAGCGAAGGGTGCTACTTCTGGTCAAAGGGTTGCAGGAGGAGCTCTTCCACTTAGGAAGTCCCTCGAGTTCTTATTCTTGTGGCCACTGCGTGTGCATACCTTCCCTCATTTCTCATGTTGTCGATTGGCAATGGGAAATCCAACTGGATAGTGCACCACTCCTGTTGCAGCACTCCAGGACTGTGTTCCCACTCATCTTCTATACACAACCAGGCAGAGTCTACCAAGTGCCAAGAAAAGGAATTTCCTGCTCAACAAAGCATGGGGCTTTGCCCCAGTCAAACCAGCTTTGTCCTGGACACATCTGTAGGCTCACAAGCAATACTTCCCCTCTTCCCCTTGTATTTGTAGCTTTTGCAGCCACTGTGTGGCGTCTACCTTTTAGTGCCACCACAGGCCCAGCTGAAAACAAGCAAGATATGCAAAGATAAGCTTGAAGATCTCTCTGAACTGCAATAGGTACCCAAAAATGAACACCTATGGTGCTTTTGCTAATATGAACCTACAAACCATTCCTTGTGCCCGTTAGAACATCTGCATTCAGAAGCAGAGGCAAGAGTAGCCCTCTCCTGCATGGACATGCATGTATCTGAGCCAGACACTTTTAGCAAATTATAGTGCGTAATTTTTCAAAAGGTTAAAGCACTCACTGGACTATCCATTTATAGTGTGTTTTTGTATGAAGTGGTCTATTTATCTATATCTCTCTCGCCAAGAGTCAGCTTTGAGTGGTTCCCCCTTAATCTCCCCACCTCCCGGACAGTCAGAGCCCAAAAAGGATGCAAAGTCAGTGAGCTCACAGTATGTACCTCATTCTTGGGCTTCAAGAGGTAACTGGCAATACATGCCACAATGGATGCCCACAGTTATCCAGCGTCAAGAGACCTGACCTGACAACAAGTGCGTCAAGTATGCTGCATGAAGGCTAGCTGCTTCAGAGCATGCATAGTAAGTAGACAATGGTAGAATGATGGGAAAAGACTCAGAGAAACCTAAATGAGGCATGGGAGAGAAAAGGGGCTGCATTTGGCTTTTAGTTGAAGGTGGTGTGTTTCTAAATCAGGGTCAGCATTTCTTTCAGAAGGTGCTAAGGTCTTCAACGTCTGATTCTGAAGGGCATGCCAGTGCTTTGAATCTAGCACTGGCATTTTTCTGCGCACCAATTTGGATTTCTTGGTGGATACAATGATAAAAAGTTTGTTACCCTGGCTGGGTGGAGGGTCCTGGACATCTAGTATCTTTAGCAGCATGATAGGCGGTGAGGCAGCCTTGGCGCTTATTCCAAACAGCATCATGGATGGTGTTGATCAGCCTGAAGCGTGCGTGTGCACGTACTGGGAAACAGCAGTGGTATAGAAAGGTTAGCCATATGTGAGTCCAAGGTGTTAAGGTTAAGATTAGTCTGAAGGTTTGTTTCTGGACAATCTGTAGCCCTTTTAAGGCCAGTGCTAGGATACCAGAGTAGAGGTCACTAATTGCATTTATATGAAGCTTACTACCCCATACGAGGCGTCAAAGCTCTTTTCGGCAGCAGCAGGCTACTCCGGAACCCAAAAAGGATTAGTGGTGAATTAGTATAGGGAGATATGCAGTATTTTAGGTGAGGGAGGAGAGTGACTCCTTATGCTTTCTGTGTAGAAAATGGGCAATATTCTTGGCCAGTCAAAGGTGGTGGCAGCAGGTCTTTATGACTTGACCGTTTTGCCTTTTGTAGGATACCTTTTGGTTACAGACCAACCCCAAGGTTTCAGAGTGTTTTAGATGGCCGACAGGTTCTCATAGAGTTTCAGCCATAGAGAATGGTATCTGAGAGTACTGGGAACAGCTCACCACTTACATGTTGGTCTGGTCTTCTTCTAAAGCTAGCCAACTTTATCTCTTACAAGTATGAAATGACAGAGGATCAGCGATTAGGTTGGCCTAAGTCTTTCACCAACTTAACGGTCAGCTTAATGTTGTCCCCAAAGACCTCAGAATGTAGTGGATGCCCTGCATTATCAATGAAAGCGGTACCACACAGATGTTAAAAAAACCTGATCCTAGATGGATGCTGAAATGTATGTGCTGAAACTTAATTTTACTTTTGACTGATTTGAGAGGAAGCAAGCACACCAGTCATCCAAAAGCTCTCCGAGAAACACCTGCAACCTCTCTCAAGTGCTCGAGGAGTATTTGATTTGATTTGACTTATGCATTTATAAAGCGCAACCATCACTCCAGAAGGAGCATCTTGGCGATGTGAGGCATTAAGCAGAGAGACCGGACTTGTATAAATTACACCAGAGAGAGACAGAGTGAGTGTAAACATCCAGGGATTAAGGGCTTTCCTGACGAGTGTTTCCGATTCCAACAGTCTTAGCTGTGTGGGCAGTGGGTTCCATGCTCTTGTGGTCGGCTGAGTTAAAGGTTGCTAAAGGGGCATGCAGTATCAATGATGCCAGGCAGACTTCATCTAAAGGCTGGGGGGGGGGGGTCTCCTAAATATCTAACTGTGCTATGTTCATCTGGATACAAACCACATGTATTTCAGTCAAGTAGATTTTGAAATTAAACCCCGATCTTGAGTTCAGTGATGCAATCCCTTTCATTGTGTTTTTGAGGAGCGGAAGGTTATAAAATGGTTCTGGAGCTGTGGCTTTGCTGCGCCAGATGTTTGTCTTTTCAAGGAGTGGAGTGATGACTGCAAGGTTTAAAGGTTCTGGAACAACTCCACAGCCAGCCATCTGTTTATTATGGCACTGACCGAACGGCAAATGACTTTGGAAAGTTTTGTTTAGTGATGCATGTCAGGCCCGAGTGCAGAATAATTGTGGAGCAAACGTTGTTAGCACTGCTTTATATGGTACTGGTTTATTTTTTAAAAGAAGCTAATCTTTGATGACTGTTGCATTCCTATTTGTGTCCCCCCTCTCCCCCCAAGATCAGTACGGATTCAAATCTCAAACCATAATAGTTCGACCCTTACCCAAATAATATCCAAGAGGTCCCCCTTCCCCCACCTCACACTGGATCTATCACTGGTTAGGGCTCTGAAACTATGCGATTCTGCAGCTGCATCGTTTTCCACATAATTAAAGGTTTGCCGTACTGGCCGCCTAATCCATTATCAGCTGCATAATTTGCAGATTTTAATAACCAAAAAATGTGTTTGCATCTTAAACGGATCAAAAGTTACTAAAACACTGCTGCACATGTAACCGTACAGTGGAAGACCTTTTGAAAAGGTTAACTGATCGCCTTTCTGTTGCTGATTCTTGTGCGGAAGTGTAAAACAGATACTAAGAGGGTAAGACATTTGCCCAGACAGTTTTAACAAGTATAAAAATGACAAAATTAAGCAATACTGCCACAAAACGTGCCACATTATACAGCATAACTTGCTGCATAATTTAGTCAACCCTGCCAAGTAATTTGGTCCTCTCTTACCGCATAATTTCAATGGCCTTGCATATAATACTTGTGGCAATAGATTTCCTGAGTTTACCACAAATATGGTATGTACGTACTCTCGCCTGTCCTGGTCTTCCAACTCCACTGTGCGATTTACATCACTGAGGTAAATTACAAAATGAAGGTTCTACCACTGCCGTACTAACAGGTATGGTCATCCTCTCCACTACGGAACCCCGACACCCTCACCCCCACCACCCCTGCCAAGACAATTTAACAGAATACTAGTTTTATTGTAGGAATAAAATCTAGCCATAAAGCATGTTAGTTCTGTTTTTTCCTGGTGAATCTACAATTTTGCTCCATTTACATAGTCTTCAAGTTCGTGATTTTATTAAACTAACACATACTTTCATTTCAAGAGGAGCAGAGGTCCCTTCTTTGGCTAATTGCATTACAACTATTTTTGCTTCTATCAAGAAAACATACAGTCTCGTCTGAGTAATCGAAAAAGTTATTACTGACTAAGAACCAGGGGCAGCTCCTCTGCTAAGGCGGAGGAGCGTCGCCCCACTGCTCTTTGAGCATTTGAAAAAGGAAAAATAAAATGATAAAGAACATTATCATTTTATTTTTCCATGGCTCGGCTGGTAAGGGGCGGGGCTGGCTCTAACAGGGACAGGGGAGGAGTGGTAGGCACTCACTTAAGTGCCCTCTCGGGCTGGCCAAACAGTCATGTGCACTTTGCATGTTCTGTGGAGAACATGCCCAGGCCTCCAGTCACTCTGAGCGCCGAACCACAGTGCACAAACTAATCACGACGCTGCTATTAGCAGCATCTTGATTGGCTAGGGGAGTCTGGAAGCCTGGGTGCTTCCTGTTCCTGGTTCCTGCCCTTGGAATTGGGCAAAGAAGACGGAGAGGTGGCAGCCAGCCAGCCGGCAGGTAAGTGCTTTTAAAAAAATGTATTTTGTTTTGTTAACCTCTCCCCCCCCTCCGCCCCCACCACCCCATTAAGTTGCAGCCGCCACTGCTCAGAACTTGCCACTTTAATACAAGACATCAAATATCATACAAACAACTGAGCGTGTACATTTTCTTCATACAAAATGCTTGGTTGATTTGCTGCAGAGCACCCCAGGCCGTTACAAATACTTCAGTACAAAGTGGGAAGGGAGGGAAACTAAGCGTCCTAAGAATAATCAGTATTATGCACAGATCGAAACGATTGATAAAAGTCAACAAAACAAAAGTTGAAGGTTCAACCTGAAATTCAACCGCAGTACAACATATTAAAATTACATGAAATACATTGCAGGAAGTACAACATCTGGCAACTGCATGCTGTCTTTTCAGAAGGAATATGACCTCATCAAATTTTTCAGTATTCACATGCAGAACACTAGGAACAAGTATGAACACGCCAACCTAACATGCGACTGATTTCTAAACAACCAAAAACTTTGTAACAAATGAAATGGGAAAAATAGCTATATGCAATCTGCTTTTGTACGTGTTGCCTGTACACATGGCGAATCAAACGTCCTGCTCTCATCCACCCAGACCCAAAAAAGGTATGTCTGATGTGGCCGAAACATTCTTGCCCGCTCTCCAAGGCAGTCTTCCATGAAGGAGATAGGCAGCTAAAACGAGGTTTACATATTATATTCTAGGCTTGAGCAAACTACCATTTCAGCTGCACTTCCAGAATATTTAGGGGGAAATATTTTTTTACAACTGAATGGCACATGTGCTCTAGTACAGTGGCCACTAACATTAGGGACCCATTAACACCAGCAGGACAGCCACCTGAATGAATGGTTGCATGGAGCCAATGTGGGAATGTTACAATGTTTCCATACGCTGTGCTTGCTGCCATTGTTAGGAGGCATGATTGCATCATATGTAACATGCCAGGATGTGAACCCGTGACTACAGAGCACCTCGAGGTTAAGGAAATGTCTTTATTAAGTGCAGTAATGCTACGAGATCTTAGGTCATTTTAGGACCTGCTGACACCTACGAATTTAAACATTCACTCTTCAAGGGTGGTGTGGTGTAGCGAGGGTGTTTTAATTCACAATGAGTACTAGTAGATAAGTTACGCTTGGACGTCAATTTGCCAAAATGCCTGGGGTAACAGGTATGACATCAGATTATTTAACCTCAGAAGACATCACGGTTTTGACCCCTTGTCTTCTCAACAAGCTAATATTTGCTGCTAAGGGAAAGACAATAAGTAAAAAAATACAGAAAACAAACATGTTTCCAAGAGCTGCGTTTATTTCCCTCGTCCTCCTGCTGCCTTCATGACCCCAGAGCCAAGGAGTAGAAAAGGGAAAGGCGGGCGTAGCTGCAGCCTTGACTATCTCTAAATGAAGCTCAGTATATGTCACTGCATGGGTTGAGCTTCTTGTGGGACCTTTTTTCAGGACTTACTCGACTAGGGCCTCTTTTAAAGGGACAGTGTGCCCTTTCTAACTTTTGGTCTGGAAAACTGGTGAGACAAAACTGGGTCGGTGACAAAAAACTATGGAACATAGATGGGACCTCGAAAGGGGAGACCAGTAATGAACATTAAAAAGGGACACACTGTCTAAAACGAACAGACCAAAACAAGAAAGCATTCACATATACTCCTGCCGCTACCACAGTTACTCACTTACTCCACTGGGTGGTATGCTTTACAGCAGTGCGACCTTTTCAATGGCATAACATGGTCCTTATAAACGGAGTCAATAGTGGGCTCCGACACAGTGGTGAGACAATGTGCGGTGGCAGAAAAGAAAGAAAGACCTTCACGGCGAGTGCTGGACATTATCCTGGCAGAGTACTACCCTTGATGAAAGTTTGACTACAGGGGGTCTCTCCCATGCACTCGCCTGTTTTAGCATTATAGTTGATGAAACTCGATAAATGAGTGTGAGTTACTTAGGAGCACCCTCCCCTTGGAAATAACAGATTCCAAGGATACCTAAACCCAGGTACAGAGGGCAACACATTTTTGGGATCCGAAGGGTCCTGAGGAAAGCCGGTGTGACCCAACACTGTGGGCACTTAAGACACGACAGAAACATGTCAACACTCTGGCACTAAGGAGGGTGAAGGAACTCTTTAATTTCTCCTATCACCACCATCGATCACGTTTTTAGACCTAGGCGGTGGGTCCAGGAATAAATTACTGATAGGAGACACCACTGAGCTAGTTTTAACCTACACTGCACTTTTCTTTCGGTGATCCCAACGTATATATATTATATGGTTTCATGTTTGTATTGTCTACCCCTCCCTTTGCTCCACTCCAAGCGTTGGTCTGCCCAGGGGTGTATTGAAGCACGCCCAATGATGAAGCATGTCACACAATTGTGTGAGTGAGGGCAGTATTTTCTCACAGAGCATGTGCCACCTCATTTAAATTCACTACTCCTCTGTGTGTGTTACAGGAAAAAAAGAGGACCAGCACTGGAGAAAGGACATTCTCCCCAGGCGGCCCGATTGATCATACACTTCTGTTTTCTACCATTAATAATCTGCTACACCATGGGACGTCCTATCTTTAATCCCCACCCACTTGTCTCCCAGCTGCCATACGCTCTTCCGATACGCATATGGAACTAGATATGTCGAGTGGTGTCATCCAACTGTTTGCTTTGTTTCCTTTTCAAGGTTTACAGATTTGATGGTCTTGTTAAGATTTGCATTTCTTTCTTGCTGTTAAAAATGCTACATCGTGGCTTTGTTCAACAAAAAGCAATCGACAGAAAGGATAGAATGTATATAGTGTAGTAATTTCACATTATGCCAAGATGGCAAACCATGGATTCTCATGACAGTAGTAAAACGTGGAAGTCCAAGTTTATATGAGTCGTAGTACTATACACAACTTTTCAACTAAGGCAATAGGAGCAAGGAAGGCTTGCTTCCTCCCTTGCTTAATTACTGATCATATAGTTTAACTCCACCTAGTTGTGTTAAATAGACAGTCCACAGTTACCACTCGATAGAGCATAAATCTACTGAGCCAAAACCCCACCGTCTTGCTGATGAAATTGAGCACCACCATCTTTCCATGCCCCTCTCTGAGGAGTCACCCATCACACTTTGGAAGCAGAGGAAATCTGGCTCGTTCTCCCACTTAGTATCATGGAAGTTCAGTGGTTTAAGTTTAATGGAGTGATCATGGTCCTATGCCAAGCATAATGTGGTTACAAAGACCTACAAGAAGTGAAACAGAATTCTATTGGGTGCATAATTGATAATGCAATACAAATGTAATGAACCCGAGCTAGAAACACCCCCAAACTCTGCGGAGGAGGTTGGAGAAATGATGAACTATGTTCTAAACATTAACTGGATTATTCTGTTTTTTTACTCAACTCTTTTTATGAAATTTTCCAAGGGGGACAAGAATGACATAAGCAGTATCATCTGAGAATTTAGAAGTACATGGAGATGGGTAGTGATGCTCAAGATACTTGAATAAACACATATGAAATTAGCAGTATCTGATGCACATTGTATACATAATTGCCCATGCATAGTGCTGAGATTCAGCATTCCCCCAGATCGAGAGTAGAAACATGAAACATTTTAGAAAAGCATACAGGGGGCAAGGGAAAGCTCTCGCTCATCTTCTCTCTGTATAAGTCCCTCAACAAGAGAAACAAAGATAAATGTGAAGAGGTTCCCTGGGGGCGAGGGGGGAGGGTCAATCAGCAGGTGTTATCAAGACAGCCCACAGACCCGCTTTCATGTAGGGGCTGAGCCTTCAAGAGAGTGCTCACTGCACAGTGTCCATACGTTAATTGAAGAGCTGTAGGACATGTAGACGAGGTGGCGAGAAGCAATGGAGTTCAAGTCTGGACATGTAGTCGGTGAGAGGGCGCAAGGTAGTGGTAAACATCTCAGTGAGTGCTAGTGAGTGGGAGATGCGTTCCATCGCTAGCACATGCCACACTCTGTTGAACCACATTGCTAATGGAGGGATCTCTTTTTTCCACAAGGCGTGTTATTCTTAACCCGATATAGTTAGACAGTGCATCATAACATTCATGGTGTATATCGAGTCTGATTGCGGAGTAGACATAATTAGGTTATAGTAGGATGAATAACCATAGCGGGCATATTGAGTGGAAATTATTCTTGATCCCTTTCAGTGAAGGAGGCGCCCATGTTATAAACATAAAGGTACTAGTATGGCTTCCTAAGCTTCTCTAGGTTTATGGTGACTGACTGCCTCGGTGCTTAGGTAGGTCAAAAGTGCCACTCTTTAGTGGCTCAGTTTTCATCAGGGCCTGAAGTCGTCAATGCTGGCTGCACCTGAGCCATTGTCCGGCCACAGATCTGAAGCATCCATGTCGAGGCACAGATTGCAAAGCATCATACGGCCCCTACTACATCACACTGCATTAACCGCCCACAACTCAGCTTCCTCTCCTATTACTTGCTGACTTTAAGCTTTCTGTGACCAGGTACAGCACTCCACTGCCTTCTGGCTAGGTTTTTGCTAAAGAAATAGCATACATACAGATATATATACATTCTATTATCTTAGGAGAGGAAGTACATTCATTTTCTGTTGCTGGGCAATTACACACTGATTGACTGCCAAAGGGGATGGGATGGTCTGGCGTGTTTGCCCTCCTATGGTTTAGTATTTTTAACTGCACGCATAGATGGTTCCTCCATTTTGTATTCTTAAACATATAGAAAAGTGTGACAAAAGCGGTTCCGCACATGTGAAAATATCATTTTATGGCTGCGAAGCATATGATTGTGTGAATCTCAGGGTTAGCGGCAACAAAATTAGATTGTTTTGTACAGATGCCCATAGCTTTGTGGAAGGGAGTGCACGTCAGTTAAACTGATGGACAACATGCGGTGCCACCTTCTGTACAATGCAGGAGGTAACACCTCATAGCTCCATTTCCTGCGAGGAACAGGCAGCAGGGAAAGTAAACGGTACATGTGTGGTGGGCTAACAGATCCATCACGGATGCACTGTTAAAGCTTGGCAGAGGAATGGGAGCAGCAAGAGCTTTGTCATAAAGCAGCAGAAGGGGTCATGGTTACCCTCAACTCTACAACAGCACTCTCCACCACTGTGCCCAAGCCAGGCAAGCTGCACTGCCAGGCCCTGTGTTCACACACCCAGTGTACCTAATACAGCAGGGCGTGCATTATATGGCCCCTCACTATACAGCCTACTGGAAGCAGCATGGCAACTGACACTTACTGCTTGCCCCCTGGTATCACTTGTACTTAACTGTATGAGGACAGGGTCCGTCGATAAGGAGATTGAGGTGCAGCATGCTGTTCATCTTGCCAGGGCTGGTGGAAGCCTGCAACAGCCTTGGTGGACAGAGTTTATTGGCAAAAGAAACAGGAGTAGGAGCTCTGGCCTGGTAAGTATCCTTGCAGGCAGCAGGCGGGGAAAGGGACTAAACAAAAACCCGTGTGTGGTTGCGCGCTCTCTCCCTCTCAACTTCTAAAATCTGTCCATTCCCCGACCCCTAAACCTACGACAATCTCTGCATGAAAGGACCACTCCTGGCACAATGGTGGTCATTGACTAAGTTATCTATGGGATTATAGTGCCCACACTTGGAATAATGGGAGCTTCGTGGCATTTTGTTGCAATCTCTGCCATGATGGTTGCCATCCTGATATAATGCGGGTCTTTACTTAATGGTGGCCATCCTTGACATACTGTGGATATTCTTGACATAATGGTGGACACTCCTGGCAGAATAGAACGCATTACCATATGGTGGGCATACCCGGTATACGATTATATATGTGCACTGAAGGTTTAACCTGTCCATGTTTGGTGGTAGTGCATGCAAGTGCTTGAACATGGCAAGCTGATGTTTAAGGATTAGACAAAATGAAAGGCTATTGTTTTGGAATACAAACTGTATCCTTAATGAAAATTACAAGCTTTGATTTGAGAATCGGGGTAAATGAGCTTTCCATCCAAAATGGAAAGTGAGCATTTAATAACAATATTTGTGACTTTGTAGAAACTAACTGTATAATGTTTGCAGACAAAGTTAAACTATATGTAAAGGAGATGTCTGTTGGGTACTTTTTGCTGAGTTTAAGAGATGCATGGCTGACATTCCTTAGTGCCTGAGGGCACATTCAGCTATGAATATTATTTCATTGTGTGTGTTGTGGCACTCCATCTATATGTATCAAGCTTTTATGACCTTTTCACTACTGCTGCCTGGGGCCTGAGCCTCTGACAGTGCTGTAACTTCCTGCTGTCTGAACCTGTAAGCTCCCTCCAAGCTGAGCGGTAACAGAGTCGATAGATCTTCCTAGCCTGAGATTATGAGATTTGGGAAGCTTTGGATTTTTGCTCTATGCTGTGGCAGAGAATTGTAGTCCACAGTCATGAGTTCTCAATCATGGTCCAACATGTACTGAGAGCATGCTGCCCATCCACTGAAAGGACTCTAGCGCTACATCAGAGGTATGAAGCACTATATACATGCAACCGGAAACAATGCAGATGGTGTCCTTCCAAATAGACCGACAGTCATCAGATGAGAGTGAGAATCTATTGGAAGGGACAGGATGGAGAAACAAAAATAAGTGGAATGTATAAGTGGAGAGAGATGCTACAAACACTTTGGGAAATTATAGCCCATACACACACACTTTTTATGAACTACCTGTAATACCCAAGGCTTTATAGTGAATATTTAAAGAAAAATGTTCTGGAAAAAAAATTCGCCATTTTGCCATAATTGTTTATACGTTTTGTTGTGGAAGCTGGCTATCCTAACACCCCTGAGAAGGCTCAGGATTGATTGGTCGAACATGAAACTGTTGCAGTATTTCAACGGACCCTCTTCACAAGGCCTTTAGCCAATTTATGTTAAAATTGCGCTGTAAAATATATAATTTGACTTTTATTTGTTAGTACTTGGTTTCAGGGGCGGAGGGGATTGAATCTCCAAAGAATTCTGTCTCACCTGCTATTCAAGTTATTTATATCCTGACACTTTCAAAGTTAGCCACTGGCGACTGGTGGGTTGAACACCTGCTGCAGAGATCTGTGTGTGACCTGCAGGTTATAATTCCACATTCGACAGGTGAACCAACCTTTCATCCTCGACGAAATAAGTACCATCATGTTTTTTAATACATCTATATTCAAAGAAATTCGGTTTTGTGGTAGTTAAATAGTAAAATATTATTGTAAAAGCACAACAACATATATTGTGTGTTATTTTAACAGCATTTACATCCTTGCAAAGCTTGTACTAACCAAAAATCGGCCATTTCAGGGGAGTCATGTCGCATGTCTACAATCCAACTACACGCTTGATGTCTGTTTAATCTGAGGCCCTTCCTCCTTTGAGCGTACCAGTTTACGCTGGGTTCTGCGGTTTTGTACAACCCCCTCCATAACATACACTTAGCTGACGCAAAGTTAGTGGCCTCAGAATGTCAGGGGCTCGGTTCCCTGGTTGGCATGAGGGCATGAAGCACACAACCTATAGAATCTCATTGCGAATGCTCCATAATCTGTGAACGTAAAACCCAGGAGAAATGTGCTAAATGTGTGCCTCTGAATGCACACCACATGCTGCCCTTTGAGTGCTAATATGGCAGGGGGGTCTCCAGGGACATCCCACCTCGGGGGATCATTCACAGACTTCACCCTCCATGTAGGCAATCCCCCACCCTCTTTCAAAGGGAGGCCCAAGGTGCCCCTATGTATTAATAAGGGGCATATGGTAACCCAGCCCCTGAGGGGGTTCCCCGAAGGAGCCCAGAGGGGTGGGTGAAGTCCATTACAGGACCCACCCTCCTGGGAGTCTTCAGGGTCCCCCACAAGTGTCGGGGGCATCTACAGACATGATGCGGCACATGAATCCATGCTCTAAGTTGGCACAAGCAATGGAGATGGTGCATTTGATTTTTAATGGCGTGCACCACCTTGGATTGCATGAACTGTGACACAGCTATTTCATGTAGATGGCTCAAAACAAAGAGTGACCCTTTGTTATATCATACATTATCTCGCGAGGCAGCCGCTCCCTGAGGAGTGTGAACTCCATCCTACTGGAGACTCCAAGGTTCAGGAAAAAGAAGAGCCACGCACGCTCCTTCTTAGGATCTTCTCTGGGAATATGAAACTCTCTTCCAGCGGCTATTTGGCCGAACCCTTCAACCTCTGTTTTTAAGAAAGAGGTCAAAAGGATTTTATTAAACAGATTCCTAACATAAGGTTCTGAAACAAAGACGAACAACGGACAGCCTCACTCCCAGGACAATGTTCTCATCTACACACAAACTACCCTTACCAACCCCACCCCCAGTATAGCGACCATGGACAATGATCATTGTGGTTATTGGGATGAATAATATACATAATGTGATAGGTTTGTTCTGTTTCTCTGTACAGCACCAGGTGACGCTGGCCTCCAGGCGAGCAACCATGGATGAAGCACCTAATGTTTATGTTGTTTGAAAATATTGTGATGTAATGGGTTGTGGTTTTCTTATGAACAACACTCGGATACCCTATGGTTATGTTCGCGCTGCACAAAAACTCTTTAAATAAATAAAATGTGTAAGCACTTGCTGATATATGAAATACTTGCTGTGCGTGATGTAGCGTTCCATCAGATTGTCGTATTGCTGATACCCGGGTGTACACTGTTCTGCTAATATATACAATCATGAAGAACAGAAGGAGCAATCGGGCCGGCTTTTGGCATAGGCGAGCCGGGCTCTGGCCCAGGGCGTCAGTCTTCAGAGGGGTGAAAAGAATTGTCTGCATAAAGATACTGCAAACAGCAATGTCTCCAGTGATTCTGCTTAAAGTGCTTTTGATCGCTGTTGAGGTGCTGCAGGCACTGTTTTTTTGGTTTTATCTCACCCTTTCAGCCCCCTACCATAACCTCCCATCTACCTCTCACCCTCTGCTGCCACACATCAACACCCTCTCCCCTCACAGCAAACAACTTGAAACAAGTCTGATGGAGCTAAGTTGTGGGTAATGCAGGTGAGCTGGGGGTGGAGTGGAGGTGTGTGTTCAGAGGCAAGTCGCTGCCTTGATGTAGCCAGCCAGGAACGGACCTGTGAAAAGTGTCTGCCACCTCATTTTATTTACCAGCAGTAGCGAGGGCGGCACATTTCTTTCTGACCAGGGCGCTACTGGAGCAAGGCCGGCTCTGGAAACAGTTAAACCACAAGATACACAAAGGAATTTTCTTTCCCTTATTATTTACAAAAAAAGTCTGTCAATGCAGAAATAATAGTTCTTGGAACAGACCCTGCAAAAACAAATTTTGTTTAATTTGAGGATTTTTCTGCTGGCGCTGCCACCTCCTTTTCAGAGCCAACAGGAATTTACATAATAACGCAGAGTGCACAATGCTGTGCGCTGGCTCTATTGTAAGATGCCCTTCATACCTCTTGCAATAATGTGCTAGATGCTTGGTAAAGAGCTACTATGGCCAACTGATCACCAGCTATCTTAGTATGGCCTGCAGGCAAGCTTTACCTCTCATCACTTATGTTTTTCAAACAAACATTATAATACAAATACACACACACGAATACAGGGGCTTTCGGTCAGCCTTGGTCATCCATTCAAATGCAAGTCACATTTTCCTTCTCACCGCAGCATACAACATGGGGCAATGGGCCAGTCTCCCCAGACACTGGCTTGCTTCTGTGTAAGTGATGGAATTTTGCCTCTGCACATATACCTAGAAAAGTACCCACTTCAGTGTTAGTTTTCTATGCATTTTTGCGATGGGCCATTTTTCTCCCCTTTTTTCCAAACTTACACAAACACCACTGGATAGTGCCACATTTACTTCTTATTACTTTTAAACTCATAATGCCAATAGCATATGGTTGCAAAAAATTATTTTAAAACATTTCAGGCTGGTCAAGATCAGACCGTTAAATATGCTAATGCTCGTTTTTACTATTGCTGGTGACATTGAATGCAGACTTACCAAATCATTGGTGGGACGTAGCATCTAGTCATGTAAGCAGCTACACTGAGACAAGATGCCAAGCCCCGAAGTGGCTTCCTGACTGTGTGAACGCTATATAATAACATATAAACTATACATTATCAAACAGAAGAATGTGGGAAACACTGCTGCTGCGCTTTTGTCACAAGGGTCCAATATTGCAGCACTGTTGCAAAACCGGCCCCCACCGGTCCAAAAATGGCCCCAACTCTTCCGACCCACCTAGAAAACGCTGGGTGCCCGCTACAGTCAGTCCGGCCCTGCACATAGGCACGCTCTCTCACTTAAACATTCTCTCAGCCTCAAGCATGGTCATGTCCTTTAGGCTAGTCCTGTCATGTGTACCCCTTTTAACATACATTGTCCCATCCACAAGACAATAACGGTTATGAACAAGAGACCTTTTACCTAGTAGCGGTCTCCTGTCTGTTTGACACCAGGCTCTTAGGAGTTTATCATAATCTCCAGTACCTGACGCACATAAACATGTCCAAAGGCACTGCAAAATTATTCTGTATAAGGGTCACCACTTTTTTCATCCTTGGCCAACAGCCCGCTGTGCATGATCGCATTTGTTTGGAAAAACACTTATGATTGTTTTCAAAACATATTGATTCTAGAAGAAACCCTGGAGTGACCACTCTAGTATATAAGACCCTTATTTCCCCCTGCAAATCAGAGGAGATTTCCTTCCAAGCCGACACGGGGTCCTGCATGCTGAATCTTCAACATACAGCGGTCAGACATCCCTTGCGGGGTGTCATCCTCGAGCAGAGACGGGATCCTTCATTCTCTACCATCAGGTGAGAGGGATTGTTCTTCCCTATGGGTTTCTTGGCTACGCACATAATCAATATCAACAAGAGAGCGAGGAATTTAGAAGGCTAGTTCACTTCCCCTATAGAATCATAATATCAAACAAGGACAAGAACCTTGATTAGTTTGAGTCTGGAAAAACCATTAGGTTTTTAAAAGAACCCTCACCCACCAACCTAGTTGGTGGCATGCTTCATCATCGGGTTCCCAACCAAGGCGCCGAGTGCGCCCTGGGTGTGCTACGACTCCTGAACTACAGCGGAGCTGGTTTTTCTTGTGTTGAGTGTGGTTGATGTGTTATTGATCTGTTCAATAATCATCCATTTCATGTCATTGGGTGTGTGCCCTGATTTCAAGAAGTGATCCCTCATTCGTGTTGTGTTTGCTACGAATATTGCTTCTATGTTCTCCAATTCTTATCTTTATCTTCCTACTGGTCATGGCGATGTACCGGAGACCACATGGGGACTCGATCAAGTAAACTACATGTGTAGAGTTACAGTTTGTGTGTTTCTTTAGAAACCATGTTTTTCCTGGTTCTAATTCAAGAGTTTTTGTAGTTGTCAGGTGACAAATGTTACAGTTTCCGCAGGGAAAATGGCCTGTCACACTGGGAAGGCCCCATGCATTTAGTACTGACGTCTCTTTGGGTTTTGTGTTGGTTCTGGGCCGTGTTGAGATGAGTCTGTCTCTCAAACTGTTGGCTCTTTTGAACGAAAACAGAGGTTTTTCCCAATTCAATTTGCCAGTGTTGAGGATATTCCAATGTTTATTAATGATTTTTGTCATTTTTATTGGAAATGGGATTGTATGTTGTAACATGTTAGAGGTATTGTAGTCTCTCCTTTCTCTTATTATCCTCTAGTTGTGAATCCCTATTTTGGTTTCAGGCTCTCTTCCTTGAAGTCCCGATTATTTTCTTGGGGTAGCCTCGGCTTCTGAGTTTGTCAGAAAGGTCTCTGGATTGGTTATTGTTTGTGTCTTCATTTTTTCCAGATATCCAAGTCCTAAAAAACGACTACAAACCCAGATTTATGAGAAAACAAATAGGTTTTCTTTTTCACTAAACACCTTAGCGTGTGCGCACTTTTTTCACCCTCAGACTGCGGATACTTCTAACATAACTTGGTCCTGATGAAAGCCAGCATATGGAAATGACTGGCTGAAACATGTAGACCTGCATATAGGATACACGAGTTAATACTAAACTTGAAAGGTATCCGCCTTAACTTTTTTTTTTTTTTTTTTTAACCCTGCCATAGGGCCCCAATATTAAATTCACTCTTCATTGAGGAGGTCCCTATAGACAGTTTTAAACTCACATTTCACTGCACCACACTCAACACAAAAAAACCCAGCTCCGCTGTAGTTCAGGCGTCGCAGCACACCCAGGGTGCACTCGGCGCCTTGGGTGGGAGCCCGATGATGAAGCATGCCACCAACTAGGTTGGTGGGTGAGGGTTCTTTTAAAAACCTGATGGTATTTCCAGACACAAACTAATCAAGGTTCTTGTCCTTGTTAAAAGCCAGTTCTTTTTGATATTATGATACATACATACATACATATACATGCTACACATACAGATCTAGGCTAGGTACATTTAGGCAAATTACTTAGGACGCGCATTTTAGGAATATGCAAGTGCTACTGTTTTTATCTGAACTGCTTATGTTCGTCTTTTTAGCACTATGGTAGGAATGTATCTACTATTTACTATATTGGTACTTGCAATCTCTTTTGTATGCTTGTGTCTCCCGATTGTCGCAGCAAATATGTTTTACACAAGACTGACGCTGGACCAATAAATACTTATTGAAACGTCCTAATCACCCTCGTGTGTTTTCTGAGAATAAGTAAGCACGAGTGATTGAGCGAAAAGTACTGTACTGTTTTCCACGATCCCTGAAGAATCAGGGTTGTCATGTTCAGTTTTTGCCAGAAACTACTTACACCACTGTAAGATACAGAAGGGTGGTGGTGGTAGTGGCACTGTAGAGCTAGCTTATCTAATGGCTGACATTCTGTGGGGGTGTCCAGAAGTGGTTTGGACACCAAGCCCCCAGTTTAGGTAATCCAAAACACGCAGGTCCGGGGGATTCCTAGGAACTACACGACAGCATGCATACAATACTCCTTTAAAACCATTTTTACTTACCACAGCTGCCACCAAAGGTCCCGAGTGTGCTCCTTTTTTTTTAAATTGTACTTATAGTGAATAATACAATATTATTCACTATTAGTATAATGAAAACAGGGAGACAATAAGGAAATGTGGACCCCTTAGGCCAGGGGTCGCAAAGGCAGTGCCAGGGGTTGCAAGGGGCAAGCCAGGTGACCCCTAAATAAAGTTCATGTTTAAGGCCTCAGCTCAACACCTACCATATGAGAAGCAAATTACGTCTTTATACAAAGTCACCGAAAAAACTCTGGAAAATTCCTGTCTGATTTATCAAGCAGGTTTCAGTCTCGAGTGTTCTGGAAAGGGATACACCAGTGGGCACGTCCCATTTCTAGGAATACTTCATCAGTTCTTTGGCGACATGTTCCCATTGGCCAACACACGCTTTGTGTGTTAGACTGTACTACTTGTAAATAGACAGCTCTGGCACAGGGCACTGGTTGTGAGACCTGAAGGGGAAGGGTAGTGCTGGCACCACGTTTATCAAGTAGCAGGCCTCCTTCCTCTTCTAACAACGTGTGGAAGTAGTCTATCGCAGGGCCACTGGAATTATGCTGCAGGGTAACACCAAATTATGCGGAGGGAGAACTCTAAATTATGTGGCAATGAAGGAAAATTATAAGGCGTAATATCTGATAGCGTTATTCCATTATTTTGACATTTTTACCCATGTTAACAATGTCTGGACAAAGGTTTGATTCCATTAGTACAAATGTAACACACAACTATATCAATACAGCAAAAAGCAACAGAGTGCTGACCAGTCAATCATTGTGAAGGGCCTGCCAATGCCAGGCAATTCGTATTGCTGCGTTTGAAGTAACATTTGATTCGTTTCTGCAAGAAATTATCTTTTTTTGGGTGGAAATATGCAGATGATGGGTGTTAAATTTGCGGCAAATGAATAAAACGCAGATCGCAGAATCGCACAATTCTTGTGGCCCCGACTATCGTTACTGTTTTGTTTTTTTGTAAAACTAGGTAAGATTCCCCCGCTCAGTCTGTAAAGCGATTGACTCCAAGTCATGTCTGGACATGTTCCGTAGACAAGTACACCCGGAACAGCACAGAGCTGCTCTGACACAGTGGCGTAGCTAGGCCTTAGACCGCTGGGGGCGACCCCCACCCCTTGCTACGCCCCTGTTCTGACAAGCTTATACCAGCAGCACGGGAAAGTCAAACACCTGAGGGCACGGAACTCATATTCGGGTGCCCTCGGGTGTATGACATCACAGGACGCATAAGAAGCCGCAGAGAAGTCGGAGCAGGGTCACAGAGAGAAAAAGAGCAGGCAAATGTATATTGTTGTTTCTTTTCCACTCCATCTTTTTACATCTCGCCTTTCTGCTCTCGTCAATATCCAGCATTCCTGTTTCCAGATATGCAACTTCGGCCAAATACGCCCCTTTCTCACACTCACACTGTCCTTTTTAAATTGCATTCAGAATCGTTTTTCCCGCCTTGAGGACTGCCCGTTTACCTTTCTAGATATTCCCTTCATTTGGGCCTACCTCGAACGCTGAACCCTGTCGACAACTTGCCCTATGACTCTCACATTTCACCTGCTGGTGCCCCTCTCGGGTAGCCACTGCTCTCCTCACGTTAAGAAATGTACGTTTTTTCGACTTATATCTACTCATGCGCTTCCGTGAAACACTTGACCGTGAAGTGAAATGAAACAATGTTAAAGTGCTCTTCACTCAGGAACGCAGACGCCACGTATGAAGTCAAGAACTTTTTTTTATATCAGAGACAGTGTTTGCAGAATTAACATATACTTAGGCCCGTTTCCGTGGCTTATTCGTAAATAAATGCATAAATATATTTTAAAAATTAAGATCAACCTGCGCTTCTCTAAGCAACACGCCCCCAGCGCTGCTAAGAAGCCACCAGGCTGCTCAGCCTTGACTCCACCCCATGCCTTTTATGTTTCTTTATCTCATATTTTCATGTCCTTTCTCCGTTTTCCTCTTCCTTCCTGCCTTTGCGGATCAGAATGTGCACGAGGAAGGGCTGTAACTGGTAACATAGGCCCACGTTCAACAGATCTGAACTGTGTAATGTAATTAGTGGCCGGCCAGAAAAAACAAGATGCAACTTGCTGCTTTTTTTTATGTCTCGGATCTTCTCCTTGTGGTAAGGGCTAATGGTGGCCCACAAGGCCAATTAGCATGTCAATTAGGCAAAAACACAGAGTGCACGAAAGTTTGTTCTAACCAAAACTTTAGAAGGAGTATTCCAGGCCACTGCTGTGCCCCGGCAGCGTGTTCCGGCAGCACTGATGCACATTCTAGTGTGCATTCTGAGGGAGATCATTTCCCTTCTATATTTTAAATCCCCTTGTCTTCTGTTTTGGCTGCACAAACTCCACAGTGGGCAATTATGACATGCCAATGCCCCTTGGAACGGGCACAGGTTATATGCGGCTGTTACCTTGACCAACTTGAGTAGCTACTGGAGGAGAGCGTTAAACGGTACAAGGACGGCGGCTCATGCAGAGGTTCAGTTACAGCGCTAATGATCAGATGTGGGGGTAGAGGGGTTCACGCAGATTCCTCCATGACCATGTCCATCACAGGTAAAAGTACACAATGAGTTATCAAGGATACATTTAACTGTATACATTGTCCTTGTTGCTTGTGCTGGAGGGATGTAGATTAAAACGAGGACAGCTAAATGGGGCAATTCCGTAAACTATTAGTATGGCAACCCAAGGAACGGTGGCAGAGATGGTAAAACCTGAGACACCCCCTCCCGCATGACCCCCAAGTCCCTAAATATTTCTGTATCTTTGGACATGAAGAGGATCTAAATCTAAAATAAGCAAAAGGTGTCCTTCAAAGCATTAAAGTAGAAGGTTCATTCTGGATAAGGGGCTAAAGTACAGGGCCATATGAATCATTTCGCCAGAAAGGTCTAATAGCAATTTAGATTCCGTCACTGGATACAATCTCTTTTCCCTGATAGGGACTTCAAGGATGTGAAACACAACTTAGGCTGCTCCAGGCTTGATCATGGGAACTCCTTTCTTGAGAGTATTCCCTGAGATCTAGCTGCAGCCCGGAAACTGCAGCAAGTTTAGTAGCAGGAGCTAAATGTCTTCAACATATCGCTCTTGTTCTCCTCGCTCTCCAACGGCCTCCATGGGAAGCCAAACACATTTAGAAACTGACACACATAGCACTTTGGGATCACTCCATCTGACTTACAAACTATTTCAGGGTTCTATGTTCTTTCAGGTGTTATGGATCTCTTCTCCTGGAACTTCCAGGTTTCAAAAGAAAAAAATACATTTATCCATTCCTTTTTCAGGTAACACTCCAAAAACATACATGAGTGTGTGTTCCCTCTGTCCATCATCTTCCTCTGCTTTCAGAAAATACTTCAAATTTCTTCTCTTCCAAAGTCATTTCCAACAATGAGATCTGTGCTTAGAGTTCTCATTCTTAGCCATACCCAGTGTCGCTTCAAACTTGATTGCACAGGTGCAGCGTTTTCTGCATAGTTATTAATCCATCGAACTTGCCACATATTCCAGCCTCTGTGCATAATGTTCAAATTCCAACAAAAAAAGTGTTTCTAGCACAAACAGACTACAACTAACGGAAAAGTTGTGCGTGCAGCGCGGTGACTGGCCATTTGCAAAGGCTAACTGGTCACCTTCTAGTTGTTGATTGCTGTAATCAGGAATTCAATTGTTAGCAATATGCGAAACGTTTACCCAGAAAGTATTGACGTCCACCATTTCATGTAAAGGGCAAAGGCTTTTGTCTGCGGTGTGAAATAAATTCTGATATATTTGAATGTAAGACAAACAGGGTAGAAATAGGGATTTCTTTGTCATGAAAATATTTTGCTTCCTTATTTATGAAAATAAACGCTACTCCGCATACACTGTTCTCAAAAGAGCAATTATTTTAAGAGTACAGAAAAATCGCAAACATTTTACTTCTCTTCTTAAAGTTCGATTTTTAAATAATTCAGTGCCTCCTATCAAACACTTACTTTATACCCATGCAATATAAAACTCTGTTCTGTAAGGTTGTTTTTAAAAAATATATAAAATTGGTGTTTCTAGGAGAGCAGATTCAGAGGAAAATCAAAATTGAAGACCATTCTGGAACATAAATTGGATACGCAGAATAAAAGCCGCATCTCTTAGGTCACAAATTGTGTACATGCAGGCTTGTTTCTACTGAGTGCAACATTGTCCGTTTTACACAATCTATTTTACCATGAGTTAGAAAATGACAGTGTTAATTAATGACATGGTTCGCCGATGAATAAGATTTTCAATAGGACCAGGTACACACAAATACTTTTCTTTCTTAAGAAACCTTAGTATTTTGCAAAGCATTGGACCCTGTTTTTGTCAATGTATTATTAAACTACAAAATATCAAGATATTTTAATAGAAATGTGCTGCAAAATAGAGATTTATTTGCATTTTCTTGCCACATAATATAGCCAGCTTTGCCACATAATTTATTCCTCCACTGCCACAATTCAAGCTGCTGTGGCCCTACCCCAGTTATTCTGGTCGTTTCCTTGGCTGACTTTTTAACACTTGTTTATAATGTAAAGGGGTTGCTGCCAAGATACCCTGTTTCTGTCCTACCGATGTGGTCTGCTACGTAACATGTAGAGCTTGTACATATGTAACTGCTAAATTATCTGTTCTAACCATTGCTCCTATTGTAAAGAGCTTGGATGCTATATGGGCCTGGTGCACCACATAATTTCAAAATGTTATGTAAAGCACCAGGCTAAAATGTAGGAAACCCACTTAAATCTCAGAGATCGAATATTCCAATTAGTTTCTCTAGGTACAACAAGGTCGTTCTACAGAATCGGACTTTAATATTTAATGTAAATACATGACACAAAGACTTAAAGAGAGTTGTTAGTTATTAATGTATTCATTCACACAAGGACATCACAGTGGTTTGAATCATTTACAAAAAGTTCCAAGTGCACAGAGACACGTATTCACTTTCACATTAAGGAAACACAAAGTCAGCGTCAAAAAACAGGGGATACAGGTGTGAAGCTGTTCAATTATCGCTAAATTAGTCAGTCATGTTGGAGGAAGAGAAATTGACTGAGGTGCAGAAAACAGTGGTTCATTGTGGACTTATTCTGAAGAAACTGTAAGGGATGTGGTGTCTGTCTGACTCACCAATGAACGTGCTAATTATCACTTACGAAAGCAAGCCTGGCCAACTTTTATGTAATCAATACATTTGCTACAATAATTCAGCTTGACGTGTTTTTTCATTCATTAGCAACAACAGAGCTCAAGAAAGGGTGATCGCAAAGTGCAGCAAATGTGATAAAATATTAAAATAATATGCAAGTATGCAAATAAAAAAAACATAACACTAGACTCAAAAGGATTAATGGGCAGATGTGGCCATTTGAGCCAAATTGTATTTTCGTTGATGACGTTTCGAACTCTATGTGAATCCGGAAGTCATCATCAGGACTAATGTTCAGTTTGAGAGCACACATGAGATTGGCCCCACTTGGTCCTGAGCAAGTGTTACTCATTGTTTTCAACAATCATGGCTTAGGAATGGACACAACAGTGGGACGATCATCCGAGCAGGGGGGTCAAAGAGCCTTTAGAGCCGACTTTAAGAGCAGATTGTATGGCTGTGGGGAAAGAGTTGAACACCTGCATTCGAAATGGGCCAGCAGGGAGGTGGGACGATTGCAGCCTTCACCAATGAAATCCATGAGGTGCCCAAGAATAGACCTAAATGGAAGAATTTATCAATTAGGGAGCCAATCAAAGATGGTGTAATGAGAAACCATTCATCCTCTCCAAGAGTCAATTATAATCCACTGAACTCCAACCAAACATGAGGTAACTAACAAAGGCACCAGTGGTTGGGTTCGGTGGCAGCAGATTGACTCTGGCCCATATCGAATGATTGCTCTCTGGTTCTGTCCATTCCTAATCAATGGCTGTTGACAATAAGTCTGCCGATGTATTCGGCAAACCCGGCATTCAACAGCATCAGCAAGGGGCTCCTAAGAAAAACTTTGGGCATCTGCTCCTTTTTTTTATCATTATTATCATCATCACCATCATATTAAACAGTGAATGTGAAAGAATCTGGAAGGATTACATACAGAGTCCTATTATTAGAGACCCCTAGGAATGCTCAGCCCGTAAGTCATTCTTATTTCTGGAAACTCATATGAGTAGACAAGCTTTCTACTCTGGCTCAAGGCCCAGTTCCTGCTAAACCAGTTTTTAAAAGGTTTCTTAGAATATGCAGTACATGATTGCTCATTTAGTAATGGGAAGTGCTCCTGAAAATTAAATGAAACTCCAAGCCTCAGTGAGTGCACTTCTGAAACAAGGTTTATTGTCATCATTAACCACAAAGTGTATTTTTCATAACCACAGAGGTGACACAGATATCCTGGGTAGCTCAGTGAAGTGAGCGCAGACGCGTCATATGCTGCGATCTGCAGGTTACAAGTTCATTTTGGAAGACCTATTCACACTGCCGTCCTACCGAGGTCGGTATATTGAGTACCATTAAATAGAGTAATGTTAACCTTTTACAAAACGGCAGAAATGCAGCAGGAAGCACTAAATAACTATAAAAACAAGTATATATTAATATATCTACATGGTTACACACAAAATGAATAACTTGTGGTGGGGACAAAGAGTGTAAGTGGATACTACACTTTTGTAAGGAACGAGGACATCGCGGAACATGGGGCAGATGTGTTTGTTGAAGGCCTGTGAGATAAGGGTTGAATCTTCGCTTCCTCCTCATGACATGTTAGCCCTTAGCTTGCTAGATACATTGAGGATAATGGTGAACCCACCTGCATTATCAATGCACACTCAGTCTTTGCTGCCCCTCCTCCAGCTACCCTGTGGCCCTACTTTCTTCTGAGTGGTCTGTTCTTTGCACCTCAATAACACACACAGTCTGAAAATCCTTATCCTCTGACATTTACCCCTTTCAAAGTCTTATCTTTTGTAAACCAGGTCTACAGGTCTCTACCGAGCAAACATGTGCATGTAACAATTTACCATTTTATTTTAAGAAACTGTATTTGCACATACGATGAATCCCCAAGTAGACAAACTAGCAAGATCAAGCTTTGTCACTATAAAAACTCTGCGATGAATCTTCCCCCATTTGGGATTTCCACACAAGGTCCAAGCTACCATCTCCCTTGTTCTGTCCAAGCTCGATTACGCCAATAGCCTCTACCGTGGATCACCTTCAGCAACCATGAAAAGACTACAATGGATTCAGAACTCGGCTGCCAGACTACTGTTGCATATCAAACCGCGAGACCACATCTCCCCTGCCTTGAAAGCCCTGCATTGGTTACCGGTTGCCAGAAGATCCACGTTCAAGCTGCTTTGTGTCACCCACAAAGCAATACATGGAATGGGACCGCTCTTCATCAGGAATAAAATCAAACACATTCAACAAAGGAACCTCCGCTCTAGAATGGCACCTCGCCTCAAAATCCCAGGATACAAGAAAAAAAACATGGGTGGCACATCCTTCTCTGTTCAAGCAGCCAAACTATGGAAATCTTTAACCCTCCAAAATAAGATCCACAGACAACCACCTTATCTTCAGAATTACTTTCATATTTCACTATACTAATTCAACACTAATCCTTTATGGGTTCCGGAGTAGCGTGCTACTCGCCAAAAAAGCGCTTCAACAACCCATCAGGGGTAACAAGCACTATAGAAATGCAAACCTTTTTCCCTCTTCCATCCCTCCACTACCCATCTCAATCCAAATAACTGAATAACATATCCACCACTCATATTACTTTCATATTTCACTATACTAATTTTCAACACTAATCCTTTATGGGTTCTGGAGTAGCGTGCTACTCGCCAAAAAAGCGCTTCAACAACCCATCAGGACAAGCGCTATAGAAATGCAAACCTTTTTTCTCTCTTCTATCCCTCCGCTATCCTTCTCACTCCAAATAACTGACTAATATCCACCACTCAAATTACTTTCATATTTCACTATACTAATTCACCACTAAATCTTTTGGGTTTCCGGAGTAGCGTGCTACTGGCCAAAAAAGCACTTTAAACACCCCATCAGCGGGCACAAGCGATATATAAATACAAATCTTTTTTCCCTCTTCTATCCTTCCGCTATCATTCTGAATCCAAATAACTGACTAACCTATCCACCGCTCAAATTACTTTCATATTTCACTATACTAATTCAACACTAATCGTTTATGGGTTCCGGACTAGCATGCTACTCGCCGAAAAAGAGCTCTGTCGCCTCATCGGGGGTAGTAAGCGCTATATAAATGCAATTACAATTACAATACATTTTACTAAAAATTACCTGGAGTGAATCTTTAACATTTGTATTAATAGAACCTAGGGCCATGCCATGAAAACATTTCAGAAAACCTGGTTCAATCAATTCATGTACAATCTGGAACACACACCTCTCTATATGGGTTAGTCAATAGTTCAAACTGGCAATGCAGATAGGTCTGGCTTGCATTTTAATTCTGACTAAAATGAAAAACAAAAAATAAATAAATTGCTTGTGAGAATTTAATGTGTGATGATCCAATGTATTTTTGGAATGTAAAATAGTCCCCATGCATTTGAATGCAAGCACTCCATAGGAGGATTGAATGATGCACCAAAAAGTCAACAGAATGAGGGGCAGGGGAAATGGTCCATTTAGTGCAGCATGCGTCCAACCAAGGGATCTGATTACAAGTTACATGGTACTAGCAGGGTGCAAACTCCACACCCACAATTACTGGTACTGAGCAGTAAGACCCGCTAGTACTTATTATGAGTTAAACCCCACAAAATGGGGAACAACTGTGCAGACTCAGATTTACGGTTGATACTAGCAGTTTGACCCGGGGCGGGGAGGGGTGGGGGGGGAGGGGCTAGTATAGGTGAGGAGAGATAGAAAGGAGGGGGGTTGTTGAACAAGGGAAGAGGGCGTATTTTGACTGGCACAAGAAGTATGAGGGGGGAGTAATAAATGAATCCCCAATGTCTTGTGTGAGGGTTGGGCAGGTCAGGAAAAGGATCTGGGCTGCAATGCAACTCTTAGCAAAGGAAAATCCCACAGGTAAACCCCAGTACATTGTTCCTGGATCTGGTAAACCCTTGTGTGGGAACACCGGAAGCCTTAAGATTGGGTGGAGCCAAATTCCACATGGGAATTCTGTTCCGCATAAGTCATTATCGAGGCCTGGGTATGTTTTTAAATAATTGGTAACAACAGTAGGTCGTGCAGACTGCTGCACTGTCAAGCCAGACTTAAAAATAAAACAGTGACAAAACCTATACAAATGCGTGAAAAATCCCAACTTTAGAGGGCATAGAGCAGCCAGCGATGGGTGGGGCAGCTGTTTATGGAGATCTTTAACTAAGAGATGGAGGGTGACCTTGTTCTTAGACGGGATGAGGGAGGAGCTGGACACAGGTGGGGGCAAAGCCAAAGGATGAATGAAGATTACACGTGAAAGGTGAGAGCAAGAATTCTAGGTCACACCCCCTCCTAAAAAGAAAACAAAACAGTGCACCTAATCTCGACCGACCAGAATTTCTTCTTTGTATTTTTGTCTATCTCTCAGAAAAGCGCAGCGTATGTTAGATTCAATGCGTAAATTTAGTATTCCAACTAGTATTAATAATTTTGGAGTCAGGTGCTTTCTGGTGGGATTAGCACATCTTTACTGATGTCAAGATTTCGGCAGCTCATCCTGTTATAGAAGTACAATACCTCAGGCAAAAACATCGAAGAACGATATACCGATTATTCTGCATCAATTTACAAATGTCGATTTTTGGGGGGTATTGGGAGATGCCGATTTCGTTTTTTTAACCCAGGACACTCTTTTTTCATTATTGTTATTTATATCAGTGTTGTGCTATTAGCCAGTCCAGCTTGTCCTGTTTCTTTACGTTTTGCTCCACTTTTGATCCATTTCTCAACCTCCTCCCATCTTATTGTATTAGAATTTAGCAGGAACATCAATATTTTGTAGTTTTTGCAGCAATGGTACTAATCGTTTTTGCATTCAGATTAAAACATCAAAAAGTAAACATCCATTTTCTTAACTCCATGTTTTCTTGTCAATGCTGTAGGGTGATTAGTTCGAAGTCTACCTAACAGTATAGCTGTCTGGTTTGCTAAAGACATCTTGGGGACATTCTGAAAGCTTCCCTGGGAATGCATTCTGCCCATTGTTTTGCACTGGCTTTGTGGTTTGTAACTCACATTGGCTTGCTTTCTATTTGCTGGCTTTATTTGTCGAATGTCAGGCTCTGTCTTCAGGTAGCTTGGTGTTTACTTTTCTTTCTCCGACTTCAAAATGAAATGAAAGGATTTATGTGACAATATTGCTGGATACTGGGGGTAGGAAAGGTTTTTTTTCTAGCACATAGCATTTAAATGAACCAAGCAAGTATTTCTTAATATACCAGAATTACAAAAGCACACTTGTAGCACATTTGTTTGTTAATTCTGAAGTGTGTTGGAAACTAATACTTTAATATGATCAAAACAAATCAATACGCTGGGTGATGCCATTTCCTTAGATTATCGTTTGTGCACTGTATAGTTTTATTGGTAAAACTGTATGTCTGTGCAAATGTAATGGTCATTTCAATAAAAAATGTGTTGTCTGCGCTACCACACCATTCATACTCCACTCTATGCCACGCCACTCTGCACCACTCCACTTTACACCACTCCACTGCACTCTACTCTACTTCACTCTATGCCTCTCTACCCTACACCACTATACTCTATGCCAATGCACCCTGCGCCACTGCACCAACTTCATACCACTGCACTTTGCTCTGAAACAAACTATTCTATCTGCACCACTGCCCTCGAAAGCACTGCACTCGAAGCAACTGCACTCTACTATGAACCACTCTAATCTACGCCACTGTATTCTACAATGTTGCATTGTACACTTCTGAATTCTATGCCGCTGCCCTCTACGCCATTCCACACTACACTCTACTTTGCAACATGGAAACTCTACTCTGCACTACTGCATTCTATGCCAATGAACGCTACGCTACTGCACTCTACACCACTGCACTCTGCAGCACCCCACCCTATGACTTTATACTCTACACCACTACAATCTATTCGACTCTACACTCTATGCCACTCCACTCTGCATCACTGCTCTGAACACTACTGCACTCTACTATGCAACACTAATATACAACACTGCATTTTATGACGCTGCATTGCATGGCGCTGAATTCTATGCCACTGAACTATATGCCACTTTACTTTGCAACACTCTACGTCAATGCATTCTATACTAGTCCACTATATGCCACGCCACTCCACTGTATGCCATTCTATGCAACTCCACTCTATGCCACTCCAATCTACGACACTACTCCAATCTTCTCTATTCCACTATATGACACTTCACGCAACACCGTTCTACGTCCCTAACTTTTAGCCATGCTGAACAGCAGCCACGCTGGTGTACAATACGGCTAAAACACATTGTCAAATAGGCGAGACCTATTGGCATTGCCAATGCTTGTTTTTTATAAATCACCATTAAAAGTTATCAGCATGGCAACATAGTGTTTTTGTCACCTGTGCGCAAGGTGGTGAACAGGTCTTGGAGATGTAGTTTGGAGGATGAGGAGGTGTTGGGTGGCAGGGGATGAAGGGGGGGATGTGCAGAGGTCTGGCTGCAATGCTGGATGGGATTGAACGGAGGAGGGTATTTGATGACAGCCACTGCTGCTAGGTCCTTATGTCGGTTGTGACATCTTCCGCCATCCCTGGCATTTTACCCAAGAGCACATGACAAGCCAGGAAATGTAAACCCAAACTAGTAGAGGTAAATGCAAACCTGCCCAGCATGCAAAGCGTAGGGACTCATTGAAGATGACTCACATGACTAAAGGGTACTCGGAAACTAAGGTCTGCGGTCTTGCAGCAAGGATCGTTGGGTGCTTATAAGTACTGCAAGGCTGAAGAGATGTAGGGTGCTTTACACGAGTGTTCTATAACTTCTATAACAAAAATAGCCTCGCTCATGGATTCCCCATTGGAGGAGGTGATGGGTTGGATATGTGGGGACAGAGTGTTGCAACAAATCAATGTGGAAGAAGGGTAGAGGAGGATGTGAAGAGGCTGGAAGCCTTGTCCTTACAGCTGGTGCCTTAAAGAGAGGTTGCAAAATATTTGGATTAGAAGTGTGAATTCCATGACAGCTGGTCACAGGCAGTGAGGACATATTGAAAATGGTACAAAGATGGCAGAAATGGGAGTGGAGGGAAGAGAAGTATTTAAACCTGCAAGGTTTGCGGGTTTTTGCAGCACAGGCACCTGGAGTGTGTTTGTATGGGGCATGTGTAGGAAAGTAGGATCTGCTTCTTATGGTTACCCCCACTTTTTGCTTGATGTTACACTGTTTTGACTAGTTTGACTGGGATCCCGCTAATCAGGACCCCAGTCTATCTGCTTTCTCCTTAAAATGTTATGCCATGTACTTTTGTACACTCCAGATTGGATACCGAGGAACCCTTATAAGTCCCTAGTATATGGTACCCATGTACCCAGGGCATAGGTACCCCAGAGGCCTTTCATGGGCTGAAGCATGCATTATGCCACCCAAGAGAGGCCATGCAAAATGGAACTAGAGGTCTATCATTGCAGCCTGTGTAAGCTGGTGCTTGCACCACTTACTTTAGATATAGGTTCACTATATCTATAGGTCACTACACTTAAAACCTATAAGTCACCCCTATAGCAGGACTTAACAATCCTGAAGGCAGGGTGCTGGGTTTTACGTGAGAGGGTGCCCCTGCATGAGCAGAGCCCCTCTGCAGCCTTCGGAGACCATTCTCCCGGGTTGTCTGTGACTCAGCCAGACATATAGGTGAGGTGCATTATAACCTCGCGGTAAATGCTATCTCGAAAACGGCTGAAATAAAACAAGTCGTGTTTGGTATCAAACACCTTGGAATCATACCTCCACACCAGTAACCGGTGTGGGAGGCATGATTCCACCCTTCTGAAGCGAGCTTCGTGGGGTCACTGGTCTTTCTGGTGCCAGCCTTCTCGACCCGGTCAGCACAAAATAGATGCTGCTGACCAGAGACACATTTCTGCCCTCCTGCTGCGGAGACAAGCTCGAGCAGAGGAAGGCAGCACAATAGGCATCCTATCACAGGGAGGTGTGACCACCTCCCAGACAGGATTTAGTGTATTGGGGCTGGGTGGGTGCACTTTCAAAGTGCCTGAAAGTCTGCATCTGGGGCACACTTGGTGTCCCTGTGCATAGCCCAGCTCAAACCAGTTCTGGGAGCCGTTGGCTCCTGCTCTGGTGCGAAACTGGACAAAGGACATGGGAGTAACCTCCCCTCTGTCCTGACCCTCCCCTAGGAGGGTCCCCTGAATCTGTCCAACCCTCTCCCGTGGGTACATAAGAGCTTACCTGGCTGCAAGACTTTAGATTTAATGTGGACAAGATTCTGAACAAGAAACCACTGACCTTCGACCGTCTTGACACTCTGGACTTCGACTGGGCCCGACTTCGTCTCCCTCTCTGGCCAAAGCATTGTCGGTGCCCTTGCACCATACAGGCTCCGTGCAGGACCTGTGGAGCACTAAGAACAACTGAAGAATCTCCCTTGGGGTGAAGGAGTCACTCCCCTGCATTCACAGGCACCACAATGCAACTGACCTGTCTGCTGATCCTGAGCTCCTGCGGACTCCGAAGGCTCCAGCAACACAGGAGGTGGGTTCCGAGGTTCCTTGAGGTCGAGCTGCCCTCTCACCAAGTTTGAGGCCAGTATCCCTCGTGGGGATCGCATAACCTGAACCCCTGTGCACCGCGTACATTTGCAAGTGCATATGCTTGTTGGCGATTCCCGAGCTTGTTAATTCGACTCCGTGTAGTCCTGACCCCGAGCAGTATTTCCACCAAAGGACTCCGGCCTCCTCGCACCGAGTGCTCCGTGGGCTGGTACTCTGTGATCTTGCTTGAGGTCTCCTCGCGACTCCTGGTCCTTCGACCTGTGGGTCCTCGTGAGGGTCATCTTGATTTCTATTGGGCTTCCCTGGTTGCTCCAGACGTGCCCTGTCTCCCCATTGCTTGGTGAGTCCCCTGGACCTCGCTGGTCCACATCGTAACCTGCTTGACCTTCCTGCGTGGGTTGCTGTTGCAAAGGCTTGTTGGTGCTCCCGCCGAACACTAACCCCTCAGCACTCAACACTCGACATCCTTCGTGGGACAGCTCGTACCTGGCTCCTGGTCATCCTCGACATTTCCTGGACCTTGTGGCTGCAGAGTCAAGCATCCCTTCTTCGCACCTGAAGCACCCGACATCGGTGGGCATTCGTCTACCAAGCCCCTGGTCACTCTGAAGTGACCCAGACTCTGTCCCCTCTGCTTTCAGGTTCCTTCTATCACGAATCCACCCTTGGATTCCTACGGACACTTTTCTCCCTTCCCGGCAGCCGCTCTTCTTTGCAACCCTCCATTGAGAACGACGGCAGTTTCCGACACCACTCCAGGCCTATGCACCCGGCTCCTCTGGGATAGCTAACTCGGGTACTATGGTATCCACGGGTGGGGGGGCTCTCCAACCTCCTAAGTTCCAAAGAGTTTCCTCGAAGTCCACCGAGAAGGGTCCTTAAACTTTAAAATTGTAACCGCGACTTCCCCTTAGAATTGTACGGAGCCCGCGGTCGTGTTGGCACACTGCACCCGTCCTCTGTGGGGTCCCTTTCTACTCACCTGGGGTGGTTCCTTGGGGTTCCAGCGATTCTACATGTTCTAGAAACTGTCTCGACTCCAGTCATGGTTCTTATACCACTATCTTAGTATATGGTTTGGTCTCCCCCTGGAGCCCATTGTGTATTGTGCTACTTACAACTGTTTCTTTGCTAAAGTATTGTGTGCTTTGTGTTGTATCCTCGTGTAGAGGATACTAGAGAGTGTTATATAAATAAATACATATTTTTATAACTACAGTGTGGTTCTCCTTTCATTTAGTTAATACTAAGGATGATATTCTGGTAAAACAAGCTGCTTTACATTCCTTCAAGATTAAGCCTGAAGGCTGCTCTCCACAGCTACCACCAGGATAGCTTTCTAAAGGTTATCTTTGACCTTATATCATAAGGGTCTTTTGGACTGGTGCAAGGTTCCCACTTTAATTAGTGGACAGCATATACCAGGCCAACTTCTCACAGCAGGGATCTGTAGTCTAAGCGGGAAGCAGATGTTCCTGGAGGAGAAGATGGGGCAGAGGAGGATCCTGCCAGCGTAGCGCACTGAGTGGCGGTGGAGAGTAAGAGGGAGATGTGGGACTCCAGGTTTTAGAACCAGTTGGCAATTTAGTCAGTGATACAGCGGGCAGCATTGTAAGGAGGAGCTGGTGGCATCAGAGATGGGGCAATGGGAGGGCAAGAGAGTCTTGTTTAGGATCAAACTTAACCCACTCCTGCCTGCATCAGAAGGTGCAAGAGTGAAGGTGGAGTAAAGGGCCACAGGTAGTGAGTGCACAGCCATGCTGATGGATCCAGATTTCAGTTAGTGTCATGAAGCTCGCAAAGGGGTAGGGGAGTCAAAATGTGAATGAGGAAGCAAATCTTGCTTCACATGGATCTACTGTAAAGACAGGGAGAGAGTTATCCAACACTTCAATGCTTGAGGAGGAGAGAGAGAGTGCAAAGAGAGTGATGGGGCAAGAGCAGGCAGAGTGCAATGAAGGCAGCCTAGTTTTCAAAACACTAAGAAAATAATTACACAAAAGCTCTGGTCTTTGAAGTGAAAGATAAAAGCTCTTGAAGCATTTATCTGTGAAGCATAGATTACAAAGTGTCAGCTGCAATCACCCGAGTGGCCTGCCGAGTGCAGGGAGTCCATGCCATCATAGAAAATAAGTCTCAATGGCCTGAATAACTAGTTGCTCTACTGCTACAGAGGGCACCCTAAGAGATCTATTAAATAAGGAAACTTTTAATGAAATACACTTTTAAGAACAATCTTTGGGTTGCCACTACACAATTATAATGCACAATGGATCACCTTCAGAAGTGTCCTCCATCGCAGCTTAAGCTATTTCTAAAAAATGCTGTCATTAGATTAAGTTATACTAGCGGCACCACCCACTGCTTTACATTAAAAACATATAGGCCCTACTGCGACATTATGTCATTTAAGCAAACCCGAAAATATTTATTGTCTTCCTTGGATCATCATAACGTGTGCCGACTAACAATGTTAAGACTGGGTATTTTACCGCTAAATGATTTTATGAAATGTTGGTATGGTTCAGAACATTCGTCTTGAATTTGTGATCTTTGGAATGGGGGGTGGGGAGGGGGTGCAAGACCTAAAACATGCACTTTGTGTCTGCACGCAACAGTGGAGAATGCCAGAAATCGTTTTTTAAAACCCCTATTGTTGTTAAGTGGATAATTAGTAGGTGGCAAATATATATCTGCCACTGGCAATAAGGCCACTAACACCGTATAGGGCTCAGAATAGGTCTTAGAAAATTATTCCTATGCTCAACCCTTGGTAGCTTGGCTACGAGCAGGCAGGCTTAACTTCAAAGACAGGTATGTAAAGCATTTAAAAACACCAATTCAGTAAATAATTAAGACACAACACAAAATAAAAATCCAACACTAATTTATAAATATAGGAAATATTTTTATCTTTTAAATGACACCAAAACGAAAAAAAATCCACTGTCGGGAACCAGAGATATGAATTTTTAAAAATTAGTCACTTTCTAGTGCTTAGAAACCAAAAGTGCCCCTTTTGGTCATATCGTTGCCTCTGACAGGGACACATTCACATTTAGCAATTGTTCTGGAGGATCTCTCACCAGTCTTGTGCAGCCCCCTCCAGCAGGCTGGATCCTGTTAGAACTCCTTCCTGAAGTTCTTCTTGCAGGTCCCAAAGTATCCAACACAGAATCCAAGGTTCTGGAATCCCCAAGAGGGTCCTTGAAAGTGTGAGACTTCAATTCCCACAATCTACTTGGACAAAACCCTTACAAATCCACTGGTAGTACTCCAGGCTGGGGATTCTTTGTGGTGATGGTCTAGGTGAGCTCTGTTAACCTGTAGTTTGCAGGGAGTCCACTCTTTAGTCCTTTTGAAGCAGGCTTGATCCACAGGGCAGTAGTTTCAGATGGTGCAAAAAGGCGCAATCTCCAGAGTGCCAGCCTGGTGAATGTACATCCAATTCTTCAGCGTGGGCCCTTCTGTTTCAATTCGGTTTCAAAAGCAGGTCTGAGGAGCTCTGCCCTTCTCGGATACTTATACCAACTTCTCCGAGTCAAGCAGGAGGTCACTCCTGTCCAATGGGCTGTAGGGTTCCACCCAAAGGTCTGACCACTTCCTGCAGAGTGTGGCAAAATGCTAACCCAGAAACCACTATTCTTCCAAAATTCAATATGTCAGAATTTTCAGCAGGGAGAGAAGAGCTGGCTCAACACACCCCTAGGATGGCTAATCTCCATAGTCTCTCCCCCTTGCATCTGCTCATTCCTTTCTTAAGCCTAACATCTGCATTGGGTAAAAGAGGAGAGTTGTATATGAAACTGATGTCTTTAGCTTTTCTCCCCCTTCCCTTGAAGAGCATTATTTACTGCCCCTCCCCCTGGCTCTGGCATTCCTATGTCCAGCAACCTCTCCTCCCCGAGAGTCTTCCTAACCCCAGGGGTCATTTATCACCTCTTCAAAGTAGCCAGGCTCACCCACTTATCTCTGACCAATCAGGGCAGAGCAGTACAGGGTGGAATTTTGGCTTACAGACAAAAGAAAAAGTCTTATAACTTCTTGTCTGTACATTTTAGAATAAATTAAACAATACCATATTGTTGGATTTATCATTACCATTCTACTGGGTCCTTTAATCCTAGTTTTATGGCTTTTCTTTCTCCAGTTATTAACTAAAAACCTTTTCCAATGTTAACCTATGGGCTGGGGATCTGCAATGGAAAAATGAACTGGACAATTTCTCTAATACCAGGGCATATAAAACAGGTTTTATAAGGACCCTGCTTATACCTACAGGACCCCCCACCCCTGGAACACCTAGGAAAAACTTTAGAGGTTCTGAATATATCAAAATATTGCAGATCCTCATTTCACAGTGCTCCTAGCACAAAAGTCGATTTTGGGAAGCACTTTACTACAATGTGGGGAGTGAAATGTGCAATTTCACTAACCCCAGGGCATTAAAAAACCTTTTTATAAGGATTCTCCTTATAAGTACCTGACCCCCACCCCTGGAACACCTAGGGGAAACCCTGGGGGTACCGACCATGCCCAAACATTGCAGTTTATTCATTTTTAAGTGCCCCAAACACAAAAGTCGAGTTTGGGCACATCTTGCATTTTAAAAGCAGTTCTGCAACACAGGGATGATTTTAAACTGCCCTCAGGCTCCAGCAGTGCACACATGCAAGTGCAGAAAAGGCTGCTGGCCTCTAAACTGCCATGGGCTATTCTATACTAGGGGCTTAAAGGTAGTTTCAATTCCCCTGCCCTATATGTACTAGGGCCATATAGGGGAGTCCATACCAATAACAGGGGTACCCTAACCCATAGTGTACCCTAGTGTACATAGGTGTTTTCACTGTATTCTATGAGTGTCTTCAGCATAGCACTGGGCCTGGTTAGGCAAAGCCCAGGGTCAGTCAGAGTCAGTTACCACCAGTACCAGTCAGCAAAATGTTGGGGGCACAGAATGACTTTGCAACACATACATTTTAAATATAATTTTTTTTAATTTGATGAATTGATATCATTGGTAAAGACTCCTCCAAATTAGTTTATGTGCTATAACCTTTAATTCTTTCAAACTATTTTTAAAATTTAATAATTGCTGATGATGTGATTTGTAAATTGTTGATGTCTAATTTCCTTGTAAATGTTGTGGATCTCAGTTGAGCTCTAAATCAATAAATTATTATTATTATTAGTTGCTCTACTGCTCCCTTCAAGAAGCCAGCAGCAGCCACAACCCTAGTGCCACAAAGCTCTGTTTGAAAACCGTAGTGCCCCCTACTGAAGCAAGGAAAATCAGGCTCTCATTTGACAGAATTCCAGCCACAGTTGTGACCCATTAGATAAACATGGTTCTGCCTAAAATCAAAGACAGAAGAGGACCTTACTGTGCAACTCCCTCTCAACCCTACAACCACTGTCGATTGGTACACGTCAGAAGACCAGGCATTTCGAAGGTGGGTGCACTACTGTAGTGACTGCTTCAACACGCCACCTGTCTCATGCGCACCAAAGGAGTGCTCATGAACAGGGGTAGACTGGGACAAAAAAAAATAGGCCTTAGGCACCAAAATAAGAGTGGCCCCCTTTAGCGAACCAGATAGCTAAAAAAGTGGCCCAATTTGCAATTCAGGCCAGTTTTGAACATGTAAAAACACAATGCATGGGTATTTTGCAAAGTGTGGGAGACGGTATGCATTTGTGTTTGCTGCAGGCAATGCTTGAGGCAATATCAGGGAAATCAACAGTCAAAACTGGCCCCCTTGGACATAAAACAGGCCCACAAACTGCTAAATAATACCCCATCCACTGATCGGTCAGACCAGCCCATCTGGCACTGCCCGATTGCCCTATAGGCCAATCGGACCCTGGTCACAAAGACAAAACTTCAGACCATCTGATCACTTTCAATCTCCATCCATCCAGCACAAAAAACGACTAAACCAGTACTAAAAGGTCTTACTTTGGCCTCTACATCGGGCTAGTGCAACCAATTTTTCAAGATGTAGGCATCATGGCCTTACCAGAATATTCCACTGACCACTAGGGTTTTCTTTTTCACCGAATAATAGTAGAGGAAAAAACATGAAAGACAACATTGTCAAAGTTATGCCAAGACCAGAATTAACTAGCCTTTAATGTATTATATAGGATGCTACAAACGTAAACAAGCCCTGAGAAACCCTCTTCAGAAATATCAAAAAATAAGGGACATTATTTAGAAAACTTTAAAACTAGGGGCAAAAGGGTTAAGTCTTGAATAAAAACAGAGAAACAACATGTCAAGAGGAAGGACATGGAAAGGGATGAAGAGTCAATTTGCTAATCATTCCAGCCGTTGGCAGCATGAGGAACATGTAGCATGGAAACATCGTTCCGTGAGGTGATCCCGAAAAAAGCGTGGATCAGGTGTTTAACTTTTCTGTATCAGACATCCTACTGGGAACCCCTGTGCCCCCCTAAATGTGTTACTCACTCAATGATAGATGAAGTCAACCATACCTATTTGGCTGTCTCAAGATGGTATGCAACATGACATCTGTCACTGTCCTGGAACTGAGATGATCGCTCGGACAGATAATCATTGAGAAATGGTATAGTCCCTCAACAGAGAGGCAAGGTACAAGTGATACAGAATTTGAGGATGTATTTATCCATGTTTTGCTGATAGGCTCGTGGTTTTACCTGCCCAGCTAAAATTGTCTCAGAAACATATTTAATAACGATCATGTTCGAACAGCCATTGCTGTTGTAGATTTGTGGTATTCAAAACACTCACTTGAAGGGGCTTCCAGATCCTTACTAAAGTCTACAAGGAAGCATGAAATAAAATACTATTAATTTATAATACCTGCAATATATGTACTCTGTATTATGAATAAGGTTCTGGTAGTGTGATCAATATTTATATAAACAGGTTTAACTAAAACTAATTTAATGACAATAAAAACATGAATACTGTAATAGTAAAAACAATAATAAAAACAACAAGGGAGACATTTGACTCGCTTTCACTTTTTGTAAAGGCTTATTTTAACATGACAACAGACTGCACTCAAGTCGCACCGTGTGCTCCGATTCTGCTAGTTAGTGACTGACGTGGAAACAGACAAATTTGGGAGGCATCTGCATTAAGGGGCTTCTTGGACCAAGAGCCTGCCTACCCACACCTGGCACTCCAGAGCTCTGTGATTCCCTCCAGAGGGTTACAATGAAAAACAGAGGTGAAACAAGAGAAACTGAGCAGGCATCTGGGGGAAAAAGGGATGTGGCGATCAAATTCTTCATGTTGGACTCCTTCCTTTACACCAATTAAGATTAAGGGAGAGGGCAATCGGCACAATGTATGCTTGTGAGGAGACAGCATCTGGGTACCCTTTTTAGGTCTCACCTGAGCCAGCGCATGCGCTGCTCGGAGAGACATTTTGTAAGTGGGTTTTCACAGTGCTACCACAGGCTTTTTGGTGGCCTCAAGCTTGTGTGCACGCTTGCGTGCACGCGCGCAGCCGCCATCTGTCTTTCCTCCTGGCCGCCTTGCTCGCGATCACTTTCGCGCGCACCATTTGCTTGTTCTTTACTTTTGCTACAATCGCGGCACCGGCGCTTTACCTTTAAGTAAAGCGCCGGTGTCATGATTAGCAAAAGTAAAGAAATAGATTATTTTTCCATTTCTTTACTTTTGCTATAATCGCGGCACCCGCGCTTTACTTTTAACATTAAAAGTAAAGTGCGGGTGCCGCGACAGTTGTTGCTTATTTATTTTAGGCAACTAACAACCATTGACAAAGCTAATAGTCCTCGCTTGTTACTGTGCATTGCCCGTTTCCTGCAGCGAGTTCGACGTTTGAAGTTATTTTGTTGGAAGTGACAACATTTTTAGCATTTCGGCTCCCCCTGCTGTGCGGAGGCACACTATTATCTCAACGCTGGATATTCATTAAATTTCCTCAGTCCGATAGAACAGTCTAACAACTTTACAACACTTCCTATCTAAATGCTGCTGCATTTATTTTAAACCTTTTGAGCAAAACGATAGGAGAGTGATGGATGACTATGTTTAGGCATCTTACTACAGAACACTTTACCCCAGGGTCACGGGTCCAAAACAAGCAGACATTAGAAGGTTTTGGAAACGCAAGACACCGAATCAATTTAGCTCTTCTTGTTTTACAAGGGAAATAACGCAGCAGTTTTTTCTCACGCGTGGACTAGATGCACACTATGCGCTTGGACTTTCCTTTATCGTTTCATAAATACAGCTGTGTGCATTAGTTTCACCTTTTCTCACTGCGGGGGAGCTGCTAAACAGAACAGCAGGCTCCGCATCTCACCAATGGACAGCTACGTGGGACGAGCGGCAGCCTCGGACGAGCGCGCGGGCTGACAAGGCCTGCCTTGCAACCACCACCGTCGCGACGGCAATTTATTGAGCGCTAATTGTCTGCCTCAGCAGAGGGAGCAAGGAATGGACTGATATGAAACGCCGGGTACCCTTTCATCTGTGCGGGTGGTACCTCCAAAGCGAGGCTGAGGTTCGGTATATTAACGGCATGCTGAGCGCGCGCCTTTATGGCCCACACTGTAATGGCTTCCAAGACATTCTTTTTTTTTTTTAGACGGTCGGCTTCCAGTCTTTTCATGTCAGAAACTCTGCAGAGCACCTCGTTCATAATTATAGTAATGATCGATTTTATATTATTGCTATTAAAAATATAATAGAAGCCAAGCTAACAGTAATAGAAATAATCATAAATAGCATTTAATATTGTACCACCTACTGAACATAATAAGGCAGTAAAAAGTCACAGAGGGATGCCATAACATCTATCTTCACAAATCCAACAGGCAAATGCTGTGGGTCATGGAATGCCGTGGTTACCGACTTTATTATGTGCATGTTAAGAGTATGTAGCTTTTCACGATACTGGAACAAGACAGTACCTTATATTGGTGTTGCCAATCAATAGATCTCCTCGACCACACTTCAAAGATTTCTCTTTGCAACACCTTCATCACGATCATGTTATCATTATCTTATCAATGCATATTTCCACGCCCAGCCTTCATAGACAAAAACTATTAAACGAAATCTGACTGACAATCATGTACCCTAGACAATCTGCTTTTTGACCTTCTAGATATTTGACATTTGCTACGGCCAGAAGTCTACTAAATAATCTCAGTACACCTAATGACACTCTCTGAAGCCATCCACACCGATGGCACATTCCTTGCTCAAAAACACTGGTAGACCTGGCATCCTTGGCGTGGTTTTCCCTGACTTTTTGCTTTCTGGCCTCCTGTTTTTGGCTGTTGTGCTGACTTAGTTTGCGCTGGCTTTAGGATTCTGGGCACTTTACCACTGCTCACCAGTGCTAAAGTGCATGTGCTCTTTACTTAAAACATGGTAACATTGCTTTATACACAATTGCCATATTTGATTCACTTATAAGTCCCTAGCAAAATGCACTACATGTACCCGGGGCCTGTAAATAAAATGCTACTAGTGGGTCTGCAGCCCTGATTGTGCCACCCACTTAAGGAGCCCTTTAAACATGTCTCAGGCCTGCTATTGCCGAGCCTGTGTGTGCAGCTTTAAACTGCTATGTTGACCTGGCCAGTTAACCTACTTGCCAGGCCCAAACCTTCCTTTTTAGGTCGAGCATTCGAGACCTCTTGTATATACTTTAGTATATACTTATATGTGTGTGTACTTTGTAGGTTCTGGAGATCAGCCCTAGGACTTGTCTGCTTCCGCTTAGGGACTTTTTTTTCTGTTCAACTGCCTCCATTTAACTGTCTTGATAGAAAACGACCAGTAGAGGTCAGTAAAATACCAGAATTGATTTCCGCTTGTTCAACTGCCTCTATTTAACTGTCTTGATAGAAAACGATCAGTAGAGGTCAGTAAAATACCAGAATTGTTTTCCGCGGAGGGACTTTCTTTTTTTTCTGGCAACTGCCTCTATTTAACTTTCTTGATAGAAAACGACCAGCAGAGGTCAGTAAAATACCAAAATCACTTTAGCATTCTCTAGATTCCAGTCTATAAAAATTGTCTTCCATGAGCACCCGTAGACAATAATATTTTTTCAAATCTTGGATTTTCAGTGATATGACCACCAAAGCGCTTGCTAGAATAGACTGAAAACAGAGCTTTGGACTATACCATTTCCCACTGAAAGGCAATATTTCTCTCCATGTGTTCCCATACCTGGAGTGTCACGTAGTTTGGTGCTTACTTTCCCTCCATGTTAAAGAATAGTAGATGTTTCAGCACCCAGGCTAATGTGCTGCATAGCTAAATACATATAAGGTCCCAAAGGCGAGACCGATTGCATTGCAAATGCTTGTTACCAGGGTGGTTGGTGGATCTTCAGAAATCAGTGCCCCGTGAGAAGATAGATCGTATGTGGCTCAGATTACTGTAAAGATCATATGTCCAATGCCCATCAAACTGTCCGTACATCACAACTATCTCTGGGACACCGACTGGCCAAACCTCCAGTCCATCTCTGCTTTACCAACTAGCTATACCTCCTGGGTGTCTCTAGTACATCAACCGGCCATACATCCCATTCCTGCTCGCATATAGTGGCTGTCAATGCCTCCATAATCTCTTTGGTGTAATAACTGTCTATACCTCCCCGTCTCTCTCAGGCATACCCACTGGCCGTACCTCCCACCTATTTCAGTTATACCGAGTGCCCATACCTCCCATCTCTCTCAGTTATACCAAGTGCCCGTATCTCCCAACTCGCTCAGTAATACTGAGTGTCCATACATCCCTTCTCCCTCAGTTATACCGAGTGTCCATACCTCCCGACTCTCTCAGTAATACCGAGTGCTCATATCTACCGTCTAGCTCAGGTATACAGGCTGGCCATACCTCCCATATATCTCAAGTATTCCAAGTTGCTGTATCTTCAACCGTCTTAGGTATACCAACTGGCTGTAGCTCCCATCTACCTCAGTTATATCACCTAGCCATCCCTTCCATCTACCTTAGTTATAACACCTCGCCATACCTCGCTCCCATCGATCTCAGTTATAGCACCTGGCCATACCTTGCTCCCATCTATCTCAGTTATAGCACCTGGCCATACCTTGCTCCCATCTATCTCAGTTATAGCATCTGGCCATACCGCCCATCAACCTCAGGTATACCAACCATCCATTCCTCTCACTCTGCCTCTGGTACACTGACTGTCAGAAGGGCCTTCTGTGTCTTAGGTAGAGAGCTCACAGATACCTCCCATCTGGCTTGGGCATGGGGAATGCTGACAGCTCTCACGTGTTACAGGTAGGGAGTCTGTCTCTGGCCCCACCTTTCAAGGGCGGGCTGAATATACTGCCAGAGGTTTGCATTTTCCCACCTCTGCTGATGTGCTGAGGTTCTAAGGAGCACGAGACCTCATGGTACCGTGCATACCACCCAACTCAAGCCCAATACAGGAAACAGACAAACAATGAAAAACACAGAATAGATCAACGGCGTGAGGCGAACGAGGCCAGGCTTGAACTTTCGTACTGCGTTGTGGGGAGACGATTCTGCCGGAATCCAGGCCCTGTGCTGCTCGCAGCCATCTGGAGACCAGCAGACCGGACAGAAACAGGAAGCCAAACAAGCTGCAGGTTTCGTCCATCCATCCGGATCCTTCACCCCTTGTTATTATCCCACGCTCGAACGTAGGCAACGTCAATCGTCATGACAGAAACTTCCAAGTAAATACGTAGCACGGCGAGCACAAACAACCTATACTTTTCTTTCACAGTATGCCATAAAATAACCCTTGTCCATTGTCTAAATACAGATGGGGCGCACAGTGTGTGCAACTATCACATCCACTCACTTGCTGGCATGCCCACAAACAGCATTTCCTTCCGCAACCACCAAAGGCTAACGCGAGGCTGTAAGTGGGCCGGGTCTCAGACCCCGAAATAATTTAACACGGACATTGAAACGGGTCCCTTTCGGGCTCCGTATTAGTGTGCTTAATTTCTCATGCAAAAACACTATTTGAAGAATGTGATGTAAAAAACGTTAAGGTAATCCATGTTGTTCCTGCTTATATTTCACATGCTTTAATTAATGATGCATTCCCCATGAATGTTTCCTTTTTTTTTCTCCAGGATTCGGTGTTACGGATTTTTTAAAGGCAGAATATTACATTGTCTAGTGCACAACTGGAATTGTGTCGTACTCACCCAGGTGTTTATGCAGTGCTTTAAATGGAAAAAATAAGTGCAGGTACTCACCAAATTGAGATGTGGAGTAGGGGGTGGGGCTTGGGGGCGGGGCTGTGGGACCAGGCCATGGGGCACACATTTAATTTAACTGAGATTTAATTGGTGTGCAGATGTGTATAATGATACTAAAGCATTTCCGGTATATCTTGAGTATTCCTTTCCCCTTATACGTACAAAAAGGTACATTTAATATTAAAGTGGGCTTCTCCTGGTGCAACAACTAAATCACATATGACTTGCACAAGATATTTTCCTTAACATTTTTTTGGAAACGTTTAAATATGGTTAACCCTCTTGTCTCATTGCCACCTAGCAGACATCACACAGCCCCCTCTAGATGGCATAGCTTTGCCTCAAAGCTCCTTACCTGCTCTAAAGTGTGATTCCCTCTTTCTGGAGGTGAGCAAGCTGCTGAAAGCTCAAGCCAGGATGCCCGGCTCTGGCTCAGTTCCAGGTCGTCTTGCACCCTCAAGCCCAAAATGAACTGAACTTTGATGTTGCATCTGCCTGCCAACCAAACTCTAATCTCATGTGCGAAGAATAAAGACAAAATAGTGACCTTTATTGTAATACAGGAGAGAAAGAAAGATATCACCTCCTATAGGCTGAATTGCACAAAGTGAAAGCAGAAATTCTGGGATCAATCCCGGCTTCACCACATGACCAAACTGTGTGATCCCAGACAAATATTTTATCTCACCAAGCCGCCATTTTCTTTGTTAGCACATAAGATAGTATATTCAAATACACGAGTTCCAGATGTGGGCTGTACAATCACATCTTGTGTTAGATTTAATACACTATAATGTTGCTTCATTCATGAAAAGAAAATAGGCCATATATAATGTACACATGAAAATCGCCTTGCTTCCTAGTTCACTGATGGCAGTGTCGTCAGGGTGGGAGCACAAACTCCTCTCAATGCTGTGATATAAGCTTATGCACCAAGGTGAAATGCGTCCACAGGATAAAAAATACACTTTTATTTCAATGGTAATGTTTTCAAGGCTCGACTTATGCACAGGATTTTAATGCTAAGCCAGACTTCTTGGTTCGGCTCTGACTGGGCTTTCCTTGTTAATTTGTTGGCTTTCCCACCTCTACCCTTCCCTGAGCCCCTGCATTTTACCCAAGAAAAAACGGCCTGTAAAAAACAAAACACAATCGTGTTGAAACTGCGGAGAAAGCAGATCTGCACTGGAGAGAAAGTGGCCTAGCACTTGCTAAATGCAAACACTTTCACATGCGCTTTATGGGCAGAGTGTGGTAATGCAGGGCTTGTAACTATATATCTGGTGCTGGACACTGCAGACAACACTCTCTCATGCAAGACACACCTGCAGTGACATAGAAGCACTTTTGCACGCAGACAGGACATTCAGTACATGTGTTTTAGAAATGTTTATGTTTGCTGACATCCACATTATTAACCTCGAGTCCCACCCACTCTGCTTCTGCGTCACTATCACCACCTTCGTCCTCAGTCTGGCTCCAAACAAGTGCTGCCCTACTCTGCTATGCCAGCAGGAAGCCTTCTCCTAGATTTCACGCCAAGTCACGAGACATGGCTGTTAGAAAGACCTGCTCACACACCTCCTGTGCTATGGATTCCAAGGAGCCTGAGTGGACCCTGTGTCAATAATCACAGTGTGACTCCAGCCCCTCCCAAACTCCCTGCCAGCTCTGAATAAATGCATACGGTCCACTGCTCAATTAGCACTTTTAAAGGGTAGATTAGCACTCTATTATCAGTGCTTCACCAAAACGGACCGACTTGCCAGCTCTGTCGCGCTTCTTTTTGTACATGCCAAATTTCAGAGCTTGACTTGCTGCCCCTTGAGTGCCGGTACTCTTTGGACAAGGAGAAGTTCCGGTACTCAAGTTCAGAAAATGTAGAAGTGCTGTTACGAAGTAGCGGTGTGTACCGGCCCATTTAAAGCACTGAGTAGGGCACAATTAAGTTGTGGCTAAAGGCAGTGTGAGTTTCTTTTAATGCCTGTCAGAGGCAAAAAGGTGTTCAGAATATGTGGTCATCCAATCATTGGCATCTCTGCAGTGTGTAGAGAGAAATTGTCACGTATGTCAGTTGCTGTTGTGATTCTACGCAAATGTGTGAGTAGAGTGGCAGTCGAGGCGAATTTAAGCGTATATGTTTAAAACATGTCCCTAAATATATAGGCCCCTCCCCTTTCACAGACCCGCCAACTTTTCTTCATTCTACCTAAAGCCCTGGACCAACCTCTGGCTAGTATGCCTCTTTTCAACATACCACCAGGTGCAGCCTGTGCAGGTAAGAGCGGAAAATCAATGGTAAATTAACCTTATTATTTTCCCGACCTTGGAAAGAGAAATGGACCAGTTAGCTCTGTGGCGACTGACTCGTGAGTGACCTGCAGGTGCTTAAATTGCCGAGCCACCAGGAGGGTACTCGCTTCATGTTTAAAGACACTAGAAGAGGCGCATCTCAGCTGCCTCTCTGACCAGGTCCGGGGCACCCCCAGCATCCTAAAATTACCGATCGAGAAGCACAAGTATGGCGATGAAGCTGCAAACCCAACCTGCCAGTATTTCTGGATTTAAAGGAGAGCACAGTTCATTCTTGTGTGAGGATGGGGCACTGGTCTTTCGAGGACAAACACGCTCACTAGCCAGAGTTTAAGCAGGGAGCTCTTAAAAGGAACAGTGCAAGCTTGTGCAGAAGCAGGGTGATGTAACCCGGCGTTAATCACTCGGTGCCCCACGCTTGTACATGAAGATGAAACTTAGAAACAGAATCTGATTGGATATGGACAGTGCTGCCCAACCCAGCCCATTCATTGTATGCCTGTTCTTTACACGCGCACCCTGCATGGTTTCCAGCTCTATCCTTGCTGCTATTGGCTCTTTACACACATTCCATGCATGGTTTCCAGCTCTATTCTATCCTTGCTTGTTACCTGCTCTTTACATGCACGGTCTCCAGCTCTATTCTATCCTTGCTTGTTACCTGCTCTTTACACGCACGGTCTCCAGCTCTTATTCTATCCTTGCTTGTTACCTGCTCTTTACACGCACGGTCTCCAGCTCTATTCTATCCTTGCTTGTTACCTGCTCTTTACACGCACGGTCTCCAGCTCTATTCTATCCTTGCTTGTTACCTGCTCTTTACACGCACGGTCTCCAGCTCTATTCTATCCTTGCTTGTTACCTGCTCTTTACACGCACGGTCTCCAGCTCTATTCTATCCTTGCTTGTTACCTGCTCTTTACACGCACGGTCTCCAGCTCTATTCTATCCTTGCTTGTTACCTGCTCTTTACACGCACGGTCTCCAGCTCTATTCTATCCTTGCTTGTTACCTGCTCTTTACACGCACGGTCTCCAGCTCTATTCTATCCTTGCTTGTTACCTGCTCTTTACACGCACGGTCTCCAGCTCTATTCTATCCTTGCTTGTTACCTGCTCTTTACACGCACGGTCTCCAGCTCTATTCTATCCTTGCTTGTTACCTGCTCTCTTACACGCACGGTCTCCAGCTCTATTCTATCCTTGCTTGTTACCTGCTCTTTACACGCACGGTCTCCAGCTCTATTCTATCCTTGCTTGTTACCTGCTCTTTACACGCACGGTCTCCAGCTCTATTCTATCCTTGCTTGTTACCTGCTCTTTACACGCACGGTCTCCAGCTCTATTCTATCCTTGCTTGTTACCTGCTCTTTACACGCACGGTCTCCAGCTCTATTCTATCCTTGCTTGTTACCTGCTCTTTACACGCACGGTCTCCAGCTCTATTCTATCCTTGCTTGTTACCTGCTCTTTACACGCACGGTCTCCAGCTCTATTCTATCCTTGCTTGTTACCTGCTCTTTACACACACGCCCTGCATGGTCTCCAGCTCTATTCTATCCTTGCTTGTTACCTGCTCTTTACACGCACGGTCTCCAGCTCTATTCTATCCTTGCTTGTTACCTGCTCTTTACACGCACAGTCTCCAGCTCTATTCTATCCTTGCTTGTTACCTGCTCTTTACACGCACGGTCTCCAGCTCTATTCTATCCTTGCTTGTTACCTGCTCTTTACACACATGCCCTGCATGGTCTCCAGCTAGGCTGACCAGGCGTCCCGGAATTGCCCGAACAGTCCCGGTTTTTCGCCAGCTGTCCCGGCAATTTTGGCTTATGTCCCGGTTTTTAGAGGGGTTCGACTGAAACCAGTGTGAGGCACTTATTGGCTGTTCTAAAGTTGTGCTAGTAAGCAGCTGTTACAAATAAGCAAATCAATTAACAGGTATGATGCTCGTTTTTAAATGTTTTTATTTTTTTTATTTTCTTAGTGCTTCTTCTGTGTTCCTATGTTGATAAGAGTTGTCATTTTGCGTAGCATCGTTGATGTAAAATTGTAGTCCTATTTTTACAAAATGTCCCGGTTTTTGGTTCTCAAGATCTGGTCACCCTATCTCCAGCTCTATTCTATCCTTGCTTGTTACCTGCTCTTTACACGCATGCCCTGCATGGTTTCCAGCTGTATCGTTTCTTGTTACCTGCTCTTTACACACATGCCCTGCACGGTCTCCAGCTCCATTCTATCCTTGCTTGTTACCTGCTCTTTACACGCATGCCCTGCACGGTCTCCAGCTCCATTCTATCCTTGCTTGTTACCTGCTCTTTACACGCATGCCCTGCATGGTTTCCAGCTGTATCGTTTCTTGTTACCTGCTCTTTACACACATGCCCTGCATGGTTTCCAGCTGTATCCTTTCTTGCTACCTGCTCTTTGCACACATGCCCTGCCTGCATGGTCTCCAGTTGTATCCTTGCTTGCTACCTGCTCTTGACAGTACAAAAGTGGAATGAAAAGGATGTGTGTGTCTTAAAATGACATGGCCAAAGAAGCCCAAGAATCCTTTCCAAGAGGTGTGGCCGAAGCGATTATGGGCGTGGCCTAAACCAAATGAACTAAAAATCCCATGCTTCACACACCATGCTACCTGACCAGTATTTGGGTGCCTGTGTGTTTTTAGTTCCTGCATCCCCACATAGCAAACAACTGCTAACATACACCTAAACCAAGTCAGACATATTGACTTTGCCAATGCTTGTTAGCAGTGTCAGACAAATATGTAATATTTATTTGCGGTGAATAATTGAAATTGCTTCGGTTTTGAAAATATAAAATTGTGAATTAAACATTACTACGGTTGGTGGAATGGATAGTAAACTTTGGGGTGTCCCAATCACCCCCATTCTCCGCATCGCATCGTTTTCCTCTTCAGGTCTCTCACTTAGTCACTTCTGCCCATTAAGTCCTCCACATGCATCTCACACACTCTCTCTTTCCTATTCGTCACAGCCTTTTCACACTGTCATTATGCACATACTTCTTTACATCTCCTCTACTACACCATCCTTCCCACGCACAACCACCCCCACCTCTTGCAAGCACTGCATTTCTTCCCCTTGGCTATCAATATTTTAACAGCTATGCACCTCCTTCACACACTTTCCCACAATTGGCACATATGTGCCCGGGGCTTTATAGCTAGGCCGAAGTTTGGATGAGCATGTCGTCTGGAAATCTTTATGACGCACTAACAGGCAGGGTAAGAAGTTTGCACTGCCTTCAGCTTCAATCTCGGAGCTCGCAATCGGACCCTGTCAGGAGCACCCAAGGACAGCCTGAACTCACCCAGGCACCTAGGAGCAGCTCAGTTCGCAGCATGCACCATACAAAACTCACATGTTGCAAGAAAAACAACATCTTGAACAAGCTTTGGCAAAGCCAACAGGTCTCGCCTATGCAAGAGCTATTGGTTGTGGCAATGTATTTTTGCCATGTTGTACACCAGTGTGGCTGCTGTTTAGCATGGCTAAAAGTTAGTGTTGTGGAGCGTCCTAGAGTGGAGTGGGGAGGGGACGAGTAGAGTGTCGTAGACTGGATTTGTTGGAGTAGAGTGTTGTAGAGTGGAGTAGGGGGAGTAGAGTGTCAGAGTTGAGTAGAGGGGAGTAGAATTCAGGGGTTCAGTAACAGAGTGTCAGAGTGCAGTGTCAGAGGGGAGTGGCGTGGGGTGGGATGCGTTGGAGTGGATTGAGGTAGTATGGTGGATTGGAGTAGATTGGGGCGTATTTGAGTTGGTGGACTGGATTGGAGTGGGGTGGATTGAAATGGGGTGAGGGAGATTGGATTGGGGTGGATTAGACTGGTTTAGGGTGGGGTGGATTGGATTATAGTAGGACGATTTAAAGAGGGGTGAATTAGAGTGGAGGGGGCGTATTGGACTGGAGCGGGTGGACTGGATTGGAGCAGGGTGGATTGGATTGGGGCAGGGTAGACTAGAGTGTGATGGGATGGATGGATTGATTGAGTAGGGTGAACTGAACTAGGGTAGGATGGATTGGAGTGGAGAGGGGGGAGTAGAGTGGGTTGGATTGGACTGCAGGGGAGTGGATTGGGGTGGATTAGACTGGTTTAGGGTGGGGTGGATTGGATTAGAGTTGGGTGATTTAAAGAGGGGTGAATTAGAGTGGAGGGGGTGGATTGGACTGGAGCGGGGTGGACTGGATTGGAGCGGGGTGGACTGGATTGGAGCGGGGTGGACTGGATTGGAGCAGGGTGGATTGGATTGGAGCAGGGTGGATTGGATTGGAGCAGGGTGGATTGGATTGGAGCAGGGTGGATTGGATTGGAGCAGGGTGGACTAGAGTGTGATGGGATGGATGGATTGATTGAGTAGGGTGAACTGAACTAGGGTAGGATGGATTGGGATGGATTGGAGTGGAGTGGGGTGGAGTGGGGTGGAGTAGAGTGGGTTGGATTGGACTGCAGGGGAGTGGGGTGGTTTAGAGTAGGGTGGATTGGAATGGGGTGGGATGGATTGAAATGGGGTGGGATGGATTGAAATGGGGTGGATTGGCTTGGGTAGATTGAATTGAGGTGGGTTGGACTGGAGTTAGGTGGAGTGGGGTGGAATGGAGAGTGTTGGGGCGGACTGGAGCGGGACAGATCTAGACTGGAGCGGAGCAGATTGTTTTGGACTAGAGTGGGGCTGACTAGAGTGGGTGGTCTGGATTGGAGTGGGTGGGATGGATTGGTGTGGGGTGGGGTGGACTGGACTGGACTGAGGGGGGCAGATTGGAGTGGGGTGTACTGCACAATTGTGTTAAAGCATAACTTCAGAAATTACACATAAGAAAGAAACAAACAATGTCGCTTTGCAATAAAATAATCCTCACCTTTTGAGAACAGCGCCCACAAACAAAAACAAAAGAAAACAGTGCAAAGTGAGAAAATAAGCGTTGGCAAAATAAAAGAAAGTTAACTATAGAAAATAAATCTTTGCAATTTTGTTTGTCCTGCTGGGCATGTTTTGCCAGTCACACGCCTTCTGTTTGCAGGGCACTAGAAGTCGAAAAGAACAAAATAGTACCTCAATCACGTCTGGAGCAGAACATGGGCACTGATTAAGTTGAACCAATCAGTGCTTGGTCCCTGGTCCACGGAGAGGAACGGAAATTATATTAGAACCGGCCTTGTCAAATTAGGATACCAAAGGGGATGATGGACGGAGCATTAGAGCAAATCAAACACTCACCCCCAGTCAACTGATCTGGGTTTAATCCATCATCATTCTTTAGGAGGCTAAAGAACAGTGGCACGCAGGCCAACAAATATTAAGCAACACGTGGGCTCCAAGCCCTTTTTTGTTAACAACAGTGTTTGACAAGTGAGATGAGTACGCTAGCGCATGTTCTTTCAAGCTCGACCCTACAAAAGGCAAATACTCTTAGTGAACGCACGATGAAGTAAACCATGTGAAATGTAAACAGGGATCGAATCACTGACTTGGGTTACCTTAAGGGTTTTTACCATTTTTGTTGTGAAAGCAATGTGTTGTAACCTGTAAAGTTCAGAACATGAATATAGAGCCTTCTCAAAGTCAGATTTTAATTACAAGGGACCGGCCCACTTAAATCCCTGTCTTTACATACATAGTCTCCATGGTCTCCACCTCTATCCTTGCTTTCTACTTGCCCTTTACACACATACCCTACACGGTCTCCAGCTCTGCACAGCAGTAGTGTCCCCCATTTCTTCCTAGGCTCTCTCCATCAGCTCCCTATAATCCACAAGCCCTTGGCCCAGCTGAACGGCTCACTTCCACCAAAGGGCACCCCCATTCATGAGATAAAAGCAGAGATGCAGTGTAATCTCTGCAGCCCACAGGGGCCTCGTCTTCCACATGTACTTGGCACCAAGGAACCAAAGGGACCACAATGACCCACTGTAAAAGATCCATGTTCATGCCCAGTTTAGTCATCTCCGCGTTAATCAGTACTATCATAAACCGTTAAAGCTTTAAACAATTTTGCTAGCGTCCTGGTACGTTTTTCCAGATACATACAACAAACTCTGTATTTTAAAAATGTCCACCAATGTTACATACTCAAGTCCAATGACACCAGTACACAAGGGGCATCATGAAAAAACAGGTTCCCTGCAGAAACACAAAGTATAAACATGCCCTACATTCAGATCAATGCAGGGAATCAGGAGTGATCTTTGATCTCAAAGAGGCAGGCTTGCAGCTAAAATGGGACCTCACCCACCCCAGTAGAGGAAGCCATCGAAGTTGCCCAGAAAGTAAGGAAAGTTGGTGTCCTAGAGAACACCAAAGGCCCCTGGAAACAGTTATGGCAATGGGCAGCTTTCCCCAGACCATGAAACTGAATAAGATCAGACCCCTTTACAATCAACATCCTCAGAGCCACTGGGTGATAGGCCTTCTCAGTGATAAAAGGTGCCACCAACAGAGGAAAAAAAAAAACATACACATTAAAAAAAAAAAAAGCACAGCCTCTTATTTGCCTAGTCCTGCATGTCAAACAATCAATAACAACATGCATTTCTAGAAGATCTGTTTTAGGACGTCAGCTAGGTTTTGAGATCTACCTTAAAATCTTTTGCAAACCCAAGACCACTCTGTTAAAGCTAAAATCCGAAATTTTCTATTGTATTGTATTGTAATTGCATTTATATAGCGCTTACTACACCCGATAAGGTGTTGAACTACTTTTTCAGCAAGTAGCACGCTACTCTGGACATTTAAACAAAAAACCTCTCCCTCTATATTAATTAATACATTAGTGGTACATCCTACAATAGAAATAACATCATTGTCCCACTAGTAATGAAAAAAAAAAATTGTCCCAAATTTATTATATCAAAAATCTCTTTTATATAGTTTATCAAAATGGCTATTTGATGAAAACTATATAAAAAGAGATTTTTTGATATAATAAATTTGGATTTTTTTTTTTTTTTATTACTTGTGGGACAATGATGTTATTTCTATTGTAGGATGTACCACTAATGTATTAATTAATATAGAGGGAGAGGTTTTTTGTTTAAATGTTCTGATTTTCCCTGCCCTCCTCTCCCCCTATTCAGATATTCAGGGACCCTGTTTTGTGTCATTAGCACGCTACTCTGGAACCTATAAAGGATTAGTAGTGAATTAGTATATTGAAACTATGAAAGTAATTTGAGTGGTGAATATGTTAGTCAGTTATTTGGATTGAGAAGGATAGTGGCGGGATAGAGGGAAAAAGGTTTGCATTTTTATAGCACTTACTACCCCCGACGAGGCGTCAACGCGATTTTTCTTTGAGTAGCACACTACTCCGGAACCCATAAAGGATTAGCTGTGAATTAGTATAGTGAAATATTAAATTATTTTGAGTGGTGGACATGTTAGTTAGTTATTTGGATTAAGAAGGATAGTGGAGGGATAGAAGAGGGAAAAAGGTTTGTATTTATATAGCGCTTCCTACCCCCTGATAAGGTGTTGAAGGGCTTTTTCGGTGAGTAGCACGCTACTCTATGGCGCGCCCTGAATAGGGCGGGCCGAAGGATATGTGGGGCCACGGCGGGAGCGGGTGCCATTTTCGGTATGGTGGGCCACAAAGAGATTTACCCGGGGTAAGGGACGTGGCATGCCGCACTGTGTTATCGCTAGCCCAGCGATAACACTGTGCATGTGCTATGCCCACTAGAAAGGTGTGGGTGTTCGGTCACTCCATCATCCGGAGGGCTCGGAAAGCCTACAGGTCTGGTGATTTTGCAACATGTGCCAAGTCTACCGGTTTTATCATGAGGTGGTTTGGTTAAGGGGAGCTCAGAGTAAGGGGCCTCCAGTCGGTGGTGGACAAGCTGGTTCCAAGGGGGCTTCTGCCTCTGGTTCTGGTGATTTTACATCTGGGGGCAATGATTTAGCGCAAATTTGATATAGAGACCTGTTCAAAGGTATTGTGTGTGAGGTCATGTGACTTGCGAAGTGTTTTCCTGAAGCCTTCATTGCGTGGTTGCATATAGTCCCTGGGCAGTCCTGGCACAGGGACATTCTTTACAAGCGCTAAATGAGTCCGCCAAGAGCCTGAACAGACGGCCCTGGAAGCTGTTGAGAACGTCTAGATTGGACTGTATCCCCCATGGTTGTAGCAGGGGGCGGGAGGTTTTTTCTTCCAGATAGGGTGCATTTGTCTCCTGGGGGCAAAGCCATGTTTGTGGGCAACCTTTTTGCTTTCATGTGCCAATTCGTCTCTCAGGTGGTGGGGGGGTCCAGATGGTCAGTGAACTATGATGGCCTGTGGCACGGTGAGTTCATGGTTGACAGGAATTTTCAGGTCACCCTTGAAAGAACAGTGTCAGCGGGACCTCGAAGCGATGTGCTTGAAGCATTCAGTAGAGAAGCAGCGATAGCAGGAGTTTGGATGGTCACTTTCGTGGCCCCAGCTTAACTCAACACACGCGTGGTGGCGCTTTTAGGACACTGGGCCTTTGGGGGTTGGAGGGTGCCATCCGTGCCAGGGTACATAGGCATGGCCTGGTTGCACAAGCTGGCTCTCCGAAGGGTGCGGAAGGGGGTACCTGAGGCGCGAGTGCTCTGGGGCAAGCATGCCTTCCGCATTGAGTAAAGACCTGCTACCTCACAGGAGTAGTATTTAACAGAGGCTCAGAGATTTTCCACTCGAGTGAAAACCCAGAGATGGGCAGAGCTGGTCCGGGAAAAGGCCAACCATGAGACTATAGAACAGTTGCTGGCTTGGTAGAGGGGTCAGGTTATTCGATGTACAGCAGACTGGTAAAAACATATGCAAGAATGTAAGGTCATGTAAACATTTGTGGATTGTGCTGTGATTAAATGCTTTTCTACTTTGTTTTATATGTTTTAAAGTATAAATGAAATACGGCCTGAGATATTTGCAATCTCTAACCAGGACAAAAGTTAGGTCTCAGGCTGTCTCACTGGGAGGAGGGGGGTATGGGGGGGGGGGGGAGGCAGGAATGACAGGAGAGGGGTGGGGCGTGGGACGCATTTGGTCTGATTCATACACTGCATCGGGCTTACTATAGAAACCATGACGAATTTATAACTTGATAAATAGGTAGCAAAGAGAAAATCCCAGCATTGAGGCTGAACTATCAATACACGATGGCACTGCAGCAATAAGCTCAAACACATATGCTTTCCATAACATGGCGATGCTATCAAATACAATGAAATAAAATCTAAACTATGAAAGCCTTCGAAATATAGGAATCGAAAGGGGTCCCAGGATGCTTGTTTCTGGTCCAGAAAGAACCTGGCCTGGCAGTTCGGGCTGGACTGTTGACCACGGGGAGCAGGGCCAAGACTGATTTGCATATGGCTAAGTCCAAACTGGGGTGGCATGGTGAGCAAAAAAACGATGGATTTAACCCAGATCTCTTGACTGGGGGTGAGTGTTTGAAACATTTCAGCGCTCAGTCCATCATCTTGTGTTCATTTACGGACAATCAGATTTGGTATGCAGGAGGTGTCCTCCTGGACGACTGATAAAGAGGCCTTGCGCCACAAAATCATTGTCACTGGAAAAACGCAATTATGTTGCTTTTTCATGTGAATATTAATCTGTAGCACTTGCCACACAATTCACAACCATTTCTTGCATAATTTCTAGATTATAGAAAATAATTTTGTTCCAGCTTAATAAACAAAATACTTGTTCAGGTAGTGTAGTGCTATGCCCGACACTGTACAAACCATTACTGGTCACCTTTCACCTGTTGACTGATGAATTCAGACATTTAAACAGTTAAGAATGTTGCCCAAATAGTGCAAACATCTCCAACTGATGGACTGGAAGAATGACATTTATCTGCGGCAGGAACTACAAATCTTAATTTCTTAAACGCAATCCAGGTTTAAAGAAGGATTTATTCGCTCATGAAAATAATTTATTTCACCATTTATGCAATGCATGCTTGCCTCTCAGTCCCATTTCTCAATGCATAGGTTCCGCTTAATATGAAGTTTTCTTCCATACGAAATCTGTGAATTTTCTGTAGCTCAGGGATCCCTTTTTCAACAATGTGTACAAATTGCAAAATACGGTCACGGAATATGCTGGCGGCGGCTGGTGACATTTGAAAGTGGTGAGGCGTAAACTTTCTGTTGTAGAGCACCTTGGCGAGCGAGCGCAGCATCAACATCTTAAAGGGGGTTCGGGGGGGATAACCCCCTGAGAAAATTTTGAAAAAAGACTGGGTAAATGGTGCATTTTCAAGCAAATTTGAGAAGCACAGAGACTAGAGCTGCAAACACACATAGAGCCTGCTGCAGCACTGTGACTAGGACTGGTGCCACACACAGAGCCAGCTGCAGCACAGAGACTAGAGCAGTAGATAAGTGGGAGAACTAGAAACAAATAGAAGGGCCATACATACACTAAACAGAACACTCTTTCAAATAACAGACACCCCAAACAAAGGATGCTCCATACCCAGATGAGCGCAATGGGCAATTGAAAATCAAAATAAAGGGCACACGGAGTATACACATGGAAACAGAAATACCCGAAATACCACACACACACACTCAGCAGCAAGCAGAACGTGGACATCAAATACAAACAAAAGGCAGGCCCAAATACAGAAATCGTCACAGTCACAGACACTCTGAAACGCTAAATGTCACATACATATTAAATGGCATAAAGGACAACTGGCACAAACATACACACACGTACCGTCTAGAATATAAAGATAAGCAGCAAACACAATAAATGCTATACGTACAAACGAAACGGAACACATCCACCCAAATGACAACACCCACGCACCAAAAACTCAAACGTACATAATACCAAAGAGGAGACAGAAACTAGTTAACAGATAAACAAATACAAGTAAATTAAATAAACTCCAAATAGCACAAAACAAGTGAAATACATACAAACCAAAAGGCACACAAGCGACACAATTAGCAAATGGACCTACCAACAGAGATTCGTTAAAAGTCGCCTAATCAAATCAAATCAGGAATATTTATTTAGCGCAAACATATCACCCGAAAGTCTCATGGCGCTTGCAGAAAAGCTCAGATGTTAAATTAAGCAGAGCCGTTAGAGGTCAAACAGCCAAGTTTTTAGCTCCCCACGAAAATGATTATGACTTGAGATGGTGCGCAAGTATAGGGGCAGTACATATCAAATGGTACTCAAATGCAGCTAAAATGCCCACCCCGATCATTAATCTGTGAATGAAGCACAAATGATGAAACACACAGGGGCTGGACAAGTATCTTCCCACCAGCGCTTATTAACCGAAGACAAATATTGCTGTGAAACGTTTACTTCTTTCCAGGCAGAAGGGATTATTCAGTTTTCAATGTGAAACAAGACCCCAATTCTATTCCTCTTAGAAAAGAGCACAAAAAGGATCACAATGCCAGCCAATGTACAGAATAGAACACGTGGCCAGCTCTGTCACATTACAAAGCAAAAATCTGTTTCTCATTGGAACACAAATGCAAGTAAAATTCCTGACGTCGAGAATATTTTCCAACTGGGCTGGACCTGCCCACTTCCCTCCCGCACCATTTCACACTTCTGTTTCTGCGAAGAACTTGATAAATCCTCTTTCCCATTGGTGATGGAAAAACGTAACACCCCAAAATACTAATTTAAACATGCAAATGTTTGAAATGTGCTGCTGTGCAGCAAAAACGAAACTAGACCGAGACAGCGGAGCCAAAGTGGCAAAAAAACATGTCTGCAAGAGCCAAACATACCCATGGGCCGCTTGAAGTCACATTACTATGTCAGTCACATCATAGCGCTGCACTGAGACGTCCTTAGTAAAAGTAATAGTTTTGAAACAAACGATCAGTCAGTGCACTAAGGCAAGAGATGTCAAAGCTTCAGGTCAGGGCGGGTCTGGCCCCCCCCGCGTAAATGTTCACTTAACGACATAATGCATGACGTATTACATTTGGTTCATCTGCTTGAACATGATTAATAAGACTACAGCCACCGTCTGCTGCATTAACAATCCTGTTTCCATTTTAGAACCGTGTATACATCAGTCAATTCTGTTATGACTTTAACAGGCCGCATTCAACAATGCACACGTTTTCCTCGTTATTTAGGATAAATGGTACCTTTCAACATGATTATGTTTCCCATCTGGGTTTTTTCTGCTCCCTCCCTCGTCTCCTCTTCCCTCGAACTGAAAGATTAATTACGCTGCCTCAAAAGTCTGATAAAAGTGGAAATAAACACACTTAATCTGTTAAACAGGCTGCATCTGGGTATGGAGTCTTAGCAGTGCAGTCACCATGTGTTTTTTCCTAGAAAGCAAAAATTCAGCAATGTGCCTCACGTGAAGCGGAAAAAAGACCCATTAGTTTCTGCCTCACTTATATAAAAATTCTTAATCGAGGAAACCCTTCAACCATGCCTGCAGTACTCGACCTTAGAGAGTTTTAATGCGCTTTTCTCAGCCTTATGAGCGTAGACATTGCCTATCCACGACTTCGTTTTGTCCTGTTTGATTTTCGAAATGTCCTTAGCAGTCGCGGCTCGCGCTCCAGTACTCGCGGGGGGGGGGGGTGTTAGGGGTCGCGCACGGCGCAGGGGAGATTAAAATAATTATTAAGCAATTACTTACCGGATCCGCGCCGCCTCTGCGAGTCCTCCTGGGCCGGGGTCCGACTCCCGCGTTGGCGCCTTGGCCAGTACCGCCTGCTCTCAGCCAATCCAGACGCTGCTCCAGCAGCAGCGCCAGGATTGGCTTGAGCAGTAGTGCGCATGTTCTGTTTAGGGCTTAACATTTTTTACGACCAGCCCGAACATGCGCACTAGGCTGCTCATTAGAAGAGCGGCATGGAACAACCCTCGCTCTACTAATGAGCAGCCTGGTGTGCGCATGTTCATGGCTGGTCGCAAAATGTTTAAGCCCTAAACAGAACATGCGCACTCTTGCTGTGCGCTCCGCCGGCCGACCACCTGTGATACGTGTTATGGTGGAGGATGTCAATCAGACACTGACTTGCAGCTGAACTGTAGTGCTGCCCCGCCCCCTTCTAAGCCGACTGCCTCCGGCTCTGGCGGCCTGGGAATCGGAGTGATTGCATTGTGTGACTCGTGAGAGAGTCAGAGTTAGAGAGTGACGGCAACGCCCAAGCGCCCTAATGGACGCACCGCCCCTAATTAATTTGCCATTAATTTCAAAGTAAATTGCGGTATTTATTTACCTTCCCTTAAACCATACTTTGCTTTTACTGAAATTGGTATTCTATTTTCATATATTGGTACAGGAAAGAACAAACAAATTGAGTAGAATTCACTGTTAAACGTAAAATAATCAATCAATCAATCAATCATGTCACTTATAAAGCGCACTACATACCCGCGAGGGTCTCAAGGCGCTGGGGGAAGAGGGGGGTGGTGCTGCTACTGATCGAAGAGCCAGGTCTTGAGGAGTCTTCTGAAGGCCAGAAGGTCTTGGGTCTGTCGGAGGTTGGTGGGGAGGGTGTTCCAGGTCTTGGCGGCGAGGTGGGAGAAGGATCTGCCGCCGGCGGTCGTTTTCCGGATGCGGGGGACTGTGGCGAGGGCGAGGCTGGTCGAGCGGAGCTGGCGGGTGGGGGTGTAGAAGCTGAGTCGTCTGTTGAGGTAGGCTGGTCCGGAGTTGTGGAGTGCTTTGTGTGCGTGGGTGAGGAGCTTGAAGGTTATCCTCTTGTTGACAGGGAGCCAGTGCAGGTCTCTCAGGTGGGGTGTGATGTGGCTGCGTCGGGGGATGTCGAGGATAAGACGTGCAGAGGCGTTCTGGATGCGTTGCAGCCGTCTCCAGGAGCTTAGCCGTCGTTCCTGCGTAGAGGGCGTTTCCGTAGTCCAGCCTGCTGGTGACGAGGGCCTGGGTGACTGTTTTTCTTGTTTCGGTGGGGATCCACTTGAAGATCCTGCGGAGCATTCGGAGGATGTTGAAGCAGGATGAGGAAACGGCGTTGACCTGCTTAGTCATGGAGAGGGTGGGGTCGAGGATGACCCCTAGGTTGCGTACGTGGTCGGTGGGTGGCGGGGCTGTTCCCAGTGATGTTGGCCACCAGGAGTCGTCCCAGGCTGAAGGGTTGGAACCAAGGATGAGGACCTCCGTCTTGTCCGAGTTCAGCTTCAGGCGGCTGGTCCTCATCCATTCGGCGACGGCCTTCATTAATAGTTAAATAATTCACCGAAGGTATGACAGGCAAAGTGATATTTCACCAAGGTAATATTTAATAGCTGGGAAATGTAAGGGAGATGAGCTGATGCCATGCCACGGGGCAATTTAGGAAAAAATACTATCTTCTCCAGACCCCAGGACCAACGGTTCAAGACATTCATTTGGGTTCAGATACATCACAGCAACTCCCAGACTTCAGAATACTAATAAACTGTTGCAGGTAAGCTTGGTGTTCACAATCCAAAAAGCACTGCCACTGGAATTGTGCACTTCTGCAGATGCCACGTAGGGTAGGATTGGGACAGGAAATAGGCCCTGGCACCAAATTAAAAGTGCCCCCCATTAGCTGATATATAGCTAGAAGGTGGCCCACATTTGCAAATCATGGAAGTTTTAAACTTGTGAAGACAAACTGTATAGTTGTTTTGCATGGTATGGGAGACTGCGTGCTGTTGTGCTGGCTGCAGGCAATGTTTGTAGTAATCTCTGAGAAATCAGCAGTAAAACCGGTAGGACAGAAACAAAACAACAAAAACAGTGCATGCAACGATCTCTCAAACCAGCCCTTCAGGCATTGCCAGATTGCCCTTTCAGCCAATCAGACTCTGCTGCCATGTTTGTCATAATTATGGATTTAATGAAGTTAGCACATAATCCAAGATCAGAAGCGTACATTTTAGATTACACAAAAAAATTTTTTTGCTTCTAGCTCAACTAGATCACTAAAAACTTAGGAAACAAAATTGGTCACCTTTCATTTGCTGAATTCATTATTAAAATGAAAATAATGAGGTGAAACTTTTGCCCGCGCAGTATTTTGTCTTGAAGTAGCAAATTAGCAAAATAATGCTACTATAGAATGTACCGCATAATTTACATTTTCTTGCCTCATAATTTAGTCAATCCTGCCACATAGTTTGGTCATGCACCGACAGAAAATTCCAGTGCCCTGGCAATAAGATAACATAAAATGGGCCCCCGTGCCCCTGGAGGCCAAGGCATGCGACTCTTTTGCCTGGGCCTTTATTCTGGCCTAGCTACAAGTGTTGGTACAAGCTCCCTCCATGGGCAGAGCGGCCACGTGACAACTTTCCACAGTAATGGGGCACTCGGAGGATGCAATTTGCAGCCATCAGCGAGAGCTGTAATAAGGCACCGTTTAAATAAGAGGGACAAGATAAGTAGTGTTCCAAGGACAAGCCACTTGGTGGGCAGCCTGCACCTGCACTGACTCACATCGCCAACGCTGGGGGCGGGTGGGAGGTACACAGTGGGCTGCACGCGCTCACACACCACAGGCTTTCAAGATGTGAATGTCCTCGTGCTGCACAGGGCGCGCATGACCTACACGTAGAAAAAAAAAAACGAAACTTTACTACGCAGCAGTGCCAATCTCAAGGTGAGGGGCCCCACAGAGAAGCGCAGTGTTAACTTAAATGCAGTTACAAATCAATTCAATGCTTCTTATTGATTTACCATCCAAGCCCCCTGGCTGTCTACCACACCTTGCACCTTGTGACTTATTTCCGAGCTGAACAAACACCTAATATTCAATTAGTGGAAAAATTAAAATCATGCTTTGTGGTACGTGTACCAAGTGTCGATAAAACCACAATTTGAGTCTTGGTTGTGGGAATTTTTGTTTTTAGATTAACGTTGCTACTACATTCCGATTCTATGCAACGAATGACATGTCCCCGGCGCCCGATAATGAACTTGAGGCGTTCTGGTGAAAAAACAGGAGGCTGAATGTTCGCAAACATCTAAAGAACCCTAAGATGGTCTGTGAAAGCACTGTTTGTGCAGTAACAAGGCCACGCATGTAATTACTCCACCACACGCCCCTTAGTCGGGCCACTCTCCTTCATTCTATTAAAACGCGCATGAAGCCCGAGAGCCGCTGTGAACTCAAACCAGTCATTGATTGCACAGGTGAACACCGCCCTCGCAAACGCCCTCGACCACCCCCGAGCGCGGCGCCCTCTGCCACGCCTGCCTCGCGGGATGCCGCGTGCTCTCTCAGTGGCCGCCTGCGGGGCGGACTATTGCAATGGAATCCATTAAGTGCACCTTGTCAGGAGCTAGGCAAACATTAAATACCGCTACGTCATCTCCCTGTCATTATCATTGGCCTGAAGCACACAGACCATCGTTCACCCTCGCAGAGGTGACTCCGCTGGCTGCCAACCAAGCAGAAGGTCGAGCTGGAGACCCCAGGCCTTAATGCACCACAGAGGTCACGAGGAAGCGGCCTCGTACCTCTCCAACCAGTTTATGCCACACGTAGACCAGAGGCCAAAGGTTGGCCACCTAAAACAGACATCCACTGGACAAGACGCGAACGGTTTGAGGGCAGAAAGCTATGGGTACCAGGCCTCGCACTCTGCAACATGCTTCCTCTGCCCCTTCACGTCGAAGCAAACTATGAGAATTGGGGAAAAACATGAACATGCACCCGTTCCTAGGGACGTTTGACCTGCACTACAGAGGCGATCTTTTCACATAACAGGTTTCGGACATGTGTTGATCCCACAACGAGTCCTAACTACACTTTCCTTCCCCGCACCCATGCAAAGCACTGTAAAGCAACCTCTGTTCAACAGAAAGGTCTACACATATATAAAATAAATACAGGTATAGTGCCATAAACAAGGAAAGAGTCTGCAGGTTTTTAACTACTCCATGTGATGGTGTGTTTGATGCAGTGATGAACCAATTGAGAGCAATTAAACCAATTAAATTAATAGGACCTCAGTGCTTTGTCGCAGGTGTGAACATCAGGACCGTACTAATTAGTAAAATAGCTTTTTGTACAACAGTATAATAAATAAAAATTGGACTTGGAGAAAGTGCCCTTTGATCTCCTTATGTGCCTCGACAGGAGACTTGCCCATAAATTGAGCGGGGGCCAATAACTAAAGTAATTGACTGGATCCCGGTTTATTAACGCTGCAGTGTGTTATCATATGCATTGACGATACAGATAGCTTCACGGATGGGCTACTTGGTCTGACAAAACAGCGTCCTTTCAGAGGAGCTGCAGCCTGTGTTTACATTCCGACTATGCTGTTGATGCACAATAGGGCTCCAGCTACTGACGCAACTTCGTAAGCACATACAGTGATCTCACACCATACTCCTGCTCTATTCTCACTTCTAGCTTCACAACTATTGCTCAACACACACACAAACCCCTTTCCTAAAATGACATAGAACAAACAATCAAATACATTTCAACTTTTTTGAGACCTGATGCTAAGGAGCCATGCCCCCAGAGCGGCAGGCACTGGTCTTAGGCACATTTGTCCGGAAGTACAGAGGTAAAGAGCGGGTGCACTATGTGGGTGTGTACCTATGAACACCCTTACATGGAAGTAAATTGCATAGCATTTTAGGGGGCAGGGTCTTTCCCTAACACAGATCAGACTACTGCCTCAACTCTTTTCAGAGATGGTGTAAAGTCGATTGGTACCTCCCCAGGTGGGAAAAGACTTAACAAGTGAACAAAACATGGCCTTCAGTTTCCTTTGAGTTTTTTTGGGCGAATGTGGGCAGATATTTCTATCACAAGGGGTGGGGGGGAGCTAAGAATCAAAACAAATGCACCAGCCATTAAACGATCTATCTGCCAGTGTTACTCAAAGGCCTCAAATACTGCCACTGCGCAGCCCGGGGAAAATTGTATATATACACTCTGCATTTCAGAATTGTCCATCCTTACTCCTTTATGTTTAGTCGTGAGAAATGGCCGGAGGGTGGACAATCCGCATGAATTAATGTGTCAGAAGTTTGCAAGACAATTTCATTTTTTTCCTGACCATCCCCATTTCCCCTCTCTGGAGAATGTTCTTCCGAATGGACAAATCCTTTCTCCTAAACCTCCGGATACTATGGCCTTGTTGGGGTCTTTTTTACACCACTGTCAACAATTAAAATGGCCTTTTTTCACACCACGTTCAAGTGCGAAGAACGTGTGAAAAAACACCTTCTAGGTTTGGGAATACCATCGCATTTATAAAAATGCAGACGACGTTCAGCCATACACAAGGTGTGGCGTGTGTTTCTCTTTTTAGCTTTAATGTCTGACGGGTGCGTGCCCTTTAACCAGGAAGAGTGCTACAGACGTACCTTTGAACTAGAGATGCCACCGGCTGCTTAAATCGGCGTAAAGCAGCTTCGGCCCACCCCAAGCCCTTGGCGCCCACAGGAGTGGCCTCTCTCTTCTCCCTCTCGAGGGATGCACACTCACTGAAACACAGCTAGGAGGGGGCTAGCGACTATGGTGAGGGGCCACTGGTGATTGGGAAGACTAGGGGCGTAACACAGGCCCCCGCAGCTGCAGGGGGCCCTCTCAGCACTGTACTTACGCCGGAGAGGTCCGGATTAAATCTGGAGCGGGGGCCCTCTGTGTACCTTGCAGGGGGGGGGGCCCTTCAACTTTCGTTACGCCACTGGGGAAGACTTGCCCCCCAGTGCAGCCAGAAGAGGAGCGACTGCCCTGCAGCATGAGGTGAAGCTCGCCACTTCCGGTGCGCGTGGCCTGACAGAGGAGAACCGGCAACCGCGGATACAAAAACGTTTTCACACGGTAACCCACAGGCACTTCGAGTCTGACTCGAACGTGCTTTCACTAACGGGAATAGCAGACATTGGTGCAGCAGGTGCAGTGGCACCGGAGCCATGAGGGGGGGGGGGCTACTGAACCCCGATTATTGCTGCAATTCAGAGTTCAACACTCAGCCATAAGAAACATTTCCTTCCTGACACTAGGCCCATGTCGCACTGGTTACGTCACGGATTCGCCCACAATTAGCCCTTTCCTGAACCTCATACACGTGTAACAATTTCAAATAATGTCCCTGTTTATAAACATGCCTAAACAGATTCCGTGGGTGTACTGTCTCCAAACACATTTCCAAAGGGGATCAGCGCTTTTACAATTAAAGCCACATCAGCAGTGTTACATTTCACCACAATACTGTTAAGTGATTCGCTAGCTCTGTTCGATTTGGGCCTTTTAATTGTACTAGCACGTGACTTTTAAATTAACCGAGTTGTTGCTTTTCGTTTTTTGTAATGATTGAGCCTTTTACTTCTTGTGGTATTTTATTGTTTTTGGATATGTGGCGTATTTTTTACTTTTTGTAATTAGCGGCATTTTTATTTTTGGGTATTTAGGACTATTACTTTTACTGCTGGTTCTAGCTTCCACTTTAAGCGACTAATTTTCACTTGCTTTATGGCTTCCATTTATATTGCTAGTCAATTTTACATTATAATTAATTGTGTTTTATAGTGATTTACGTTTTTGTTTTCTTTTTACAACATTGCTGCTTATATTTTACGCCACTGTGGTTGTTATGTGCTTGATCTCCATTCCGAGTTTTTTTTGGCCGGGTTTCAGCCTTTACAGTACATCAGTGCTGCTCTGCGGGTTTCAACTCTTGCTACTGTCTTGCAATGTTAAGTATTGTCATAAGGCTGAAAGCATGGAACTGTTTAGCTAATGTGGTTGTTGCGCGAGCCTTCCGCTGAAAAAGTGGAGCAGCAGCGAATTAGGAACCTGGAGGAAAAACCAGTAGGTAAAAGTGTAAAAAAAACAACCAACAAGTGTGGGCAGCGTCATAAGCAAGTGGTTCCAACAGGGACAGTAAACAAAAACTATTTTCGTAAAAAAAATACTAAATGCTAGAATCCATACTCTAAGGCAGGAGTTGTTTGCATGCTTTGTTTACGGCACTCTGTGTGTCGCTGACAGATGCAATGAGTCTGTGTCGTCTGACACGGTTAGATAACGAAAGTGAAAGCTGTCTGGGAGATTGCAAAGGAAGCTACTTTGAGTGTCATTTTGTCACTTGGCAGGGAGGCCGTGCTTTTTTGAGGTCACAAGGACACGCTGTTGGTGATAATATGAAAAGCATAGCAGGGAATAGGTAGGGGGTGTAATCCTCGCAACACCCCAATCCCCTCCTGTAAAAATAATGCCCTCTATGAAGAGCTCAGCTCGTGAACAACACAGCACAGCGAGGGAGGAAATTATTCATATTATACTGGGAGCAGAGTGAATTTCATTATCATTAATATGATTTGTTTTCACTACGCAGTCTGGGCCTGGCAACTCACAGAGAAGAGCTGCCCCCCCTCCCTCGGCGAGCCAAGCACACGCTGCTGACAAATGGCGGCAACTGCAGGTCAGGAGTGCGGAGCCAGCTCGACTGTTCATCCTTCCAGTGCAGGACCACTACATTAGTCAATTGTACGCCTTTTTTGTAAAGCGATTCGAAGCGTAAAATAGACTACGAAAGCACTGTATCCAGACTGCCGTGTATGTACCACATTGAGTGATTTGAATTAGGAACCATTATGCAACTTAAAACTGGGCCGAAGTCTGCACCGAGAAGGTTCTTGGCACGTGCAAGAATGTTCATAGCAGCAGGTCGGGAAAATTCAGTCTCTAGACGGGAACTCTAAATACGCGTTAGCCTCAGAGACACACAGATGTTTGGGGCAACAACCCAGCCTTAGCGTGTCGATGAATGTTTAGTAAACCAGGGGAGATATGTGTGTAAAGGGAACTGTGTGCACGGATGGGGGCGGGGAGGGCTATTATTATTGGATGTGCCATGAAAGCTGTGTTGAGAGGGGGTTCGGTGTGCCCTGAACTTTCTGATAGAGAGGGTGTGGCAGACGGCGGGGTGCGGGTCCCGAGGTGCCCTCGGTGTTAAGAGTGGGTAGAGTCCATGGGGTGCTGGTTTTGGTGGGGGCTGAGATGGTGTCTCCTGAAGCCGCCCTCAAGAACAATATAATGTGAGTGAGGCACAGTGTAGGGAATTTGGAGGGGCAATAGTTTGTATAGTATAGGGGCGGGGTGTTCCTTACCACACCACGTTCTGACACAGGCTGTCCCCTGCTTCTGCTGGCTTCATGTATGAGCGGCTCCTAAGGAGTATGGCGCCTCGGAGCTGCATTACAGGACATGCAGTACCATGCCGAGGGTACCCCGACTCCCTGGCGAATCTAGTGGGGTATAAAAGAGCCTCAATACACTCAGAACCTCGTGAAGTGTACCCTGCCTCCGAGAGTTCTTCAGTGAGGGTATAGAACATGTTACACCATGCCGAGAGTACCCTGCCTGCAGGAGGCGTCTAATGGAGCTACGGTACCCTGCCTCAGTGAGGGGTTTAGCAGGGTAGAGGGGCGCTGCAGTGCATGTATCACCCGGTAAAGCCTGCTTTAATTCTGTGAGGGGGGAGTGTTGAGGAGTTTGGCGGGATACAATGGTGGCAGACTAGTTCTACCATGCCGGGCATCTCTGTGAAACGGTGAATGGAAGTACTGGTACTAATGTGCGTTCAGTACCTTACACCGTGCCGATGCTGCCCTGCATCTGTGAAGAAGGTATTGAGGAGTACGGTTGGGTATAACACTGTGACAGATGCTGGTGGTACAGTGCGTGTCACAGCATGTACCCCCCCCCCCAACAACCTTGCAGATCACATTCTACTGCCCCTGTAAGAGAAGTACCACAGGAGGGTATATTACGGAGGATGATAGGGGTACTGCTGGGAGCGGGGTTACAGTACAGGTCACATAACTCGGGGGTACCTCTTACCTTGCTGACCACGTTCTGCCCCAGGCCGGCCCGGATCTGGTAGCTCCACTCGCGGCACTGGCAGTCCTCCCCCAGCTGCGGGTCCTCGGCGTGGACAGGGTGCTCCAGGAGCCCGCGGCTGTGGCTCAGATTGTGCGAGGGGGACATCCCGGGGCCCCCGGTGGGGCCGAGCAGACGGTGCGCCGTGGTGTTGTCCCGGCTGCCCAGGCACCAGTAGTCTGGCTGATCCAGCAGGAAGGAGTCTGAGAACTGGCTGAAGCCGATGAAGAGCATGGGGATCCAGGTGAGCAGCACCAAGCGCCTCGTGTAGGGCCCCAAGCTGCCCGCCACGGGCATCACCTCGCGGTCGAAGTCCAGCAGCAGCGGGCTGGGGGCCTCCGCCGCGGAGCCCCGTCTGGAGCCGGGCCCCGGGGACGGGGCGGCGGGCAGCGCCAAGCCATTCTCCTCCAGCCGCGGGGGCTCGGCTCCTCTCCGCTCCGTGGCCATGCCGCCGCCGGCCGCTCACATGGAGGGAGGGCCGCTCTGCCGCAGGAGGACCCCCGCCTCCGCGATGCGGCACCGGGATCACTCGTTCGACAACAACCGGCGGAGTGTCAGCAGAGCCCCGGGGACCGGGGGAGCCACATCTGCGCGGGAATGGAGGAGGCTGGACGGCAGTGGGTCAGTAGCCCGTTGAGTACCCCTGCAGCAGCCACTGCTTATTTCCAATGCACGGGGGTCTGTCACAGGGCCGGTGCCTGCCTCTGGGCACACCGAGGCACAGTGCTTCCCTTCCGCTCACTGCCACTGGTATTATTCCGGGCACAGCGCCTGATACCGAGCAGTGTACGTGCTGTCAGCACCCTGTGAATACCTGCCTGTACTAGCCTGTTCTTGCATCCGGCCACTCCACTACTTAAAGTACCCAAAGAGACGGCCGCCGTATGTGCTATCAGGAGGAGCACCCTCACTGTCCGTGCTTCCTTCGCCCACGGGCAGTGTCACTGTGCCTGCTTCCTGTATCCAAGGATTTAAATGCCGTCTCACATATAGACCGTCGCTGTGCCTGCTTCCTGCAATCACGGCGCTGTGCCTGCCGCGTTAGGTTCCCTGGAGAGCTGGCAGCTTCCTTCACTGCACGGGTCCCATGCTGCCACCACAGGCCGCTGTGTTGCTCCCCTGGCCGCTGGATTCCCAGGGGAGAGCCGGTTCCCACGGCTCTGGCACCTTGCACAGCTGCGGGTCCGAGCACGCCGGGTCAGTCTCTGTGGCCCCGCCCCCGGCCCCTGTGTCACTTGCTGTGCGAAGCCGGAAGTGGTGGAACCTACCCTCCTGCTGCTGCTCACCTGTCCCGGCGTGCCCCGCCCACTTGCGCCTGTCAGCTGCGGAGGGAGGCGCAGGTGAGCTGTTGATGTCACTGCGCCTGACTAAGCGAAGGGAGCTGGCCCTCAGGGATCTGTTGATATCATTCACCTTCCCTCGGATCATAATAGGTTCTGAATTTGGGCGGAAACATATTGTTTTCCTTGGCTGACCTTCGAAAGCAAGCGAGTTTATATGAACAAGCAACGGTAAAGGCATCCGGCGTGGCTTTTGCTGTCAGAAGTTTGGCTTTACCAATGCTTGTTTGGCTTGTCACTGCTTTTGTAAAATGTTACTGTTGGATTACCATAACCCCCAGCTTTGAAGGGAACTACTTTGTGGGCAAATGTGCTCATGGTGAAAGGGAAACTATGCTGTCACTCACAGTGCACTAAGCCAATGGCTGAAGTGGGCTGACAGCTGCCCTATGATGTAGTGTGGGATAGCAACGTGCATGGTGCAACAACTGACCAATGGATGAAGAGAGCTGGCCTAAAGTCCATTAAAGTATATTATAAATGTATCATTTTAGCAAAATCTAAAGGTCCTGGCTAATGCCAGATAAAAGGAAAAGATGTTTATAACATAGCCCCCAAAAGGAGACTCCTTTTCACTGCAAAAACAGTGGTCACATTTAGGCCAACCACTTTAATTTAGGTAATTGCAGATATTGTCACCAATCCCAGTCCTGAACATTTCACCTACAAATCATTTATTTTAAGGGATGTTAGTGTAATTACTTAAATGAAAGCAAAATTTAGACTACAATACCCAGAATATATATAAGATAACCCAAAATCCAAAAGTTCTAACGTTTAAAAGAAAAAACAGTATTCAGATTGGATGACATACCCACACTACAATACTAATAAAAACACATACAGTACAATTGGGGGCACATATATCCATACAATATGGACAAAACATAAAAAAGTGATAAAATAGTAAAGAGGTGGAAAGAATAGAATCTAAAAAGAAAAGAATAATACATATCAATTTCCACAATAGTGGAAAAAGAAAAAGATTTACATCAACGTTACTAAAGCCGCACTATCTAGGGGTTCAAGCTAAGAGGCGGAAAAGTCAATGTTAAGAAAAATAGAAGAGTAGAAAATAGAAAAATAAATAATAATAATAACAATGACCACAATAAATTCAATAATATGAGAAAGCATCTCACCTTACTCATATACAGAAGAATCACAAATTGTCCATAGAGGTATAAGGTCACCTATTTTGATCACTACATATAATCAATCCAATTGCGATTGGTCCAAGTATCTCTAATGAAAAACAATTCGTCAATATCATATAACAAAGGACACAAATCACCAATATGGAGCCTTAAGCCAGTAAGATAAATTGGTGCCAGGTGCAGGGTCAATTTGTACCTATTGCCAAAATTATAATATAAAGAGTGACATTAGCCAGAAACCAATCTAAAGGCTGTTCGTGTTTACAGTAGAAAAATTTTTTCCGCTCCTCTTCAGTATAAGAGGGCGTGTATGACGGGTAACACAAAGAAAACACAAACACAATATCTACAAAGTAATTTAAAAGAAAGACGAAAAGTACAACGTCTATAAATATATTCAATAATACAAAACAACATAATAATATTAAAATTGCTACGTCATACCTCAATCGTTCTCACCTTGAAATCAATCAGGGCATCCGAATATCTACCCCAAAGTTCACTGTTGTCCTTAAATTTCGAACACACAGTTATAATAGGAACTGTAAATAAAGGTAATTTTGCAAAGTTAGAGGATTCAAGGGGAGAACAGGTAGCAGGGGCACCTAAATTTTAAAAAATGTGTTTCAACTTGCTCTACGCAGATAATGACCTCAGAAATGAAGTAAATGCGCCACAAATATAAACAAAATACCAGGACTTGGATCTATATATAACCACTAGTAAATACCTCTGTATATAATGCATGGGCTTGAGAGGTGACAAGCAAATGTAGGCATATTGCATAAAGTGACACATCGGTATAAAGATAGTGTATAAGCTGTCGTAATAATAAAAACACATCACAAAACATAAAATACTAAAAACATAATCCGAGAAGCCATCTAATACATTCTACGTAATGGTAAGCGTGGGCTTGTGCCTATGTATGCGTGTATTAGATGGCTTCTCGGATTATGTTTTTAGTATTTTATGTTTTGTGATGTGTTTTTATTATTACGACAGCTTATACACTATCTTTATACCGATGTGTCACTTTATGCAATATGCCTACATTTGCTTGTCGCCTCTCAAGCCCATGCATTATATACAAGAGGTATTTACTAGTGGTTATATATAGATCCAAGTCCTGGTATTTTGTTTATATTTGTGGCGCATTTACTTCATTTACGAGGTCATTATCTGCGTAGAGCAAGTTGAAACACATTTTTTAAAAATTTAGGTGCCCCTGCTTACCTGTTCTCCCCTTGAATCCTCTAACTTTTGCAAAATTACCTTTATTTACAGTTCCTATTATAACTGTGTGTTCGAAATTTAAGGACAACAGTGAACTTTGGGGTAGATATTTCGGATGCCCTTTGATTGATTTCAAGGTGAGAACGATTGGGGTTATGACGTAGCAATTTTAATATTATTATGTTGTTTTGTATTATTGAATATATTTATAGACGTTTGTACTTTTCGTCTTTCTTTTTTAAATTACTTTGTAGATATTGTGTTTGTGTTTTCTTTGTGTTACCTCATTACACGCGCCCTCTTATACTGAAGAGGAGCGGAAAATTTTTTTTCTACTGTAAACACGAACAGCCTTTAGATTGGTTTCTGGCTAATGTCACTCTTTATATTATAATTTTGGCAATGGGTACAAATTGACCCTGCACCTGGCACCAATTTATCTTACTGGCTTAAGGCTCCATATTGGTGATTTGTGTCCTTTGTTATATGATATTGACGAATTGTTTTTTCATTAGAGATACTTGGACCAATCGCAATTGGATTGATTATATGTAGTGATCAAAATAGGTGACCTTATACCTCTATGGACAATTTGTGATTCTTCTGTATATGAGTAAGGTGAGATGCTTTCATATTATTGAATTTATTGTGGTCATTGTTATTATTATTATTTATTTTTCTATTTTTCTACTCTTCTATTTTTCTTAACATTGACTTTTCCGCCTCTTAGCTTGAACCCCTAGATAGTACGCTTTAGTAACGTTGATGTAAATCTTTTTCTTTTTCCACTATTGTGGAAATTGATATGTATTATTCTTTTCTTTTTTAGATTCTATTCTTTCCCACCTCTTTACTATTTTATCACTTTTTTATGTTTTGTCCATATTGTATGGATATATGTGCCCCTAATTGTACTGTATGTGTTTTTTATTAGTATTGTAGTGTGGGTATGTCATCCAATCTGAATACTGTTTTTTCTTTTAAACGTTCGCTTTTGGATTTTGGGTTATCTTATATGTATTGTGTGTTATTACTGTCTCTCTAATATAGTCTATTGTCTCTTGTATAGTGTGTAAATGTAAGTTTTAACTGTATATTTATGTTATAATTATTACAGCCCTGACGAAGTTCCCGTGGCACTAGGGAACGAAACGCGTTGGCTGTGTGCCGGTTTTAAAGCAAACAACTTTAATAAAAAGAAGAATTTTAAAGCAAACAACTCTAATAAAAAGAAGAATTTTGAATTATACATGCCTCATGAACGACTTTATTTAGAGTGCACCTTCCTTGTGTATAGACTTTCCGGATTATTTGACATCCTTCAGTAGCGGATGTCGGGAGCAGTTGCACTCTTATGAATAATGTGGAACTAATGGAATTTAAGTGCTCGACCTGGGTCAGCTGCTGTGTGCGTTTTTGTTTGTAATACCCAGAATATAGTAGGCTGTTACACAAAATTCCATGACTAGAAACAGCGTTTGTAATGACCTGGAAGAAGCTGGTCACCCTCAACACATTACTCAACTTGTTGGAAGGATTTCTCAGTGAGTGGAACGACCACTGCTGACAAATGCAATGGTTTGAAAGCAGCAGTGAAAGTGAAACAAATAAAAGTATGGACATTGTGGGTGTAGGGGACAGCAAGGGCAGGGCCAGCTGGTATGGGGCAGGGTCAGAGGCAACACTTAAAGGAGTGTGATACAGTATTTTGTTGGCCTTGGAAGCTGATAATTAAACATGTATTTCTAAAGCACAGATTGTGGGCATTTAAAACATCCACGAAATATGGGTAGGTTGCAATTTTAAATCACAAGTCACAGCACATTCCTCCCTGTCAGTGCATTTCTTCAAGAAACCTACCTTTCTAGGACTGGAACAAGTGACATACAGGTTATCTCTGCAGTCGGTATAGTGACCTGAAGATTGCACACCAGATTATAAAATACACATGTTGTGTATTTTTCTGCTCTTTTTTGTTTTTTTTGCCTTTTTTTCTTTTCATCTCTTTTCTTTGTTTTTTTTTGTGTACACTAATTTCTCTTTAAATCATTTCCTTTTCCTCTATTTTCTGTTTTACATGTCTATCTCTGTTCCCTTTTTCAGCATTTTGCATTTTCCTTCATCTGCCAACCTTTGTGTGTTTTTGTTTAAAGTTTTTCATTGTATTTTTCCAATTTCTCTCATTTCTGTTCTTTTCCTAGGCCAATCCATTCGCTGAAGTTGCGTGTAATTTCTTTTACCCATTTTTTATTTTTTGAAGTTGATTGCTCTTGTCACTTTGTTATTCGACAAGTTTGTCTGTCAATGCAAAGTAGTGAATGTCTATATTAATCTACATAAAAAATAAGTCTTTGTAAACAATCAGTCACATCTGCCATGGAATAAATCATACATGAAAGAAAGCAAGGCCTAAGAAACTATGCATTCAGGCTGTTAACCTTGCAGCGTAGAACTCAAAATGTAATATCAATAATAATGGTTTCTGTCAAATGCACCTATTTTTCTAACATTTAATAATATGTGCCTTGCATCAGTGGTTAATTTGTGCCAGTGGTCCTCACCCGCACTTCCTTTTGGGGACTTGTAGCCAATTTGGCCCTCCTATGTGTGGAACTGAAAGTACAGCTGATCCAAAAGGGACTACGGTGAGGCCCATCGAACCCACTGAAAAATGTTCTAGTGGCCTCGGAGCCAGCTGCATGTCCACACAGCAAGGCCAATGACCCGCCCAAGCCCAGGCATTTCTTTTTGAGGCACGCAGATAACACTTAGTGGTGACATTGCCTCACCCATGTGTCGCCGTCACCTAGAAAGCTCTGCTCAGTAGGCAGTGTACGCGCACTGTCAGGGACTATAAGTCCTAGTGGGCTGTTTTCCAAGACAGCGAGGTGGCAATGCCCTGCATGGATTGTCTCTTCCATGGTCTCCGGAAACCTGGCTCCAGGTCAGAGGGGTCTGTCAGAGATGGAGTCAGCAGACAGCAGCTGTCCTGTCAGGGCTGCACCAATCCCCGCTGCTGCGCTGCCTGACCACTCACCCGGCAGACACAGACACTTCCGCCCCAGCTGCCTCACCCAGACATAATTGAGTGCTAGGAGAAAGTGCCAGAAGCATTTATTTATACCTGGTTTTAAGTAGAGATGAGCAAGCCAGAAAATTAATAGTGAGTGCCGAGCCAGAGCTCCAAGAACCATAACTCGAGCCAATATATTTGGGATGTAATTTCTGCAACCATCGCATGTATGAAAACAGGATAAAGTCTCTTTCAAAATTCAAATATGTGCATTTCATTAACAAGCAGAAGCGGTTCACTTTATTACTTTAGACTATATCAGTTTGCTAACTGGCATTAATTAGAAGTGATAGTTTCTAACCTGTTTCCAAACATGATCTTACAAACATTCATATCCCCCACCAAACACCAGCCTGCCTTCCTGGAACAGGGATAACTAGTGGGAACCCCCAAGAGTGCGTTTATCTACTGCAACCGCTAGCGCTATCTGAGGGGCAGGAGGGGAGGAGGGCAAGAACCATGTTTGAAACCCCGAAACCGGTCCTAGGATGCTTGTTTCCGGTCCAGGGAGGACCTGGCTTGGGAGTTCGGGCTGGACTGTTCCCATGTGGCACAGGGTCAAGACTGATTTGCATATGGCCAGGTCTAAACTGGTGAGCAAAAGAATGATGGATTTAACCCAGATCTCTTGACCGGGGGTGAATGTTTTGATTTGTTCTGCATTCCGTCCATCAACTGTGTGTCTTTTGCTTCTTCGCCCTAAGTGCGCCGGGTATGCCCAGACGTGGGTCCCGGGCTCACTGTGCCACTGGATTCAAGCTATCCTGGCTGATGAGGGGTGAAACCCCGAAACCGGTCCTAGGATGCTTGTTTCCGGTCCAGGGAGGACCTGGCTTGGCAGTTCGGGCTGGACTGTTCCCATGTGGCACAGGGTCAAGACTGATTTGCATATGGCCAGGTCTAAACTGGGGTGGCATGGTGTGCAAAAGAATGGTGGATTTAACCCAGATCTCTTGACTGGGGGGTGAATGTTTTGATTTGTTCTGCATTCCGTCCATCAACAGCCGCTACTGGTGCCTACTTCAAAGACGTCTGAGAAATCCCATGCAAAGGTTTAAGCATTATACTTATCTGTAACAATACTCTAAACTTGTGCTTGGAATCCAACAGGAGCAATGCACTTTACCACCTCTCACCACCTCCACCAATGACCACATACAGAGGGACATGGGGCAGTGGAAGTAACTGAGAAATGGGATAAGAGAGAAAGCAGAGACAACAGACTACATCATTCTGACTCGTTCAATCTGTTAGTCAATGATGCCTGCAGAACGTAGTGGTCATCTAAAGGAAAAGAGATACCTTTAGTATCTTGTCATGGAGATTCTGCACTTTACTGCAACAGTGAAGTAATATAACTCAGTAATAACTCTGTAACCAACTCTCTGTACTTTGATGTTGAATTGGTAATTCCTGAAACTAAACATACACATGAGTACCTTAAACACATGTTCACTAATACTTACACTAACTCTATAAATTACATAGCTGCCTGAAGCTTTATTTTATTTATTTATTTATAAAGTTTTATATAGCGCGAACAAGATCCCGAGGGATATCAGAGCGCTTTACAATATGATGGGAGGAAGGACATAAATGCAATATCCATATCATGTAGGAGAGAGAAAAAACAGGAATGGTCGCAGGTTACAGGACAATTGCACCCAGGAGGGTAATACAATAAACAGGTGTAAGCGGGCAACGAGGGGGGGTCACAGTATGCAGTAAAGAAGAGCCGTATCAAATGGAAGTACAATGGTAGTAGGAACAATGTCAACGGGCACGTGAGCCTATCCCTATTAGGGTAAGAATTTGTTCATTAGGAATCTTTTGGCTTCCAATTTGAACGCCGTCGATGAAGAGATTCTGCGTACTTCTGGTGGAAGCGAGTTCCATATCTTTGGGGCAGCGCCGGAGAAGGCTCGGTGACAACTTCTCTTTTTGTTAAGGATGAGTGGTTTCAAGAGGAAGGTAGAGGCGCTTCTTGAGGCTCTTACACCACAGGATAGTTTAAGTTTTTGCGCAAGGTACGTAGGAGTGTTGAAGTGAAGGGTTTTGTGCGTCAATCTTTAGGTGAATTCAAGCTTCGTATGGCAGCCATTTGAGGGATTTTAGGACTGGGGATATATGTTCGTTTCGTTTGGTGTCTGTAACCAGTCTAGCCGCAGCGTTCAGGGATGCCCTTAGTGGAGCCAGGGCATATTTGGGAAGGCCACAGAGGGTAGCACTGCCGTAGTCTAGCCTCGGCAAAACAAGCGCTTGGACCACCTGCTTGAAATCATTTAGAGGAAGGAAAGGTTTGATATTTCTGAGTGACCTCATCAAGTGGTTTGCTCCTTTACATACATTGCTGATATGATTTTTCATATTCAGGTGCTTGTCCATGGTGATTCCGAGAGACTTGGCTGAGTCTATGATGAGAGGAGTGCAGTTGAAAGCAGTGAGGTGTCTCAGCCAGAGGTCTAGCTTGGGGATGTGGTTCAGAGGGGAGATGAGCAGGAATTCCGTTTTGGAACTGTTGAGCAGGAGATGGTTCTCCATTAACCAGTTTTGAGTAGACATTAGGGTAGTGTTGAGTGAGATGATGTTTTCTGGGGATGAGATTTTCAGATATAGTTGCGTGTCGTCCGCATACATGTGGAAGAGAATGTCCAGGGAGTTTAGTGAGTTAGCAAGAGGTTCCAAGAAAAGGTTGAAGAGGATAGGAGATAGAGCGGACCCTTGGGGGACCCCCATGAGTACAGGAGAGGGCTGGGAGAGAGAATGGTTTGCCTTGACTCTTTGTGATCTGTGATGTAGGAAGGATGAAAACCATTGTAACACCTGATCAGAAAAACCCATTCTGTTTTGCAGGATGGATAGGAGGTTGTCATGATTAACCGTGTCGAATGCGGAGGAAAGGTCAAGGAGGATCAGGAGGCAGGATTCGTTTTGGTCAAGCATTTTTAAAATGTCATCCATAACGTGAGTGAGAGCCGATTCGGTGCTGTGCCCCTTCCTAAAGCCGGATTGATGCTGGTCTAGGAGTTGGTAATTCTCTATGTGAGCACAAAGTTGGGATTGCACACATTTTTCTAGGAGTTTCGCTAAGGTGGGGATGTTGGAAATGGGGTGGAAGTTATTGAGATCAGATTGGTCAGCGTTAGTTTTTTTTAGTATAGGTGATACCTGAGCTGCTTTTAGGCAGTCGGGGATCGTGCCTTGTGATAGAGAAGCGTTTACAATCCTTGTCCAGGTGGGGATGAGTGCATTCTTGATTTCTTTGAAGATGTAGGGGGGCAACGGGTCACTGAAGTGGTTGGAAGGGTTGATATTCTGAAGAATCTTGTTGATGTCATTTTCACTAAATGGGGTAAAGGTGCCCGATGACGCATTGTTCTTGGTGTTCGTGGTGGTCGATTTACGCTTTTCAAAGGAGTCAATGGGTGAGGTGGCACTGGAAGAAGGTAATAGAGCCTTCTTAGAGGCGAGGTCAGTGGAGATGAGTCTTGATTTCTCAGTGAAGAAAGCGGCAAGTTCGTCGCATGAGGGTGGGTTGCCACCAGGATCAGAGTGGTTAGGTCCAACGACTGATTGTTGTTTGACCAATTCGAAAAGTTTCTTGGGGCGGTTTGCCGCTTGATCCAGTTGGTGTCTGAAGTAGCCAGCCTTAGCACTCTTGATTTGTTTGTTGTAGAGGCTCCTGGCATCTCTAAGGAGTTTTAGTTGGTCCGAGGAGGGATTGGCTCGCCAGGAACGTTCAACTGCCCTAAGGTTGCGGCGTTCCCTGTTTAAGTTTTCGTTATACCACGGTTTAGATATTTTTGTTGAAGCATTTTTTTGTTGGAGTGGAGCAATGTTATCCATGATGTTGGAGATGGTCGAATTGTAGGCGTCGGTGAGTGATTGCACCTCGACCAGGTCAACTTGGGAGGAGAGGGCAGATTTACAGTGGGCAGCTAGTTCGTCAGAGTTTATTGATCTAAGGTCCCTTTTCCATATCTTCGATTTCAATGGTTGAGCCTTCCTCATCAACACTTCCCTGTTAATGTAAAAGAGGATGCTGTGGTGGTCGGACCAGTCACACGGGGTAATGGAATCTAGGGTGATAGTCTGCCCTTTAGAGATGATGAGGTCTAGAGTTTCTCCTTTAATATGAGTTGGTTGGTCACAGTGCTGAGTCAGTTCTTGATCATTTAAGAAAGATTTAAGGCAAGATACAGCGGGGTCGTTGGGGTTAGACCAGTGAAGGTTGAAATCACCAAGGAAGATTTGGGACATCGCTGAGTCGACATTGCTAGAGATGATTTTTATTAGTTGCTCAATGAAAGGGAGATTGTCTCCCAGGGGGGTGGTAAAAGGTGTGAAGTTTGCAAACCGGTAGGTTCATACTTGAAATGCTGAGACAGAGGTATTCACAGGAGGAGGGCGTCAAGGACTCTAAGTGAGAAATCGAGAGTGTGTTCCTGTGAATACAGGCTAGGCCACCACCCAACTTCAGAGCTCTGTATAGCCTAATTATGTCATGAGTGGGAGGTACTAGGAGGTCTAAGATAGGAGTGGAAGCAGGATTTAGCCAAGTTTTAGTGAGGATGATAATGTCTAAATCATTGTGTTGGATGAGGTCGAAGATATCGGAGGCGTGTTTACTGGCTCATCTGCAATTAAGTAGTACACATTTAAGTCGAAGTGGATTAGGGGGGGAAGGAGTCTGGGTGACGTTCACACGGGTGAGGTTGTCAGTATTGCTGCATCTAAGATTGCGAGGAGGTTCTCTGTTCGGGTTAGAGAGGATAGAAAATATTTGTCTCGGCGGGAACATGTTAGATTTGGACCAAGTAGAGCTAGAGTTGTGAGGGTCATGGAGATCAATGGACGCAGGGTGGGACTCACATCCTCTGTGGCTGGCGGGGGCGTTGGGTAGGGGAATGGATTTTGAGATGGAGGGGGCTAAAGGCTGACCCATGTGATCACTATCCCTAGTGGGAGCTCTAGGCCAATTCGCAGAGGTGAGGAGAGAGCTGATCATGGGGAAATGGTCATTTGAGAGGGCTTTCAGGTCATGGAGCTCAGAGGTGAGAAGGTGTAACTGTAGGGATATATCATCAAGGCGCGCAGCCAAGTCTGAATGTTGGGCAAGGGGTGGAGGGTGTGGGGGAAAAGCGAGCGGAGACGGGGGGCCTCGATGTAAGCCTGTTGAGGCCTGTGGGGGGGATCATTGCCCAGACTCTAGTCTAGCATGTGGCCAAGTTATAGGGATGGGGAAGGGGACATCGTCTGTTAATGGAGAAGACTGTAGGACTTGAGGGAGCCTCTCAGCTCGAAAGTCATCCTGTAACGGACTGATAGTCGGTGAGGAGATTGAGCCCATAGAACTGTCAACCAGCTGAGAGGGTGTTCTAGTGGGTTGACATAATCCGACTGGGGACAAGGTGGCTATGGGATCAGCAAAAGGAGGTGTGGGGTTTAGGGAGAGTGGGGTACTCACTGCTGTTAAGGGGGGAGTACAGGTTAAGCCCCGCGGAGGCGTGGTGGTTGAATTGGGGTCAGTGGAGATGCCGTAAACCGCTTTTCTGAGAGTGGGGTAAATATTGGCCATCTTAGCTAGGTTGATGTTAGAGGCTTGGATTAGGATGATACCATTATTGTAGAGGGTGATAGTGGTGGTGGCTTTGAGGATGGACGAGGGAGACGTTGTTAGTTTGAGGCCATGTGAGGTTTTCTTAGATCCTGGTATTCGAAGCATGGAGTAGAGCACAGTTCGCCAGCAAGCCAGTTTTCTGGTATAGAAGATGAGGTCATTAACCCGAGAACCTTTGTTGGTGCAGAAGTAGGGGTCTGATATTAGGGTTTCTGGTCTAGCTTTGAGTATGCGATGTTTGTATTTCTTTGCCGCATTCTTGGAGAGGTCAGTTGGGTAATTGATGATGAAAGCGTTGGAACCATTGGGGTCGGGACTTATCTCCATTGTGAAAAAGAGTCCTAGTGGGGATGGGAGCCCAGAGAGGAGAATCAGGGGGTGAGAGAACACAACATCACTCCTGGGTCTCTCAGTGTAAAGGTGAGGGGGCGTAATTATAGCACATTATGAGGCGCAGAGATCTTGCTGTGCAGTGTCAGTGACTAGGGCCCCTAATTCACTGCCGCCATGGCATCCCTTAACTCGTCTCGGCTCTAAAGACTGGCACTGGACTGCACACAGGGCGATGGGAGGCCCATCTAGGAAGATATAGGCGGGGAGCAGAAAGAGGTCTGCTCTGCGACCTGGGCACAAGACTACTAATTTAGTATGAAAGCTTCATTATTGTGCACTCTCTGTGGAAGATGAGTTATATTACTCTTGTAGCACTGCAAGGTAATTAACAAACATTAATATTCTGCAATTTCTTAGTAATCTGTGTTAACATACTACAACTCTAATACCTTATGATTTGACATTCATAAGCAACATAGTTCTGGCATAAGAATCCTTCCTGTTCTGTCACAGGATAATCCTTAAGTGTATTGCAACAAATGCACAGTATTATAAAAGTTCATAATTAAATTCACCTAGGCAACCAAAGAATAGGTATTCTACGAAAACATCGACTCAACAACATCGTCTGACCATAGTTATCATGGTGAAAACATTGGAAATACAAAACTGTTGTGGATTAAAATATCAAAAGTAAGAATATTGTTATTTTACTCTTTTAGTATAATATTGACGTTTAGCGTATTGTTGATTTTAATATAATTTTATATTTTGGTGTTTTTTATGGTCATACAATGTTTTTAATTTCTTGTGTTATAGTTAAATGTATGTACTGTTAGGTTTAGCCTTCACAGCTCTTGCGCTGTGCTTGTGAACTCTATTGCTTTTAATATATCTTAAAAGGGACTTACATCCCGCCTTCAGTTCTTATTGGTCTGTGTGCTTGCCAGTTTGATCCTATTGGCTGTAGCCTGTTCTCTCTTTTCTGTCTCTCTCTTATCAGTTTCCTGTGGCCTAACTACTCATCCCCATCCTCGATGGTGGTTCAAACTTTTTTTTGTTAATGCTCCATATCGTTTACTTTCCCTGCCTGCGTGCATTTAGCATTCTGTCAATTATTGTTTTGGCTGCAGGAGCCTCTTTAATATGTTTATCTTAATTCATTCCGACAACCCGTCTCCCCCTGCATCCTCCATACACACAGGAGGCCTGGCTGCGTGCATTTACAGCTTGCTTCATGTTCTTTTCTTTAACAATTTCTTATTCCGATGCTCGATTGTTTGCTTTATGTTAACGCTTCGTGTGCTTTTCCCCCACTATGTATGGCTCCGATGCTCGATTCTTTTATTTTGGGGAATGAACCATGCCATTTACTTTCCCAGGCTGCGTGCATTTAGCATTCTCCATACCGTTTACTTTCACGGGCTGCGTGCATTTAGGATTCTAACAATTTTAGTTTTGGCTGCTGAAGCCTCCCAAGTACGTTTATCTTATTTCACCCTGACAACACGTCTCCCCCCCACACCCCTCCACATACACACAGGAGGACTGGCTGCATGCATTTATAGCTAGCATCATGTGCTTTTTACAATATTTCTGGCTCTGATGCACAAATATTTGCTTTGTGTTAACACCTCGTGTGTTTTTTTGTTCACTATTTATGGCTCTGATGCACAATTATTTAACTTTTGTTAACGCTGCTCAAGGATAATTAAGATGAATCAGCCAGGATGTCTTCATGCAGAGCAGTTTTAGTGAGAGAGCCGCACTGCCCTGATTCATCGGTTCACAAGAATGCCTGGTCAGGGTACACCCCTGATTAGAAGCTAGATTAGCCGTGCTCGAGTCATCTGCCATGGCAGCAGCATACATTAACGCAAGTAAAGAATTTGGATGTCACTTTTTAATAATTGCTTCCATTTCCTTAACCTGTTAAAATAAAGTGAAAATATAAGGGAAGGCAAATATTGCAATTCGAAAAAGAACGGGTGTTGTTTGCCAACCATCATCGCACAAGCAAATACTGTCTCGTCACTTCAGAAACACCACAAACAAATATACCTTGGACCGAAATGCATTTTCTAATAAATCCTTATCTGACTTCTCTGTCCAGTACTTTGTTAATGAGGCCCAATCTCCCTCCCCTGGTGCCCTAGATCCAAGTCTTTCACTTGTATCACTGTTCTGCCTACCCCAGCCACTGGCGCCATTTTCGCTCACTAGACATTTTCCTTTTAGGTTATGTTGATGTTAGTCAAAGCATTTTGATTTTAATAAAATTATACATAATGTACTTTCAGTCAGTCCTCTTCATCGATTGGACTGTTGTTGCGTCATTCACGTTTTCTTCCATCACTACATGATACTGCATGGTTGGTCAGTAGACTTTAGCGATTGGCTGACTTCAAAACTATGAAGAAATAAAATTAGCATTAACAAAGCCAAAAGGCTTGAAGCCAGCGCAAGACCACTTGGCTTTGTAAGTGCTTGCTTATATGTGCTGTCCTTGATGGATACCCGGGGCTCTGGCATGTTCGGAGTCATTGCTGGGTGAGGGGAATGCGTGGATGCAGCATTAGCATATCTCGAGGTTGCGTTACACCCCCTCCTCACCCTTTGTTCTTCAGATTCTAAACAAGCCTTTGTTTCCATGGGCCTTATCTTGTGGGTCTGGGCTGCACTTGTACTGCATGACTTATAGTCTCACAATGTGTAATGTTATAGGTTAAACAAACACATAGGCGCAACCTAATGCATTTGCCAATGCTTGTTTACATATGCTACAGTAATGTATAGTTTTTCAGGTTGTTAGGTTTATTGTTGAGTAGTATTTTTAAAATTATATATTGATGTTGATTGCTATGTGGTAGTGTTTTTTAAATTCTATAATAATTAATGTTGATTGCTGTGTTCATTATTTTATATTTTTTGTTACTTACTTTTTTAAATGTTCATCTTTTTCAGGTGATAGGGGCTGAGTGACAAGCGTGCCGGTCACATGTTCATGCAGTAGAGACTGAATTAGGAGTCTGAAATAAATCTACAATGATTACTTGGATGTGACTCAACTTCATTTGTTCCTCATCACAACGTATTGTTGGCAACGAGCTGGCTGCCACCAAGCGGGACCTGCACATTGATTCCATGACTGCCTTCATTCACCATGTCTTTGTGAGCTCACCAAAGTAAGAGGAGATGGATTAGTTATGTGGCGCTTGAGGCTGGACAACTGGTGCACCGCATCGAACAGTCTTTGTAAACGAGAAGTAGTTAGAGGCCCATTTTGCCAGGGCGGCCCGATTATCGATTTCGCAGTGGAAGGTAAACCTGCTGTCCAAGCTGGAAATGAGACAGGGAAATGAACGTGCATACGCGTCCTGTATAAGGGGGAGGGAACACACTGCTTGGCATACCAGCACACAATTAGCCCAGATGCATTGTGGTAAATGCCGTGCATGATAACTTCACTTTAGTTGAAAGTCTTTAGTATTCTCCATTGTTGGTGCAGCCAGTGCTGTGTATCTCTAGACACCTGTTACAGGATATTTTTCCCTCTTCAGTAGAGGATAACACTTTACACTTGGGAGTGCTGGCAAGGCTACTTACACTCTTCTCAGGTTTCTGTACCACTCCAAGAGTGCAAGTGCAGCCCAGCAAGCTTGTCAGCCCAATGACTCAATAAGGAGCTAATCACAAAAGGAGGAGAGGGAGCCTACTGCCTGGCATACCAGCACTCAATTTTCCCAGTTGCATTGTGGGAAATGCAGCACATGATAACACTCATTTTAGTTGAAAGTATTCACCATTGTTGTTGCAGCCCGTGCTGGGTATCTCTAGACACGTTTCAGGATATTTGCTCCTTTTCAATAAAGGGTAGCACTTTACATGTGGGAGGGCCGGCAATGCTGCTCACAGTCTTCTCAGGTTTATGCACCACTCCCTCCCCACTTTTGTGACTGACTGCCATGAGTTACTGGGCTGACAAGTTCATTGGAGTGCACTTGCGTTCTGAGAGTTATACAGAAACACGAAAAGACTGTGAGGAACATTGCCAGCATCCCCAAATGTAAAGTTTTACTCTCTACTGAACAAGGACAAACTCTCTGAAATACGTGTCTAGAGATGCCCAGCACTGGCTGCACCAACAATGGTGAATACGACAGACTTTCAAATAAAGTGAGTGTTATCATACACAGCATTTACCACAATGCACATGGGTGTATTATGTGCTGGTATTGCAGGCAGTGTGTTTCCTTTCCCCCTTTTGTGAAGGACGTCATGTATATAAAGGCCAGTGAAGACACAGTATGCAGCACACAATGTGCCCTCATCTACTGCCGTTATTACATTTTTTTAAATCTGCAAACACTGGTAAGATACCAACATGCCATTTTAAAAATGGCGATTCATCGTTGCTTGTAAAGGACAATCCCATTTGCAATTTAAAAAATCTCAGCAAAAGATAAACATTATGCACCAGCAATGGTGAAGCGCATACCGTCAAATATATTTTAATATTTGCCCTGCGTGTGAGTTCACTGAAGGGTGGTGGCGACACCACAAGGATCCGGATACAGTCCGCAAACAGTGACACATTTTTATTATACTTTGCATGTCTGATGAAAAATTCAAAGACATTTTTATAACTTCATCTGAATCCGCAAGTGATACGCACACCTTTGAGTGCCCACATTTTGCAATAGCAAAACTCGTTTTATTAAAGGATAGCCGAACACTATGTTTTAAGGTACTGTATCTGTGACATACGGGCTACTATCCACAATAGAATCGCCTACGGTGACTGCATTGCTCTAGTTAATCCCACCATGCAAGCAGTGAACCCACCACCACCACCACCACCCACCTATAAGTACCAGGAGAACCACCAATTTCCTTGGAAGCAGTGTTGGGGTGCCTTTGAAACTTACTCAAGTGCAAAAGGGGGCACTAGGTGTAGACCTGAAAGGAAAGAAATACTGGTGCTGTCATTAAGGTTTGAAGGAAGAGCCATTTTCAAACACCTTTCAGAGATTGTGCTAAAAGAGGCAAATAAATTAGATGAATATCAAAAAACAATAAAAATGTTGGAATTGTGATTTACTGTGCAACCAAGTGTAGTAATGTTGAGGCATACATCTTTTTAAAGAGCACAAAGACAGGGTGAAAGTGTAGACAATTATATTATAGCATTAGAAAGGTTGGCACCTGATTGTCCGTTTGAAACGTTTTTAGACCAGCTGGTTAAAGACCAGTTTATTAGCCATTGCTCAGATGAAGGTCTACTGCAAACATTATTGGCAACTGGAAATCCCACATTGGATGAAACCATAAAAACTGCTAAAAGCACAGAGACGTCACACATTTCTGCTGTGGAACGTGATGAAAAGCAGAACGAGAAAGTTTGTGTCATTAGCAAATCTGATGAAAGGTACCAAAATCAAAAAGAAGTGATGTATGAAGTAGATTTTTCAAGAAGAAAAATGTTTGCTTTTGTTGTGGGTTCACACCGTATGTGGGGGGAAAGGGATGCACTGTCAAAATTGTATGTAATGTTCATGGGAACGTCGGGCACTTTGCCAAAGTTTGCCAAGGCCAGAGGGACGAATATGGCGTTGGTTGTGAAAAAACTTAAAAAACATGAAGTATATGAAGGATGACCCACTGGAAAGTGTTGGTCCATATGTTGATGTCAAAGTGGGAGGTTAGGTTTTAAATCTGCTAGTAAACTCCGGTGTTATCATGCCATTGATAACTAAAGCGTTATTTGTTAATTCTTATAATAAGTTATTACCGACAGATCGAGCACTAGTCTTCTATGAAAGGCGGAATGTGGCTTTGCTCGCATATTTTTGAAGATATATTAGTATTTAGAGGAAAGATGCTAGACAAGATTTATGTGGCTGCTAAAGGATTGAATGTATTTGGTTGTTTTATCCCAGGGACTTTAGAAGCATCCATCCTTTGTTTGAAGGAGGGGCTGTCTCTCTTTGCGGCCATTTCCGGCTTTAAAATTAATTACACAAAGTCGATTGGGATGGTCTGTCAGGACGGAATAGTACTTTGCAAGGTAACAGACGTGCACCGCTGTCCTGAGTGCCCCAAATGTACTGATGTCCAGATCCCTAATGCTGAATTTTGTAGTCATCGGCAAACACAGATTATTCATGTGTGCCATGACATAGGCCTGTCTCATGAATTGCCGTCCTGTTGGACCAGGAGGGGTGCCCAAATTTGCTAACCTCATAGTGATAAACGGCTACTGCTTTTACCAGAAGTTAAGAAGCACGAGCGTGGTGGTCGCACCATGTAGTGATCAGGAGTGAACAGGTCCTTTTTAACCTGTGTCACTGGAGTGAGGCTTACAGGCTCACTCTTTCAAAGTTCAGCTGCTGTGTGCTTAACTCATCCCTTGGCCTACATCGGGTTCATGTGGAGTGCTGCGCAACGCGAGTGGTGTATCTATGCTGGGTGTATGTGTGCCTGTGAATGGGACAATGCATGGCAGACTATGGGTTCAGTTTTGGGAGACCCAGGGCTTCATGGTGAAACATGGAAAGGAGGTAGCAGAATCCCCCTGGCAGATTTGTGTATTGCTGCGTTCCTGTAATCTGGGTGGGACACATTGGAGCGGGGAGAGCCAGTTTCCCCCTGTACACTTCAATGCATGCTTTTTAATTGAGCGAGGGGTCACAAGGAAGAGACCTGGGCATGTCTCAGAAAGGATATTGGGCTGATAAGACAATCATAAAGAGTAGGGGTGAGACCATGGCTAACCTTTTAATATACATATTAGTGTGGCTGTCATCCAGTTGTGAACTCTAGTCCCTCCCACAGGCTGTGTTGTGGGGCTATCAGCAATAGAGTCGCTCCTGTTGTGACGGACTGCTTTCAAAAGGAACAGAGGGCAGAGGAGTGGGCACTTCAAGAGAAAGCATAGCCCCAAAATAAACTTCAAAGACTCAGACCCTAAAATCACACTTGGTGTCTGGAAATGGATTATAAGTCAGGGAGCTTGAGACCCCAAAAATTGTCAAGTGTCAAGCAGCCAGTCTGTGTGAAGAAAAGAGCTACAAGACTTCTGCCTGTGACTAAGATTGGGGGGCCAAGGCCTGCTAGTCTCCCTGCTGGGTGAGGGGACAGCACCCAGGGAATCAAAGACCACCTGCCTGGGAGCCTGTAGCACCAGCGCCTGCTTGCTTGCCTAGACCAGTGTGCCCTGTGAGGAAGAGGAGAGCGATTTGAGGAAGCGAGGTCCAATAGGGAATCCTGTCTACTGGACTCCCTGAGTGAGGTGTGAGGAAACAACTACTGCCCAACCAGGGTATTGCCCATGTGCAGGACAAAGTCAGTGACCCCCGCATGCCAGATGAGGGCCACCTTGGAGTGAGCCATGGCTATCGCTGTGCTGATCGGGCCGGAGCACTTGCGCAGTGAGGCATCACTGACCCCATATGCCAGGAGAGACGGCCGTGTAGTGAACAGTAATCCTTTGTGTGCTGATAGAGCCATAGCCATGTTCAGTGAGGGAGTAGAAACCCCGTATTCCAGTTGCTGTAGATGGTTTGCTGTGCAGAGTGGGCCATAGCCCTTGTCCGGGGAAGAACGGGCAACTCTGTATGCCAGGAAATGCTACTGTGCAGGCATCTGCTGTACTGATCCGGTCTATGGCTGTGTACAGTAGAGATACAGGGGCTCCGTATGTCGGGGTGGTTACTGGAACTAGCAAGGAGCGTGACCTGAACAGGAACGTTGCCAGAGGAGTGAGGCCACTGTGGTAACCCTTATGCACATACCATGGGATGAGGGATCAGCATCAGAAACTTCGCCCGCTCTCCCAACCATTGGGCAGACCAACGACTTACCCTGCAAGGAGGAGCCGTGAGGAACCTCCGGTCGCTGCAGGTGCACAATCGTGTGAGAGGAACACAGCAATCATCAAGTGCAGCCAGCCTGGGCTGCATGCAGTGAACTCACTGGAACCAGCTGCTGCTCCTCCGGTGCACACAGAGGGGATATGCTCAGGAACTCGGGACCCTCCGATCCTGCAGGTGTGGTAAGACCGAATTTGGGCCAGTTGACCACAGTCGAATATGCTTGCTAGATAGCGCCTTTGGCGTTGGAACACTTTTGACTTTAAAACAGAGTCAAAGTAGATTCTTGAGACTTGGACTACTAGTAGTGCTTACCCTGGATGTTGCCTATAGTGAACTGGGAATAACCACTATCACTAGAGTGGGACACAGGGAACTGCCCACGAAAAAGCAGAGCCCTGAATTCAGGGGGACGGTGTAGTTGTTTGTTAATGATGTATTTCCCTTTGTGTTGTTAGCAGTATAATAAAATTCTTCTTTTATCCTGAAAGTGAATATTTGGTTGGACAATCATTTATTGCTGCTACTGCGTGTGCTTTGAGTTGTGAGTCCATGTCCACCCCCCTGTATCCACCTCTGCCCAAGGGAGCCTTGGACTGCTCAGACCACGCTATTCCTGAGAGTCAAGCACTGAAGGGGTACTTTGTCCAGTTGCTCAGAATCCATAGTAGGTCCGGCCCGGGACGTCTGGAGTAAAAGGCCTCAACCCCACGGTTGGGCCCAGTAGCCCCTGCTGTCCCCATGTCCCTGTAAACGTGGTTCTGACAGGCATGGCAGGCAGTCAGCGGAAGGCAAGAGATGCTTCATGGGCTTATGGGTTTACTTGGACACCTGGCGCTGTCCGCTAACTGGATATCCATATAACTAGTAAGACATCTCAGCTATACTACAACAATATTCCTCCACTCCTCTAAACCTTGTTTAAAGATCTGTATCGATGGGGGAAAATTGAGAAATCTTGGATCAGGAGGATAGCATGCATAAAAATGAACTTCTTTCCCCAGCTTCTCTATGTGACCAGGACATTGCTATTCTCCAGACAGGCCTAGGTCCTCCTCCAAATCTTGTTTAAAGATCTGTATTCCTGGGGGAAATTCAAAATATCTTGGGTTAGGAGGATAACATGCATACAAATGGACTTCCTTCCCTGGCTTCTGTATGTGACCCTGCCATTGCTATTCTCCAGACAGGAACCACAATGCACATGGCAAGCGGTCACTATAGAGCAAAGTTTCTCACAGATCCCATGGTGAAACCTCTCCTGGATGTCTCATAGAGCTAGGCCGATGCTGGGCACTCTCTTAACTACATAAGTGATATTATTAAAGCATTGGTAACAACTCACATGGAAGACATGTTCCACCACATTTCCGCCCCCTCCCCCCCCCCAGTGTTCCTGATTATAAACAGCAAAGATTTCACGCCTGGTATTCTCAATTCAGGCTTTAAACACTGGAATAGCAAAAACCCTCCATTGCTGGGGGATTTCAGATGGGGTCTTAGATTCAAGGGATGAAGTTCGAGAAGAGCTGACACTAGGTATGGAAAATGACTTTAGATTAGCTCAGCTCCTCCACTGGGCGGGTTCCTGTGAAGTACTAAAACTAGCCGACAGAGACAAGGCACCACTTGAACTAATATTTTACAATAAACAGACTGGAAAGGGAATAAAATGGCTCACATGGCACATATCTGATTTGCAATCTAGACCCAAACTCAAGTATGCTTCCCAATGGAAGAAGGACCTGGAGGTGGAGATTTCAGAGGAAGCCTGGGCTAAAGTCCGTTATAGAACTGCTCACTCTTCTATTTGTGTATAACACAAAGAGAATGAATATAAACTGCTAACCCGATGGTATTTATCCCCCACAAAATTGCATACAAGGTTCTGAAGCTTATAGTGCTGCTGGAAGAACTCTAGTAAGAGGGCATCATTTTTTCAAATGTGGTGGACCTGTGACTATGTACAGGAATATTGGTCTAATATTTTGACACACTTGAAAAAACATAACAGTCATTCTACTACCCTTACAGTCCTCACAGTGCTGTTGGGGTACCCCAGGGACAACTGCATTTATCCTCTAATGACCCCTACTGGTAAACTAATATCACATCTGGTATCTAGGCTTGCACTTGCTCAAGTTTGGAAGCAACAGACTACTACTTCCATATATGTATGGTGGAGCAAGGTCTAGAAAATAAATGTCATGGAGAAATTGTCAGCTATCTTGCATGATTGAGTTGGTATATTTGACAAAGTATGGATACTCTTGAAAACTTACATGAAATGGGATCGCTCTGCTAGGAAGAAGTTACTCACCATGTCAGACTTGTTGCAGAGGTTGCAGCTTTGTTAAATAACAAACTCTGCCCCTAGTCGGTCTAGTGTATCTGATGCTAAATAACTATAATGGGTTTTAGATACCTGATCAACGGTCTTGAGCCCTGGAGAAATGTTCTTTTAAGATAATTCTGACTGTTCAATTATCTTGACTTCACTACACTGTGTATCCTCCAATGTGATTGTGAAATATATACATTTAGCTTATTCTCTTGTGACAGTGATAACAAGTTCTCTGGTGACAGTGATGATAAGTTATGAATAAAATGTTTTAAAAACCAAGGGTCTTTTGGGATGGTTCTAAGACCACATGCAAAATAATAAATGCTAGTGATTACATGTAAAGTTAAGTTGATGGATTGATACAAAAATATCCTCTTGTATTCAGAGATCAGCTCAGAAAACTAAAAGGATACAAACACAAGGTTAAGATCAAACCTTGAGTGATGCCTGTCAAGCATATACTAGATTGGGCATCATTCAGCAGGAGAGTCAATCCTGAACTGGAAGAAAATAAGTTGTGACAACAGGGTATTATTGAATCTCCTTTATAGGTATCTCCACTGATTGTGGCTCATAAATGCAATGAGGATCTAAGGACATGTGTTGATCTGAGGAGTCTCAATAAGGCGCTTTGGATTCTCTCTGATTCACTCCCTAAAGTTAATGAAGTGCTTGCCTTGCTATGGGGGTCGAAGGTATTTATCAAGCTTGACCTAGCATTAGCAGACCACTAGGTAGAATTGCAGCCTTAATCTTGAAAGTTCACTGGGTTTGTGTCTCCAATTGGCACATTTCAATACTGTTGTATGCCATTCGGCTTAGCTTCAGCCAACTCGGTTTTATCAATGTGTGATTGTTTAGTTTATTTAACAATCTTGCTGGATTAGCCATTTTTCTGGAAGATATTTTTATTTATGCTGAGGATAGAGAAATACATGATGTGGCTCTTTATAGGTATTATAAATAAAAGATAAAAATGGAATATCTAGGTCATGTGGTATCTGAGGAGGGTATTAATCCAAAGTCTAGTCTAGTTGAAGCTCTGGTAAGGGCCCCTGTGCCAAAAGTTAAAGATTGTTTAAAGTCTTTACTAGGTCTATGGGAACTTTGGTCATCAAAAAATTGGAGCAACAGAGGGAATATAGCCTGGTCGCCCTCCACTCGCAAAATCCATACATAAATGACCTGGTGACATAGAACACTATAAAATTTTAGTGTTACATCAAGATAAGTATGTATACTCCTAGGTAAGGTCACACTAATTTATTAGTCATGCCTACCTCCAAGTGTTCTTTTCTACAAGAGTTTTAGTTTGTCAACCAACCACAAATAGTCTCACATCTATCAAAGAAAAAAGGTGAGAGGAGTCAGAAAGTACCTCACGTAAGCACCATCCGTGGAGCTACTGGTTGGTATGCACCAGTTTGCTCACGTTGTCATCATCGGCAACTTTCATGACAGGAAAAACAAGCATTGGCATAGCCAATAGGTCTCGCCTTTGGGGCCTTATAAGTGTTTAGGCAGAGCTATTGACTTTGCCAATGTGTTTAAGCTGTGCTGTAGAGAAGTGTGGCTGTGGGGCAGCATGCTGAAAAGTTGTAATAAAAAAGTGCCAGAAGCATTTTTGTTACCTTATATATGACCAAGAAGGCATTATGTCCAACTGAACGACCATATTAAAAAATGTATGTACAATAAAAAATGTCCTCATTTTTCTTTTGTTCCTGCAATGCTGGCAACTTGTTTTTGCCTATTCCAATGGTTGTTTGTTAAAGTTTTTTTTTGAGGGGGCATAAACAATTGGAGGTTGAAGGTTGTGAACTAGTACCTGTATTATAACACTAGCAGCGGCCAGACGCTAGGGGAGAATCAACAGATGGCAGATTCCGAGAGCAGGCTGAGGTGGTGTTGAGTGATGTTGAGGTGGTAGTGGTGGTGGTGGTGGTGGTGACTGGTGCTGAGACGATGCTGAGGTGATGCTGAATGATACTTAGGTCTTGCTGAGTGATGATGATGTGGTGGTGTACTATTGCAAAGGCGATGCTGAGTGATACTGATGTGGTGTTGAGTGATGTTGTGGTGGTGCTGAGTGATGCTGTGGTGGTGCTGAGTGATGCTGTGGTGGTGCTGAGTGATGCTGTGGTGGCCCTGAGTGATGCTGTGGTGGTGCTGAGTGATGCTGTGGTGGTGCTGAGTGATGCTGTGTTGGTGTTGAGTGATGCTGTGTTGGCCGTGAGTGATGCTTTGGTGGTGCTGAGTGATGCTGTGGTGTCGCTGAGTGATGCTGTGGTGGCGCTGAGTGATGCTGTGGTGGCGCTGAGTGTTGCTGTGGTGGCGCTGAGTGATGCTGTGGTGGTGCAGAGTGATGCTGTGGTGGCGCTGAGTGATGCTGTGGTGGCGCTGAGTGATGCTGTGGTGGCGCTGAGTGACGCTGTGGTGGTGCTGAGTGATGCTGTGGTGGCACTGAGTGATGCTGTGGTGGCGCTGAGTGATGCTGCTGTTGCGCTGAGTGATGCTGTTGTGGTGCTGTGATGCTGTGGTGGTGCAGAGTGATGCTGTGGTGGTGCTGAGTGATGCTGCCGTGACACAGTGTCTTTGCTAGTTACAGTGGGTAGAAGAGGGGTAGAGGGGTAGAAGAGGGGTAGAGGGGTAGTAGAGGGGTAGAGGGGTAGTAGAGGGGTAGAGGGGTAGTAGAGCGGTTGAGGGGTAGTAGAGGGGTTGAGGGGTAGTAGAGGGGTAGAGGGGTAGAAGAGGGGTAGAGGGGTAGAAGAGGGGTAGAAGAGGGGTAGTAGAGGGGTAGTAGGGTAGAGGGGTAGTAGAGGGGTAGAAGAGGGGTAGAGGTGTAGATGGGTAGAGGGGTAGAAGAGGGGTAGAGGGGTAGTAGTGGGGTAGAGGGGTAGAAGAGGGGTAGAGGGGTGGTAGAGGGGTAGAAGAGGGGTAGAGGGGTAGAAGAGAGGTAGAGGGATAGAAGAGAGGTAGAGGGATAGAAGAGAGGTAGAGTAGAGGTAGAGGGGTAGAAGAGAGGTAGAGTAGAGGTAGAGGGGTAGAAGAGAGGTAGAGTAGAGGTAGAGGGGTAGAAGAGAGGTAGAGTAGAGGTAGAGGGGTAGAAGAGAGGTAGGGTAGAGGGCAAGAACAACTCCCAGATAGGGTGGCGAGCAGCAGAGCGCCACCTGGAGAGTGTTAGGGAACAGGGGCGGTGGGGGGGTAAGGGGGAGGAACTGCAGAGACCCATGTTAAGAGGCTGAGCAAGTGGATCACAAATGTCTGTATTGAAAGTGAACTCTGTCTAACAGTGTGAAAGTATTTTTTGCAAAAAGTAATAGTCTGTGAGTGACAGAGCTAACCAACAACATGATCCCCATAAATCTGACAAACTCTTTGAGAGACGGCAACATGCACATATTATAGACCCTAACAGAGACGCTTCTAGTATTGAGCATGTGACCAAGAATATAAGCAGGTGCATACATGCGATCATGCGAAAGCTTGTAGACGGCCTTCATAATTGCACAATTTTCAATTTTGCTTGAGCTAGCTAGATCTGCAACATTCATGCCTCGGGTACCAAGGAACATTCATCTCAGCTCATCTTAGAGACAGGCACACCCGGTGAGCAGAATTAACACGAGCAGAAAAACATGGCTGTTACGAATTTCTTTATTCAAGCATTTCACGTTTAATTGTATATACCCAGGGTAGCTATGCGCACGAGGCTTCTTTAGTAGAAAAGTGCATGTTCACGGAGAGCATTATACGAGAGTCAACTTTGTTAAAAGAAATGACTCGTAGCTAGTGAAGACAATAAAACGTACAAGCCAGTTTCTGACGCGCTTGCAATTTTCGCCTGTTTAAAGGCGGTGAAACAATCGAATGAAAAATAAAAATCAATGTTTGGCAACGTGGCTTTAGTAACTCTCTGTTACTTTCAGGGTCATTCAGATAGGTAATTCCTACATAAAGCTGGGGCACCTGTCATGTCCTTTTCACTAAGAAGCTCACACTCACTTAAGCTTCAGCTCTGCATATAAGGCTTAAAGTCTCTACATATGCTTCGAAAGTGAAAGGCGGATTTCCGAAATGTGCAGGCATGGGCGCACTCACGACGAAGATAATTCTGTTCAGTTCTTGCCTTGTTGAAGCTACTTTCAAATCAACGTCGGTTTATGTTTTGATATAATTCTTGGAAGATGACGTACAGTAGGTAACATAATCTTCCACGTTGCCTTCTTAAATTAATTACAGGATTGAGTTTTTGCATACTCATGAATGTTCGAGCAAGGAAGTCCTGGACGCGCGGCCGCGAGACGCGCTCTGTGGTGGGGGAGGGGGAGGAGCATGCTTAATGAGGAAGAGAGGGGGGGCGGGTTGTGGGTGTAGAGTTAATGAGCCATGACGAGCAGTTGGCGGCTGCGCGCGTGCACGCGATCGTGAACGCAAGCTGGAGGCCAGCAAAAGCCTGTGGGTAGCACTCTGAAAAGCCACCTACTAAATGTCTCGCAGAGCAGCGCATGCGCTGGCTCAGGCGAGACCTAAAAAGGGGAAAGTAGAAATTTTGCCCAAGTCTTAAATTTATGTGAAAAAGGTGAAAAACAGTAACGTGTAGACGATCTTATCATCCATCAACCCTCTAAACCCCGTAATGTGCAAAAAGAGAAAGATACATTTCTAAATTAAATTGAATTGTGGACCACTAGTCCATACATACTTTATTTTCAACAGTGTCCACACTCAAATTAAAAAGAACGGCATGTTTAGACCATTTTAATTGGAACGGCCCATATTTCACACAAATTTAAGACTTGGGCAAAATTTCTACTTTCCCTTTTCTTTTCCTGTCATGAAAGTTGCCGATGATGACAACGTGAGCAAACTGGTGAGTACCAACCAGTAGCTCCAGTGATGGTGCTTACGTGAGGTACTTTCTGACTCCTCTCACCTTTTTTCTCTGATAGATGTGAGACTATTTGTGGTTGGTTGACAAACTAAAACTCTTGTAGAAAAGAACACTTGATGATAGGCATGACTTATAAATGAGCGTGACCTTATCTAGGAGTATACATACTTATCTTGATGTAACACTAAAAAGTTATAGTGTTCTATGTAACCAGGTCATTTATGTATGGACTATGGGAACTTTGGGCCAGCTGTATGGCCATTCCAATTTACGAGTCGCAAATTACGACATTTTGCGACTTGCAATTTGAGACTTGCAAAATGGAATGTACAACAGTGTCTCAGACACTGTTTGCGATTCCTAATGAGGTCGCGAATGACTTGCCTCATCAATATTTATGAGGCAGGTCGCAATTTACGACCCATTGGGAATGGCCAGCACTCGCAGGGGTGGTAGCTTGCTGGGGTCAGCAGACCACCATGTCTGTGACTGCTTTTTCAATAAGAAAGTTTTTAAAAAAAATGCAGCTCATTTTCCTTAAAGAAAAGAGGGCTGCTTTTAAAAAACAAAAATTAAACGTTTCTGTTTCATTTTTTAAGAGTAGGCAGTGGTTTGTGGGACCACTGCCTGCCCTTAAAAAATATTTTTGCAACCTTTCCGTTTGAAAGTGGCTTATCGCATACTTGAAGTAGGTGGTAAACTGCGGGTGTTGTGCAATCGCTAATGCGGTCGCAGAACAATGGTACTTACCATTCTGACTCGCTATTAGGAAGGGACACCCTTGGCATGCCCCTTCCTAATAGCGACTCGCAAACACTATTTTGCGAGCCACCAACTTGCAAAATAGCGTTTGTACATACCACCACCCTTCTTTGTGGTCACAAACGGGAACGACTTGCAAAATAGCAGTAGTACATACCACCACCCTTTTTTGCAGACGCAAACAGGCCGATTTCCCATTTGCGACCGCAAAAAACGGTCGTACATCAGGCCCTTTATGCCTAGTTTATATCTAGGTATGTCATGCGTATGAGTTATTTGAAAAAAATGTTGAAAACATTGTTCTTTACAGATGGGGAGATGAGTGTAAGCAGACATTTGAATGGGCAAGGAAGGAATTGGTAGCAGCGAAGTCTTGAAAGTTAACAATCCTGATATGTCCTGTTGTATCAGTGTAAATGTCAATAAACATGGTTGTGTGAAGGTGAACATTAATACAGTGTAGGGTTCCCATCTAGGGTGTTAAAGCAGGTTGAATTGTAGTATTCTTTATTTGAAAACAAATCTTTAGCTTCCTCCTGGGCAGTGGGAAAATTCCACAGCTATGTATGGGGTAGGAGGTTTAAGTTACAAACTGGACAAAAACTACTAGTTTACATAGTGAATGGTGAAACAGTAAAAACTTACACATGTAGGTTTGCTATGTTGGCCACTAAATTGCTGCAATTCTAGTTTGATGTCATTCACATATCTGCTCAGAAAAATTATAGAGCAGCTTTCCTATCTAGGTATCCAGTGGAGAGCAATGAGCATAACAGAAGTACAGATGAATGCAAGGTTTGTTTTTATTACAGTGGATGATGTGGGACATATGTCTGCAATTTTTTTAAGGAGAATGGAAAGATGCATTAAGGCAAGATATGTTCTGAAAGAAATCATAGATTTGGTGGTAAAAGGATAGCCTAGAGAAAAGTGTCCTCACCCTAGTATGTAGCCTTTTTGAAAGACTCTGAAGAGTTGATTGTCAAAGATGGCATGTTATTTTGTGAAAAGAGGTTGATGCCTCTTGTCACTCTGAGGGAAGTACCAGTTACCAGTGCCCAAGAGGGTCGTTTAGGATGCATAATAACTAAAAGAAGAGTTTGTTCCAATTCATAATGGTCATCTGTGGGTAGCCAAATTTAAGATGTAGCAAAGAATTTTGTGGTGTGTGCTAGTTGTGAGAAGAAATTGAAAGTGTCAGCTCCACATCTCCAACCTGTATCCCTGCTGGTTAAGGCGTGATAGAAAATGTTTCATAGACTGAAGTTAGAATAGTAAATCTGACCTCCCTAATCTATGCACTTTCCCCAATGTTTGTTGGACTGAGGACAGTAAAGTAAATATGACCCCCCCCACCCATGTATACACTTTCCCCAACACTTGTTAAACTGGAATTAGAATAGTACATCTCACCAAATGTTGAGGGGGAGAGGTCAGATTCAGGTCAAACTCAAGCAGTGAGAAAGCAATTGAGAAAAATAGTATGTTAGAAGTGGTCAGGAAAAACTATGCTATTCGTAAATGTAAGGCGCTGGGTTCTGCCCATCAAATCTGCCCGATCTTTTGCTTTTTGATCACCTGGTTTTTGACCTTTTTACTGTGGGTGAGCCTCACAACCAGTGACTCACCCACAGTAAACTCACAGTGAATGGACTGCATGTTTTCATCGCCAGTGTCCGCCTTTTAAGATAAGGCCACTGCAACGCAGCAAGAGTAAGCAGCACTTGGCTGATTACATGAGACTAAGTGCACACGTGCTGAGGGCTGCGCATTGGGAGACTCCTGTTTTGAGCAGCCCGTTAACTGTGCACTGGTAGTCTGGCACAGAGGGAACTCTGCAGGATTGGATATTGACCTGGGGTAGGCCTCATAATGTTAGTGTACACTCATAGGGAAAGTCAGAGTGGTTTACTGTCTTGTTTGCAGTGACACTCCAATATACACTCATGGAGAAGACTGCCTTAGAGTGCAGCTTTGCTTCCCTTTGGCCTACAGGGACCAGTGTTACAGGGACATAGTGTTCTTTGTAACCAGGTCATTTATGTATGGACTATGTGAACTTTGGGCCAGATGTATGGCCATTCCAATTTGCGAGTCGCAAATTATGACGTTTTGCGACTCGCAATTTGAGACTCGCAAAATGGAATGTACAACAGTGTCTCAGACACTGTTTGTGATTCCTAATGAGGTCGCAAATGACTTGCCTCATCAATATTTATGAGGCAGGTTGCAATTTACGACTTATTGGGAATGGCCAGCACTCGCGGGGATGGTGGCTTGCTGGGGTCAGCAGACCACCATGTCTGTGACTGCTTTTTCAATAACAGTTTAAAAAAAAAAATGCAGCCCATTTTCCTTAAAGAAATGCGGGCGGCTTTTAAAAAACAAAAATGAAACGTTTCTGTTTCATTTTTTAAGAGTAGGCAGGGGTGTGTGGGACCACTGCCTGCCCTTAAAAATATTTTTGCATCCATTCACAAAGGATGCGAGTGGCTTATCGCCTACTTGAAGTAGGTGGTAAACTGCAGGTGTTGTGCGATCGCAAATGCGGTCGCAGAGCAATGGTACTTACCTTTCTGACTCGCTATTAGGAAGGGACGCCCTTGGCATGTCCCTTCCTAATAGCGACTCGCAAACACTATTTTGCGAGTCACCAACTTGCAAAATAGCGTTTGTACATACCACCACCCTTCTTTGTGGTCGCAAACGGGAACGACTTGCAAAATAGCAATAGTACATACCACCACCCTTTTTTACAGACGCAAACAGGCCGATTTCCCATTTGCGACCGCAAAAAACGGTCGTACATCTGGCCCTTTATGCCTAGTTTATATCTAGGTATGTCATGCGTATGAGTTATTTGAAGAATATGTTGAAAACATTGTTCTTTACACATGGGGAGATGAGTGTAAGGAGACATTTGAATGGGCAAGGAAGGAATTGGTAGCAGCGAAGTCTTGAAAGCTAACAATCCTGATATGTCCTGTTGTCTCAGTGTAAATGTCAATAAACATTGGTTGGGTGAAGGTGAACATTAATTCAGTGTAGGGTTCCCATCTAGGGTGTTAAAGCAGGCTGAATTGCAGTATTCTTTATTTGAAAAAGAATCACTAGCTTCCTGCTGGGCAGTGGGAAAATTCCACAGCTATGTATGGGGTAGGAGGTTTAAGTTACAAACTGGCCAAAAGCTACTAGTTTACATAGTGAATGGTGAAACAGTAAAAACTTACACATGTAGGATTGCTATGTTGGCCACTAAATTGCTGCATTTCTAGTTTGATGTCATTCACATATCTGCTCAGAAAAAATATAGATCAGCTTTCCTATCTAAGTATCCAGTGGAGAGCAATGAGCATAACAGAAGTACAGATGAATGCAAGGTTTGTTTTTATTACAGTGGATGATGTGGGACATATGTCTGCAATTTTTTAAGGAGAATGGAAAGATGCATTAAGGCAAGATATGTTCTGAAAGAAATCATAGATTTGGGGGTGTAAGGATAGCCTAGAGAAAAGTGTCTTCACCCTAGTATGTAGCCTTTTTCAAAGACTCTGGAGAGTTGATTGTCAAAGATGGCATGTTATTTTGTGAAAAGAGGTTGATGCCTCTTGTCACTCTGAGGGGAATACCAGTTACCAGTGCCCACGAGGGTCATTTAGGATGCATAATGACTAAAAGAAGAGTTTGTTCCAATTTATAATGGTCATCTGTGGGTAGCCAAATTTAAGATGTAGCAAAGAATTTTGTGGTGTGTGCTAGTTGTGAGAAGAAATTGAAAGTGTCAGCTCCATATCTCCAACCTGTATCCCTGCTGGTTAAGGCGTGATAGAAAATGTTTCATAGACTGAAGTTAGAATAGTAAATCTGACCTCCCTAATCTATGCACTTTCCCCAATGTTTGTTGGACTGACGACAGTAAAGTAAATATAACCCCCCCCACCCATGTATACACTTTCCCCAACACTTGTTAAACTGGAATTAGAATAGTACATCTCACCAAATGTAGAGGAGGAGAGGTCAGATTCAGGTCAAACTCAAGCAGTGAGAAAGCAATTGAGAAAAATAATATATTAGAAGTGGTCAGGAAAAACTATGCTATTCGTAAATGTAACGCGCTGGGTTCTGCCCATCAAATCTGCCTGGATCTTTTGCTTTTTGATCATCTGGTTTTTGACTTTTTTACTGTGGGTGAGCCTCACATCCGGTGACTCACCCACAGTAAACTCACAGGGAATGGACTGCATGTTTTCATCACCAGTGTCCGCCTTTTAAGATAAGGCCGCTGCAACGCAGCAAGGGTTAGCAGCACTTGGCTGATTACATGTGACTAAGTGCACACGTGGTGAGGGCTGCGCATTGGGAGACTCCTGTTTTGAGCAGCCCGTTAACTGCGCACTGGTAGCCTGGCATGGAGGGAACTCTGCAGGATTGGATATTGACCTGGGGTAGGCCTCATAATGTTAGTGTACACTCATAGGGAAAGTCAGACTGGTTTACTGTCATGTCTGCAGTGACACTCCAATATACACTCATGGAGAAGACTGCCTTAGAGTGCAGCTTTGCTTCCCTTTGGCCTACAGGGACCAGTGACATATCGAACTGGGGTGGAATCTGTATGCCAAACCCAAATATGAGAGTTCCAAGAGGATATCTTTACAGCTTATGGGTCATCCAGGATTGACATATTTTTCTTGGTCAGCTCACGATCAGAGCCTAGGCCTTTTGTCACTGTGCTGTGACAAGTTAATTACATTTCTCTCCAGCATCAGGAACAAAGGCCACCCCACACAAAGGGAGCAATTAACAGTACTTTTCTTCATATCCTGAGGAGGAAAGGGGTGGGGATGAAAGTTCTGCATCAGTCAATCAGCTGTCACACTGTATGAGGGACGTGCCAGTCCAAGCCCAGTGCACAAAGGTGTACGCCCAGACAACTGGAGCCTACCAAGTAGGGGGCTTCCCTTTGAAGTCTTGATGGGAAAGGCCCTGGCAATGATTTCAGCTTGGGGCAGAGCTGAGATCCCCAGAACAAATGTGACTAGCAACACCTGGGTAATGCAATTTTTGTCCCAGCATGCTGTGCTGGAAGACTGGGACCAGGGCAGAGTGGTGATGTTGCACCTGGGTAGGATAGGCCAGAGGTGCCTCGCTTCTAGAACCTTCTGCTCTCATTCAAAAGGTCTTGCACAAGGGGGAGAGCTCTCTCTTGGTTGTGATTTTCTGCTGGATACTGGGACTACAGCGTGTGGAGCTCTGCTGCCTGAGTGCTTCAAACCCCCAGGGTGGGCCAAGGACAAGGGCCACTGCGAGGTATGTGCTAAATTCTTAAACCCTAGGAGGGGATGTGTGTGGGGCCCCCTCCACAGAGTTCCTAGGGCCCGGGGATCTCAACCCCTGAGCTGAATTTTACTCACGGGTGCGCAAGACCCCTAACTCTGGACCCCATACCACCGTATTGAATGTGGGGAAGCTCCACCACACCCCACCGAGGATTGAGCAAGGGGCCTGGGATCCCCAACTCCGGGTCCCAACAAGCAAGAGAAGGAAGGAGGAATGCTGTCACACACCCCCCCCCATCTGTGGCAGGCCTGCCCCACTCCCCAAGCTCGAGTCTGGGAGGAGCAGGAGGCCTCCACACGAGGCCGCACCCTGCCCGCAGGAGCAGGCAGGGAAGGAGAGACCGCCGACTTCTGATGCCACACAGAGGAGTGCTGGCCATGTGGGGAGCCCGCCCGGGCAGCCAGTGGTGTGCTCCTTGCGGGTCCCTCATCAAGTAGGCACATAGGAGTGCCCAGGTGGGACCAGGCACCCCCCAAAAGAAGGAGGAAAAGAAAAAGCCACATGGCAGTGAAAACAAACGAGAAAGAAAGGCAGTGTGCCTCCTCTGCGCCATGATAGAGCCGCTAATTAAATATGCACGCTCCTGAAGGAGTGCCCTATAATGCCCTGTGGGGCTTACAGTGGATAAGACCATTCCTGCTGTTTGTGGTGACCACAGGACGGCGAGGCCACCAACAATGACATAAAAGAGTGCAAGGAGGCTGAAGAGGCATTGCAGCTCCCCGCCCCCCAAAGGCCCAAGAAGAACTTCAAAAGTACTGACCCTGTGTGATCAAAATGTGATACCTCTAGGTGCTGTTTTTATAATTGTGTTTCAATGGTTGAAAGTATATAAAAAGCACACAGACACATGTAAAGTTCATTTGTAAATGCTTTATTGAAATAATAATGGTGACAGTTATTACTGATCAAAGTGCATGGGCTTTATTAACTTTAATAAGTGCATGCACACAAAATGATGGTGTTTTTGACATGTGGTTTATTGATCGTGACTCCTTTTGGGGGTCAGAGGAGATTACGCAATGTCATTGCAGTTATTTTCCATCTACCTAATGTATATTTGCAAACTACTGTGTAGTATTGGAGTAGTGTGTGTGTAATAAATGCACATTTCCTCTTTCTAAATAAAAAGCACAGACTGGACAATTATTTATTGAGTGCTATTAGTGCTTGCCAGCGAATGGTGATTACTAGCCCACCTCAACTCCCTTGAGTAGTCCTTGGACTGCTCTGCTCCGCTACCCTGAGAGAGTCAAGCGCTACAATGGGGTGTTTAGTTCCCAGTGGAGGGCGAGTGTGGGCCTATTATTTGTGCAGGCCACACAGCTAATGGCCCATTTTTATTTAAATAACACACTATTGGATACATTTTAGGAAGAACAAAGAAATAAGAAAATATCAAATTTGTTGAGAGTTGAAAGAGACTACAAGATGCACTACGAAATATGACACAGTTAAATTACTAATAAACATTTAATGAGTCAGCTTCAGATAAAGGTTATTTTAGGGCTGTGAATCTTTTGAAGTTTTTAGAAGAGTTCACATTAAATGTTCAAATAGTTCAAAGTTTATTTCTAACAAATAGCACGACTTTCAGAACTACTCTTCTCTATTTCCAAAGTCCTTCAAAAGGACTCCAAATTGGAAAAAGTGGCTTTTTGCAAAGCAAAACCTAGGTCTGCGTTGAAAGATTCCGGTGGCAGCAACATGGTATCATGATTGCCTAGCAAAGATGCTATAGCCATGAGGAAAGTTATACCCAGAAATCCAAGATGGCAGTCTAAAGTCCAGACTACGTGAGACTTGATTGTCTGCTGGGAAATGTAGCTTGTTGTCGGACCACTGTGGCATGCTGCATTCTCTATACCTGCAAAGCTTCAGTCCACACAGCACCAGCACTCTGCAGGGAGCGCTAGCCTTTTCTTCCATGAGAAAGACTCAGTGGGAGCGGGTGTGGACGGTTTCTACCCCCGCACTTGCCAAGTTCGAAGCTGTAAGCAGTTCCACCAGCCCTGCTTCCTGACACTACCCAGGTAGAGCTCCACATTCTTGAATGGTTTAGGGGAGCTTAGTCTCATATAGTATTAGTCAATCAAAGTGACAGTGAATCTGTCCCATCCCAACACTCACCCAGCCAAAGTTCTCCATCAATTGACGCAACCTCAGAAGATGGGGTGGGGGAGCAATAAAAATGTATGCTCCTGCCGTCTCTGAATTCTTCCCCACCACCAAGAGGTCACACCCACAACTGAAGCCACAGCAGAGAATGTTTTAATAAATGCCTAAATAAATTTATAAAAACCCAAAGGTTTATAGTAATTGTGCTGACCAATCAATCACAGATTCAACATTTTTGGGGGTAGATCTCAATGGTCTATGGTCACAAATGAAAACTATGAAATTGTACTAGTATTTGCTTCATTTTGCAATCTAAGAGTATACACAGTTTTTGTAGCAGAGTTTCAAACGATATTAACATTGTAAATGTGTACCAAGATGGTTAAGAGCTCTGCAACATTTAAGTTATTAAGAATTAAAAAGCAGTTGTGACATTGTAAAGGCCAAAATGATGCTCATAGATCTGAATGTAGTGCAAAACATATTTTTTTACCCATCCATCTCTCAAATCCATCAACAATTCAGTTAGGTATACTAGGTAGCTGATGTCACAGAGTTAAGGGCAAGAGGATTATGTAAGAAATCGAAGCATTTATTGAGGCGAATACGTATGCACCTCAAGTAATAATCACATTCCTTGTCAGGGTGCACCCTCAAAGTCACTAAATTACCCTGAGCTGAACCAGCTGGTAGCTCTGGCACAGCGGGCAGGCTTAACTTAGGGCAATGTGTAAAGTATTTATGCAGTAATAAAACTATAATAAAGTTGAAATGCAAAACAATAAACATCTCAAAATGAATTTAAAAAATACATTTTGATTAACAAAATGACAAAACTCCAACAAGGAGGACTAGAGATATGAATATTTAAAGTTTTAAGTAGAAATAGCACCAAGAAACACAAAGGGGCTGATTACGATGGCGGAAGGCCCGCCACCGCCAGCCATGCGGTGGCGGGCCCTCCGCCATCCGACAATGATTTTCCCCCCGCCAAATTACGATGGCGGGGGGAATCGCCCTATTATCGTGGCGGGCGCAAAGACCGCCCGCCACGGGTCCGCCACAGGCGGCGGACTGGCCAGATTGCGTAAAATGGTGGCGGTGCCTAGCAGGCATCGTCCGCCAAATTACAATGCTGGCTCAAGCCAGCCTTTCCATGGCGGTTTAAGGCTGGCGGGGATTGGATTTGGGGGTCCGTTGATACCCATGGAACCCCCTTACATTTCACTGCACTAAGTGGCAGGCACCACGTAGTGCAGTGAAATGCACAACATGGTTTTTTAGCAGTGCGGCGGGTGCTGCAGCCAGCAGCCCCCACCGCAATGTTAAATTGCTGGATGCGACTGCCATGGTGGCGGTCGCATCGTAATATGGGGTGCGGGACCTCCGCCTTACAGGCAGGCGGTCCCAATCCCCGCTACGATGGCGGGTGGACTCAAGTCCGCCCGCCATCGTAATCGGTCCCAAAGTGCCAATGATAGTTAATTTTTGCACTAGAGCAGGACCTAGGAGCAATTTGACACTGATCACAGTGATTTTACTTTCTGATTTTAGTCATTTAAGTACGAATCCACCACAAGAGTACACTTCTAAAGCCCACCAGGACCCAAGTTAGAGTATTAGAACGTAGATGGCGCCGGAACTACGATAGGAATGACCTTAACACCTACAAAATCGCACGCAGAAAATATCATGCCTTGATCAAAGCTTCAAAAAAAACCTTTTATACTGAGGCTGTTAAAAATTCCAAAAACAAACAGAAAGAGATCTTCAAAATAGTTAACTTGTTTACAAATCCGAATAGTCTACTTCAAGAGATCCCTCCCTCCCAGAGCCTCTGCAATAACATAGCAGACTATTTTGAAGAAAAAGTCTTGACACTTATAAAAGACTTCTCTTCTCCTACTCCAGTTACTATAAATAAGAGAATCTTTGTAGACACAGATACCGCCTGTATGAAAACCTTCCAACCTATCACGCTGGAGGAATCACGGTTGGCCATCTTATCCACCAAATCAGGTTCCCCTTCGACCCTTGCCCCCCACTTTGCTACACGCTCTCATTGATGTCGTAAACCCCATTATCAATAATATTATAAACTCTTCGATTCTCACAGCTAAGATCCCAACAGAATGGAAACTTGCGGCGGTAAACCTCTCCAGAAAAAGCAACTGGCCGATCCTACGACCCTCTCTAACTTACGACCCATCTCGCTCTTACCCACCCTGTGTAAGTTAACTGAAAAATTTGTTAATAAACAACTTACCACGTTTCTAGAGGAAACAAATGTATGGCACTCTAATCAGTCAGGTTTCAGAGCCCAACACTCGACAGAATCTGCCCTTTTGTACACTGCAGAAACCCTACGAGCAGCCCTGGATCAGGGAAAGAAAGCAGTCCTGGTGCTGCTAGACTTGTCCGCGGCTTTCGACACGGTCTCACATACCATTCTTCTAGACCGTCTTGCATCATCTGGCGTATCCGGGAATGTCCTAGAGTGGATTAAGAACTTTCTGCAAAATCGGCGCCAAGTTATCACGCTAGGACAATATAACTCAGAAGAAAAAGCACTTATATCAGGTGTTCCCCAAGGATCGAGTCTGAGCCCAACCCTCTTCAATGTATATATGTCCCCCTGATTAAGCTAATATCGTCCTTCAAGATCAATACCATCTCATATGCGGACGATACACAGCTTATCCTGGTCCTGGATAACGACACTACTAAGGCGGAAGAAAATCTCAGAAAATGTCTCTCAGCAACCTTCAAATGGATGAATAACAACCATTTGAGGTGTAACCCGGAAAAAACAGAGATCCTGCCATTTGGCAAACAAAACCCCTTTGTGCCTAAACTTTGGTGGCCAGAAAACGCCACCCCCCCCTCCTAATACAATAAATGCAGCTAGAAACCTAGGAATACAATTTGACACCACCCTATCTTTCAAACAACAATCCTTGGCTGTTGCGGGCACATGTTTCCATATTATAAAAAGTCTAAAGAAATTTTTTGACTTGCTCCCCTACTCAGCCAGGCAAACTGTTGCTGTTGCACTCATTACATCTAGACTGGACTACTGTAACAGTCTTTATGCAGGAACTAACAAATCAGTCATGCACAAGCTTCAGATGGTCCAGCACGCGGCTGCCCGGCTGGTACTGAAGTGGCCTAGGAAATCATCTGCCTCTGCTGCATTAGACATCTTGCACTGGTTGCCAGTTCACAAACGTATTCTGTTTAAGGTCCTTATTATTACCTTTAGGGCCTTTCACTCACAAGGCCCACAATATCTTCAAACTGGCTTTAAGCGCTACGTTCCCTCCCGTAGCCTAAGATCATCCAACGCAAATCTGTTGACCATCCCAACTTTTAGATTGGTGTCAAAGGGAGGAAAATCACTTGTAGTTATAGGCTCAAAGGCATGGAATCAACTTCCACCTCAGCTCCGCCAGATTGTTTCCGAGTCTGTATTCAGGAAGGCCCTTAAAACTTGGAATTATAGTGCACCAGATATACTATGCAAAACTCTGATCTAAATACCCTACTTCCCTTTGTTATGAGCAGTAAACTAGTTTTTCTTTCCATCTCTGGTTTCCGCATTAGCGCCAAGATGCTCCTTGGAGTGATAGTAGCACTATAAAAGTACGCTTTTACATTACATTACATTACATTACTTAGAGACTCACTGGGTGTTAGGTAGAGTGCAGTCCAGGTCTTGTTGGCACTGATCATCTAGGCAGCTGTAGGAAAGACATCCTATAGCTCTTGTATCCCTGAAGGTTGCACAGGAGGTCAGCCTTATGACCATTGGAATCTCCTTCTTTGTTCTGGGTACAAGAAAGAGAGCCAGTTTAGTCCTCTTTTGATCTTTCTAAGGTCCAAGGGTGTTCTGAAGTGGGTCCCTGGAGATGCCACATTTATGCCTTGCATAAGCTAGTGGATGGAAATGTCCCCTAGGCATGCTCTAACCAATGAGGCAAAGGTTCCTGGGGCTAACCCAACCGAGTTTATGGATTTTCAAGATGACAACAGTCTTCAGCCACATTAAATCTGGGATCTGAGGACTGGGTTTATGTATTATGGTAATCCTAGTGTCTTTCCACATCTAACACCATCTAACACCAAAATTCAGTTTGAGGAGGTCCCTGTACCCACTAGAAACCCAGAGACAGAAGTGTTAGAACAAAACAGGGTTCGTCAACAACAAGACAATGGATAAACAAGCATTGTTTTGGCGTTCAGCTCTCGTCCTTTGAAGTCTGCCCCACGTGTGATATGTAAAACCCCCGCAGACCTCTCAAGCAGGTCTTGACACTCCAGCAAGATTTGACACTGTGATATCAGCAAAAAGCCCACTCTGATGGGCTGGTCTGGTCTGACTGGGGAATAAAAGAAGAGTGCCGGCTTCTGTGTCAGCTACATCTGCTTGTGACAACGTAGGTCTCTTTAAGGTAATCGAGTTTATGGGCCCAGCCTACAGGCCATTCTGTCAAGGGCACAGCAACACCTTCCCACACTTTGGGCCTTTTGTCCCTGTCCTGGAAGCAAGTTTACATCTCATTCACACCTATTCAAATGCTAATTACAGGCTAGCAGATGTGGCAGAGCAAAATGCAGATTTTGCTTTCAGGGCCTTCAGGCAGTCAAAAGGTAACTTTCTAAAAGTACCTTTTCCTTAATACTTATATAAAATTTGATTTCACCATTAAATTGGATTTTGAATAACTACGAAAAAGAGTCCTTGAATTATCTTTCTAGCTGCTTCGAAACCAGAATTGGCATTATAAGATGTAATAATGTAATCCAGTATTTTCCTAAGGAGCAGCCAGCTTTGCCAGCCTTTTCATTTTAAGTACACGTGGAACAGGAAACCTATACATGCCCTTTTAAATATCATGCACCATTCCTTATGGGCAATAAGGCCGAGTTATGGGTGACTTATCAATATTTAAAAGGAAGGCACAGCCTTGTCAAAAGGGGATTATTTTGATAGGTCGAATTTGCAGTTTAAAACTGCATAGCCAGGGTACAATCATAGGCCTGGAGACATGCTTTACAGTGAAACTGCAGTGGATGGCACAATGAGTACTGCAGTCCACTTGTAGCATGGGTACACTTGGTACCATATACTAGGAACTTATAGGAAGATTTAATAAACCAATCAGGTGTATGACAATTTTGCCAGGTTGAAAGAAGGTGCACAAGCTATTTACACTTGGCTAAAAGGGGTAAAGTACACAGAGTTCTATAGGAAGCAAAAATAGGGTTCAGCAACAAGACAAACAAATCTGGGGTGACCCTTCAGACTTCAAACTTCTTATTTGTTAACGTTTGAAGAAGTTCTGCTGAGGGACATTGTCTGTACCTTTTCTGTAGCGCAGTTATTTTAGTTTCTGACACTATCCAATTGTTAATAGTCTCCTGCTGGGCTTTCGTGCAGTCTCTCATTAATATTTCTCTACGGTAGAAGGAGTTGTTGTGAGGTCACCAAGTGTTCATTGAGATCCAAATACTATCTAAGCATAGCTTGCAGTTCCATTCTCTCCTCTGGGACTTTATGTTTTATTGCACTTTTTTGCTGTGTACTCGTCTTACAGCTCATTAGATGGAGATTTAGTATTGCATAAAATAACGTCTGGTCTGAGACACTGCTGACATCTATACAACTTTTACAGACTCCGGGCAGTATGGTATTATTCATTAATTAAAATCCAGTATTAATTCAGAGAGTCAGAGAGAGATAAGTGTATTTGTTGGCCTTGAGATGGTGGAGGCACCGTGGGTCTAGTAATAAGTGGTGAAACGACTCAGCATCCTGTGATTCTAGGCAAATCACTTAATCTCCCCGCGCCTACCAAAAAATGAATGTGTCCTTGTGTAACGTAACTGGTGCTCATGTAAAGCGCTCCAATGCCTTTGGGTCGAGTATATAAATCTGCACAAAAAAAAAGTCTGTCAGCACACTTCTGTCTCTGTCATGCCATTGTGACCCATTTTGTGTATGATGGGATCCAATGCAATATTGCAGTCTCCTCTCATTATGAGTTTTACCTGGCCAAATTCTGCAAGTAAATGAGATAAAGAGGAGAGGAAGTCCTGCTTGGGACAGTTAGGAGCATATATGGATCCCACTATAAGGGTGATGTCTTGAATCGTCAATTTAGCAAAAATGAAGCAAACCACCTGGTCAGTCTATGTCTTTTATATCCCAGAGGCAAGATCCTTATGCAGAAGGATTGCCACTCTGTTTCTCCTGGAAGCACTCATCTTACCTTGCGGGTCTAGATTTAAATTATCACAGCCAGAAGAGATCATGCTACCCACCCAGTCTCTGTAATTTTTCAGATTCCAGTTTAGAGAGGTAGGTCTCTTGTAAGAGCACAAATAATGTCTCTTGGATGCTAGCTGAGAGAGTACTTTCTTCCTCCTGAAAAGTGTCATGGCGTTTACAATAAATAATTACAACAGGGTGGGGGGGCGCAAGAGCTCATTAAGGTCCAGCATACATGCTCCAAACTTATACTAGTAATCTGATAGGTATGCAGTTCCTGTAGGAAAGAGAGGGGAGTAACAAATAGAAAAGTCCTAACAACTTGAGATGTTCATGGAACCATGGGGGTGGTTCCCTTTTGGAATTAGAGCCCTCACACACCCTAACAGAGTGTCATGCTTCATCATAGGGCCTTTGCTCCTCGTTGAGCCGGCGCTGCAATCTTCAACGGGCACCCTCTAGGGGGCTCTTTAGCGGAGATCTTTTATCCAAAGCCGTTTGTGAAGTGCCTGTGTAAGCCCCTAGGTGTAGCTGTGTGCTAGAAGTGTAGGTTTAATGTAAAGTGGAGGTAAGTGGCTAAAAAAGATCAGGTAGGGTACAAGACTAAAGTCTTTTTATTCTGTGTGTCCACCTGTCTGGTTAAAAATATGGATGCCACCGGTGGAGGCAATGATCTCTGGTGGCTGGTTTAGTGTAAGGTCGACATGTTTCTTGCCTTATCTTTTTCAGCAAATGATCTACGGCAATTCTTCAGGACCAATATGAAAAGCTAATTAATCAAAGCATCTACACAGTGCCAGGACTCAGAAGTGTAATCACTGTGGTCTAAGCAACAAACTAAAGCTAGAAAAATGCTCTGTTTACATGAAACCCTGATTAGGCTTTTCCATTTTAGCGCCTAATGAGGAAGACCTGTTAGGACAAGAGAAAACAAACAATAGAGGCATATGAACAATGATGAATAGATAGCCTTGATAAATCTGTTATAGTCAGAAAAGCATGCACATATGGCATGCTGATCACCATGCATATTAAATCAATTAGTGAGTGGGTGAACGAAAGGGAAATGGTACACCAACCAACTAGAAATACAGTGTGTAACTTTTAAAATTCGCTAATTTGCAAACGAGATCATCGATAGCAACACTTACCCGATTTGGGTTGTGTGTGCTTTTCCTCGTTGGTGTCTGAAGCAGCTCGCTGAACTGCAGCGCGCTAGGTTAGAGAAAGACTCTATTGCAATGGGGAAACTCCTTTTTAGGTAACCGTGATGGAGGGCGTCCTTGTCTTTCACAGGTTGGGGTATTAAGGAATTTTTACTTAAATCGTCCAAGCGGAGCTTCAGCGGTGACCTACCCCGTCTTCGACACCTCGGTAATGAGGACCACGGTCGGTCTGACGCTTTTGTTCTTAATGGAGCGTTGGTCGCACTAGGTTGCGTCATCCATGCTGGCGGTTGCCTGGATACAGGCGTCACCGGCGGGTGTGTGATAGAGCGCCATCTTAATTACAGGCACCTCCATCGAGTGCAAGAGTATGCTCCATCTTATAGTGTAATTGTTTAACTCAAAATATGAACATGAAGCTAATCTCCTGGTGAAGGGCTGATCATTACAGTGATCTGAAGGGTAGGGTTAAGCCAAGTAAGATATATATCGGAGGTTAGACGTATTTTAGAAGTGGCGTGCAAGTGGGTGATTGCCTCAATATGGGCATCACAGCCATGTGTAGAATAGCGTGCCTTTATTAAGACCACACCTGGGACCCAAGGGAGAGTGACATCAAACATATCCCTCTCTGTCTACTCTTGAAACTCACTAAAGATATGTTGTACCCATCTATATGAGACAGTATTATAGTGTGCAATAAAGCACTAGTAACAAAGGGGAAGGAATGTCCTTTTCAGACAAGAACCCTCACTCACCCAAGGGTGACATGCTTCATCATTGGCCTCCCTCCGCACATTGGGGCCAGGCGGTCTCCAATGTGGGCTACAACTCCCCACCTAGTGCCAGGGTGTGGGGAGGAGCTGAGGTGTTTTTTAAGGCAAAGGGATGCCGAGAAATGAAGATGGTGAGTGAGGGACAGAGTGCTGTGAAAAAGTGTAGGGAATGTAAAACTTCCTCAAAGACTCAAATAACTTAATTCGGTAGAGTCCTCGGAAAGAGTTAAAAAGCAGAGGAACAGGGTTTTTTTAATTAATAATATACCCCTACTAAGGTCAACATGTTTCTGCCTTTCTCATGGCTCTTCATAGAGTCCTTAGGCATTCATCAGGACCAATTCATTTAAGTCACTCTGTTCGTGTATCCATGTGTATGACACAATATGTTAATAAAAATTAACTATACTGGCCGCTTCCAAAGGTGTGATTCCTTAATTCTTCACCTCCATCTGAAAAAAATGAAGGACAAAGGTCAAGATATATTTCACCTTTTTTTTTTTCAAAAGAAACAATTCTGCCCCAAAACCACTAGTACACTACATTCATTGCTCAGATCCTTATGAGCATAGAGAATTGAGTGACAACCCCACCCAATAAAAAACAATAGATGAATGAAAGACAAGAGTTACCTGTGGGAGGGAACTTATCATAGACTCTCTACTACCACTAGGTACCCATCCAAGGATTCTGACATACTGAGCTAAAAAAGAAGAAAATGACAGGTGACAACTAACAAAACTGGCAGTGGTGAACCAAACCCACGTCTTACTATCGACCACACATATTAACCTAGAACGACACACATCGGACATTCATTTTCTTTTCAAGACATCTCAAAACTAGAGAGACGAATCCCTCGTTCAGAGATAAAATGAATTCTCGAAAAATGCATCTTAATCAATATACAAAAAAACAGAACAGGACTAGACAGAGTACTGTTTAATATTCATTAGGGTCCTCAGATTCCTGTTTTAGAATCACCTTTTTCTCTTTCTACTGTCACGGTAATCAATTCAGCAGATACTCGGAGGGGCTATTAAGTATACAAGGGAAGACAACCCATGTATAAATATATGTTATTCTGTATTTTAAAACGTCTGTAAAGGACCTTCAATTTCTGATAATGTGTCTAGCGTGTGACGGTGACATGTGCATCACATCTCTACCCTCCGAAAAGTGGAGCATTAAAACAGCTGACAGGTTATGTTCGTACCTGCGAAACGCGTGAAGCAAACCTACGTGATATGAGTGTAAATGACACATACCATGGCGATAACACGTGTGCAAACTCTGTATTTCTAAAAGTCTAAGTAAGCACACTTACCAAAAACTTGTCTACAGTCTCCAAAATAAGGGGGTCCTGGCGAGAGTGAGGAACGCTCGTGGAGAGTGCTTATTTCAATCAAAACGCAGTGCGTGCAACAGCGTATGACCCGGTGGTGGTTGTAAACCGGAAATGCTTCAATCCAGCAACCAAGGATGTCGGGAAATGGAGTCCTTGAGTCCTAAGGACTGAGTACGATACCAAAGACCGATGACTGCCTCATAACCAACAGCCCAAATACTGCATGCGCAATAGAGGACAAAATATGCCTCTCAAACCAGATTGTCTGTGGAGGTAGTACGATGTGCTTAAGCCGCAATGATTATAACGCTGGTGCGGGAAAGCACTAATAAACTTAAAGTAAAAACCCTTCAATATATGATTATTTTGCAGATATATTTTTTAAACTCGAATATTCAGAAGGGTACAATCCAGGTATTATTATGTCTCAAGTAAGGAAAGTACCTTAAAAAACAGTTGTATCTCATTCAAACAACCAAAATACAGTGCATAATAATTACATTCCCCAGACCACTATTTGCACTGAAACGTAGCACAAATATAAAAGATATGATCGTCCATACACGTCCACGTAGTGTCACACCTAATATTGGACAACACATCTTGTGGTCAACATCACATGCTTAGGGACATCATCCATGTGGGTCGTGTTCAGTATGCCCTTTTACATCTAAGACACACTCAATAGATTTAGGCCTGTCAACTCCATGGCGACTAAATTCTCTTACCAACTGTAATTCGGATGGGGTCATTTACTGTTTACAATGCCTGTGTAAACTCCTATATATCGGAATGACTACACGTAAAGTCAAGATAAGGATAGGAGAACACCGTAGCTCAATACGCTGCAAAAGGGACAACACCAAATTGACTAGGCACTATTTGGATAATGGCCACACAGAGAACGACATACATTGGACAGTCATTGACAGGCCCAGGTATGTCAGAGAGATGGGCACTCATGAAGCAGTCTTGTTCCGGAGGGAACAAAGATGGATATATAGACTTAGGTGTGACACACAGGGTCTGAACGATGATATCCCCTGGCATACCTTGGGTAGATAAATTAGGGGATGGCTATCCACAATTTTTTCGTGCCCCATGGTTGGGCATATTATTTTTCAGCCTGCCACTTGCTTCATTCTGATTACAATTGTTTTATTCAACTATTTTTCTAAATTGAGTTTACAGTGCATATAATTTATCTTCAATATGTACTGTAATTATTATGCACTGTATTTTGGTTGTTTGAATGAGATACAACTGTTTTTTAAGGTACTTTCCTTACTTGAGACATAACAATACCTGGATTGTACCCTTCTGAATACTCAAGTTTAAAAATATATCCGCAAAATAATCATATATTGAAGGGATTTTACTTTAAGTTTATTAGTGCTTTCCCGCACCAGCGTTATAATCATTGCGGCTTAAGCACATCGTACTACCTCTACAGACAATCTGGTTTGAGAGGCATATTTTGTCCTCTTTTGCGCACGCAGTATTTGGGTTGTTGGTTATGAGGCAGTCATCGGTCTTTGGTATCGTACTCAGTCCTTAGGACTAAAGGACTCCATTTCCCGACATCCTTGGTTGCTGGATTGAAGCATTTTCGGTTTACAACCTCCACCGGGTCATACGTTGTTGCACGCACGGCGTTTTGATTGAAATAAGCACTCTCCACGCGCGTTCCTCACTCTCGCCAGGACCCCCTTATTTTGGAGACTGTAGACAAGTTTTTGGTAAGTGTGCTTACTTAGACTTTTAGAAATACAGAGTTTGCACACGTGTTATCGCCATGGCATGTGTAATTTACACTTGTATCATGTAGGTTTGCTTCATGCGTTTCGCAGGTACGAACATAACCTGTCAGCTGTTTTAATGCTCCACTTTTCGGAGGGTAGAGATGTGATGCACATGTCACCGTCACACGTTAGACACATTATCAGAAATTGAAGGTCCTTTACAGACGTTTTAAAATACAGAATAACATATATTTATACATGGGTTGTCTTCCCTTGTATACTTAATAGCCCCTCCGAGTATCTGCTGAATTGATTACCGTGACAGTAGAAAGAGAAAACGGTGATTCTAAAACGGGAATCTGAGGAGCCTAATGAATATTAAACAGTACTCTGTCTAGTCCTGTTCTGTTTTTTTGTATATTGATTAAGATGCATTTTTCGAGAATTCATTTTATCTCTGAACAAGGGATTCGTCTCTCTAGTTTTGAGATGTCTTGAAAAGAAAATGAATGTCCGATGTGTGTCATTCTAGGTTAATATGTGTGGTCGATAGTAAGATGTTGGTTTGGTTCACCACTGCCAGTTTTGTTAGTTGTCACCTGTCATTTTCTTCTTTTTAGCTCAGTATGTCAGAATCCTTGGATGGGTACCTAGTGGTAGTAGAGAGTCTATGATAAGTTCCCTCCCACAGGTAACTCTTATCTTTCATTCATCTATTGTTTTTTATTGGGTGGGGTTGTCACTCAATTCTCAATGCTCATAAGGATCTGAGCAATGAATGTAGTGTTCTAGTGGTTTTGGGGAGGAATTGTTTCTTTTGAAAAGAAAAAAAAAAGAAAGGTGAAATATATCTTGTCCTTTGTCCTTCATTATTTTCAGGTCAAGAATTAAGGAATCACACCTTTGGAAACGGCCAGTATAGTTAATTTTTATTAACATATTGTGTCATACACATGGATACACGAACAAAGTGACTTAAATGAATTGGTCCTGATGAATGCCTAAGGACTCTATGAAGAGCCATGAGAAAGGCAGAAACATGTTGACCTTAGAAGGGGTATATTTTTAATAAAAAAAACCCTGTTCCTCTGCTTTTTAACTCTTTCCGAGGACTCTACCGAATAAAGTTATTTGAGTCTTTGAGGAAGTTTTACATTCCCTACACTTTTTCACAGCACTCTGTCCCTCACTCACCATCTTCATTTCTCGGCATCCCTTTGCCTTAAAAAACACCTCAGCTCCTCCCCACACCCTGACACTAGGTGGGGAGTTGTAGCCCACATTGGAGACCGCCTGGCCCCAATGTGCGGAGGGAGCCCAATGATGTAGCATGTCACCCTTGGGTGAGTGAGGGTTCTCGTCCGAAAAGGACATTCCTTCCCCTTTGTTACTAGTTCTTTATTGCACACTAGAATAGCGTGCCACCATGAAGAGGCACGCTGGAATAAAAAGTCAAAAATATAGACAAGACAAGAAACTATCTTGCCCGATGGCGTGTAGAGATTATGTAGGGGATAATATCTTGTATAGACGGAAGGGCCCATATAGTGGTTCCTAAGCTTGGGTGGAACCAATGTGGATTGGTCCGAAAGGCTCCACCATTAGATAAAAATCATGTGATGCCCTAACTTATTGCTCCTGTGGTACAGAGTTATGGTTCACTGTCTATATGGGAGACCAGGTACTCGACCCGGGTTTAGATCCGAAGCCCTTATCTTGGGATATGGGTAGGAGTAGGGCTAGGAGTGGGTCAGTATAGCATAGCCATGGATATGAAAGGCGGACTGCTCCTTAGGGGGGGGCCGGCGCCAGCAGTGTACATTGTTGGTATTGAAACATAACTAGCTGTTGTGATCATGTGTGGAACTCGACCCATGGAATGTCATCATTCACCCCATGTGTATGGAACATCACAGCAATGTGAGATGCCAGAGAATCAGTACAAAGATGAGTGTCCACTTTGTCAATCTTAGACACTCTGCAGACGACTTATGCTCGACCATTATTGAATCACTTCCGAACCTGACTAAGGGCACCCTCTTTAGAAGGGAACAAAACTGGATTTTCCACCTATCTACCCATACACATGGGTTGAACGATGACATTACAAGGGCTTTGGATCTAAACCCGGGTGGGCTACCTGGTCTCCCGTAAATCTGTCATCTTTTTCTGTACATGCCATATCTCAGGCCCCCAGTTTGCAGATTCTGTAACCTTAGTCTGCCATTTTTTGATGTGCTCTTTCAGAGTGATATCATCTCTGAGTGACTTAATTTCTTTGTTTCTGTTGTTGATTGGTCTACCACCAATATAGATATAGACTTGGCTCCACCACCCACAGTGTTTAGATTGAATGAGTTGTATCCTTTTACTTTCTACATTCGGGAAATTACTTTTTTCCTTTTTCTTTCAGCACTCCATGAGAGTGCATGTGTTTCCTTGCTTCCCCCCACACCCCCCTTGTGGACTGCTCCTCTCTCAAATCCTTTCCTCGGCTCTCTGTGTTGATCCCTCCCCAGCTCATATATTGCTTTCCCCAAGCCCCTCCTTGTTCCACTAAAGGCTTTTTAAAACTTTTTCTAACCTCCCAGCTCAGCTGCTTTATGCTCCCTCACCCTTCCCTGCTTGGCATTGTGTTGCTCGGCAACCGCCAGGCTTCACTATTGCTCTGCACTCATCTCGACCTTGTTTTTTAAAATTTGTATATTTCTTTTTCTTTTTCAGAGACCTTGACAGATGCAAATTGCTAGCACGCTGCTCCTTTCTTCATATTGCACTTTTTCACACTTTTTATTTTTAAATGTACCCGTTTCCAAGATGGACAATTGACCTCAGGGAGCGCAAAATTTACAGTAAAAATAAAATGGCCACACAGCCCATGAGGAATGCATGGTCATCTGTGGTGACGCATGTACACTCGTGCATAAGCACGCTGGAGCCAGCTGTTATGGCTTTTTTTGTTTTTGAGTGGCAGGTGAAGCCATTAGACACATTTTGTCATATAAACATTTTTAAAATAAGCATTGTCAGACCCAGTGAGAGCATAGGCACAACTAGAGGGGGAGGGCAGCCCCGAGTTCAAATCATAACTTTAATGAGTTGGGTTTGTTCTCTGGTTCTTTTTTTTATATCTACAAACTCTTTGTAATGATGGAAGTGACACTGGATTCTGTCTGATGTGCTTCTTTAGTGTTTTTTGTTTTAAAAATGAATGTATTGTGTATATAAATAATAATGATCTTCTGGGGCAGCCAAGTTTTGTGCTATGAGGTAAATTTAAATGAACTATGAGTTGACTCAATCTACAATCCATCTGTGAGTATTCATCTATGGTATGCATATTATTTATTATTTTAAAGGAGGTGTCTTCATCATAATTTGAATCTTTTCCTGATTGTTGTTTCACAATATTGGCCGTATAAAACACACTGTGATCCAAGGTCAACTGTAGTTGATCAACATAGTGGTGCTGTCTGTGTTTTTGTTTGCTATGTTTGTAATACCAAAGTCTATACACACTCCAAATTGATGAAAAACACTGGTTGATCCTATTTCAAGTACTGTAATCATTTCTTCAGTATTGTGCTTTTGAAAAGCGAGCATGGTTTTAAAATGAAATCAGCAAGGGGCAACTGTAAAATATGTCCCAAATCTGAATTGTCCCTGTCTACCAATTTAATGCGAATGTCCGCTATATTTTCTCCAGACAGTCCGTCAAAAGTTCGTTGACATCTCTGGCTTTTGCAGTGACCACATTTTTTAGTAGTTGCTTGTATATTCTCCAATCAAGTGTTCTTGAGTTTAATCAGACACTCACTTAGAATTTGACCAGTTATGCAACAATGCAAACATGGGCCATTCTTCGTCCAATTCGCATGTTTCCTCTTTTTCGGAATGCCCTTCAATACCCCTAATCTACATTGGATCGCCAACATTTTTATGCACTTTAATGGGTACCAAATCAACTCAATTTTCAAACTGCATAATAGAAAATGTGTAGTTCTTTTTGTTTCTTTTCACTCTTTTTTTCTATTTCTTTCTAGCCTATTATTAGACATAGCATCAGATTAAGCAAATGTGTTCAAGTGGCTAGTGGCTAGTTGATGTCGTTTGTTATACGTGATTTGTAGTGCGCACAGCTACCCCCAGGGGTGTCCAGGTGCAAGAATAGACAGCAGAAGAGAGCCGCAGCGGACAGCTAAAAAAGCCATGTCTTCAGATTCTTACGGAAGGTAAGTAGAGAGTGGCAGTCCCTTATAGAGATCGGAAGAGAGTTGCAGAGTTTCGGGCCCAGATAGGCAAATGAGTGTCCCTTCATCCGAACAAGGCGATACCTGGGCGTTGCGAACAGTGAGAGGTTGGATGACCTCAACTGTCGGGTAGGCACATAGGGTGTCACCAGACTTTGAATATATAAGGGGGCCAAACCATGTCGGGCCCTGAACATGTAGCACAAAGCCTTATGCGCTTATCAATCTTATGCCAATGCAGTTCATGAAGCAGAGGAGAGGCCGAGGTGTGTCTAAGCAGCCGGAAGAGTAGGCGACATGCCTTGTTCTGAATGATTTGTAAACGACGAATCAAGGATTTATCAGCGCCCAAGTACAGTACGTTGCCGTAATCCAATCTAGATATCACCAGATCTTGGATCACGGTTCTTTGGGTGGCCGGAGGAATTTGTGCTAAAACATCCCAACTTGTTTCCTAAAGTTATCTTTAGGCTCTTCTCTCATCAGGCAAAGCTACCTTCAGAATCCGATAGTTGGACTTTGTTGAATAGATTGGTCGCCTGGTTTCTTTGTGTAATCTTAACCTTATTACCCACAGACTCAACAATTGTGCTTTAAAACCATCTTTAGCGTATGATAGAGAAATGTCTTCGGGCACAAGACATACAGGCCACAACACAGCATCACCTCTAGATGGAATGAAGAATCCCCTCCCCCTAGGGGGCGCTAGGTGGCGCACGACCAAGATGGCCGCGCACCAGTGAGGCTCTGGACGCTTGGCGGAAGATTTGTTCATTTATCCTGAGCTACCTGCATAATTAATTGCTTGTTCACGTCTGCCGAGATCCCCGAAGCCTGCAGCAACATTCCGCTGTCTGCACATCCGCTGGAGGCTCCCACTGGGCGAGGCGCGGCTCCATTACGTTTTGCCCGGACAAGTGATAGTGTTCGGCGGAGCCCTGCAGTTGGCTTGTGCGGCCGGGGGAGTGCCGGGGATCCCACGTGGCGCCTGGGCCGCATTTTCCAGCGGAACGTCTCCTGCGACGCTGCCCCTATTAATACTGCCAGCTGGGCCGAACCGGACTCCCGCGGGTTGGGCAGCGGAGCGAGCTGCATTTGCCCGGACCTGGTGCCGGCAGTGAGGGGAGGCTTGGTGTGCCCTGGACACAGGCGCTGCGCCTGACTTCTGCCCTGGACCTGCCCGTGCTGCCTGGCCCCACCTGCCATACGGTGAGCCCCTACATGATTATACCCTCCGTGGGGGTGTCGGGTGCTTTGCGGCCGGACGCTGCGTGCTGCGGTCACTGCTGTTGGGCGACCTGGAGGGGGGGTGTCTCCAGAGCCCCCCTCCCTCTTTCTCTCATGGCGCTGTGAGGGCTATGAGGCGCTACGAATCCTGCTGCCCCCCCAGACATTCCGACGTCCGGAGACACTGCACTTCTTGTCGGGCTTTGGTCGGCGCTGCTCTTACACTGGTGGATAGAGCTCCGACACCTGGCGCTGCAACCCTCGTGACGCTCCCGCCGTGTTCCTGGGGGCTGGTGTCCTCACCCTGCAACCGGCCGCCGTCATCCGCCAGGGCTTCAGTTATACTGTTGATATCCGCCCCCCCGACTGGTGCTTCTCACTGGGGGCCCATTCGGCGCAGCGGCCTCTTCACAACTGCTGAGAGTAGTGACTCTTCTCTGGTCTGTCGATCGTGTCCCGCTACCACTGCTACTTCTCGGCAATCTCCCTGCTCACTATCTCCGAAACCGCCTCCAGTCATGGGAAAGGTGGATGGTCGACAGCCAAAGCTCCCCTTTGAGGCAAAAAAAACGGTCACGCGCTCTACTGCCGAGGAGGTGGATCAGAACTTGGACGCTCAACCCTCCACACCTCAGCCCGCTCAGGCGGACGAAATCAAGACGCTTCTCCTAACCATGCAACACAGTCTCACAGATCTCTCCAATAAAATGGATTCCATGAATGCCCTCATGGACTATATAGTCCTTACAGTGGAGAAGCATGGCGAACAAATCAAAGAAGCCGAGAAGCGGATCTCTGACAACGAGGATGCCACTGCGCAGGTGACCAAGCAGGTGACCCAAATGGATAGGCTCCTCAAAGTTATTGCGGCCAAAAATGAAGACTTGGAGGCACGAAGTCGTCGCAATAATATCCGCCTCACAGGAATTCCTGAAAGCATGAATACTGGCCGTATGGAAGACTTTGTTGAACGCTTGCTGACCACCACCTATGGCGCAGACGAGTTTTCCGCACAGCTGATTGTGGAGCGGGCACACCGATCCCTTGGATCCCGGCCACCCCCGGGCGCGAATCCACGTCCGATAATAGCCCGGCTCCTCAATTATAGAGACCGGGATACTGCATTGAGGATGGCCAGGGAGAATCCAAATGCGCAGTTCGAGGGGGTCAGCTTTTCAATATACCCGGACTTTTCCATGGCGGTGCAAGAGGCCCGCCGAAAACTCCTCCCTGCCAAGCAAAAGTTGCGCAAGATGCAGATTGAATATGCCTTATTAGACCCAGCCCGGCTGCGAGTCCTACATGACGGCAAACATCATTTTTTCATTAACGAGCGGCAGGTCGACGACTTCATACGTACCATCAGGAAAAATTCTCCCTCTCAGCGCTCACAGGACCGCTTATCTCAATCTCCTACTCTGGACTGTGACTAGGGCTTCATGTGTACTACCGTTCCTCTATAATGACTCCGATTTGATCACGGCTGCTGTTACTTACCTTCCAGTTGTTCTCCTGTTGAATTCACATCTGGCTGCGATCCGGGCGGGCTGGCCTCCCCGTGGGAGGATGCACCTCCACACGCCTGCGGAGGACTTGGCTCCCCATGAACTACCTTTCCTCATCAGATAAGTACTGATACCCTGATGGGGCTGTCTCTGATCTATATAGGCGGACATTGTTATCCTGTATTGTTAATATGCTTTTAGCTACTGTCCGAAATATGCCAAGCACCCTCTTCTCTCCCCTGTACTCCGTTTTCCCCCTGTCATCAGGAACCGGTCACAGCCTTCAGGGAGAGGGAGAGGTTCTCGTTGCCCACTAGCGCTCCCCACGCCGGCGTTCCCCTGGTATTTCATGTCTGTGGTTTTTTCTCTTACATTGTTACATTTGTTTTCTTTTAGGGGGGGTGGGCTTATCGATGCCGGCACGATTGGGGTGCTGATGTGGGTGGGGGAGGCGAGGGCACTTTATTCTAGTGTTGTAAGTGATTTGTTCAGGCAACAGGTGAATGCAGGCACTGTACTCCAAGGCGCTTTTCTATTCCTATTCCGTGGAGCGCACCATGATACAAGTTCTATAAGGCATAACGCTCAATCACACTGAGGCACTGAAACTTAATCTCCTAACGTGGAATGTTAGAGGTCTTAGAAACCCACGGAAATGCAGGCAAGTTTTGACATACCTGGATAGGCACCATGTACATATTGCAGTGTTACAGGGGACACACCTGGACCAGGCCCGCGCCCCCGCCTTTGCCAGTAAATGGGGAGCGGTTCGCATATTCTCCTCCTACTCCACTTACTCTAGGGGCACTGTGATCCTCATAAAGCAGGGTGTCCCCTTTCGGTTGGGAGGCACACAGCATGACTCTCTTGGCCGTAGCTGCATGATCTGGGGTACGCTGGGCACTCAGTCGGTGACATTGGTGTGCAGTTATGGGCCTAATATCGATGATCCTGATTATTACACCACCCTGTGGGGACGCATACGCCAAGTAGGCTCCACCCATATCATCTGGAGGGGCGATTTCAACACGGCTTTCCAACCCGCTGTTGATCGATCTAATCCATCACCCCACCATTATACACGAACATGTGAGACACTCTCGGGCATCCTCACGGCTCACAGCCTCATTGATGTGTGGCAACGTGCATCCAGGCGATAGGGAGGGCACTCACTACACTGCAGCGCATGCCTCCTGGGCTCGACTAGACTATTGGGTGGTCTCCCGTGGGGCGGCCTCGTGGGTTACACATGCGACTCATCTTGCTAGAACTCTCTCCGACCATGCCCCAGTACTCATCACAATAGCCCCACCTGATTCGCATGCTGCTCCTAGACTATGGCGACTCACGCCTGAGGCGCTTCTGGACACCGTCTTTAAGGCTGAGAATGGCACTGAAATCTCGGACTTTTTCCGGATCAATATCAACTCAGTTTTGTTACTGGGCACGGTGTGGGAGGCCTTTAAGGTCACCATCCGGGGCTCTTGCATGGCCAAGAGCTTCGGGGTGTTGCAGGATCTACGCCGCACACTCCATTCACTTGAAGACGAGCTCAAACAGCTGGAGAGGGACCTATGGGGGGATAATTCTGGGCAACGCTTGGCGGCCTTCCGGGAAAAGCTCTCCGAGTATACCCACACCGCAGAATCCGAAGCGAAGTTCCGGGGCAAATACTATACTGCGCGCCGGTATGGCGAGGGTGGACGCCCAGGTAGGGCATTAGCCCAAGACATACGTTTACCTCGATTCTCTAATTATGTCCTCGAAATCACGGTTTCCTCCGGCACCCGCCACAGAGACGGCCGTGATATACTCCACACATTCACTGAGTTCTATACTGACCTGTACAGCTCCCGCCGGACTGAATCTCCGGACTTCGCCTCCTACTTGCAAGATATCGCCCTTGGATGGCTCGGTGAATCCCAGCGGGAGTTTTTAGCTGCGCCATTCGAGAATGACGAGATACATGAGGCTATCATGCAGCTGAAGTCTGGAAGGGCCCCTGGCTCGGACGGCCTCCCCATTGACTTCTATAAGACGTACATTGCGCAATTACTCCCCATTCTCAAGAATGTCTTCAACGAGGCGCAGGAGGTGGGATATCTTCCCCCATCCATGCGCCTCGCCCTGATCTCTTCTCTCCTGAAACCAGGCAAACCTGCGGACCGCTGTGACTCCTACCGGCCCCTCTCCTTAATTAATACGGATGCAAAGATTCTGGCAAAACTTCTGGCCAACCGTCTCACTCTTCTCATGGAGAAACTAGTTTTGCCCGATCAGGCTGGCTTCATTCCCGGACGTGCCACATCACATAATCTCCGCTCGCTCTTTTCCATGTTGCGATCGGTGGACCCGTCGGTGCCCACGGCAGCCGCTTTCCTTGACGCCACCAAGGTGTTTGATTCGGTTGAATGGGACTATCTCTTCACTATCCTCCAAAACATGGGCCTGCCAAAGGGGTATCTCTCCTGGGTCCGCCTGTTGTACACCGGCCTGAAGCCAAGGTCCTTGTCAATGGCCATTCCTCTCCCGTCTTCTCTATTTCCCGTGGCACACGGCAGGGCTGCCCCCTCTCCCCACTCCTTTTCGCCCTTGCTGTTGAACCGCTTGCGGCTCGGATCCGGCAATACCATCATGACAAAGCCCTTCGATGCCCACTCCGACATATTCTTATCTCCTTATATGCGGATGACATCACGCTGTATGTGAGGGAACCACAGTTTAATCTTAATCTCCTGCTCCGCGAGTTCATGCGATTTGCTGGGCTCTCCGGTGTTCATATCAACTGGGCTAAGTCCCAACTCTTCCCTCTTAACACGTCTGTGGCTCCTTTCGTCCCAGACTTTCCTAATGAGTGGTGCACTGAGGAGGTCAAATACCTGGGGATACGCAACTCCGCAGATCGCGACGAGCTGCTTCGCCTAAACTGTGGCCGCGCCCTGGAAAGTATTAGAGAGAGTATCACGCGCTGCATAGCCTTGCCGCTTTCCATTGCGGGGCGACTTTCCCTCATCAAGATGGTCATACTCCCCAAACTCCTATATTTGTTTTTAAATGTACCACACGACCCGGGTAGGCACTTTTTCCTCCTCCTGCGCACGGAGTTGATACGTCTCACCTGGGGTGGCAAGCAACCCAGAATACAATGGGATACTCTCACACGGTCCTATTCACAAGGGGGGTTCGATGTCCCAAACTTTGAACTCTATTACATCTGTGCGCAGGCTCACTACGCTCCTTTCTGGTTCCACCCTCCCAGATACATGCCTCAAGTTCCTACTGAGCAATGGCTGTCGGACCCCATACCGCTCGTGGGCGCCATATTCACCACTGTGGCGCCGCGTAATGACGATCCAACGCCTGTCACCACCACTGTAAAGGCGTGGCATGCCATCGCAAGGCGTACCCAGGCTTCTATGCTCTACTCGCCCCAGCTCCCTCTCGTGTATCATCCAAAGATGCCTCTCCTTCAGGAAGGGATATTCCGGAAAACTCGAACCAAGCACGGGATCATGACCTGGGGGGATCTTTACCTGAATGGCCAATTTCGTACATCACAGCAACTTATCTCTAGTTGCCCACCCTCCCCAGTGGACCTTTTCCTCTATGTCCGCCTACGCCAAGGCTTCCGGGAACACATACCTGGTTATCCACGTGAGCCACCAGAATCTGTCCCCCTGCGCCTTACACTGCGCAGCGATGGGGCTCCACATCTAGTTTCTACACTTTACCACACCCTTTCCACTATGCAAAGCCTCACACAGAGCGGCGGAGATGGGTATGGTTCTCACTGATGAGCAGTGGACTTATTATTGTATGCAGACAGAGCGCAGCACCTCCAGTAGCCGACTCCGTATCTTGCATCATAAATTCCTCCATCGCACCTATTATACACCGGTCAGGCTCCATCGCTATAAACTCCGTGACAATGATAGATGTGACCGCTGTGGCGCTGATGGCGCTCATTTCCTCCATTTGGCCTGGAGCTGCGGTGCCGTTCAGGATTATTGGTGTCAAGTCCTTACGGCTCTGGACCAAATGACATCGCTAAGCCTCTAACGCACTCCACTCCTCGCCTTACTGAGCTACACTCAGCCACTTGCGGAGCCATACCGGAAATTCACTTCCTTCAGCCTCCTCTTAGCAAAGAGACAGGTAGCGTGCAGATGGGGACGGGGCAGGGCGCCCAAATTCAAGGATTGGCTCCGCGATATGGTCTTCTGGCAGGAACAAATGTATACATTTGCTGAACTGCTTCCTCCCTCTTCTCGTCCTAGAGACAATTGGGGTCCTCTAACGTCATACCTATTGGCCCATCCTCTTACTGATGACGATGCCGCACAGTCTGCACCTGATGCACTGGACTGAACCAGGCCTGCCTTAATGTGATGGTTTGCATTCCACTGATACACTTGCTGTAAACTAGCCTCCAGTGACTATGACCTGACCCACTACTCGTTGTATTGCTTTTGATATTATGTGTAGCTCTTTGCATTGCCGTGTGTTGTACTTCACATTGAACATTTGTTTCCTTGTTTTTTGGACTTCTGAATGCGCCTCTACTGCAGAAATGATGTCTTGCCTGTACCTGCCATTGTTACTCATGTTTTGTTTCAAAATGAATAAATAAATTAAAAAAAAAAAATCCCCTCCCCTAAAAGAGCATCCTGCGTAGATAAAGTTCTGTACAGAAATGGGTTTATCACTGTGGAACAAACTCTGAAATCTATGGGAAGCGCCAACGCAGAATACAGAGATATCACAAGACACGGCAGGTGGTGGGACACCAGGTACTGCTGATTGCTGTAACTGTGGTATTAGCTGTGAACTAGAATCTGTAAAAATGACTGAAGTAAAAAGAAAAGATTTTCTGGGGAAGAAGGTGGTAAAGGCAGTTCTTGCAACCCAATAAATTCCTGTAAGGCTTTGGCAAAACCTACCATTTGAATGTATTTGGGATCGATTCTATCTGGGTTGGACTGTTCCATTGGGTGGGCTATTCTGTGAGAAGTCCAGAAATCTCGCCTGAGTAGCAGCTAACCTAATTGTGGTCTCTGAAAATAAAGTGCCATTTGTAGATCCAAAACAAAGCAGGGGGAGGTAGCGCGGAAAATGGGTCAGGGTAGGACTGTCATGGTAAAGGACCAGAAATGGAAAGAAGAAATATCAAAAGATTTTTGCTCCTTTGTGCACTGGTTGCAAATGTGTAAATCTTTAACCTAAAAGTAAAAGTTATTTCTCTGTATCTTATTCTCCAGTAAGCTCTCTCTATGGTGTGCTCAAAGGTACTACTAGTGTTCAGTGTGCTTACTTCAGTTACTTTTATCAACATGGTTAACAGTCATTCATTAAGCCCAGAAGCATTATGGGAACGTTAGTTATCATGCTGTAATCCAAAAAGCATGATTTGGGGCCCTAAGGAAACAAATAATGCAAGATGCAAAGTAGTTGTTAATTTCAAAATGGAAGAGAAACTCCCAGGCTCCTTGGCAGGTGCGGGGTGAGAACAACACCTGAACACATTCCTCTCACACAATGTTCTCATGGCCGCTACTGAAGTAAGCACGGCCCTTTATCTTGATTCCTTAAATGTTGTGCCAAAAAGAGTTGTCTAATGCTCAGCAGTGTTAATAACATTACAGCAAAACATCAATACTGCGTTTAAATGCATTGTTTACCGTAAAAGATGGGGGTTAAGCTGCAGGAACAAGCTTAGTGTTGTTAGCTCCTGTATTATTTTACCACTGCTCTTTCACTAGGGTGATTAGTGATGGCATTACTGTGAAAAGCTGTGGTAAGTAACATGACTGATTAAATACAGCAGGGTGGTACAAATGTCCAGTTACCCAATTACCGGGCATTTTACCGCTCTGCTGAGTTACCAATAAGTTCTAAATTAGTGTTTGCAAATAAAAACAGCCTATAAGGGCCTATTCACATATTGCAATCTGATTTTAATATTACAGCCCTAGTGAGAAGTGTCTCTACTCCCCTCTTAAAAACGTCCATTCTTATTGAGGCTAAAATGTTCCTAATAAGTCATCCTTTTCCCTTGAGAAGTGCAGGCATTACACTGTTAAAGTGTAATCATATTGAGGAGTGATAAATCTTGTTAAAAGTACTAAATTCCTTTTGGGAAATCTGGACACTGTCCTCTTGAAGTATTAGACTCCTATTGACTAATATTTATCACTGACTGCGGGTTCCGTTTCCTGCGCTGCCAACTTTAAGAACTGTTTGATCGCCGTTGTTGGCTGGATGCTTGCCAACTGCCTGAAGTTGAATGCCAACAAAACAGAGATTCTCTTGTTTGGGAAACACTCGCAAAATTGGGGAGCTCAATGGTGGCCGAGTATGTTAGGGTCTCTCCCTAAGCCCAAATCTATTGTTAAAAACCTGGGCGTTTTGCTTGATGACTCGTTATCTTTCGAGCCACAAGTCAAAGCGTTGTCCTCTGTTTGTTTTGGCACTCTTAGAACAGAGGCAGCTCCTCTGCTAAGGCGGAGGAGTGTCGTCTCACTGCTCTAAGAGCAGAGCAAAGTAAAAATAAAATGATAATAACAGAACGTTATTTTCATTATTTTTTAGTCTGCCTTTAAGCTCCATGTTAGGGCAGAGCGGGTTGGGGTCCCGTGACGCCAGCAGGGGGAGGAGAGGTGGCTGCACCATAAGTGCGCATGACGGTTTGGCCGGCCATCTTGGGACGGCCAAACCGTCATGCGCACTTTGCATGTTCTCCACTGGCTGTATTGTACAGCATGGGTGGAGAACATGTCCAAGCTCACAGTCCCTCTCTGAGCACTGAACAATGGCGCTCAGACCAACCACAACGCTGCTGTAAGGAAGCGTTGTGATTGGCTAGGGGAGTCTGGGAGCCTGGGTGCTTCCGGGAGGCAGGATACAGCGTGGACGAAGGAGAGGCGGCGACTGGCGACCAACAGGTAAGGCTTTTTTTTCAACATGCCCCCATCCCCATGTTAGGGCGGAGCGGGTTGGGCTCCCGTGACGCCAGCAGGGGGAGGATTGGTGGCTGCATCATAAGTGCGCATGACAGTTTGGCCGGCCATCTTGTGACGGCCAAACCGTCATGCGCACTTTGCATGTTCTCCACTAGCTGAATTGTACAGCCTGGGTGGAGAACATGTCCAAGCTCCCGGTCCCTCTCTGAGCACCGAACCACGGTGCTCAGACCAATCACAAAGCTGCTGTAAGGAAGCGCTGTGATTGGCTAGGGGAGTCTGGGAGCCTGGGTGCTTCCGGGAGGCAGGATACAGCGTGGACAAAGGATAGGCGGCGACTGGCGACCAACAGGGAAGTCTTTTTTTTCTACGTGTCCCCATCCCCGCCACCATCCCTTACCAGCCGCCACTGTCTTAGAAGCCTTAAAACTATCATGAGCTTCTTTCCTCCTCAGGTTCGTAGGATGGTCATTCAGTCATTAATGATCTCTCGCCTCGACTATTGCAATATCCTATACTTGGGTGCTACAAGGCATGTGAAACTTAGGCTGCAGATTATTCAAAATGCAGCGGCAAGACTATGAATCCATCTGTCTAAATTCTGCTCAGCCTCACATCTACTCTGCAAGCTGCATTGGCTGCCGGTAGAGAAACGCATCCAGTTTAAGACATTGTGTGTGGCCAATTGGATCATGAATAAGCAGGGTGCACCTACTTTGTTATCCATGCTTCAGCCCTATATTCCTACTAGGGCTCTAAGATCTGCTGACACCAACCTGGTGGCGGTACCTCGCTTTAATCTGGCCAGGAAAGGAGGTTGCTCTTTTCGGGTGATAGCACCAGTGCTATGGAACATCTCTTTGGAAAGTTTACAAGTACTTCTGTTTTAGAAAGCAGCTGAAGACCTGGCTGTTCACTACACAGTCTTTGTGTCTGTGGTGGGATGTCACAGCTAGTAGTAGGACAGCGCTTCGAAGCCCTCTTGGGGGCAGCCATGCACTTTACAAGTCTTAATAACATAACATTGAAAACTGCTTGTACTGATGAATTAAAAGTATTGGAGTACTACTGAGAAGTATCGTATTGTAGCCATACTGATAGGTATTAGATACCGTCCTATCTTCGAGTCTTATGTAGAAGTTACAGTATAAATCGATGTCGGTATTTTTGTAGTACTGGGGTGTGCCAGTACTGACATATTAAATTACTGCATGCCTCTTGAGACATGCTGGCATTGTCCAAGTAGTTGACCAGTCTTACAGAGAATCGTCAGTATTATCTTTATAAAGCATTCCTGTCTAATCCAGAAGTATTACAATATTTTAGTACTGCTGAAAGATGCTATTCCTGTCCCACCAATGTGTTAGACTCCTATAGAGATCTGGCACTTGTGCCCATATTCCAGTTCTATTCAGACTGGTTCCAGTACTGTCCTAGGAACGTTTTGCAGTCTTAATTAGAAGTCCTAATTAAGGATTCTGATTATATTATTGATGCCCCTTTATAAAGTGATATAATTACCTTTTATGTGTGTGGGAATCATATGAAAATGTTTTAACAATCATTTTAAAGGACTTTAATTAATAAGTAATGGTGTTAATCCGTTATGGAGAACCAGTCTTATTCATGTGTGCCAGCAATATCTTTAAAAAGTGTATTGCTCCTAACAAGATACATTAGCATTATTAATTTATTCAGGTCTGTATGAGAAGCACTTGTAATTTTCCACGTACCTATTGGAGTACAATAGACAGATGCAATGACTGTACTATTAAAGTGTTGCAATCCTATTGAGAAGTGCCGATATCCTCTTAAAACATGTTAGATACATTGAGAGAGGTAAGTACTGCCCGGTTAAAGTGTTGCAGAAGTGAGAGGTGTCAATGATGCTCTATCAAACTATCATTGTCTTGTGCACAAGTGCTGGTACACTACTATTAATGCATTCCAGTTTTATTGGGAGGTGTCAGTACTGCCAAAGAAGGAGCTGCAGTCCTAGTGAAAAGCGTCAGAAATGTTAAATTATTTTAGATTTATTGAGTTACCCGGATATTGCCCAATTAAAGTTTTGCAGGACTATTGAAGAGAAAGTTATATATTGGTTTTTGACCTTGCAAAGTTCAACTCTTCTCCCAGAAAGTGTTTGAAGTGTTACCAACCGAGTTTTCTGCAAAGCTGATACAGATATTATACTGGCGAGACAGTCAACAGGCACCATCAGAAGATTTTTGAGTCTCCTTAAGAAATAAAAATGGTACAGAAACAGTATTTGTTTTTTTGTTAAGCTTTTCATTCCATTGACTGAATTTTCCCAAATGATCCCAGAGGTATAGCGAATGTAAGGTTACATTCTTTCAGTGATGTAGGTTCTTTGTGAATATCTTAGACCCACATTAATCACAAATGGATTCAGAGCATGTTTGTTCTGTTTAGATACAGACACCAGGCAAGGAAGCTCTCTCCCCCATGCCCTGACGAATGAGAGTATGGTACTCGCGATTCTGCTTTGAGATATTGAGCAAAAGGACAGACTGGTAGTTGCTTTAGATCTTATATTATACAAGCAATTAAGGGGACAATTGGCTGTCAAAATAGCTAGTGTAGTACCAGCATTGTCTCTCCATCCGTCTGAAAATCCTGAATTAGAATGGCCAAAACAAAGGACATAGAGAAAACTATTTAAAGTGTTTATGTCAGTAGCGAGTGAAGGACATTTTTTAACAAGGGTGTAATGTGATTCCAGAATTTATTACCCATCTGGAAATCACAAACTCCTCAGAAATGCACAAATTGTACTATATAAATAAAGGTAGTATTATTTGTAGGATATTTAGGTGACTTATTGCCAGCAAGATACTTCTCCCTAAAGCTGATTTGTCCACTCCAGTGGATCCCACAAATTCTGATGAAGGCAGACTTGCTGTGTATCTTGAAATTGACTTCACCAGATTCCTGTGAGAGGGCAGCAGACCTAGAACAGTGGTTCTTAACCTTTTGACTACTGCAGACCACCCGCTGAATCTCTGTTGGATGCCAGGGATCACAAACCATTTCTACAGTTTCAGCCAACTCAATACACTAGTTAGATCTGTGCAGTACACATATATATATATGTGTGGATACCATTATATGTGGGTGCAATCATTTAGAGTCGAGCTCAAAGAAAAAAACAGAAAGTTTGGCACCCTCCGCCAATATAAAGCAAGGACTGGATGTGGAATCAGTACTTCTCACTCAGTACTTGTGACCAACAGTTTATCTGATCTCAGTCAATTTGTGCATAGCGCCCTGAGCTTTTGCAGCTCACTCAGTGCAGGCACAGTCAGAGCAACTCTTTAGCACTCGTGGTAGTGGGATGCCCATGTGGACCTGTAAGACTCACACTGTTTTTCTGGACATCCAGTTGTTTTACAAATTTACGTTGGTGGATTATTTGCACCAGCTTGTTGAAGATCTTTTTTCCTATTGTGAAGTTATGCATCATCGGTTCTGTTTTGGTGCACCGTGCTATTGTTAGATTTGACCAATTATAGAGACCGATTGAATAGACGTTAGCGATCTTGGTGGACTATACCGAGAGTCAGGGGACCTAGCGGTTCATCTGTTACTCTGTTGTGAGATTGGACTCTACACTTAGTCTGGGCCACTGAGCCTGGTAGTTTTCCCCCTGGGTGGTTCGACTCTCCGCTTCTGTTTTATCATTTTGTTCCCTCACGTAGGTGGCAGGCAGCATTTTGGCAGCCGCGGTCCGTGCAGGTAACAGCGGTGGGGCCAGGTAAGGGGGAATTTCGAGGGACGATGCAGAGGGAAAATTAAATAAATAATTAATTTTCCCTCAGCAACGTCCCTTGAAATCCCCCCTTACCTGGCCCCACCGCCCCACCGCTGTTACCTGCACCGACCGGGCTGCATTTTGGTTACTTCACCTATTTGATTGTGAACCTAAATACCATAATACTGTTTGAAAACACTCAAAAGAAAACAAAGGAAGACACCCACTGCTAATAATTACTATCTGGAAGTATATGTGATTCTGCATGACCAAATAGGAAGATCAAACAACACCACGGTTCTATGTAATAAACAGAAAATGCATCTTGATCTACATAATAACAGCAAGAAGGTTATTGTATTTCTATGTTGGTTTATAGTAACCTGTTTATGACAGTGTTTTGTGTATGGTTTGTATTTTTTGGCAAGTTTGGCTTTGAGTTCCGTAATATGATGTTTTAATTCGTATAATTTGGTGGATGTATTGCTAGTACGGATGAGGTATGATTGGGATATGAGTGTGTTGAAAGTTGGAAGTGTTTTTAGTACAAGTGGGGTACTGTTGGTACTGCTCAGAGCGATTGATTTTGTCACAGTATGTTTATTTCGCTATACACGTTTTATATGTGTGTTGAAAAGAATCTATATATGTGAAATTGAACATATGCATTTTGGAAAGCAAAACAACAAAAAAGATAGATTTTGTAATAAATATTTTTCTATATAAATATATTTGATTTGATGAGTTATTCAATACTTGGGATCAAATGTGATTTTTGTAAGCATTCATACTTACGAGTTACACCTTTGTTAAAGAATGGAGTTGGCAGGCTGCTTGTGTATGTTTTTGGCTTGCTTCCCCTGCTTCTGCCACAATGTATTTTGTTTTTCGGGGGTTCTCTTATGTCCTTTAGGCTATACAGTCAAAGCAGCTGCCTGAACCACCTGAGCTCTTCGTTTGTGGATGTGTCCTTCCTGCAGTGGTCTGTATTGGATGCTTCTAGGGCGAGTAGTGACTGGGCACTAAGGGCAGGAGCAGGGTGGGACACGCATTGTTCTGTTGAAAAAGGGCTATGCACCTATTGTGCTGAACCAGTAGGGGCTCGGAGTATAGTAAGTTTCAGGAGCAGCCACATTCCCATGTCATTGGTATCAGGACAAATGCTGTGCACTTTGCAGCCTGTTGCACCCGCCTATAATGACAAGACACTGGATGTGGGCAGAGCTGCGGCCATGTATGTGCTGTGGGGTTGGGAGAATGGAAAGTGAGTGTGTGCCATGTGAGCCTGGGAAGCCAGCTCTGCACACACTGGGTTCATTCACACTGCAGGCTCGAGCTCATGTGTAACCTCACTCTGTAGCATGGATTGACAAACCTCCATTCGCCCATTCGCAAAGAGCCCAAAACTTCAGAATTTCTCTTTTTCTTTGGGAAGGAGCTCAACTGAGGTCACACCAAGGGTCCAGGACCTGATGGACACCTCTTGGGGGTTAGGAACTCACTCCAGCAGAGGCCAGCAGGGCTCAGGCAGGCCCAGTTGCAGGCCAAGGCAGCAGATCAGCTGGGCAGTTGCAGGGAGCCTCTGGAGTTTGTTATGTCCCTGTAGCATAGAACAGGAGGCCAGTCAGCTGACCCTTGGAGTCACTTAAGCCTGGGATGAAGAGTGCAGGTCCAGTCTTCCTTCTCAGCAAGCTGGGCAGCAGGCAGGAGCAGAGCAGTAGAGTAGCAGGGCAGCAGAGTGGCAGTCCTTCTGGCACCAAAACAGTACAGCAGTTCTTCTTCTGTGGTAGCCATAGGTCCAGGAGTGTACTGAAGAGTTGGATCTGAGGTTTCATTACTTATACCTGGTGCCCGCTGTGAAGTAGAAGTTTCTAGAGAATCATTTCTTTCAAAGCTCTTGCGTTTCCTGCCCCCCCTTCCCTGGCCCCAATCTGGTGACAGGCCCTTTGTGTTAAAGCAGGACACAGCCTATTCAGTTGCAAGTGGAGCTGTGCTCCGCTCCTGCCCCACATCCTGCCAGTTGATGGCCCATCCAGGCACACCTAATCCCTCTATTGTGTGGCTACCTGGGAGGATTAAATAAAGTCCAACTGCCAAATACAGGAGCAGGCTACAATCACCAAGTTGCTGGTACATGAAAATGCCAATTTTATAAAAGTCTTGCAACAGGGGAGTTTGGCCCAACAAGGGACAAGGGTCAGGTAGGGCCGGAAAATTATACACATGGGGAGTGAACCTAACCCTCGTATCACTTAGATGCGTTTATCCAATTCACGCTAAGATCAAACAATGACTTATTTATGTATGATCGGATCTTTTTATTTTCCTTTTTCTTTATAAAAGTTCAAAGAGATTTTTTATGGAATATTCAAAACATATGAAAAAGTACACAATGCAGTCATAGCACATTTATATACGACAATGCAATATAGTCATTCCAATCATGTACTTTTTCATATGTTTTGAATATTCCATAAAAAATCTCTTTGAACTTTTATAAAGAAAAAGGAAAATAAAAAGATCCGATCATACATAAATAATTCATTGTTTCATCCTAGCGTGAATTGGATAAATGCATCTAAGTGATACGAGGGTTAGGTTCACTCAGGGGCGGCTGGTGTTCACGGGCGAGATGGGCGTCGCCCTGCCACCCTGGGGGATTAAATAAATGTGAGATGGAACACCGAGCAGCCAGCAATAAATTATGTTGGCTGCTCGGTGAACAAACATGGGCAAATCCGGGATTTTCTTTGAGGGGGTGGGGGATGATGGTTCTTGGCTCTGCTGTGCATGCTTTTTTGGCTGGGCGAAGATTTCTTCGACCTGGAGCCAAAAAGCAGGGCAGTGACGCAGGGCAGTGACGACACACAGGTGGGAAAGGCCTGGTCTCACTGCCAGAATAGAATTGGATTTTGGGCGTTATTCGTAAAGCCCAGGGAGGAGTCAGAAGCTCCCCATTCATTCCAATGGCTGGGGGCAGGGCAGTCCGGCTTCGGGGAAAGTAGTGGGGGTGTGGCAATGGCCTCTGCCTCTTCCTCGAGAGAGAGACCCAGCAACAGTTGTTTATTATAAGTGATTGGTGTGCTGGGGTCTGGGGGAGGGGTCAATCCAGCATTTTCCAGTTTGGCTTGTGTGTCATTGCCACGCTGTCTTCTGTACTCTGCAGTCACGAGAGGAGCCCTGCGCGAGAGATAGATTATCGAGCTCCACTCGTAGGATATGCAGGTAGCAAGTTCTACTAGCTTGTGTTTAATGTTCACTTAATATTCAGCGCGGCGTCATTGGCACGTAAACATAACTTTACTGTGTGAGCTGACCCAACTAATGACGATGTTGCTTAACTTTCTTGAATGAAAGCATAAGCGTGCGTGACTTATTTAGAAGTCTGCAGTCTGCCTGTGAAAGGCCGGTGTTCCTTCTAAATTAGTCACAAACGCTTTCATTGAGGCAGACCATGACGCCTGGTATATTAATACCCCTGAGGATTTTTGGCCTGTCTCTCTTTCCCTGAATTTGGTTTTATGGGGTCAGGAAATGTCAGACCTTTTAGTATGCGCTTACTATGTGCGGGTGAAATTCTTGTTAGTTGTTACAGGAATCTCTCGCAGATTATTGGTTTTGAGTATTTCAACTCGAAGGAACGAGATGGCAAAATAGTTGGAAATAAAAGTTGGATATAAATAAAGGCATCTCGTAGACGGGACACTGAATTCTCAGATAATCTGAACTGCCTCCACAAATGAACACTTCGTGCCATTTAGTGGGGGCTAGCATATGCTGTAAAAAGCAGAGCCTGATTCCACTTTTAAAGAAAGGTTCTCTGGGAGTGGGGCAGGGAAAGCGAGCTCACTGTGCAGACCACGATCCAACGGATTATGTTACAAACATGTTTTCAGACCTACCCGGAAAATGTCTCGCTTTTTAATCCATTTCCTAAGTAACTTGCGCTGTAAAGAGGGCCTCGCTTTCTATTCTTGCATTAGGGCCCTTGGCAACCTGCGCCATTTAACATAACTCATACACAGTGCTTTAAATGGGCCGGTACTCACCGGTACTGAGTACCGGCACTTCTAAATTTTCGGCGCTTGAGTACCGGAACTTCTCTTTGTCCAAAGAGAGTACTGGTACTCATGGACTTTAAGCCAAGCTCAGTGATATTGGCATTTACAAAAAAAGGAAGAGCAATACAGCTGACAACGAGTGGGTCCGTTTTCCTGAAGCACTCTAATCGAGTGCTAATCTCCCCTTTCAATGTGCTAATTGAGCCACGGCCGTAGGCATTCATTCCAGAGTTGGCAGGAAGTTTGGGAGGGGCCAGACTCACACTGTGATGCCCGAGGCAGTGTCCACTCAGACATAGCTGCCAAGGTTTCAGATTGCTATGTGTGACATTTTCATAATTGTAGTGTAATTATGAGTGACATTTCAACAAATATGAGTGACTTTATTGTGAGCAATGAAGATGAGGGAAACATACATCAAATTGTACTAAAATTATGAAAATGTCACACATAGCAATCTGAAACCTTGGCAGCTATCTAATAAAACTTCAACTCCGACCTTAGCGTGAACATTTAAAATGTCAGCAGCTTTCATTTTTTACTCTTACCAAGTTCAACAAGTCACAGTGCTGCAGCTGGAGATCTAAAGACTGCTGGCCATGGGTCCCCCATAGTCTCTTGGAGTCTGTACTCCTTGGTTGCAGACAGCTGCTGGCAATCTACATTTCAGGCAGTGATGACCGGGAGATAATCTGCTAAGTGGCACCGCTGTCTAGAGAGCCATGTTTGTTGTGCCTTTTAAAGACACGCAGCACCTGCTCTCAGACTCACGCTGTGTGGGACACAATCTTCAGGGATCCCCCACGACAGGGGCTAAAAAGGCAGGAAGTGTCGAGGTCAGGAGGTGACAGGCCGAAGACCGGCCTCCTCCTGTAATTATCTAACTAGGCACAGGGGCGGCAATGAACTCTTGGAGGCAGGGCGAGCAGGAAATTCTGATTTAAAAAAAGTAAGTGTGTCAAAGGAGGTAAATACTCGACTCCAGAAAAAGGGAATCAGACTTTACAGCAGGCAAGGAGTTTTGAGGCAAAGCTGTGTGTAGCGACGTGAAGGCAGTAAAGACAATCCACGGGAGCTGTCTTTAAGTTTCTTTATTCTCAAAGAAACAGGAAAAGAAGAGAAGTAACTGGACCCACAGCGAAGGTGTCCTTTCAGTCCGAAGCGCAGGAATAGAATAGAATAGTTACAGACGATCAAGATTCTAGAAGATAGAATGACAGGGAAAGAATAGAAAGGAAAGAAAGATGATGAATACAGAGAGGGAGAGAAGGAAACAAGAGAAAGAGAAATGTAGATATTACAACATCTCCCTTTCTAACAAACAAGTTATTTCATAATAAAATCTTTATAACATACAGGCAACCTGCAAATTCTTCTAGATGGTGATACAGAAGAAACAGATGTAGGAGCAATAGCAACGGAAGAAGAAGTATTAGAAACATTGAAATGAACATTGGATTTAGTTGTTTCAGCAAGTGGTACGGTAGTATTCTCAAATAAAATAGAATCATCAGAAAAACATGGTACAGCTGTATTTGGTTTCAGCATCAGATAAACTTCTTGAGGCGAAGGCTATAGTGTGATTTTTCTTGTGAATGTCAGCTTGCAAATCAGATATAGGTACAAGTCTCCCCTTGTTCCACCACCCCATATCCTGCAAATAACAAGCACTGAGACTGACCTTTTCAATTTTACAAGGAGAAGAGAATGAAGAATCCCCTTTTCTAACACCAAATGGTTTCTTGACAAGAACCCAAGCACCAACTGTAAATTCTTTGTCATGAACATGTTTAAGATTGTCATAGTGAAATTTTTGTTTATCTTGTGCTGAGGAAACTGTGTGTCGTATAATAGAATCTCTATTGAGATTGGATGTGCCATGGAAACCAAAATGTTGCTCCAACCAAGAAGGTAGAAGTTTGGAACGACATTTCCTACCCCTCAACAATTCAAAAGGAGTGTAGCCAGTGGTAGAATGAGGAGAATTATGGTAGGCATTCACTTTGTCTTTTAAGAACAGTTTGTAATCTACATGTGAGGAAAGAGCAGTCTGAATGCCTTCCTTGAGAAAGCGATTAGCTCTTTCAACCAAACCGTTGGCAGAGGGACTATACAAAGCAACTTGTAAATGTCTAATATCAAAACTTGTCAAAAAGTCTTTCATCACAGTGGAGACAAAGTGAGTACCGTTATCAGTGACTAATTCTCTTGGAGGACCTTCTAGTGAGAAAACATTTTTAAGGAACTGTAAAACAGATTGGGTAGAGGCAGAATCCACAAATGAAAAGTAAATCCATTTGGAGTAGTAATCAATTAATACTAATAAAAATCTTGAGGAGGTGGGTAATAAATTGAATGGACCGGCAAAATCCAATGCAACCTTCACCCAGGGACCATCGGGCAGAGGAACAGGGCGAAGAGGATTTTGCGTAGTTCGCCAATGTTTGTCAGAAACAACGCATTGAGGGCACAAGTCAACGAAAGCGGAGACTTGAGAGTTCAAAGAGGGCCACCAATAATTTTCTCTAAGCTTTTACACGTGGCTGTGACTCCTAAGTGTCCATCATGAGCAATGGAAATCAGTTTATTTCTTAGAGAAAGAGGAGGAACAAAACAGCCATTTCTAATACATAAATCATTCTCAAGAGATAGTTCAGAGGAAATTTGTGCAAAAGGTTTAAGATCTTGAGACAAATTGCGAATAGGAGGCCAACCTTTAACAATACAATCACATACCTTTTTTAAAGTAGGATCAAGGGAAGTAGCATCGAGCCATTCTTTCTCGGAGATAAAACCATTGGATGAAGAAGTGGCATCGATGGTAGCTACAACACAATCAAAATCGTCAACAGAGTCATCAGTAGAAGGTAAAGGTAAACGAGAAAGGCAATCTGCTCTGAAATTTCTGCCACCTTGAATGTATTTAATGCTAAAGTTGTATTCTTGAAGTTTGGAGAGGATACGTACCAATCGGGCAGAGGCTTTACCTAAACCATCGCCCTGCAACAGGTAGACAAGTGGTTTATGATCTGTGTAGATGATAAAATGGCTGCCCCAAAGGTAGGTTTTAAATTTGTTAACCGCCCAGACACAAGCTAAAGCTTCCCTCTCAATCGTGCTGTATTTGGTTTCAGCATCAGATAAACTTCTTGAGGCGAAGGCTATAGTGTGATCTTTGTTGTGAATTTGTTGACCAAAAACAGCACCAAGACCTTTGAGGCTGGCATCAACTGTAACAATACATTGGTGACTTGGAACAAAAGGGCTTAATGCAGGAGCATTGATGACCAAAGATTTGATATGTGTGAATGTAGAGTTAATTTCATCAGTCCAAACAAAGGTAGTGCCTTTTTTGAGAAGTGACCTCAGAGGTTGAACGTAGGATGAGTAGTCGGGTACAAAACGAGCATAGTATTCGCATAGACCCAAAAAGGATCTCAAAGCGTCTTTGTCTGGAGGAGGAGAAGCTTTAATGATGGCTTCAATATTGCAAAATTTTGGTTTAATACCTTCTGGGGTAATAGTATGCCCTAAATAATCAATCTGTTCAACTAAAAATTTACATTTGTCTGGTTGAATAGTAACACCTCTGGCACTGAGAATGGAAAGAACTTTATGTAAGGCTTCTAAATGAGATTCTTTTGTTTCAGTAAAAACCAGAATATCATCTTGAAAAGCCTGAACATGTTCAATGTCTTTAAAGAGAACATCCATGGCCTTCTGAAATACTGAAGCCGCGGATGCCAAACCAAAAGGTAGCCTTAAGTACTTGTATGCTCCAAAGGGAGTGACAAAGGTGGTGAGTTCTTGAGACTCAGTACTCAAGGCTATCTGATGGTAGGCTGAGTGTAGATCAATGGTTGAGAAATATTTTGAATGGCCAATGTTGGAAAGCATTTCCTGAATATGAGGAAGAGGATGGCAATCGATAATGATATTGCGGTTCAAGGATCTGAGATCAACACAGAGACGAAGATCTCCATTTTTTTTCTTTGCGAGGACAATGGGAGAAACCCATTCTGAGGAATCTGTCGTGGCAATAATGCCATCTTTAGTTAAAGATTCCAATAATTTTTTTAAATCAGGTTTCACATTTATTGGAACGGGTCTAACCTTGTGAGTGATAGGTGTGGCATTAGCTTTTAGTCTAATGACATGCTCAAAACCTTTGATGGTTCCAATGTTATTACTAAAAACTGAAGGAAAGTTGTTTTTGAGTGAAGTGAGAAGATCAGTGTCATTGGGAATGCCATTGTTGATGGAAAGAAGGGGAAGATCTCCTAAAACAATGGGATTCTTGTGACCTGGTTTTAAAATTATACCCAATTTGGCAAGATCCTTCCAACCTACTAAATCTCTGCCTTTGACTGCCACGTACACTTTGGTTTGGGTTGACCTCCCTAAAACTTGCAAAGTACCAACGAAAAAACCAAGAAGGTCAATGTCCTTATCACCAAAGGCTTTGGGAGATATGTCAGGAGCTTGTAAAGAAATAGAATGATTCCATAAGGTATCAAAGGTGGTGTCAGCTAATACAGTAATGGGAGCTCCTGAGTCAGCCATGACATCTAAGGATTTATTGTTGATTGAAGCTTGGCAAATGGGACGTTCCAATTCTATAGAACTCAAAGGTTCATCAATGGAGAGAAGAAGATTGGAAAAATTACTAGCGCAGTCAGAGACAGAGGTATTGTAGTTTGGTTCTTGTAGTTCAACATTGTGTATTCTAACAGTATGAGGAGTATGAGGAGTGCGTTGTAGTCTACAAACTTCTTGAAAATGCCCTGTCTTCTTACATTTAGTGCATTTTCTTCCTAAGGCAGGGCAAGAAGGAAAATTACCAATGTGATTTTTAGAACCACAACGATAGCAAAGCGTTTAGACCCATCTTTGTTAACGTGTTCTTTGTTAACTCTGATGGCAGAAACGGGATTGGAAAAATCAGAATTCTGTGAAACATAGGATATGGGAGAATGACCTTCTTGACCTGACAACGCTTGGGAGGAAATGATAGAACGTTCTATACTCTTCCCAATATCAACAACTTCTGAAAGAGAAGGGTTACGACAAGTCAGAAGACGTTCTTGCATTTTCTTCGAAAAGCAGTTGAAAACAAATTGGTCTCTGATACAAATGTCCGTTGAATTCAAGAAATCGCAGGTAGAAGCAAGAACACGTAGAGCGGCAACATATTCTTCAACTGATTCATCGCTGCCTTGTTTGCGTTTGAAGAAACTGTGTCTTTCCAAAAGCACGTTTGGTTCTTCAGAAAATTGTTTTTTAAGTCTTTCTTTAGCTTCGAGATAAACATTCCAAGTGCCATCACCAGGGGGTTGTGGAAAATTGGGTAAGTTATCAAAGATTTTTGTGCAGCAATGCCCAGGTGATTGTAAAGCAGGGCGTTCTTTCTCGCTGGAGAGTACTCCGAACCATCAATTCCAATGAGGTAGTTTTCAAAATATGGATCCACTGTTTCCAAAGAATTTCCGGTTTCCCTGGTTTTGGTAGAAATGGAGGAGGATGTAAAGCATTGTCGGAAGACGACATGGGGATAAAGATAATGTAAGCGCAGCTGAGTGGAACTCCCACAGCTTAAAACAATGGCAAAATAGCTTCAGAGAAAGGCTGTAGAATCAGCACTTTACAATGTGCAGAGTCACAATGGGCGCGTTAGAATGAGTAAAAGAACCCTTTAATAATCAGGAATGTAGGCAGTGTCAAGCTGAATGGACGTCACAAAGAGGAGTCAGAGAATGTTGTTAAGCAATCTGCTCGAGGGACGTCACAATGAAGAGTGCAGCAGAAAGAATGTTGCAGCGCTGCCCTGGTTGCTTTGGAAACGCTGATACAGGAGGACGCTGGTTGCCTTGGAGACGCTGATACAGGAGACGGAGCGTCATAAACAAGACGCGAGTTGAGGTCAAGAACGCGCTGGCTCGAGCAAGTGAAAACGGCAGTTTGAAGCTTGCGGAGAGAGAGCCGTGAAGAAAAGACAAAATAAAATGTAAATGACACACCTGAGGCTTGTGGGTCCAGAATGCAGCAACGGTAACAGAAGTAAACTGCTAGCGTCGCAGAGGAAGTTGTATGAGTGGCGGCGATCAGGAGCGGAACGGAAAGTTCTGTTTTCCTATTTTACCCCACTCCTGGTACAAATTATGTAGCGACGTGAAGGCAGTAAAGACAATCCACGGGAGCTGTCTTTAAGTTTCTTTATTCTCAAAGAAACAGGAAAAGAAGAGAAGTAACTGGACCCACAGCGAAGGTGTCCTTTCAGTCCGAAGCGCAGGAATAGAATAGAATAGTTACAGACGATCAAGATTCTAGAAGATAGAATGACAGGGAAAGAATAGAAAGGAAAGAAAGATGATGAATACAGAGAGGGAGAGAAGGAAACAAGAGAAAGAGAAATGTAGATATTACACTGTGCCATCTAGGAGGGGCAGGGTGATGTCTGCTAAGTGGCAGTGAGACAAGAGGGTTAACCATAGTTAAACCTTTCCAAAAAATGTTAAGGAAAATATCTTGTGCGAGTCATATGTGATCTAGGTGTTGCACCATGAGAAGACCACTTTAATAATAAATGTACCCTTTTGTACGTATAAGGGAAATGGAATAATCAAAATATACCAGAAATGATTTCGCATCATTATGCACATCTGCACACCAATTAAATCTCAATCACATTAAATGTGTGCCCCTGGCCGGATCCCTTTGGACTGCCAATAGCCCCGCCCCTAACCCCACCCCTAACCCCGCCCCAAGCCCCACCCCTAGCTAACGTCTCAATTTGTTGAGTACCTGCACTTATTTTTTCCATTTAAAGCACTGCTCATACAAAAACACAGATCAGAAAAAAAAACGCATCCTGCCTATCTGGAGCGATGGGAAACCATTTGTTGACCTTTTTGCACATTTCACCCAGATTCCTGAAGGGCTGCATCCCTTCGACAATGTACGTTTTAAGAGGACAATATATTTGAAAGATCATGGCATCTGCGATGGATTTCGTACATTACTTACTAAGTTAACCTAAATAAACAGCAACCATAAAGTCACCCATCATTAAACACACTCCATTACGTCTGCGCACGGAGTCTCTGTCTCTTTCTCACATCTGTATTGCTGCTTCCTGTGCTGTTACTGTTTTATGCAAGCACAGGTGGATTTTACTGCTGCTGTACACCCTGTACCTGTTTTGCATGTGTGGAGAAGAGTGCACTATTCCTGCCTATATGAGATGAGCTTGCACTGGCACTATTTCAGCATATGCTGTTTTTCTGGTGGTTGTGTGTGTCTAAAGAAAGGAAGCTGCCTGTGTCAAAGTCGGAGAGAGAGAGAGTACATGTGCTTGTTCGTGTTAGACATCCATTTTCACAGCTGCCATCTGTCCCGTACCTGAAAGAAAGTTTGAGTTTCAGCTGTCCCGGTGTTGAATGTCAGTAAAGCCTGGTAAACCACTTTATTACAAAAAACAGAATGGCCCTGTCAATGCTTGTTGTCATTCGTATTATAATGTGTCATGATAGCAGCGATTGCATGAATGACTAATGCAGAAAGTCCTTAGTAAAACTGAGATGAAATGAAATAATTCTCAGGCCCTCGTGACTGCTGCGTGAATTCCGGTGTGTAAGCAAAAAAGGTTTTGTGCAAAATTCGAAATGTAAAGAAGTGTGCAGCATTCTCACTGACCCTCGCTCTAGGTAGGGTGACCAGATTTTGAGAACCAAAAACCGGGACATTTTGCAAATATAGAAGGACTACAATTTTACCTCAACGGAGCGGGACAGAATGACAGCTGTTATCCAAATAGAAACACAGAATAGGCACTAAGAAAATAAATAAAATGTAATTTCTGAAACCTGTATCCTACCTGTTAATTAAATTGCTTACTTATGACAGCTGCTGAATAGCACTGCTTTAGAACACCCAAAAAGTGCCCTCTAAAAACTAGGACATCAGCCAAAATTGCCGAAATCTGCTGGGACAGCTGGTGAAAAACCGGGAATGCCCTGGCAAATCCGAGGCGCCTGGTCAGCCTACCTATAGGTTAGCCCTCAATATACCGGTAGAAATGCAACATACAGGTTCGTTTCGATTCCAATCGAAATGAAGGAAACCCAGCGGTTCTACCCTTGCGATGTAAGCAGCTCCGCATGCTATCCCTCATTCTGGGATGCAAACCTCGAAAAAGGAGGTGTTGCAAACCAGAGTGCGGTATTGGAAATTTCCAGGGTTAAAATTAGTGGCCAGTGAGGTGACAAACTTGGAATTATCCCCTAACTTTTCCCTACCCTGTATGGCCACGGATCCGCAAAGAAATGAGCGAGCATCTTGAATAGTGAGCTTGTTCACTGGCTTTTCTGATCAGGCCTTAACAAAAGACATTATGGCCCTGGTGTAACACCCGACTGTACAGCGTTTTCAAAATGACAATGCTTGAATGATGAAAGGGTGTGCCCTAATTCACCACGGAAGCTGCGTTTCACTCGGTTTGCCAAGCTCAGCTTCCTGGTTGTCCAGCTTCTAGAAGAAGTGTACTTTTCTACTGGAAAGGGGGGTGCATCCCTCCCTGCCTGATCCTCCCTCTGTATGGATGGAATGGAAGAGGTCCACGAATATTCACCACAGAGTGGCCTTCCCAGTAAAGTGTGACTAATTTAGTATTGTAGCTCTCTCTCTAACACCCCTTCTAAGTTCTCGCTTTCGTTCTGATGTGTGGCTTACTTTGACACCGGTGCCTGCCAGGCTTCAGGACACACTGGCATTTGACTGACATTGCCCAAACCGGCAGACCTTTATAAGAACAGCTTATAAATAAAGATGACAAAGGTTAGGTTAGGTAAGTGCGACCCCACAACAACCTCCCAATTATAGGGGCACTGTTTATTTAGGAAGGAAGTCTGTTGTTGTTCATGTTAAGAGTCGACTATTCTGGCTTTCGAAATTCGAGGCTAAGCTGTCCACTGAGCATGATCGTCAGGGACTCTGACAAGAAAGACTGGGCCCCTTGAGGTTACTGTGACCGTTGTAACTTTTCTACTACTGCAGACCTCTGTGGCATCATTTTTGTTTTCTCTCACTAAGATGAGAATTAGCGTGGTATTATACAATGCTCAGATAATGTCACTCAAATGCTTACACCAGCTGCCAGAAAGCCATCTGCTCAAAACATATTTCCATCACCCCACAGTTCATCAAATTACAGGCAGCTTCTTAAGGCACCACCTGATTGAGTGTGCATTGTACATATATAAAAAGGCAAGATTTGAAAATGATTGTTGCGTGCATGAAACAGTGGTAAATAGCAGAGGAGAATGTTGTCTTCTGTTTATTGTAGTTAATGTTTTAGTTGAGAATTGGTTTTTAAAAATTGTGTTCCATAAGCCTCTCTTCTGGACAAAATATGGTTGTCGTGGCGTGTGTGTAACACTATGTGAGTGAGCACGTGTGTATACACATTTCACTGTATGACTGCTGTAAGAGAACTTATGTGTGTGTGGGGTTGTGGAGTTCGAGGTAGCTCCTCCGGCTCGGTCTCTGCACAGCAACACTATGACAGAGGCACGAGCACAAGGTTGCAGACGGATTGTGTGTGTGGTTTGATTCATGGGGAAGAGCATTGTAAGTGTATGTTGTGATGAGTGAAATTTGCTCTAGATTTAGTGTACTTTGTGCATGAATCTTGCATGACTGTGTGGATGGGAACTATGCTGTGTTACGGGCGGGCGATGTGGACTGTCCTAATTCTCTTTAGGACTCTTAGTCTGGGATCCGTTTCAGTCAGTATGCTAAAAAAATCAAGGATGAACTGCAATCCTGGGATGGATCTCTTTCGCCATCTAATTTTTAAAGTATTTGCAATGTACGGTGTTACCAATGGTGTGAGCCTTGATGACTTCATCAACCAATACAGTAAAGAGGCAGAGATGTGTTACAGGTAGAAAACACTTAGAGGGCCTGTTTCCATTGGTTGTGTGTGCTTGGCTTGGATGTTATTTTGCAAGCAGACCAGATAGAGGATTGGGCACATTTTTGATGTTTCTAATGTTTTCTTCACACTTGTGCTTTAAAATGCTATAATGGGATCCCGTTTTTGCAACAATTTGCAGTAAATATGTGGTGTAAAAGCCACCATTTTAATCCATTTTGTGCAAAATTTTCTTGCGGGGGGAAAACCCCCCTGCACCCTCCTTTTTTCAGTTCGGGCTCGCTCGCTTCTTCAACTACAATACACTTTATCGCCTCACCACTTTCAAAATCCACCAGCCGCCACTGGGTTCACTCCCCATGTTTATAATTTTATAAAAGTGGCATTTACGCAATTGTGACTTAAAATCTGACTTTACCATAAAAGAGGGCTTTACAGTTCAATTCTTTAGACACCAAACTCGACATTCCTACTTCCTCCCAATATAAAGCTATCACTTATTAAATGTAGTAAGTTAACCCCATGTTATCTTATGGGAAAGGTAGGCCTTGCAGTAGTGAAAAACGAATTGTTAACAGATTTATGCTGCCAGGACATCCAATACTTAAAACTGCTTTTTAAATACCCTGTACCCTGCCCTTGAGGGGTGACATAGCATTTAAAAGGAAGATTTAGGCCCGGCAAAAGGTTTATTTTGCCAGGTTGAAGTAGCAGTTTAAAACTGCATGCAGTCTGCAATGGCAGGTTGAGACAAGACTGCAGCATGTTTAAAGGGCTACTTAAGGGGGTGGAAGAATGAGTGCTGCAGGCCCACCAGCAGCATTTAATTTACAGACCCTAGGTACATGTAGTACCACTGTACTAAGGACTTACAAGTGAAGTAAATATGCCTATTGGGTATAAGCTTATTTTACCGTGTTTAAAAGAGGGAACGCAATCGCTTTAGCACTGGTTAGCAGTGGGAAAGCGTGGAGAGTCCTAAGGCCATCAAAAACAGTTTCAGGAAATAGGAGGGTGAAGGCAAAAAGTATGGGGATGACCCTGCAGAAATGTCCAAGTCCAACAAATAAGTATGCAGCCAAATACATTTAACGTGATCTTGACCTATGCTGTGTTTTGTTTGGCCAGAAATGTGTGTTCTTGGCTCAACACTGTTATGTTAAGCCACTCTTGTCTGATCTTGAGCCATGGCTGTGATTTAGGCCAGCACTGGACCACGGATGTACTATCTTGTGCCAGTGATGTGGGGTCTTGGCTCTGTCCTCTCTCATCTTGGCTCAGCCATTTCAGATCTTTGCTCTGTGCTTTGCTCCCCACAGACGGCATAGACTATGAAAAGGTCAGGGTGCGCTCACAAAGAATGGCACTTAGGGCCCGATTACGATGTCGGATGGACTGCCACCGACAGGCTGTTGGTGGCGGTCCGCCCCACATCCAGGGCCACGGTCCGACCGCCGGATTATGATGCCAGCAGTCAGAGCGCTGTGGTGGGGGGGGGAGACAGCCGTCTCCAACAGGATCAGAGATCCTGTCGGGGCATCTGTTGTACTAGTAATCCCTGAATGGCGGCGGTGCCTGTGCCATTGGGATTATGATGTCCATTTCCCTCTGCCTTTTCCTGGTGGTCTGACTGCCATGAAAAGGCAGACGGAAAGGGACTTTGGAGGCCACAAGCAGGGCCCCCGTCCCCCAGGCCTCCACTATGGGGCCCGGGGGACACACGTGATGCCCCCCCAACACCCATGCATCATGTGCCAGGCACCACATGGTGCAGGGATGTTTGTAAACATGCCTTTTGCCATTGGGGCTTGTGCTGCAGCCCTTTTCTGGGCACCTAATAGCACGCATGCAAAAACGTATGAAGTGTGTGGGGAGGGGCTTTTAGCTTAAATATAAAATTATATATTACATTTCTCACCCTTTGTCCTTCATTTTCATGAAAGTGAACTGGAAAATAACATTTTTGAACTGTATGTCCCTAAAACTAATTCTTAGGTATTCCCAATATGTTGCCATGTATATAATGGGATGTGTAATGTGAGGGGTCATCTTCCTTCCACCTATCTTTACTGCCATAGAAAGGAATTGAGGGGGGAGCTCTGGCACACTGCTTCAGCACACTCACACATTACTGATTTCCCATTGTTTCTTTTTAATCGAGTAACACCAATCAGTATATGTGCAGTCCTGGGCACCACCCCTCTTCAGCACCATAGCTTTCAAATTATCCTTATTTTAAGGCCTCATCCTCATTTTCTTTTATATGCAGTGGCATATTCACACAGTCTATCCTGTTTATATGTATGGTCCACATCAGACCACACCAGAGGATCATCAGAACAAATTTGACAGGCTAAAAACTGTGCACATTGGCCATCACTGTATGTGATAGTAGGCCTGCAAAGTGTTGTCAGCCTGCATTATGTGATCCCAGCACGGTGGGATATTGGGCATTTTTTTGGATAGTATGTTAATCTGGGCCATTGCTGTACAATGGACAATCATACTGGGTCTCTGCTTTTTGGTACTGGCCACATTGTGATAATGCCACAGTGCTGAGTGATCTCGGCCTATCACTGTGTCTTTTAGATCATCTGGGCCAGCACTGTATTTTGAGACGGGTACTTCTAATGCACCAACTTTTGTTTACATTTATTAAATTAACTGAAAGTGCATCTCTAGTTCTCTTCTTTGGTTACTGATTTTGAGACCACCCAGAAGTGGTGAACCAAAACCCTTGCAGAGCCCCAGGTGGGATGTAGCTGCACATGGTGAATAAGATGTGAAAGGGTGCCTTTCTGAACATGGCGACATAGGTGAGGCTTCTGCCTTTACATATGCTAATAAACTGTGCTGTGAAGACCTGCTAGGAAGAGGCCCTGAAACCAGTAGAGAAGCATCCTCTAAGTCATGAATGCAGCCAAGCCGGCATCAGTACTGTTAGCACTATCAGGTTAATGGCCAATGTGCCCCTGGCATACAGGGAATGAGACTTTGGACTAGAGGCATTAATAATCACTTCTATGTCAGTTGCAGAACATTTCAAAACACATGTTAAATGTATTAAAATAAACAAAAACAGGTTGACTCGTTACAAAATAAAATGAAGGCCAATGATCATGGTATAATAAAGTTTCCTGGTTTTGGGATATGTGCAGCTATGTGCAGCTTCTTGATGCCAAGCTGTTGTTATTTGTTTGCAGTGGGCACAATACTCATATATTCTCGTGTCCTCACTAAGGGTGGGCGGAGCTTGCGGAGCTGCACCTCGCGGAATTCCACGGAGTTGCATAAAAACTCTGTGGAATTCTGTGGAGTTCCGCTCCGTCCTGGAACCACTGTTAGAAATGGAATTCGAAACCTGCTCCAAGGCAGAGCAAGCAGAGGATCACAGGCAGCAACAAAAGATCAGAAAAACAAAGTTGTTTTAAATTTCTACACTGTTGCAAAGAGTAAAGACCAGATTCCTCTTGCCTTGCAGGGGCAATGCCCACCACTCATCTGCACTAACCTAGACCTGAGGGAGATCTCTCCCTACCCCCACTGGCACTGCCCCATCCCCCACAGCCCCCCCCCCTTTCTTACCAGTCGTGCTCGCTGCTGGTGCTGGGCCGGCCATTCTAGGAACATGGCTGCCTGCAGGCCAAGCTCATGTCTGGGCCGCTAGCTCGGCCCGAGGTGCGGTTAGCAGCTTCTGCTCCTCCTCGCAGCCCGTCAGCCCAAGCCCAGCACAAAGCAGGGTGCCAAGATGGCGGGGAGTGTAGGAGAGCCGGGGAGGGGCAAGGCCTGGGCTGAAGTAAGCGAGGAGCGCTGGGCTACAGGGGAGGGAGCCCAAGTCAAAAGGGAAGATCATCCTGGAGTCATTCTGAAGTCATCCGATGACTTCAGCCAGGCTATCCCTGTAATTATTTGGGGAAGTCATCCCAAGCCATCCTGAAGTATGTGTACAGGGCAAAATATTTAAATGAGATGACTCTATAGAGTCATCAGAGAAACTACTCCAGGATTAGTTCCTGATGACTCCAGTGGAAAACATGTGATGATCATTTACTACTGCAGGATGGTCCTGGGATGATGTCAGGATTAGGCTGGATTACTCCAGGATGGGTACTGGATTACTTCAGTGGAAAATGTGATGATCATTTACTACTGCAGGATGATCCTAGGAGTATTTCAGGATGGAGCTGAATTATTACAGAATGATCTTGTGATGACATCAAAATGCAGCTGTGACTCAAGGATGATCCCAGTATAAGCTTAGAATAGGGCTGTATTAGTCGATAATGACTTCATGGTGGGGATGTATTACCCCAAGATGGGATATGGCTGTATTACTCCATGATGATTTCAAGAGGGGGAAGTAATACTATAAAATGATTTCAAGTAGCAATTGGTAAACCTTGTTTGACAGATCGTTGCCACAAAAAACCACAAACGACTGCTTCTTGGGCTGTCCCAAAATTAAAAGAAAAGTGGATTCATATTCTGAACAGAACAAAACTACTCACAAACTATTAAATGGAGGCATGCACTGCCAATTGTTACTCTGAATGGGTACCTAGCATCTAATCAGAAGGGTCTAACCATAGAGAACTATTCTGATTGCCTGAAAGCAGCAATTCAGAATTAATTTAAGAAAAGGCTGTGGTCAGACTCTTCTGATTGACTTGTAGGAAGTCATTCACCCTAGCAGAGAGAGGCGCTGATAGAGTGTTGTTTATCAGCAAGTCACTCACAGTCACAACGTCATGGCGGCATAGTTTTGTTCAAATTTGGGCACATTCACTTAACTATGTGTGAATTTGGGCGTTTTCATGAAGAGAGAATGGAGGGTTCACTTGAGGCAGAAAAGGCAGAATCCTGTATCCCTTACCGCTAGTGCAGTGAGAAGGAAAAAGGGATTGCTAGAAAATAGAGTGGTTTACAGAACTGCCATTTCCTGAGGGACATATGTAATAAAACAGTAAAGTGTTGCCAGGAGTCCGCATAAGAGAATTGTCGAGTTCAACTTGATGCCACTGATGCTTACTAAAATTAATGGCGGGCCAGCCAGTTGTGTAGTAATGGGACGAAGATACAATCAACAAAATGATATCACCATGGGTATTATGTTTTTATTGGCAAATCATAATTCCAAATGTGCACTTCATGGCTCGACCAGGCTGTGTTTTAGGCATTTGTAAATGGGGAACAACAGACATTCTCCGGGTGCTCAGGTCTCAAAAGCTGAGGTGTGTTTTTCCCTTCTCTAATGACTGGTGTGCATATGAAAAAGGCAGGCTCCCGAGCCCCCCTGAGAGCTGAGGGGGTGTTAGTTGGTGTGCTGATAAAATGCAGCCTTGCACTGATTAAAGTGTCACCTGTTCCCATCGAGGAGTGCTGACAGGAGCGGGAGAAGACTGCGAGGAAGCTTGTAGCAATTTCACAAATCCAGTGCCAGCAGCAGAGATGACGGCGTGTCTGAAGCATTTGGCACGTTGATTAGAATCACAATGGTCAGAGAAAGGGGGAAGGGAGCTAAATTAAGAAATTACTGGCTTGCCACAAGGAAGGAGCTAAAATTAGGGGTGGGCACCCAGCGGCACTGGCAAACTCCTCTACGCTACGCAGAAGGCAGAGTTTTTTGTCAAACTTTGTGCTCCAAGCGGAGCGCGAAGTGGAAAAAACTTCGCACGCTCCACCAGTGTAGTGGAGTTCAAAGCCCACCGTTAGTACTCACACACTCACACAGAGGCACAAGCAGACATTCACACGCAAAGCAATTGGCACATTTTTTGTAAAACACCTTCTGAGAGTGCCCAGGTTCTCTCTCTTCCTCTTTTGCACACACAAACACTCACACAAGCACATGGCGTAGCTAGGCCTTGGCCTGCGTTTGCCGCCCACGACGGCCGCAAGTAAGAGCGGAGGGAGGCTGCCGCCCCCAAAACACGTGCCACTCAAGGCAGACCCCCCCTGCTGTGCCACTGCACAAGCAGACAGACACATTCATCAAAAGGCTCCCGTAGGACAAAAGGCATTTGTAACTCCTCACCTCCGTGACTTTCTTAATTCCTCTCTCAACAGGCTGCCTGGTTTCCAGAGTGTACACAAATGCAGTGGCATAGCTGGGGGGGGCGATGGGGGCGGACCGCCCCAGGCAGCACGAGTTTTGGGGCGGCAGCCGGCCTCCCTTCCCCCGCTCTTACCTGCGGCCGTTGCGGCCGCAAGAATCGGCCGCTACCACCCCTCCCCCCGCTCTTCTATCATTTTGCCGAGGGCGGCAAACGCAGGGGCCGCCACGGGCAGCCTAAGGCCTAGCTACGCCCCTGCACAAATGCACACAATAGTGTGAACATGATTGACAGTGCAGGGCCTAAAATAAAGGACCCTGCTCTGTCAAACACAGAGTGGTGGTGAAATTACTAACGCCCCTCCCTAATAATAATGCAAATGAGCTGCTGCTGAAATGTTCAGCAGTGGCTCAGCACAGGACGTCAGGGGCACTTGGGCTGTCAGAGTGTCGAAAAGATATACAGCAGGGGTCTCCAACCTTTTCTGTAATAAGAGCTACTTATGTTCAGTAAATATCATCTCACGCTACTGTTATTACTGTTGTAGTAGTGAGCATATCAGAAAAGATTACATTAGTGGCCACCCCATGCAAGATTACCAGCAGTGATCACCTCAGTGCCTTAGAGTTGCCATCAGTAGTGCAAAAAGGATTTATCAATTTGGAATGCTTCTAAATGGGTGATACATATTAGCTATTGCTGTAATTCTCCTGGTACCAAGGTAATAATATGAGTAATAAGTCCCCCAGCGCTGTATGATTTATCGTTCAAATATCGACTTTAAATATATTTCACAAAGTCAACCATTTTTTCCAAATTGCAGCCTATGAGTTAATAAAATACAAACATTTTCATCTCGTATACATGTTTTTCAATTTTGGTATACATATATTCATTCAACCAAGCAAAAGCTTATAATTTAGTAGGCGGGGCTGCATGTAGGAGAGCTACTCATTGGAGAAGCCTGATATACAGGCTCCACTCGGACAGCCTCATCTACGCTGGTTCGAACGAGCCTACCTGTTATGAGTACCGGTACTATCCTTGGCAGTGAAGAAGTGCTGGTACCAAGAGAGAAAAAATAAGAAGTGACAGTACTCAGTACCTGTGAGTACCAGTCCATTTAAAGCACTGGATGCATGTTATAACTGGGATGACTTGGTATGAGCTTGACGAGGCCATGTGAACATCACAACTCTCGTATGTATCACGTGTAAAGCCCTGGAAAAGCTAATTGTGGGCGTTAAACAAAGGCCATTCAAGGTAAGAAAATATAGTTCTACCTCTGACCTCAATGCGACAACGCATGCACTCACGCTTATATTATACGACCGAAGCATAGCACAGTCCCCTCTCCAAAAAGGAAACCTTGCACCTTGAAAGCTGTGTAATACACAGTGGCTAGACTGATTTCAGACACTCGATTGTAAGACCAAATCGTGTCAATATAGATTTTCTCCTCTGTTCGCTCTCAATTGAAGCTTGTTGTATCTTCAGGATTGCCTTTGTGCCATTCACCACAACCCTCCAAGTTACATAGCTAAAAACTCCACACACGTTCAGCAAGACAGGTTATTACAATACAGGAAAATCCGACTTCATCACAAAGCTTCAAAATTCAGAAATCTGCAGATATCTACAAATCCCTCTCAATTGTTCTGATCCCCAAGCAATGGACCAGGTCATTCGTTTGGTGACTGAAGAAGAAGCCCAAGTTTGACATCATCTGTTCAATGCAGGATTCCAGGGCCCTTCTCGGTCTCTCATGCCTGGTGCTCCAGTCGACTCGTGGAAGTCGTTGGTTGGTGTCCATGGTGAATCCAATTGATTTGGCATTCCCTGAGAGTTATGATTCGAAGCTGTCAAGGTTCATGTCATTAAGCCAGGTTTGTACTGTATCTTGTTTGTTATTCTTGGAAAATAATAGCAATTCTGTCTTGGTTGAGCTTCAGGTATGCACTGGACATCCAGACCTGGGTGATGTAAAAGCAGTTTTAAAGGCATTGGATGTCTGAAGCCGAGGACATCAATGTCTGAAGGAATTCTGGGTAGTCACATGTGTAGGAGTACTGGCCCTGTTGGGCATACAGAAGGGTGCTAGCATAAACATTGCAATTCCTTCATTTCTTGCAGCATTTTTTGTTTAATTGGTTTGTTAAGTATAACACCTCCACTATTTCTCTCTGAGAGTTGTCTTGCTGCTGAGGCCATACTATAAAAGTGAGCTAAGGGTGTACCTACTGATACCCGTTTGCCTCTGAGGCTCATTGTAGGAGCTCAACAAAAGCTCACATCAAGATCATGTTTTTTTCCTCCATAGCCTTCAGACAAATGGTCTACAAACTGTCTCCTGTTTGCTTTGCTCAGAGCTACACTGAGAAATGGGAAGAACAGCGACAAACAGAGTTACTGCACCCGATTCCTGTGGTATCTCTCAATTTTTGGCCATTTCCCACCTGCAGATTTCACCAGTTTTCACTCATGGAAAACCATAGGGGAGGGGGTCAAGAGTGTGGTGTAATTCCCTTTGTGGCTGAAACTCTTTTTCCGACTGAATCAGCAATTACACTAGACTTATAATGGAAGCATATAAAAAGATTTTGAAATCTGAGTTAAGGATTTCAAACCTGATAATGCAAAGGACCAAGTCTTGTAAAGCAAGAAATCATCTTCTCCATTTGAGACTTGTAAATATGCCTCATTTATGCCTTCCAAAGGTTTTTAGAATAGTAAACTATGAAAGAGGAAGGAAATTGATAAGAGATTATGCAGCTGTTGAAGTGCTTCCAAGCTGTCACTGATTCGAAACGTGGGCATTTGCTGTGCCACTGGTTACTTACAGCCACGTGAGCACTCTCACTCACCCGGGCGGAATATGTAAGGCTAGTGCGGTGTCTCTCCCTCTATCCTCTCAACTCCTTACAAGTAAAATGTGCCAAGAATGATGAGAGAAAATCATGCAACTCATAATATCACTTCTATCCCAAATCTCTGCACCACTCCTAGTAAAGAAAGATGCCCACCACAAACTGTGGTGAAGGGGTTGGTTGAGCTGCTGGCAAAGTGCCAAATCTTTTTTTTTTAAAACATATTTTTATTGGCATTTAATATAATAGCAGTTAGACAAGTACAATCCCGACATTACACAAGTTACCGTTTTGAATACAACGTAACACACCAGCAAGAGACCCATTCTAGCCAATTCGTATATGTCCATTCTTTCTAACATCCATTGCAAAGGGTCTACAACGAACACAGTGCATGGGGTAGTAGCAGCGCTCCGTGTCTGTAGTACAACCGTTAGGAATCGTGTCATCGTAATATATCATCTAGTCTTTATATATTTATGATTTTAAGATGGTCTAACCCAGTTTGGGCAGGAGTTTCAGCAAAGTGCCAAATCTTCATAATTTATAACATCTCTGTTGTGGTCTTAATCTATTGTGAATGCTAATGGCTTCTCATGAGTTGACCGCGATTAAAGTCCAAAGACGCAAGACAAGTAAAGAAAACGTATACGAAAATAGGATGACTAAAAAGCTATAATGCTCTGCTAGCTCTTGTGTGGAGCTTTGCTATGGAATGGATTGGTTTAGGAATGAGATCATTCTCGTCACTGCATCTGTGCAAAAACAAAACCCAACGTGGAGACGTCAACTTCAAAGTTAAAAAACAACTGACAACACCAGCAATTTCGGAACTGCAGCAATGAAGTAAATATGAGGCTTAATGCTGGTATTCTGCCTGTTTGTAGTTGCCTGATGTGAAGCTTGTGTTGAGTTTCGCTCACACAATTTTCAAAGACATGATGAAGACCATTTATGTTAAACCTGCTGAGATAGCACGAAACATTAAGGCCAACATTATCAGTTATGCAGTGTGACATCTCCTCAGGTAATAACACTGCGTAGAATGCAAAGTTTTACCGGGTGCAGGAACGCATCTGGTAAAACCCAAAGCATGCACATTTTCCTACTAATGAAGAGGCTCAGAATCCGAGAACTTTATGCAAGAATGGATCCAGTAATTCCAGAACCCACATTCTATCCTAAATTCCATGTTTGGTATCTGGTGATTTTACTAAGTGGGTGAAGATACCAGCTAAGAATCGGTAACTGGCCCCAGTATATCCACCTCCAGAGACTGCCCATATTGGAATATTGGAAGTAAATGTGCTGATAGACTTACCCTAATTGCACAAGGGTATGTCTTGTGAATGTTGAATATCATGCAGTCTAATACATTTTCATGAAGGTTTATCAAGCCGTTGCATTGTCCTTACATTGAGCAAGGCAGAGCAACGACAACGCAAAGGCTTCAGTAATATTTACAAAGCCATGCAAGGGGCGATTGTGCCGCTTTGTAAAGAAATGTAACGCAACGCAGCTACTTGTGCTGAATTAAATTAGATTTCAAACTGGGAGGCATTCCATGGGTGGAGCATCGCGTTCCCATGCATCCACCAATGGATATTGGCGCATTACCAGATTTACCAAAGCTAGTAAAGCTGGAAATACATCAAAATGCTATGCCTTGCCCAGTGAGGAGTGACGAGAAGAAATATCTTTATTTCTCCTCGTTATTTCCTCTTTCAACGTGAGCTGTGTTCTGCAGGACACATAGAAAGAGGAAAATGCCTCTAAGGATTGTTTTTGTACAGAAAAGTGTCCCTTCCTGCACAAAAACAATCCTGCCAGTAACGCAGGCACCCTGGCACTAGGGTGCACGGGTGCCTCAGATGGCATTAGACTGCACAGAGTGCGTCAGCTCCAGGAGAGAGCAGAAATGCTCCATATCTTTGTAAATATGGATCATTTCTGCTTCCTCCCTTTCGCACAACATAACGCAGCGCAGCAACTTTGCTTGCTGCCGTGCAGTGCGTGGAAGATTAGTAAATATGACCCCAAGGATTTTATGGCAACTTTATAACGCGTGATCACAAATCCAGCAAGTTCCTATTTTATTGTTGATTGTACATGTTATTTATAGTTAATTCAATTTTTTTCCATTTATTGATGCCTCAAGCATCTTATTTTCTTTTTTTGAGGCATATAAAATATGTGTGTCCAATTATTGCTATGGGAACGAGTTGAACCTACCTGCTGTTTACATTTCTACACAAATAACAGTAATACAAATGTAAACAAATAACTCACATGCATGCCAAGTTTTGCAAGAGGGTCACAAAACATGCAATGGGAGCGGCATTCATTCACGGGCAGCGATGACATTTTATTTTAATGTATTTCGGTTCCATTATCTGCTTTCCTAGTCCCATGCAACCGGCACTGAGTGTTACTGGCAGGGGTGAGAGGAGGTGTGTCGTGGTGACCTGTTGCAGGACGTGTCTTCTGTCCTATCATGTAAACCCCACTGTAGATTTTGGGCGGGCACAGTGACACTGCACTTATCCTTGGCTACATGTCTGCCTCTTAGAAGGCTTTCATAAGAAGTGTCCCTGTCTCGCCCCGGCTCAGATAAAGCCAGAGAGGGTTTCTTCTGCACTTCTAGTTGCTCAATGCTAGATAAGTGTTACCTTCAGCCACTTTACTTTCGCTGGTTGGTAGTTTCAATGGTCACATTGTAAGTATGAGTCTACAAAACCCAGCATGCACTGCGCGGTCGGATACAAAACAGGCAATAATGGGTGAAGGTGGCACACATGGCCTGCCAGTACTGCCTATTTAGCAGGATAATGGTGTACCTTTTGGTTCTATGGCTGCTATTCATGGGATTGGCAGATTCTAGAGAAAAGAAGGGGGTGCTGTGGAGCGAATAACAGTATGGAGCAAGGACTACCCTGGAGTAAGAAGGGCTGGTGGGAGTAGGAGTCAGGAAGAGACTCGTGATAGTGGGGGCAGCAGCCAGGAGGATCCATTGTGGTTCAAGGGTGATGATCCTGTTTTACCGGCCACACAGCACAGCTGAACAGCAGGAGGAGGAAGAAGGCACCAAAGTCTTGTGGCCAGACAGGTAAAGAAAAAAACATATTTCAGATACACGAATCCATTTTCACTCTGCCAAGGATTACTTCACACTGCTTTTTCTCCTGGTCTCACATCTGCCATCTGGAAATATCCAGGTCAAAGAAGTTATTTATTTTTAAATAATATGTTGCTTTAGCAGCGGATGTAGATGCCACTGTGCCTATGGGCTCACCCCCACTCCCTTGCCCAAAGTGACAGTGCAAATAATGAAAGGAATGCAGCATCCATTTTCCAACTCTGGGGAAATCAAAGGCTGGAACGTGCTATAGGAAATACAATTTCCTCTACAGAGACAGTTTTTCAAAGCTTCCAAAGTGCACAAATATAAAATATTGTAAATCGGAAAAGCAAAAACCCTCCTTATCGTATTACAGATTTTTTAAAACAAAATCATCCACCATTTAGGGGATATCCTTCTTAAGTGAAATCTCCAGTTATGATTTTTGGTCCAAAATCATTTATATTCTATAAGGTCAAAATTCAACATTAACTTGTTTCTTGGAGAACAATATGCTGACGGGAACTATGCTCATACAGTGACTCTTTTGAAAGCTGGCAAATTTACCTTTTGCCTATGCAACCTACGGGGGAGCCCCATGAGTTAAACGCTAATTTCTGATATCTGCTGCCGTCTGCACCTCACAAACAGTTGGGATCCTGGAAAAATAAGCGTAGGCGTACATTGTTTAATAATAACACCTATTATTTACGAAGATTAGACTCTATTATGTACACTGAGCAAAACCAGGTGCGAGATTGTGCATTTGATAGTTTGTGTCAGGATGGTAACTCTGACATGTTTCCACATGACTACGTACACTATTAGTGTCCCCCCTTTATTTAGCAAATAGCGCATGTGAAGTACGCACTTGCACAAAGAACGCATCTTAGGATTGTGCATGAGAAAAAATCAGGAGGTAGTAATAACTGCCATTTTTACTTGGCCACATCAAGCCGACAAGAGATTAATTTCTTGTGACAGAACATCATATCCATCTTTTTCGGATCTACCAATACTCTTTGACCACTGAAACCACTTGGCACCAGCAGGCGTCCATTTTGGAGGTATTTTGTCGCTTTCGCACAATCCACTGCTATCCTCCCGCCTGGTGTGCCAGCCAGGGCCAAGACTGGCGCAAACCACCAGCCTGTCTAGGACTGGACACTGAAAAGGTCTATAGAGGGCACTTATAGATTGCTCGAGGAAAGAGGACCTCCTCCCATCAGCGATGGTGCCATCCTGCACAGAATAATATGTGCGAGAATTGGCAAGTGCCTTCTTTAGAGGTTTACAGCTCGAAGAAAAACCCACAAAGGAGGAAAAACCTTATTTGGCAATCTTTGTAGGTCTTGACTGAAGACTGAGATAGTGTTGTTGAAAACACAAGACACCAAACTCCTCCTGGTACAAAGAAGGGGAAAAGAGCCAAGCAGCTGAGCCAAAGACTGATCCATGAAAGCAAATGATCCAGTCTCCTAGGTAAACAAGCATTAGCAATGTAATTGGTCACGCATTAGTGAAAGTTAGAGCTATTGGCATTGCAAATGACAAAGTTTCTTAGTTATGTGTTTTCGTAAAAAATATACCAGCAGTAGCCAAAACAATAAAAGAAAATTCACAAAGCAAGGAAACGCTGCAGTACCGCAGGCTGTTAGTAGGTGTCCCTCTGGAGTTCTAAAGGGACCTCTATTAGCCACATAAGGTACTGCACCCTTAATGCAGCCTACTAAAGGCTGTTGTTCCTGCACTGTTTTCTGCTGAATGCAGTATTAGAGGCGCAATGCTTTAATGTCTCTCTTAAACAGCAGCCTCACGCCCATTATTGGAGCCAAGCATATTACCTCCCTGGATATGATAAGAAAATGTGATTTAATTGTCAAGGCGCAATGCTTTAATGTCTCTGCGCAGCTGAGGCATGGATGGTGCCCCTGACACAGCACACGTCTAGAAAGCAGAGATTTGCCACAGCGCCACGCACATTATTGGAGCTGGTTCGCGAGCAGCTCCCATAGCCTTTCAGCCAACAGACGAAAAAAACAAGAAAGACTATCGTAGTGGAGTTTACGGTTATGAGGGCAAAAACCTCAGAGAGGTGCCTGGTAGGAGAGCACAACCAATGCATCAAAAAGTGCAGGAACCGGGTCCTGCCTCAACTGCTCAAAATGTGCGAAATGCGAATTGATAACATTGGAATAATAGGCACAGCACTGTGGCTGTAGTGCTTCAGTGCTGGAAGAAAATGTTATCCTTCAAGATCTAATATGTGGACATCTCGGAATGGGATATTGTAAACAGTGTGTTTTAATGATCTGCTCCAGACCGACATCTCGGAATGGGAACATTAGACGGCATTAATTGGACCACAATTGTAGACATCTGTGTGTGGATGGGGGAAACTGAAAACATACATGATTCAAGTGAGGTTGCTTTACTCACTTTTGGAGGATTTTTAAGGTGTATGCAAATTGCGATCAGTTGCTGGTGAGTCCTAGCACAATAAACCATTCTCGGAAAAAGTCTGATTGCTCGCAGTGCTCAGTTCATGCACCAAGCAACGTGATCTGACTTTCAAGACTAAAAGCAGTGTGATGCCTAGGACAAAGAAGTAAAACTACGTGGTTACAATGTCTCATTACAACAATGTCAACTACCACTTACATAAAGGAGGACTAAGCTGACATAAAGGAGGACTAAGCTGACATAAAGGAGAACTAAGCTGACATAAAGGAGGACTAAGCTGGCACATCCAAAGACCCAGGAGAGAGACTAAGTACAAGAAAACTAAATAAGATGTTTTTTCGTTTCATCATGTGCATACATGCCAACCACTAGGAACACCTAAGAGGGAGATGTATAAAAGTGGCACATAAAAAGCGACAGAGAAAACGAGTGATGGAGCAGAAGGGACAGACAGGCAAAATGCAATGGCCGGTCAAATAAATAGTACCTGCATCAGCAGAGGGGCACTAATCAAGTTGAATTAATCTGTACTTAAGCGGTGCTCTTCAGCATAAAACGGAAGTGATGTATCGGGTGCGCCAACCAATTAGGAGGCAGCAAAGAAGAGCAACGCTGGAGTCAACCAATGCTAAGCAGCAGGTAGGATTACAGTCCGTGTAGTGAATATAACACGTCTTGCAGACAGCGCATGCACGCTGCCAGGCTCAAACTAAAAAATGAGGGACGAAAAGCAAACAGCCACTGAGTGCTGTGCACAACAAAAACACTGGGAATTAAATGCTTTGTGACATATCATGAACTTCCAAGTGCTGCCTTATATACACTTAAAACCAAAATTGACATCACAGGAAGAAACTCTGCAACATCATGGATTGGAATAACCCAGTTACCTTTAATGACCACTGTTTGGGAAAGGCATTTGGTAAGGCTTCGTTCGGCCCCTAATGTGTTTGTTCCAACTTGAAAAAAGTACCTCTCAGCCAAGTGCGTGAAACACATGTGTATGACCATGAGACACTGGATGTTTTTATCTGAGTGCAAAATTATGCGAAACTGAGGGGATATGGAGAGTGATGTAATGTACCACTTACACTTAATATGGACTTTGTGCAAGGAGCCCGCAGGAAAACCAACGTGTTTACATCAAATTTGGCACACAATGCAGTCACGTGAGCACTTAAAGTGCCAGTATGAAAGCATTTTGTTTTTCTTCTAGGCAATTCTGTACAATGCTAGGAGTTACAGTGGCAGACATTTTTGCTGCATAACTGACCAGGTGTTCACCCTAACCTGTGTGTGAATGCACTGTGAGTGAGATGGGTCAGAGGATATCCACATGCATGTGCAAGAATGGCGGCACATGTGAACAGCACATGACCCATGCCTCAATATTTGTAAACATATATTCAAGGGAATGGTGAATGTCATGTATGTGTGTAGGGCAAGCATATATGTGATGGGGCATGGGGGTCATGTGTTTGGTAGCCGTAATTTAATCATGTCAATGGTGTACATCAGCGAGGAATTAGGGACATGTGCCATACAATGATGTTAACCTCCCCTTGCAGGTGGCTCTGACTGTGAGAACAGTGATGAAAATGAGAGACCCCCTTCTCGAAGCTTTAGATTTAGCACTCCTACACCTTCAAATGCTGGCACCTCATCTTTTGTGACTGCTAAACCCACACCCATTGTCCCTGCTGTCAATAGATCTGCCACTGGAAATGCCCAAGTATGAACATCTTTTTTAATCTCTTTATTTGTTTTTTCAAAACAGTTAAAGTACCGTACAAGCACATTGTATGAATAGTACATGATTCACAGCACAATGCTTCCACATCAATGTGTTATCATCCCATCATCTACACCAAATATTCTACTGTGGTGTGTTAGACCAAGTCTTATGTCACTTGCTTGCTGCGTTTACTACTGTTTGGTGGACGCTGTGCTAATGCCCACCCCAGTGGTTTGTGAAGGTGTATCGTGACTAGTTTGCGAATCTGCTATGTCCTGGAGCTCCTGCAGATACGTACGAAGTGGTTGCCACATGTCATGTGGTCTAGATGTCGGTGGCTGCAAGTGTGCATATAAGTCACTGTTCGTGTTACAATGCGTCAAACTGTGCAGCCATGCCTTTATTGTTGATGGGTGTTTACTGCCCCAACTAATGGCCAACTCCCTTTCAGCTAGCAATAGTGCTATCACCACAAAGCGTTGTGCTGACTTCGGGATGTTGTGTACAAACCCCACTAATGCCAATAATGGAGCAGGCGTAAGTTCAAGATGTGTCATTCGTGACAGTTCTACAAAGATTACCCCCCAGTATTTAGCTAATAGGTCACACGTCCATATCATATGCGCAAAGTCTGCTGATGGAGAACAGCACTTGGGGCATGCGTGCGAGCGGGACGGGTCCATGCAATGCAACTTGACAGGGGTAATGTATGCACGTCACAGGAATTTAAAATGTAATAGCTTATGTCTATGATTTAATGAAAAGTATGAACATCTTCATCTGACTTTTCTGATCTGGACACAGCCCACCACCCTCAGCAGACCTTAAGCCCTCTCCTGCTTCAGTCATAGTCCTACTGCCATCAGAAGCCCCTAATGCCTTTTACAAGATGGCCTCAACTAATGCTTATGGACTCTCAACTGCAAATACCAATGTGCCACTAAATATGAGTGATGAGGTGATGAGCCTCATAGTGGAGAGAGACTTGCACTCTAGTCTCAGAGAATGCAGAAGTGCAACATGTCCTGTTAACTTAGGCCTCTGTGGGTGGTGGGGCATGGAGCGCCCCCATCTTAAAAACACAGATGCAGCTGCAGAAGGCCTGCATTCTCGGTCCTCTTCAGCGAGGCATGCAGGACCATAACCAATTCTCCTGAGTCACTCTCAGCCCTGCAATATATTTGGTACCTTTCCAAGCAGGAGGTATCTTGAATGCATAGGCAGGAAGACCTGCCTATACATACGATCAAGGCAATTCTACCTCCCCAGCTAGACAGAGAAGATCCTTGACCCGCAATATACACCACATGGCATCAGTATTAAATAAATATGAAATACCAGCATTTATAAAGCGCACAGCTACCTCCGGAGAGGTGTCCCGGCGCTGGGGGCCGTCGGGAAGATTAAGCGAGCTATTGCCCAGAGTCACAATGCATAAAGCTGGCAAATGATGGTGGCTCAAAGTGCTACTGGAGCTTCCTTTGCCACCCTGGGGCAGATCCTAAATGGCATGCAACAGATCCAGTAAGCCACCTAATCCAGTGGCACTGACTCAGATGTCCACTCCAATCCCACATCCTCTCAATCCTCCTACAGCTCTCCATCCAGATTGACTGGATGCAGCCAGCTTATGTGTCACATTCTTATGCCACGGGGAGCCACATGCATCAAAGAAATGAACCACAACAAAGTTTTGCCTACGGTTTAGGAGCACAGGGATAGTGGGAGTTCGGGTTGATATTAGATCATAGTGGTAAGAAGATGGGATACATCTTAGTGCGGCTCTTAGGGTAAAGTACTTAAGTTATATGATAGGTGATATGGTGGATATTAAATTATTGTAGAGGGTGGATCGTTTGAGTTAGCATGAGTATTATTAGGAGGAGGTGGGAGGTGTTGATTTGTGTAAATGAATACTTTACACTTGATTTTTCTGTCTAATATGTTAATGAGCATTGATTTTTGGTACAAACTGTGAAATATGTTACATGCACCTCAAGCAGGACATGTTTTGCTTCACCGTTCAAATGTAACTTGTGATGTTGCCACTGATGCCAGCAGCATCAATCGCCTGTTTATGTGGGACATGTCCCACCTGTGTATCCTCCTCCATGACAATGGTGACATGCATCTCTTCCTCCATCTTTGGCATTGGCTCACTTTGGACCACGATGCTACGTTGTTTAGGATGAAACAAACAATCACAATGTAGCATATGTTATCTGTCTCTATCTCCAGGCCTCACCGTGTGGTGGAACCACCGGAAACGTCCCTTTTAAATTCCAAAAGCACACTCAGTGGTGTTGTGAGTACTGATGTGGGCCTTATTGTATTCGGGCTCCTGGAGAATCAGTGCTTATGCAGATGATTGATTGGACATGGTTTGAGGGAATGTCCAGCGTCTCCTAAATTGGGTTCACAGGTGGGTATGTCTGAGTTGAAAAGCTGTAAAATGTTAATTTTCAGATCATTTTCACAGGTGACACATTTTAGTAGTTAAGAAATGGCCCCAGAACTGTAATTTTTGAACGATGATCGTAATCTAGATATGTATGTAATACAATGTATGTAATACAATTTGTAAAGCACATAGATGCCCCAGCAACGGGGCGTCCCAGCGCTAGTCTTACAAAGAACAAGCTGCACAGAACGACCTAACAAAATGAAGATCATATGGGCAGCGGCGGTGCAGCAGGTGCAGTGGCACCAGGTCCCTAGAAGGGGGCCAATGAACCCTGATTATTTCTGTATTTTACAGTTGAAACAGCGGTCAGGCCCCATTTCCTTCCTTGCACTAGAGTTCATTAGACGCTGACCACGTTACAGCTCCCACATTCCTCCCAGAGCATTCCAGGGGTCACAAGCATCTTCTAGAAAATACCCATGTGCCCAAAGCTCGTCCGTGTCTGTTCACGTGCCCGCGGCTCCGTTCTGACACTGGTCACATGCTCAAAGCTCGTTCGTGTCTGATCACGTGCCCGTGGCTCTGTCATGCCTTTGGTTTACTCAATCTACACATGTCAATATCATGGTGCCCATTTGTGTGTAGCATTGTCGTCAGTGGATGTTGTTTCTCCTTGGTGTAAGGTATGCAGTGGCTCCTCAGGCTCAAGGGGTCATATGTAGAACCTGGACATTATGCACAGTAGTGTGTGAAACAGAAGTCTACTTCACAGACCATCTGCACATTCATTGTATGCTACATCTTCCTATTGCGGAACATGTACTCAGTGACCCTCAGTGCAACCAGGGGAAAGTAGCAACAATTTGTCGGACGTGCTCTGCCCCCAGTCGCGTGTGCGGCAGGGGCGGAGCCGTGCCAGAATAAAGCTGGCTGACAAGGTCGAAAGGACACTTCGCGTTCTAGTTGCCGCATGCATCTAGCCCGCCCTGTATTCCACTCACCTTTGCTTCCGGGTCATGTTGCCGTCGCGTCTGCCGTCCTCGTCGGGCTGTTGGCGGCTACTTTCTCTGCTCCTACCCTACCTCGTTCTTCCCGAATACACCTGCAAAAAGAAAACAACAAAGAAGACAATTAAAGCTTCACCCTCTTCTCAGGCAGCAACGTGCTTTGCGCTGACTTTAAAGCCTAGTTGCTGATCCAGCGATCAGGGATCGATAATTTTTCACAAACAAAGGCCCATTTACACTTCCCAACTAATCCCTTCACGCTGGGGTTCAGTGTAATGCAAGTTTATGCCTGATTTACCAAATACTCAATAGACCTGCATTTCTCCTTATAATACGCATATATTTGTGGCGACAAATCTATAGTTGAGAAGTTGATAGCAATAATTATTGTACTTATCTATACTACTAAATAATAACAGACTCAGTGTGTAATTTATGATATTTATCATAGGTAATATGAAATAAATGCTCATCAAGTACAGTTACACAAATGCAAGTCATAGATTATCACAGAGAGAAAACATCAGCAATGTATAAAACACAAACTCATTTCAATAAACAATGCTTTGAAGGAGTGGATAGGCGAAGAGAGAAAAGTTTCAAAGACAAATTACATTTGCAAATAAATATGCAATTTTAAGAAATTATCTATATTAACCCAAGTAAGAATCAGGAAAATCTACCCCTGGCCAAAAAGGGCAGCAAGGCCACTCAAGAAGAGTCGAGTGGCAAAGATTAAATCAGGTATCAGGAAACAGGTAGGCCTCTATCTGAAAACAGCAAACCGACAACAGCGACGATCTCCCGCTAACTAACACCAGCAGACCCACCTAAACCACACCCACCGGGGACTCTCAATTATACCCTAAAACCTAAATGTCCAACACACATATGTTTCAATATGAGAACAAACTCCGTCTCCATTTTATTTTCTCAAAACCCTGCTCCATCATTGCCTATACTTATCTGTAATTGATTACGCAAGTTGGAGGTTCCATTTTGATTGTGCCACCCTTCTTTTCACCTGCATAATAAGGAAGGAAAATACTTTAGAGACTCTTTAATCTCATGATACTGCAGAGTCTTCTGTTTTTTGCCCTGCACTCATTTTTGTGCCCTAGTTTTTTGATTTCCTATTTGGATTACACTTGTTCCTTACAATGCAGTTTTGGGAATTGTTTATGTTTTTGGGCTTTACTTAAACCTCATGACGCAGAATGCTTTTTGGTCAGTTGGGTGTTTTATTCATTCATTTCCTATAGGAGCTATTTCAATATAAATATGTTTCAAATGCATTTGTCTTCTCTGTTTTTGTTTCCATAAATTGTATACAAACCCTGTGTATGCACTCATTCACTTAATTTCGGAAAGAGGGGAATTATACAGGTAGTTAATGCATGGAGAAACATATATATAGTAGAGTATACTGGTCTTGCATATATATAGGAAGATTTAATGTCTACTGATATCATTTCTTCTTTATGTACAAGGAACACATAGAGATACCTGGGACCTTACCTACCTGTCTGGGTTAGCGCCGTGGGACAGGTGTTCTCTCTCTCCTCTTTTCCCCTCTTCCCCCTCTCACCACGACGTGCTTTGACATAGTTGGGCGGTCTAGGTGGCGCAGGGAAGTTGGGACCTCACATCTGGTTTTCATATCGCTCCTGCGGAAACACTGGTGAGAAATGACACAATTAATAGATTCAAGCACATTGGTAAATCATCCAATGGAGTAAAACTTGGATCTACCAGTATTTACTGTTGGTGTGTCTGTAGGGAAAATGTTGTGTTAGTTTGCACTTTTGAATGGAGCGTTTATGACTTGGTTGAGGAACCTGGTAAAAGTGGGCTGTGCCAATCCATGCTCCCGTTCCACTGTTTGCTGAAAGGAGACAGGTGTGCAGAAATGCAGTGCTGTAAACAAATCGATGACAAGGGAGGGATAGCAGTTGGTATGCCACTGTTAGTCTTCAGGTCATCTCCAATGACAGACAGGATGAGTTTTTATGTTACCGATGGCCGGGTTATATGTTTTTGGGATGTGCAATGGGGTCATGTTTAATTGATTTATCGTGGCCCATAGAATCTATGCCCCTCTGTCTTCAGGTTGGTTTTGACCTGTTGCGCTGTGCTGCCGCATCGTCTTGCTGCAGGATCAGACTAATGGGACTCTAAATGTTATATGTTGCAGGGCAATGTAGTGGCCAATCAGTGCTGCGTCCATGGTGCTGGCTACATGTGTGTGTGGCATCTTTTATAGGGATGTGTGGGTCATTTAATCAACTTGTGTGGTTTTTCTTTTCTTTAGGTGTTCTTTATTGCAGTGATTCTTGATCTTTTATGGATTGCTGTTGTTGGTTACATTTTTAATTACTCTTTCTGCTGCATGCGATAGTGTTTGTGTGTATCGTTATTATTTGTGTTTGTTGTATGTTTGTTTTTGTTTCTTTAGTTGAAGTGAAAGTTTATATGTATATATGCTGCATTTTATAGTCGTTGGTTTTTGTGGTATCAGTACTTATTTGTTGGGTTGTTGCTTGTATTGTGTTTTGGGGGTGTTTGCTCCGGCTTTTTGCTGGTGGTACTTTTTGATGTCATTTACAACAACATTAGCAGGCCACGCTATGTTGCAATGGCTGGGCTTTAAATTGTGCAGGTATACAAATCTCAGCGTCATAATCGTTTCTATACTATTTGTTTAATTATATGCACTAGTTTCTCATATGCATGGGCTGTAATTGGTGGCCTTAGAAATGGTAGAAGTGTGGAATGATCCATTATACAAAAAGCAAATTATTGTTAGGATGCCGACCGTCATCATGCAGAATTAATTAAACTGCATGTTTGCAACATGTCTGCGTTCCTATCCCCTTGAAGATGCTACCCAGTGGTATACTTTACCGTGCTTTGTGTTGTACAACATTTCGATTTTAGCTCAACCGCTGATCAAGCCCAGAATTAAAAAAGTTCTGGATCAACTCCAATTGGCTTCTTCCAATAGGCTTCATGTTCTGATCTACCAGGCCTTGCTGCTCAATGTAAATGTATTCACATTGAGCATGAAATAACATTATGAATGAGTAAATCTTTCTCCAAGGGCTAGACGCAAGAATTCCTACACTGAAAACAGTCAGAAATGTAGTCCTGTCACAAGCAGGATTACATTTATTTCCACGATGGAAATGGGACGTAAAACCCCCAGAAATGTTGGACGTGAAGGGATAGGGTTTCTTGAGTAAGAAAATATTATACCCATTGAGAAAATAAATGGTTAACAAAATAAAAGTACAATTGCATTAATATAATTGGTATTTTGCATGCACAGTTGAACACTATCCTTCACATCAGCCAAATAGCCAAGTCAACAAACGTTTGTGCCCTCAAGAAAATCAAACATGTAATATCTTCTGACCACTTAAAACAACACTGCTAACTCATCTCTAGACCTTTTTTTGAGAATGATATCATGGCTGGTGCCCCACAGTGCTCATTTACACTAATCAAGGCAATTCTAATTTCCCCACCCAGAATTATCACCAACACAAAAGATTACGATCATATTACTCTTTTTTTAGCATCTTAATAGACTGCCTCTTCCTGCTAGAATTCATTTCAATCTGTTGCCTTAACTATAAAGGCATTCACCTGGATCACCAAGCGTACATATCCAAATTACTCACCATGTCTGGAAGACAAAATATTCTCAAAAGTTGAAGTTCCCCACAGGTTCATGACCTCATGTGCCCACAAATACTCTTTCACTGGTGCCGCTACTAATGCCTGATATTCATTGCCTACTGACATAAGATCAAAACTCACTTTTTCTTCTTTTAGAAAACACATAATACCCTAACTCAATATACTTATTCAGCATCCTGCCCAAAGACTCATGTTTATTGTTCTTAACAATTAAGACCTATGTTGTAAGTCATTATCATCTTGTAATTCATTTATCCACCATCTTAGTTTATTTCTTTTCATTTATCTGACCTGTAAATCACCCTAACTTTCCCAGAGCACCATCTAAAACAGTTAATAAATAAATCAATAAATAAATACATACATACATATACGAATACCCATACATACATGAATAATTGTGATTGGGAATTCACAAAACCTTGCCAGGAGTACCGATGGAAAGCTGCAACTGCTGTAGCTTTCCAGGAGTATTAGTAGTGAATTTAACACTTCTTACATTTGCACCCAAGCAGGGGGAGTAAGTAAGTAAGTCCAGTACTTGTATAGCGCACGAATCACCCCCGAAGGGGTCTCTCGGCGCTGGGGGCCGTTGGGAAGATTAAGCGAGCTATTGCCCAGAGTCGCATGGTGCTGGGCAGACCCCTGCCGCCGGAGCCAGGGATCGAACCGTGATCCCCAGCGTCCAGCGTCAGTCGCCCTGGCCACGGCGCCACACCTCTCCCCACAACAGATGTATATTTACATTTTTTTGAACATGCAGGCTCCAGCTGTCTATTCTGAAATTCAGATGATCCCATTAAGGACTAAATTGCTGCCAGCCCATTCCTCTTCACTTATTGGTTTTGCAGGTCTCATCGCTTCTTTCGATGTTGATTAATGTGTGTGCCCGGGCTCCTGCTCATCTCTTCACTAATCCTGCCATTGGGTTTCATCTCTAGGCTGATAGCAGACAACTGCATTTCAGGTTCACAGACGTTCACTCAATGGAGTTGGCACTGCCCGCTGTCTGTCTGCTAGACTGACTCGAAGCACTGGGTGAATGCCAAGTTCTCAGATCTGGTACAATAGAAGAACTGTTATTTGGTCGGATCCACCCGATGACCTCTCGGAATAGTATTAACTGAGGCCTTAAGAAGTTCACTAGGAAAGAAAGATTTTAAAGAGAATTTTATTTAATGCAACATAATATTGCAAATTCAAGAGGGAATTAAATGGTTTGGGATTGCTATTGGCCTTGCTTTTGGCTTCTGGAATTTCTTCTTGTGGAATTGCTCTCCGATGTAATTCTGCAAAAAATAATTTTAAGGAGGGCACTGTGTGCATGATTCAAAAAGAGTGAAGAAAAATGGAAAAGTCTCTACACTTTTTTGTCCAGTACCTGCAACACTCCTCTCACACCAATATAACCACATATAAATGGAACCAAAATCTTTGCTGCGGTGTGTGTGGGTGCACAGGAGCCTAGGAAATCTATATATCATTGGCGCGCCCAAACATTGGGTGGATCGGGGACAGTATTACCTCAAAGTTATGAAGCAATGTGTCCCAACAGACAAAAGTCAAAATAACAATTCATAAATACAATTAACAACAAGGAACTGACTCAGGAAGGGAGTCTGAGATCAGAAATTTAGAAAAAAGCCATGAAGCTTTGTATCAAAATCTAAAAGGTACAATACAGAAATGGTAAATGCAAATGAATCACTAATGAATATCAAAATCAGGGAAATGATAATCATCAGGTTTGCAGCAAAATTAGTTAGAAATCTGACAGCATCCCCCGGCATAGGAAAGGTCTCATAAAGAGTTCATAGCTCACCCGCAAATTCAAAAATTTATACACAGTTTTCCTGCATAAAATTTACAAACATTGCAAAGCCAGCATGATATGATCATTGGTCCAACAAATCACAGTGTTACATTATAAAAAGTCATCCAATCCTACCAATTGGACTACTTGGGACAAAGAGGGTTTATGTGCATCTTATGATTTGAACATGGAGATGAGGGAATAGGCATTCCAGATTTGGAGAATGTTCGCAATGAGGAGGCGGCTATTGAGATTTTGAATTCTATGGGTCTGAAAGCAGATGATTATTGTAAAACCATTTTTATACAAGGTCACGGACTATGCCCAATTTTCCTTATGACAGTGTGGATGCCTTTCATGAAATGATGGTGAAGGAATAAAAACATCTGAGAAGTACTTTTGTACAAAATAAAATAAATCTTAGTCACAATATAAGATACTGCAAACACTGAGGGAGAACAAGGAGCTGATGATTAAACCCTCAAATAGGGGGGAATATTGTGGAGGAGAATATGTACAAGAGGCCTTGAGACAGCTCAATGCTATAGAAAAGTGGCACCTGATTACCAAAAAAAAAGTTTGGTGGTGAAGTACTCCGTGTCAGATGCCATAGATCTTGCTTTTTCAGTGTGTGGACTGTTTAACGATCATTGAAAGCCAACTAACTGGAGCATCTTTGTGGGCGAAAGTGAATGCAATACTGTGGTAGAGACTATGCCTCACACCCCCACCCCAACGAAGATGTTGTTTCACAAACATTGCTGTTGGAAGGAATATGCCCATTTCATCTGTGCCAAGAAAGCATATCCCTTGCTGCCCCAGGACTGTGTTTGGGGTCTATTTTGCTGGATATGTGGACTTGTCATCAGACACTCCGCAGAACATCCCCTTCAATGACACAAAAGACACCTTTAGGCTGCATACTTCTCCATTTTGTTTCCCAATTATAATGTAGAACAAGCAGTCAAGCAAACCAGACGCAATGCCAAAATACTTGAAGAAATTGCCAAGCTAGAGCCATCTCTTTTGGCCAGATAACTTATCAGCTAGATGCCCATATATCCATGCTTCCACAGAATAGGATGGCTTGAGCTACGGCCTTGCAGCCAAAGGGAGGGTCTGCACTATAAAAACTCACCAGCTGCTACTCCTCCCTAGGGCGAAAATGTCCATTTCCTTGCATTAATACAATGATAAGGAAAAGCACCAGCCTTACTAGCCTAAAATGTATTTCTGCTACCATTATCTTTCTACATTTTCTCAATTTTTATCTTGTTCCTAGAATGCTCAGACTATTTTAAGCACAGCTGTCCAGGTGCTGGAATTTCTTCCATCAAGGGTCTCATCTAAAAATTTCAAGAATTTTGTTACAAATTTAACCATTGATAGTGTCACCTGGCCTAAAATGTAACACAGCAATCAATATGTGTTATCACTTTGTATTATTCAATGGAAACATCAAAGTCCACTGGTTGTTGGCTTCCTGGGCTGTCATTTAACTTTTTTTGTGGTCCTATTAATAATAAATTGTAACTTTCAAATCAGTGGTCGACTGGGTAGCCCTAGCAGGCCACCATCCTGGGCGGCATGTGCCAGCATCACTGTTTCTGAACTCATGCCATGTTTCCCTCTCACCACTGTGCCCCAGTAGTCTGGCACATGGACGTTTGGGTTGATTTTTCATATGAGTGACTGTGGGGAGAGCTGCTGCAGCAAAGAGGAGAAGGAATAAGGTTTGCTACATGACTCCATGCTATTAGGACACAACATTTACCTACCTGGGCTATACATTTACTAATCATAATGTTCAATTATCCATTGGGTTCAGTTTAGCTAAACCAAGCCTGCAGGTCCCAAAATGCACTGCCACGTTAAAAAAAGGTAATACAGTTGTGCAGTGCATTCTGTGTCAAGTTGTGTCTGTGTTCTGCTGCCAGTTGACATGGAGAATAATTCTTGAAAAAGGTGGGTCTGAGGAAACTGTTGAGTCTGTGATGTTCTGGCTTAAATGAGACAGGAATTGAAAGCCTGCAAACATGATTGTTAGAAATGGGGTCTCTAGTTGGCAGAGGTCTGCACCCTGTCCTAGTAGGGACCATCACTCTATTCAGGGTAATTCAGATAAACACCCTAAATTAACCTGTGCTCACCCCCTGGTAGTTTGGCACAGAGCAGTCAGGCTTATCTTAAGTGGTAATGTGTAAAGTATTTGTGCAACACTTAAATTACAGTAACTCAATGAAAACACCACAAAAGACTCTACACATGGTTAGAAGAATAGAGAATATTTATCTGAGTAAAACAAGACCAAAACAACAAAAATCCAATAAGTGAAAACAGTGCTTAGAAGTCACTAGCTATGGGGGGCGGAGTTTGCCTGGCTCAAAGATGGCCGCAGCCTGCCTCAAAGATGGCCGCAGCCTGAGCGAGCTCCTGAAACCGATTTATCGATCCGTCTAAATCCAACATATTTCCCTGTAAATTCAGGTGCTTAATGGTGTGCTATTGATGTGTGGACCCCCCCCCCCTGTCGAGCGGAACTATCGGCGAGCAAAACGGCCCACCGGTGATGAAGATCTGCGAAGGTGCGTAGCTGCCACGAGAGCGGCTTGCTCTGCAGTGGGAGCCGTTGTTCCTGCTCGAGGGGGCCGCGGCACCTAGGTCGGGGGATCCCACCTTGATTTGCCGGCTGTCTGGATTGCAGCGGCAGAGACGTGGGCCCTGTGCATCATTGGGCTCAGCTTCGGGACTGCTACCCGGGCCTTGCTGAGCGCGGCTCGGCCGTGATGGCTTAGGATCGCTGTGGGCCTACCTGCGTGGGTATACCCGGATCCCGCGGCGGCCCGTGCCGAGGCTGGACTGCTTCCCTGCTGGTGTGGCGCCCTGGCTGGAGACTCCGTGCTGCCGCTGGGATTCGATCCCTGCCCCTCAACAAAAACTGCACCCAGGTGAGTGGGTGTGTGGGGGATATTGCGACGCAGGAGGCCACATCAGAGCCATTATGATCTCACATTTTGGGTGACAGACTCACGGATAAGATCCCACAGTGACATTTTGGGGCACCCGGCCACAGCATACTGTTGAGGGCTACTGCAAATACCGCCGCCATTGTTGGACACATCAGGGGCTGACATTAATTCATCAAAAGCAAGCTACCAGCATTCTTCTTCCTCTTTCGAACTATCCACAGCGCTATGGGGAAACCAGACAAGCTTCAGCCCAAGCTGCAATTTAAGCAACGCAAGTCCAACAGGTCCAGGGATGATGACACAGAGGTGCTGTCCTCAGAGCAGGGTGCCCTGAGCGCTGATCTTGGGGGAGATCTGAAAGCCATACTCACTACTATGCAGCAAAGCCTCACAACTATGGCTGGCAAAATCAACTCCCTCAAATACCACATGGACCGCATATCCGAAAGAATGGACAAGCAGGCTGAAAAAATCGACATGGTAGAGAGAAGAGTGTATGATGCCGAAGATCAGCAAATTGCAACCACTGAAGCGCAAAAACGTTTGGAAACATTGATGGTGACGCTGCAAAATAAGGCTGAGGACTTAGAAGCACGATCAAGGTGTAATAATCTGCGTATAGTTGGATTGGCCGAATCCTCAGCCACTGGGAACATGGAACAATTCGTTGAACAGTTGCTCATAACCTTGCTGGGCCGCGATTCATTCTCACCTGTATTTATAGTAGAGCGGGCGCACCATTCACTGGCCTCGCGGCCTCCTCCCTGTGCCAACCTTCGCCCAATAATCGCTAGGCTATTAAACTACAGGGACAGGGATGCGGCACTGCAGAGAGCCAGGGAGCACTGGACACTTCGCTATGAGGGCTCGGAACTATCCATGTACCCGGATTTTACTTTGCAGGTCCAGGAAGCGCGTAAACAATATGCTCCCCTGAAGCGAAAACTGAGAGAACTTAATTTGGAATACGCTATGCTTTATCCTGCGAGACTCAGAGTTACAATAGACGGCAAAACTAAGATTTTTACTGATCCAAATAGTCTACAACAGGCACTCAAAAAACATCACAATGCCAAAACTCAGAAAACCTCTCAGGGCTTGGAACTAGATGATGGTGGCCCGCGCAGTGATTTGGACAGCCAGGATTAACGCTCTCATTCACAGATTGAACATTGTACCACGTACGCGCCCAAGATGCTGTTTGCCACCGCTACTGGTGCTAAGACATATGATGTATCATTTGTAATAGTCATATGTGTAACCCGACATGTCTAGTACACTATCTACTTATTACAGTTCTTGCATACTCGTATTGGCACCTACAGTTTAGCATGCTATCTGTTGCTTAGAAGTTGGAGGTTTATGTTTGAAATGAATCGGTCACAAACTCATACCAAACCAACTGGAGTGCAGTACAGGGATCCTCACCGCCCCCGCGTGTATCACACTCAACAGTGGGCCTACAAGGGTGGGAGGTACTACGGAAGGGACTCAGAAGCCATGTCGTGGGGAAGTAGACATGGCGTGGGAGGGGGAGGGGGGTTTCATATGTTATAGTTTATTTTCCTTAGTAGCCTAATGAAGAAATCTAGTTTGGAAACTAGTTTTATGTTTGCTGTTATAAGACAAGAGAATCAGGCTGGGTGACAATCATGCTCAACGGTCTCCATCGAACCCAAATGGCACTACTATAAGTTTTTTAACATGGAATGTCAGGGGTTTGAATGATCAACATAAATCCGAAAAATCGTTCTCTATCTGCATAAACATAATGTTGATGTTGCTATACTGCAAGAGACACATCTGGCACCTAAATCAGGACTGCTTGCACAAAGCAGAATGAAGGGCACCTTTGTAGCAGCTGGTTTTACATCGCATGCACGGGGGGTTCTGATATAGGCTCGTCGTGGTGCAGGCATGCAAATCCAAGAGGTATGTGTGGACCCTGGTGGTAGATACGCAGTGGTGCGCTGTTGTAAAGATAGTCTTGATGTGCTTCTGTTGGGGGTTTACGGTCCCAACTATGATGATCCCCAATTTTATCGATCCCTCAATAATAAACTCACCACATATATGAATATTCCGCAGTTATGGGGGGGGTGATTATAACTGTGTATTATCACCTGAATTAGATAGGTCTCGAGGACCCCCCAGACGACCTTCTGCTGCGGCAAAGGCAATCACCGCCCTTGCAGAGCCCGGTGGGCTGATTGACGTCTGGCGATATTTATCACCACAAGGCAGGGAGTATACCCACTACTCCTCGATGCATGACATACATACACGCATAGATTATTAGCTCATCTCGAAGAGCCTACTCCCATATATACAAGAGTGTTCACATCTGCCCCGCACATTCTCCGACCACTCTCCTGTTAAGCTCATCCTCGCACTCGAGGTCCCTGGCTTGGCGATTCCCGCAATATTCTTTGTTGGATGCAGTGTTTCGCGAGGAACTGGCGCAAGCAATAGACGAATACTTCTACACTAATATTGGAAGTGTACCTCGAATGGCCACCATCTGGCAGGCATTCAAGGTCTATATTCGTGGGGTGGCAATCTCGAAACATGCCGGGGTTCTCCGGTCCATACGGGACCGAATGCTAAAACTTTAAAAAAAACTAGAGGTGATGGAGTGTGATACGCAAAAAACGTCGGAGCCCGAGAGATTAGCACATATTAGAGGGAAAACTGACGAATACAATGAATTGGTGCAATCAGAAGTGGTCCACCTTGGGAAATACGCCACCGCTAGAGTATATGGTGAAGGGGGGAGACCCAGCGCCACGTTAGAGGCCCTGTCTCGACCGGCGAGGGGAGACAGTGAAGTATTGTCTCTTCAAGATAGTGATGATACGCAGGTGTGGAGTGCCCCACAAATAGGTGAGCGCTTTCGAGCATACTATGTGGAGCTCTACACCTCGCGCGAGCTCCATACTGACGAATCAGCCGAAGAATACCTAGCATACATTGCTATGAAATGGCTGACCAATTCACATAGGGAATGGCTAATGGCACCTCTTCGCCCCACTGAAATCACGGCCGCATTATTGAGAGGTTCAGAATAATAAAGCGCCGGGCTCGGATGGCCTCACTGTGGCCTTTTATAAGGCCTATCAAGATAGGCTGGTCCCCCACTTGGTCAATTTATTCGAGGAAGTGTCTAAGGATGGAATAATGCCCCCAACAATGCAAGAGGCCATACTGGTTACACTGCTAAAGACTGGTAAGGCGCCCACACAGTGTTCCTCATATAGACCGTTGTCTTTGCTCAACACGGACACCACGATTGTTGTGAAAATTTTAAGCCAATAGGAACTCACCACTGCTTCCGGGACTGGTGGGACCGGAGCAGTCTGGCTTTATCCCGGGCCGTTCCCTAACAAGCAATTTACGAACTTTATTCTGTACCATTGCACGAATAGACCCAGATGTTCGTGCGGCAGCCGTCTTCTTGGACGCGGAGAAGGCATTCGATTCGGTTGAATGGAGCTTCCTCATGGCAGTGTTGAGATGGGTTGGAGTTGGCGAGGTATTCATAAAGTTGGTGGAAGTGTTGTACGCAAGTCCAGTAGCATGAGTACGCGATAATGGTATACTATCTGCCCCAATAGCAATCACAAGAGGCACTAAGCAATGGTGCCCACTCTCTCCATTACTATATGCACTTGTGGCCGAGCCCTTGGCCTGTGCGATGCGAGAGTACCATTCACACCGAGGCATACAGTTCCCGCAATACAATCTCACAATATCTGCATATGCAGACGACAATTTATTATATGTAAGAAATCCAGAGCGCAACCTAACTCCAATACTCCAGGAAATGACGAGATTTGGCAGTCATTCTGGATTGCGCATTAATTGGAGCAAATCACTTATATTTCCTCTGACCGCATCCACTACCCCGGTGCAAATGGACTTCCCTTTAACGTGGACCACTGAACCTGTGCGCTATCTAGGTATCCAAGTGCATACAGAGTTGGAGCTAGTAATTCGTGAGAATTATGGCAGAACAATACAGCGCCTCACAGAAATTATAGAGAGATGGATCAAGTTACCATTATCACTGATAGGACGTATAGCACTTATGAAGATTATAGTGTTGCCTCAGTTTTTATTTTTCTTCCTCAATATTCCCATCCTGTTACCTAAGTCGTTGTTCTGCTGCACCTTATTAATTAGGTTGGCATGGGCGGGTAAGCAACCCAGGGTACAATGGGCCATATTGACAAGACCGTACCCCAAAGGTGGACTCAATGCCCCCGACCTCGAACTATATTAAAGTGCTGCACAACAGGTCCATTCTTATGCCTGGATACACGGGCCACCTAATTTGCCACACCTCTTCTTAGAAAGAGTTGTGGTCAATCCATTCTGTCTCCCCCAATATCTGCTCACTAACTCACAGAGGCGACACCATGTTTTTGATCCGGGGATGAGGGGGTACTAGGAACCCAATATATGAAACAGCAGATAGGCAGGGAATCACACTCCCCGATTCTCCAAAACATCCTGTGGAGTGGTGCGGGTGGTTCCCTTTGAGAGAGGATAAGGCAATAATACAGGCTCTTCATGCACTTAACATAAAGAATATGGGGGGTCTTTTTTTAAATGGGGAAGTTCGCTCCTGGGAACAGGTTTTAACAGAAAACTCTGACCCATCACCACTCGTAAGGTATCACTATTATCGAGTTAGACAAGCTCACTGCACCAAGTTGGACAAATATATGTCAGAGCCCAAGGAATTTACAATACTGACATATCTATTGCAGACTCATACCTCACGAAGGAGAATCTCAATTTTATACATGCTTGCTAGATCCGAGGGCAACCTTAACCAGACGAAATCGTGCCAGGAGTAGCAGGATGAACTAGGCATTGTTATAGCTGAGGCCCAGTGGTTATATTGCTGTTCAGTCACAAAGTCCATTTCACAAAATGGTAGACACTAATACATTTTAAATATCTTCACAGAATCTACTACACTCCAGTGTGTTTGTATAGATATGGTCTGAGGAAGGATGACAACTCTATGAGGTGCAGAATAGGAGGTGCCAATTTCACTCACTTAGCATGGGACTGCCAGGTGTTCATGCGTTTTGGTCGGAGGTGATCAAGGTGCTTCAGGACTGAACAGAACTACCATTACTTATCACCCCCTTAGTTGCTCTTCTGGGTTACGATAAAGAAGTTCCCAAAGCATCCCGCAGACTGGTTGAACTTGGTATACTACTTGCAAAACGGAGAGTGGCCATGCACTGGATGAAGGGGCCTCTGCCAAAATTGGATGAATGGCTTAAAGATTTGTCATACTGCAACACACAGTCCGATAACTACAATGCTCTAAGACCATTAACTTGTAGACCATGAGATATTTGGGAGCCGTACCAGGCTTATTTAAGGTGCAAGGCAGCAGTGGATACGGCTGGGGCGGATAGTATAGACAGAGATTTAGGCTGAACCCATATGATGTCTCCGACCACATGTGAGTCTATAACTGAATGGTGGGAAGAGGAAAGTCGGAATTCAAAAGAGTGTGGGATGTACTAATGTCAAAGATTGCCGTCAAACTGTTGTGATTTTACCCGTATAGGCCCATGTTATTTGCATGATCATCTCTCTGACATTTATTTATAGTATGTCACTCAATGAGCTCCGGTAATGTCACTATGTATGTTATCTCCTTTTAGTTTCCGGATGTGTCTTCACATTATATATGTCAAGATACTGCAACTCGGCTACTGTAATGGATAAAATTGCTATAGAATGATAAATAAAGTAAAAAAAAAAAAAAGAAGTCACTAGCTGTCAAAAGGTTACTTGAGATCATGAGGGACCGGTGCAGATTCAAAGTTCAGGCTGACCGCGATGGAGGGCAGGCCAGTTAAAGGACCCAGACAGGTCTCTCTGAAGAAATACCTCGGATGGAGTGCAGCACCAGCAGGATTGCAGAATGTTTTTGTGTCCCTGAGACTTCAGAAAACAGGAGTCAAGCCACAAAGCCCTTAGAGTCACTGTTGGTTCAAGTGTGATGGGTCAAGCCCTTTTCCTCAGCAGGGCAGAGATCAGCAGGCTTCAGGGAAGCTCAGCAAAGCAGAGAAGCAGTTACTTAGAACAGTCAGTCACAGCAAAGTGGCAGTTCTTACAGCACAGCAGTCTTTACTCCGGCAGACTTCTTCCCAGGTCCAGTAGTGTACTGATTTGGTAGGGTCAGAGCCCTTGTACTTATACCTAGAAGTGCCTTTGATGTAGGGGGTGACTTCAAAGGAACTCTCCGAAGTTCACAAGGATCCCTTTCAACTCAGTCCTGTCTGCCAGGCTATCTGTGGCAGGTAATCAGCCCTTTGTGTGAGGACAGGACACAGCCTATTCAGATGTAAGTGTGAGCCACTTCTCCCCCTTCCTGCCCAGGAAGGCTATCAGAATGCAGATGAATGCAGATGAGTCCTCTGTCACACCCAGCCTTTCCTGTGTTTGTGGCTGTCTAGAGGGAATGCACAAAGTGTAGCTGTCACCCAGCCCAAACATGTACTAGAGACAGGCTGCAGGCACACAGAGCAAAGTTAAGAGCAGAGAAATGTCCACTTTCTAAAAGTGAATTCTCTTTTAACAATTGCTTTTCGGTAATATATATTCAATCATCAAGTAGTCTGGCAAAGTTCGTTTATTTTGATTTGTTTTCAAATCATGTTATCTTCGTGTTAAGAAGTCACACTTATCCATAGGAATCAAAATTCAAATATTTCCATTGTCTAAATCCCAATGCACTTCGGGACAACACCCTTCATCAGGGGAAATTTCTGAAAGTTACCATAAAAACAATAATCAATGATTCAGGAAGTAGAAAAAAATCTCAAAGTGGTCAATAATATACAATGTGAAAAAAGTGATAACCCAGATGGTTCCATGCTATGGGTAAAATCAGAAAACTGTGAGGTGAAAAAATTAAGTTTGTGAAAAATTGGTTAAAAGCGTGAATTCTATACAAAAAAACAGTAAGTAAAAAGAAAAGTGTATCTCTGTGAACCCGACTGAAAAACGTGATGTTCAAAAAAAAGGACATTCATGCAATAGTTTTCAAAAAAAGGCGCGTGTTTTAAAACTGAACTTAATGTGACCCCGGTGTTTTACCACCGAAGTACGAAAGTGTGAAGTTCAAAAGAAACCAGATATTCAAGCAACTAAGTTCGAAGAACGCGAGTTTTTAAACCAAACTTAGTGCTTCATGTTTCATCTCCGATATGCGTGAGGTTCGAAATACATGCATCGCAATTAATTATTGTTCTGTTGTTTCATGCATCCGAAGAGGCTACGCGAGTGCAGTGAGGTTAAAACCCCCACGAATTTAACTAGTGTATTGAAGACCACGTCCGCCTACTTGTAATCCATACGCGGTAGTTGAAACGAGGTGATATTTTAATAAAATACCTATTTTTCACGCGTCGTGAAGCCACAAACTCCGTGCGATACTAGTGACACTTCCATTCTCACAAAATACCTTTAATCTCGATTCTCATCCGTCAATCAATCAGGGGTTTGTTAAAGCACGACTACTCACCGGTAAGGGTCTGAAGGCGCTAGGGGGGGGGGGTGGGGGTGCAGGTTCCATCCATCAAGGAGGGGGTCTGTCAAAGAGCCAGGTTTTGAGGTTTCTTGCGAAGATGGGGAGCGATGTTGTCTGTCTGAGGTGGAGCGGAAGGGCGTTCCATGCTTTGGCCGCGAGGAAGGAGAAGGAGCGGCCTCCCGATCTGGTCTTTCTGGTGCGGGGGACCACGGCATAGGAGAGCTGGGCTGATCGTAGGGTCCTTTGGGGTGCGTGGAATTTGAGTCGGCTGTTCAGGTATGCTGGTCCGGTGCCGTGGAGGGCCTTGTGTACGTGGGTGAGCATCTTGAAGGTGATTCTCGCCTCGACAGGGAGCCAGTGGAGTGTGCGCAGGTGCTGGGAGATGTGGCAGTGTTTTGGCAGGTTGAGGACCCAGTCTTGCGGCGGCGTTCTGGATGTTCTGTAGCTTGCGGGTGAGGTTTTTGTTTATTCCGGCGTAGAGTGCGTTGCCGTAGTCGAGTCTGCTGGTGACCAGGGCGTGAGTGACGGTCTTTCGGTGTTCGAGGGGGATCCATTTGAAGGTCTTACGAAGGAGGCGGAGGGTGTGGAAGCAGGAAGACGAGACAGAGTTGATCTGGCGGTCCATTTTGAGCTCGGAGTCCAGGATGATTCCCAGGTTGCGTGCGTGGTCCGTGGGGGTTGGCGGGTTGGCGGGTTTCCGAGGGCTGGGGGCCACCAGGTGTCGCTCCAGGCATCGGGGTTTGGGCCCATGATGAGTACTTCTGTTTTGTTGGTGTTTAGTTGTAGGCAGCTGTTTTTCATCCATTTGGCGATGGCTTCCATGCCTTCTCGAAAGTTGCGTCTGGCGGTGTTGGGCTCGTTGGATAGGGAGAGGATGAGCTGGGTGTCATCTGCGTATGACACGATGTTGAGCCCGTAGGATCTGACGATGGGGGCGAGTGGAGCCATGTAGACGTTGAAGAGCGTTGGGCTGAGGGAGGAGCCCTGGGGGACTCCGCAGGTGGTAGGTGTGGGGTCCGAGAGGAAAGGGGGTAGTCTGACCCGCTGCGTCCTGCCGGAGAGGAAGGAGCGGATCCAGTCGAGGGCCTTGTCCTGGATTCCTGCGTCGTAGAGTCTGCGTATTAGGGTGCGGTGGGAGACTGTGTCGAACGCCGCTGATAGGTCGAGGAGGATGAGGGCTACTGTTTCTCCTTTGTCCAGTAGGGTGCGGATGTCGTCTGTTGCGGCGAGGAGGGCGGTTTCCGTACTGTGGTTTTTTCTGAAGCCGGATTGGGAGGAGTCGAGGATGTTGTGTTCTTCAATGAATGTGGCGAGTTGGCTGTTGATGGCTTTCTCGATGACTTTCGCTGGGAACGGGAGCAGGTAATTGGGTGTTTTCATGCACGAAGGATCAAACGAAGTGATGTGGACACGGAGCATCTCGAAGTAGAAATAAAGGGTGCAACTCAGAAACTGAAGAAAGCCCACGTCGGTGAATACCCTCATTGAATAAAGGATGAAAGGAACCGCCATTTTGAAGTGGTGCAGAAAAAGGGTGAATTACTGTAAAAAGTAGAGTCTAAGTTGTGTTAATGGTAATACATCTGCCAAAATACAAAAAAGCATTAAAGTAACAAGCATTAAAATAACAAACTTGCAGTAATAATAACCAAAATTTTGTGTATTGCAGAAAATATGGCAGGTTACATATGCAAAGCATTTGATCAAATTATAAATAGCAACTGAAGTCCAACCGTTCGTTAAGACCTTTCGGATTGCACGAGTCCAGTTTACTTATCCACAACAGTTCCCGTTGTAACAACCATTTTTTATTCTCTCTTCCCTCCTTCACTGGCACGGTTTCTAAAACGTGAAACCTCAATTGGCTAACATTGTGTTTGTATTTTGTAAAGTGTACAGCGACAGGTGATTTGCCATAGTGGTTACGTATGTTACTTTTATGTTCAGTATTCCGAGTTTTAATTTTGCGCTCCGTTTTTCCCACATATGCAAGGCCACATGGACACTTGAGCATACATACAACGTTTTTTGAGTCACAGGTGGCTGTGGTGTAGAGCTTTATGGAAATTCCCTTCGTGGGTTGTGTCATGGTTGCTCCTTTTTTACGTTATTGCAGTGTCCGCAATTAAGACATGGAGTGGTCCCTTTGTGTGCCTTGTTGATCAATTTGGTGGATTTTTTTAAACGATCACCCAGGTTACTTGTTCTTTGATATGAGAAGAGTGGGACATTCGCAAAAATTCCTTTAAAATCAATTTCTTTTTGAACCATAGGCCAGTGCCTTAGCACACTTTTCTTAATTTGGTAACTCCGGGTGGAATATTTAGAAACAAAAACCGGTCTTTCAAGATTGTGTGCTGCTGTTTGTTCAGTTAACAGTTTCTTTCTGTCTTTGTTTTTAGATCTTTGTACAGCTTTTTCAATAACACTGTTCGGATAGTTTCTTTCTTGAAATTTCTCAACCAGTTTTTTTGCTGTTGGTTTCATACTGTCCTTCTTTGGAAGAAATTCTTTTAGTTCTTAGTAATTGCGAATATGGTAGATGTTGTTTGAGTGTATTAGGGTGACAACTATTGAAATGGAATAAATTATTTCTGTCAGTGACTTTGGTAAATACGTCTGTTTCAAATTTTCTGCCTTGCACTGTAATTTTTACGTCCAGAAATGTGATGCTTTTGCTGCTTATTGTCTTGGTGAACTTGATAAGTTCATCTACTGTGTTCAAATGTTTAATTGCTTTGTTAAGTTCAAGCTCTTGACCCTTCCATATTAGGAAAATGTCGTCTATGTATCTCCAGTATGCTACCAGATGGCTGACTTTGCAGTGTAGAATGATTTCATGTACAACCCACTGAAACACGCTCATGACTTGGAATCAAATAGTCACCTATCTTGGGCTGTTTTCACCTTGAAGTTGTTACTTGTTATCTAGTTCAGACCCTTTTTGGAGGGCCGTGGTTATTAAACCAATCTGTACTACAAAGTCACCTCCCTTTGCGGTCAGTAGTGCACCTAACAATCACGTCCGCAATGGGTGTTCAGTGACTAGCCCTCCGTCGACTAACATGCTCATTCTTTACTGACCATTAAAAATAATCAGGATACCCCATGTCCCTCAGAACCTGGGTGTATAGTGAAATACACTGCAATGTGTTCTGTCAGGTGTCGCAATCGTTTAGCACGACCAAAATGGTGTCTGAAATATCATCAATGTATATAGATCAATATACAATCTTGTAAATTAAGTTCTCAATACGCATATCATTGATGGAGTGTGATGTTAGATCTATATACATTGGCGATATTTCAGACACCCTTTTGGTTTCGCAAAGCAATTGCAACACCCGACAGAACACATTGCAGTTTTTAGTCAGGCCTTCCTTATTTTGGGTCTTCCGCAAAGCCAGGGACTCAATTAGTTCTGATGTCCTGTGCTTCAAAAAGGAGAATAAGCTGAATGTCCATTTCTCAAGAAGGGTACGGTTCACAAGACACAGGGAGCACTTAATTTGAGCAGGTGATGTATGTGGGCCAACATTTTTGGGGATCTGCGCTTATTTTTCCGCAATAAACGTCGATACAGTGCAAGAAGATTAAGAAAATACAAAAGGGAGAAAGACGGAGGAGAAGAAAGATGGAAAAACAGTGTCAAAGGGAGAAAGCAGAGATGAAAGAGTGAAATAAAGAGGCAAGGAGTGTCCAGTGGTGGCTTAAAGAGGCATGAGATGGAATCAAGACTATGCAGCCTTTGTATTCAGCAAACCCGATCTTCGATAGCACCAGCCACGGGCTTCCGAGCAAAACATTGGGCCCCCGCACTCAATCTTTTATACATTACGCACTGGCCACAGGTAAGGTTATACATTTCAGCCTCGCGTGTTGCTCTACAGAGGCCACGCTATTGCAACCTTTTTTGAATTTTAGTTTTACTCATCTGGGAGAAGCAGACTCTGCAGAAATGGAATTGTGAAACTACCTGGCGATGTTAACTTGTGCCCAGTGCATGCTGTTAACCAGGTGCGGCCCATTTAACCAAGCAGTGGCATGCAGATGGTTGTCAATCATCTGATGCCGCGGGCTAAGCCCTTTTAACACTGACAGTGCATTTGCATGTTATGCTATAGCATTTATATAGCGCTTTGAGGTGATCAGTCGCGGCCGGTGCAGGTAAACACAGTGGGGTGGTGGAGCGGGTCGGGGCAAGGGTGGGAGTCGACAGACGACGGAATAGGTTTTATTTATTTATTTAATTTGACCTCTTCCGTCGCCTGCCGACTTCCTCTCCTCCTACCCTGCCCCGCCCCACCCCGCCGCTCTTACCTGCGCCGGCCCCCGCTGGAGGTGATACTTTCTATTTGCAGTATATGTGTCTCATCTGGCTATGCTGTAGGATGTACACGGTAACAGCCTGCTGCTTCTTATAATCCAGACGTGAAACAAACTCACTAAATGAGCTGCTGGTGTACTCTACTGGGAACTCTAGAGAGCGCAAGTAGTATAAGCGGATACCATTCCTCCCCATTCATGCCCTTAAAAGTGACAGGTCCCCCTCCGGGCCCCCCGCCCCTCGCTGTGTCCCCAAAAGTGACGCGTGCCCTTAAAAGTGACAGGTCCCCCCTCCCCTCGCTGTGTCCTTAAAAGTGACGCGTGGCCTTAAAAGTGACAGGCCTCAAGCCCCTCGATGTGTCCTTAAAAGTGACAGGCCTGAAGCCCCTGGAAATACAAGGGTGTGGCACCGTGTATGTGTCAGAGTGTGAGTATCATGAGATGCCCAGCTTGTCCAAGGGGCGGTGCTAGGGGCGGGGCTGTTTCGGGAGCCACCAGCGAGCCAGAGCCCTATGACGCCTCTAAGGCCTTGTTGATGTATAGATGGTACGCCCCCTTTTAGGAGCTGTTTAGGATACATATAAGGCATCCTTAAGAGCGTTGTACAGCAAGCAGCCGCCGGAAGACAAGAAGGTTCCCATAGCAAAATGAAGAGATACAGCCCTCTTGTGAAGAGCCCTATGTGGGTTTGCTCCCAACCACCTATCAGTAGATATTACCGCAGCTTACCAACGCTGGTAATGGACGAGAATGCTCAGCAAGAAACACCTAAGGATAGGGGCTGCGACCTTACTGGTTTTAGTAATAGCATGTGTCGGGGGGTGCAAAACCTCAATCTCAAGGATTGCGTATGCCTGTTGTCTCCGGTTAAGGACACCCACAGCAAGAGTGAGGGCTCTGGTAGCGGCAGCTTGTTTGCCGGCCCCAGTTTCGTGGATATGGAGGAATCTGAAGAGGCTGTAGCACCAGCTAACACAACCGTCTATGAAACCAAGGCCCTTCAGGAGGACCCGGATGCTGATGATGTTGTGCTGCAACCGTCGGGTACAGTCGCCGAAGATGTTGGGGCAACGCGGGACACTAGCGACTCTCAAGATTTCAGAACCGCAGCAGAGGCCGGTGAAAATGCAGAGGTTAGTAAAAAAATAAAAATGTTATGCTCGGTAGTTACAAAAAAAAAAAAAAATGCGGTATTTTATTTCTTCAGCTATTGGCATATCAATCTTTCTTTTTTGTCCCTAGAGCGTAACACCAGCAGGATGCACCTACTTCATAATGCACTATGGTAAAGAGCCTGTAGCACCTCCTAACACCTCTGTCTACGAAGACATGGACCTTCAGGAGGATGCGGCTGCTGCGGAGGGCGTGTTGCAACAGCCCGGTACAAGCGTCGAAGATGACGGGGCATCGCAGGACATTAGCGACTCTCAGGATTTCAGAGCTGCCGTAGAGGGTTGTGAAAATATGGAGGTTAGTATGAAAATGTTATGCCCTTGTATCTATATAACGATGTATTTTATTTCTTCAACTAATGGGCTGTCAATCTTTTTTTTTTTGAACCCTAGATAGAAGCCCCAAAAAGAACGGCTGGAGCCTGGCGACCTGCAAAAGCGAACAATGTAATCTTTAATTGTCTGTGGTGTTCAAAACAGGCTGAAAGCTCAACGTGCCAAAACAGCGAGGGCTGCGACAAATGCGTATGCGGTTCTAAGAGCGCCGCGTGTGAAAAAGATGAAGATGTCGGATTGTCCTTCTTTGAACGGCGTGAAGTTAAGGGTTTCGCAGCGGCGGTAGTACTAAACTGTGTCAAACGTGACTATTACAGTCTTTGTCAAGGCCACCAAATAAGCGATCCAGAGCAGGCGGCTCACGAATGTTTGTGCGAATCATACAGAGCAAGAACAATACGCTATATTTGTGGCTTGTTAAACCCGTACAAGGTGTATAAGCTGCTAAAGGTGGTGTACGGCCTGAACCCTGAAAATAAAACTGTACACCCCGATATGTTGAGGATCTTAACATCTGCACTCAATGAGATCCAATACGCCTATGACCCTAGCGTAAAACTACCTGAAATGCAGGAGATGTGCCCGACTCTTGATAGAAAGCTGCTACAAAGACTCGTAGAAAGGCGTATGTGTAACATGTATAAAAAAATAATCTCAGGGGGCTTTGGCCCCCGAAGACTATTTACCTAAGTTCTTATGTAATGTTACAGGATAGTGTGTATTTAGAACAAACAAGCGGAATGTTACAACGCAAGGTGGTTATGTGTTAATACGTACTTATCACGTTTCCTATGAAAATGTAAAGTATCTTTTGCTCAGGTTTTGGTAGTATTGTTTATCTGGTTTTTAATAAAACGCCCTTACACAAAACAATCGTCTTTCATTTCATTAATTGTACCGGATGCTATCATGTCGGGGGCTATGTTAAGAAAACTTTATTATGATACAAGAGGGGTTGGTAGCTTTGGAAGTGTCGAAGCCCTATACAGAAGGGCTGCAGATGAAAACGAGCCCGTGAGCAGAGACCTGGTCAAGACATGGCTATCAGGAGAGGAGGCGTATTCGCTCCACAAGCCGGCCAGAAGCCGTTTTAAGAGACGTCCTACAATCGTTAATGCTCAAATAGATTATCAGTGGCAAGCTGACATAATCAGCCTTCAAGATATAGCAGAACATAACAACGGCGTTTGTTATATATTAACAGTCATAGACGTACTGTCCAAGTACGCCTACGCAGAACCGTTAAGCGATAAAAGAGGGGCCAGCGCCACGGCCGCTTTTAAAGCCATCTTCGCGAAGGGCAGGGTTCCTCAAAAACTACAAACAGACGCCGGTAAAGAATTCTTAAACAAGACATTTCAGAAATTATTAAACAACCACGGTGTTCAACATTTTGTAACACACACGGAGGTGAAAGCAGCGGTTGTAGAACGGTTTAACAGAACTTTAAAGTCTAAGATGTGGCGGTATTTTACGGCCAACAACACCTACAGATACGTGGATGTTCTACAGGCTTTTTAGATGTGTATAATGCCAGTTATCACCGGACCATCAAAACATCACCCGCAGAGGTGACTCCTAGTAATTCTTTAGATGTTTGGCGAACGGTGTACGGGCATAATTTTGCTACAAAGGTGAAGAAACCTGTTTTTAAAAAAGGCACGCATGTGAGGATTTCAAAATTGAAAGGGGTCTTCACGAAGGGCTACCGCCAGACTTTTAGCGACGAGATATTTATAGTGGATAATGTGGAGCTTAAAGAAGGGCTGTATATTTACAGCTTAAAGGACTACGCTGGGGAAGCTGTATCGGGGGTGTTTTACAAGGAAGAGTTACAAATGGTACCTGATGATCCGAACAGGGTGTATAGGGTTGAAAAGGTTCTGAAAAGGAAAGGTAGGGGGGCTATCAGCCAGGCATATGTCAAATGGAGGGGATGGCCGGAGAAATTTAACAGTTGGGTGTTGGCCAGCTCCCTGAAGGGTGTGTGAGCTAAGGACCGTCTAAAATCCTCTAATAAGATGGAGACAGCCCCCTTTTATATCACCTTACCATCCAACGCTTCTAAGGGCATGTTCCCCGACAACCAGATTTCTAATTACACCGTGAAACTGGCTAAGCCTGTGGACCTGAAAGGGGATTGGGAGGTGGCCCTAACAGAAATTCAATACCCTAGAACATGGAATACATTCACACAGGCCGAGGCAAAGTTTTACATAAAGCGTGAGCAGGATCCAGTGAGCATGCACGAGAGCATTCCATACGGTTACTACCCAACCGTTATAAGTGTTGTCGATGCTGTCAACAAAGCCATAGCCAACCTCGAAGCATATCCGAATACGCATCTGTCATTAGATAACGTCAGAAGGAAGGTATTTCTTAAAGCACCAAGCCGTACCACGACGTTTAACTGCTCCGGTAAATTAAGAAGGGTTTTAGGCACCGTGCTGCATGCGAAAAGTCCGATGGAGCAGGATCACACATGCCCCGATATTAACGGTGGGTTCTATACGCTCTATGTGTATAGCGACATTGTAGAGGCCCAGAGGATCGGTGATACTTATTCACCGTTGTTAAGATGGGTCCATGTACAGGGTGAAAATAATACGATGGTTAATATTCAATTTAACAAGCCCGACTACGTCGCAGTTTCTAAAAACCATTTTGACACTATTTCAATTATGATCTACGATGATCAGTCTGAGCCGGTGGCCTTTAAATACGGGAAAGTTATTGTTAAGCTTCATTTAAGACCGAGACACGACAGCGGTTATTAACCAGGCATCATGGTGGTCGTGAAAACATACGGGGACCCGTCTATGTACAGGGACTATTACAGAAACCAAGCCGGATATGGAGGTCCGCCGTACTTTCAAGGGTCGCCGGTTATGTATGGGGCTGGTTTAGGGGTTTCTTCAGGAGCCTGTTTAGAAGAGCTATGCCGTTCTTGAGAAGAGGCTATGAAATTGTAAAACCGCATGTTAAGACGGCTGCTACGAACATTGCCCATGATGTTGTTGGGTCTGTTACTTCGGCGGTTGCAGAGCGCATGAACAAACAGCCGCAAGAAGGAGCGGGTCTGTTGTACAAGCCGCGCGCGAGTGTTAAAAGGAAGCGCAGGCCTTCGAGACGCAGGGGTCCACCGGTCCCCTATAAAAAAAGGAGGAGTTCTTCAAAACGCCCTCAGAAAAGAAGAACTCCAAGACGGAAGAGAGCTGCGAAGAAGAGAAAGGGCTCTAAAGTCAATATTTTTTAAAGCATCGTAAACTAAACCATGGCCTTCGTACACTGTGCATCTGGCGAGTGCGCCAAATCTGAGTTAGACTTGTTTACTCTAAAACCAACGCAGACAAGCATTGAAAACAGCTTCTTCATGGAGGTATCGCCTTTAGCCGCCTTGACACCGCTGGCCCCTATAGAGTTTTTTGTGTCAGGGTCCACGGATATGTATTTGGATCTCAACAACACTCTGCTGCATCTTATGTGTAAAATCGTAAAAGCGGATGGGTCCGACATAGCAGCAGATGCTCGAGTGGCAACGATCGCTTACCCCCTAGCGGCCATGTTTAATCAGGTGGACATCACCCTGGGTGATCGACTCATCACACAGAACGATAACATGTACGCCTACAGAGCCTACCTCGAGAGTATTCTAAATTACAGTAGCGACGCCCTTGACACGCAGCTTTCAGCTGGTCTCTTCTACAAGGATACATACGGCCAGTTTGAAACCACGGCTCTGGACGGTGCCAATCATGGTTTTGTAAAAAGAGCAAGGTTTGCAGCAGGCAGTCGCAACTTTGACCTCCTGGGCCGCATACATTCAGATCTCTTTTTCCAAGATAAACTGCTCATCAATGGTATTGATCTTAAGATCAAGCTCACACGCAACAAGGACTCATTCTGTCTCATCAGCGGGGATGCGGACCAGTACAAGCTGGACATCCTGGCAGCGAGCCTGTTTGTAAAGAGAGTGAAAGTGTCCCCGAAGCGTCAGATTAGCGCACGCCGACGCTTTGCAAATATCAAACGCCAAGTACGCTGTGGAAAGAGTAGCTCTGAAGGTGTTCAGCATCCCAGCCGGTACCCGTTTAACCCAGCAGCAGAATTTATTTCTAGGGCAACTACCCAAACTCATCATCATCGGTTTTGTGGACAATACAGCTTTTAGCGGCACCTACGCCTTAAACCCCTTCAATTTTAGACACTACAACATCAACTACGCGGCGCTGGTCCACGAGGGCACTGTGATTCCTGCAAAACCCTACACCCCTAGTTTTATAACCTCCAACTACATCAGGGAATATCAGGGGCTGGTTTCAATAACCGGGAAGCATCTAAGGGACTGCGGTGTAGCTGTGTCAAGAGAAGGCTATGGGGACGGGTACACGCTGTTCGCATTCGACCTGACCCCCGACATGGAAGACGGCGATCACTACAACCTTGTCAAAAACGGAAATCTAAAAGCTGAAATACGATTCAGTAATCCGCTACCGACGAATGTGAACATGGTCGTATTCTCTGTATTCGACAGCATCATTCAGATCAACCACGCAAGACAGATTTTGTTTGACTATCTTTAAAACATTTTGTGAAATGGACACTGTGCAGATACGTTCGTTCTTAAGCAGGCATAAAGACGCTAGGAAATACTTTTTAGGTGTTTTCCCTAGCGACGGGTTACCACCTGAAATAGGGTTAGAAAGGCCCCGCACTCTAGTCTTTAACACAGACCCTCATGATAAGAGCGGAACACACTGGGTGTCCTTGTTTATAGACAGTGACAAGGTTATATTGTTTGACAGTGCCGGTGAATTCCCCGAACACCGTATCTATACAACCCCTATATTCAAGTTTGTGAAAAAAGCCGCTGCGCGGTTGGAGTATAACAAGCTGAGGATCCAGGATTCCATAGCCATCACATGTGGGGAGCATTGTATTTATTTTATCAGTAAAATGTCTGAGGGTATGTCGTTTAGAAATTTCTTAAATCTATATTCGCGTGACCTTGTTAACAATGACAGTATAGTTGTGAAATATGTAAAAGAAAACACAGTGGTCTCGGTCAGACCTGTGAAACCCGAATATGTCGCTTGTCAAAATTGTAAGTCCGTGGGACATGTGTATGTTTAATGATGAACGCCTAAAATAAAAGACCATTATTTTTTTAAAAATACGGTATTCAGACTTTGTATTTCTATGCTACCACATACAACATAATTAAAACATTTTAAAAGACAACAGAGGCAGGTTGTAAAGTTATAAAAAAAGTGTTTTATTACAAACATCTATTTGTAAGTCCTTGGGACATGTGTATGTTTAATGATGAACGCCTAAAATAAAAGACCATTATTTGTAAAAAAAAATACGGTATTCAGACTTTGTATTTCGATGCTACCACATACAACATAATTAAAACATTTTAAAAGACAACAGAGGCATATTGTAAAGTTATAAAAATAAATTAAAAAAAAGTGTTTTATTACAAACATCTATGCAGGGGTGTATTACAGCAACACCCAAAGCTCAAGAAACATAAGAAGAAGAAAAATCATGCGACACATTTTATTAAAAAGCAATGAAAAGTCTGAAGAAACATCAGGGTGTAAGCCAGGTACTTGGTTTGAAAATTGCCCTTTTTCGAGGTACAACCATCGTTGTAGGGGTACTCCAGGAGGGGGATAGCAGGGGTGTGTCAGAGCCTGTTGGTGATGGGTGTACGGGGGCTTTCAGATTTTCAAGCAAACGACGGTGCTCGTTATTACCCACGAGCGTGGAAGGGATGTTGAGTTCAGCAGCGGCTCGTAGAAACGCATCCCAACCACGCGGTGCGTTTTGAGGCGTTATGATTTTGGGGTGCGTGAGACCTTTGACTAGATCGTACATGTGTGACCCTGCAACCGGCTGTCCCTTGTAGAGAAATTCGCCTCGTTCATTCCAGGATGTCAGGTCTTTAGAAGTTGCAAGTTTACTCATCAGCATTTGCGCTGCCCCCTGTGTCTTTGACTTATATTTTTTAAGAGATCGGCAACAAAGTCATCTGAGGGTGATGCATGGTCCTGTGATGGTTGCAGGGGCTGAGGACCATTTGGAGGGGCGGCTGGTTGTTCAGAGTCCGGGGTGTATAGAGTCAGCTTATTTTTCTCGGTATTCCATTGGTTGTAGTAACTTAAAAAGTTTTTAAGGGTGCTGGTGTAAAGGTTTGCCTTGTCATAGGGGTTTAGATCGGTTCTGTTCAAAATGTCTTTAATTTCAGCATCCAGACGCAGAGTCTCATTTCGGCGTATATCCCAGGCGTTGTCCTTTGAAGAGCCCAGCTGGTCCATTTGCTGCCTCGGAACCAAATACATCTTGGTAGCATGCTCCATTACTGTCCCGAGAGGAGGCTCGTAATGATGGGTATAGCTATGCCCAGCAAAGAGCCTATAAAACCTCCAGACTGTTTCACCAGTTTCTTCTTGGTAATGAGTGAGGCCCTTTTATTACTGAGCTTCTTGATAAGAGACCTCTTCTTCTTCAGAACCTGTAACTGACTCTTTGATATAGGGACGTTGCCTTTTAGGGTATTTAGGGCAATTTCAGAAATGGCAGACACTAAGTCGTCAGAAGCAGCGCACAGGATGGCCTTTCGGTGCTGGGGACTGGCTGTAACAAGCATTTTCAGGAGAGCTAAATTGCGACGTAGGCGGGCCGACATGGTCAACACCTTGTATTATAAGGGGTCGGATTGTAAATGTCTCTAAAAGTCATCAGCGCTGCTTTTTATATGCACGGGCCTTGGGCTTAGGGGTGTAAGCGACTGGTAGATCTGGGGCAAATATATCAGCCCTAAGTCTATAGTCTTCTAGAGTTTCATTTTTAAGTCAACCAGCAGGTATCCGTGGGGTTTTGCTGTAGCGTCGTTAAAGGCCTCCATGAAGAAGTGTGTGTTTCCTGGGTACATCTGTTTAGCTATGACTGATATTTGTTGTTTGTCCCTGGGGTTTTTAAATAAAACAAGGTATGAAGCGTTGAGAGCTATAGACCTGCTGTTCTTGCCCTTGTAAAACAAGTTCTGCACAATGTAGCAGATGCTTAGATTACGATGATGCGAATATTGCGTAAAAGCTCTCTCTAACTCCGGATGATCCCCACCTTCACGCATAAGGTCATCGACAATTATCAGGTTTACAAGGGACGGTGGCAGTAACTTATCATCGTTGAGATTATCTGGTATGCCTTCTATAAATCTGATATGGGGAAACGACTGGCCAGGTCGGTATAAAGAGCTTGCCAGCATGAATAAAGCCATACAATGTTATTAGGGGTTTGGGATAAAACATCGGCAGCATTTTCTAAGAGCTTTTTATAAAGTAGCTCTTACCACAGTTTGAGGGCCCTGCTAACACGCATGCGAATGGATGCTGTAATCTGGTGTCCATGGTGGGGGTCTGTATCTCTAATGAGGCTAATAACCATACGGTAGTGTTTTATAGTCGGCAGTCAGGACCCTTTTATCAAAAACAACGCGTAATGTTTTATGTAAGGGTTGGGTTGTAATTTCCCACTTCTTTTTGGACCTGACTATACACGGCTGGTTCACAACTATGGTTTTAGCATTTTCACAATTGTCGGAGGCCGCGTATTCGTGCACCAGATTCTTCAGACTGTCAAAATTGATTTTTAGGGTATTGTTGACATTTAAGGTTATGCCTTTGACCTTCATACACACTTTGTTCTTGTTTGTGCGGTAGGAGTAGGTTTTAGGGCCTGATGACGTGTATTCTATTATATGCTCATCCTTATCGAGCTCGCTGGTCAAATTACCCAGATAATCCCCAAGAGGAGGGTCTTCATCCCCTGGTTTACTCAGAAAAATCACTGAGTCGGTATCGTGATACAAGCAACGGTCCTGTAGTTTGTCCATAACCTTGTAAAGTTCTAGACGGGCGTGGGCGGTGGTGAAGCACGCTATGAAGATGTTGATGTTGTTACACGTTGTGGGGTACGCTTTTGTGTATTTCCAGCACACAGCTGCGGTCTCGTCATCGATAAACCCGCAGCTGGACACCTCGTAACATGGGGCAAACAGATACTTAAACAGCTCATCAGGATCGGTTATTAAGGTCGTATTTGACAGGTTTGTACGCTGTGCGAATTTTCCCCATAAGGAGTTGAGGCAGAGCTTGGCTAACTGACGGCGTGCAGGGTTGACCTCTATCAACTGGGGTCGTAAATGGATACCTTCGTGAGCGTAGTAGTCATCGATGTATTTCTGCTTTGCATCCTGACTAGTACACCATTCGGGATACCCTGAGGCCTCCTGCTTGTCTCTGAGAAACATATTAATGTATGGGGCAAAGAGGCGTGTCGTGGTCCTCTGAAAATGCCATACCTCATGTATCCTACCGAGCCTGTAACCTTTCTCTAAGGCCGCTTCTACCTCGATGCTGCACCAGGTCCCTGTGAGCATCCTTTGTTCATCGGTGTGTCTACAATCGTCAACCTCTTTAAGCACCGCACATGTGCGACAGAGGGGGAACAACAGTTTACCATCGACGCGGTATGGTAACACCGGAAAGTAAAGCTGTCGTGGAGGATAGATTTCACATTTGACTAGCCCAAAGTATTCGGATATGTGTTTAAAATCTCTATATATGATGATGGGGTGTCCTAAGGGGTATACCTTCATTTTGTTCACAAATGGGTACAGACTGGTGAAATCATAGTAGTGTATTTTCTCACCATCACCCACGGCCCTGTACAGTTGTATGGCATTTGTACGACCCCCGAATAAGGCATCGCGGGGTTCCAGGGGTTCTGGTAAATCACGACTCTGAAGGAAAGAGCAGAGCGCTGTGTCGGTTGTTAACATCTCTAACCACTCATGCTCCCAAAGAACCCTCATAGCAAAGCCACATTTTTCAACATACTGAGCCTTCAACAGCGTACGTCTGTGTAAGTGTTCAAATTTGACACCCATCAGTCTGTTAAACTCATGGGGTTTGTAACACTGAGGGCAGCCGTGGTAAAAGCAGCCATTGTATTCAAAGGCCGTCGGCACCCCCTTAATTACAGCGTACCCATCCAGGTAGTAGGGCCCCACCCGGTATTCACCACCCTGTAAGGCGTGTTGAATATGTACGTCTTCCTTCTCAGAAATGTACATGAGCCAACGGATGGAGGGGGTTGAATAGCGTTTCTGTTTGCCATTATAGAGGTCTACCGGCACTAGAGCAATACTTTTTGGTCTTAAAAACATGTGTTTGTAGATGGACATACACATGGAGGCCAATGTGATGTTTTGAAAAGGGTCTATGTATTCGACAGCCTTCGGCATTTCAGGTGTATTGGGTTTCAAGACCCTGACTTTCTTTGTCATTTGAGGCTTCTTGGGTTTCATGATCCTGACTTTCTTTGTCATTTGAGACTTCTTGGGTTTCAGGATACTGACTTTCTTAGTCATTTCCACCACAACATCTCTGAAGAGGTTGCACGCTTGTCGTAGGATCATCACATCAGCCTGACAATAAGCTTTCAACTCTGTTTGAAAATGAAACTCCTTTTCACGGTTTTCAGAGTACCATTCTAGAAAGCTCTCCTTCTCGGATGGCATCATATATTCAACCCCGTAGCTGTCAGGAGGTGGCATGGGACCCACATAATTCTGGTTCGCCCAGGTGTTAAAAAAGTGTGGAAAATAACCTTTACAACCGGGGAATCCAAAGGCTTTTGGTAGCTTGCTCAATTTCATAGGTAGGAAATTCAGGGTGTCTATAAACCTTATTTGTAACCTAGCGGCTGTTAACAACATCAGCTTGGACCCCTGAGTGATGAGTTCTACTTGGACCTTTTCACGAATCATATCTTGTAAAATAAAGAATGAGTCGTATGCTTTTGAGTTGTGGGCCAGCATGGTATACCCTTTGAATTTGGTTTGAATGAAGGTGTTAAGGAAATCACCAACGCACGTTCTGCCTTCAAACTCCCAGCTGTCGTCGGAAGTTAGATGGTGTGCGTAAATATAGTTAGGTTGGTGTACTCCCGTCTCTTGTGTGCACTCTATATCAAACACTATGTATGCTTCAGTTTTGGTCTGGGGTCTGCCTTTAACCATGTAGCACCGATGGTTGGTACCCGCCTCAAAAGACGTCTGACACCTGGGGCATTTCATACCTTTGCATTTGTGATCTGTCGTCACATACCGACCACACTCAAAGCAATCCATTTTAGGGCTGCATTTAACAGCTTTCTTATGGTTGCTCAAACAGTCTTGAGAGCGACAAAACATCTTACAGGTGCGACACCACACCTTCAGGGCAGCGTCTACGACGCAACCGTCCCTCTGGCACATCTTACAATGCATTTCACACTGATGACGGTCCTTACTGTTGTATATGTGGTCACAATGTGTGCACACGTACTTGACACCCAGAAAACTTTTAAGGTTCAAGATACCGTAAAAGTGATTTTCGTGGTGAAGGACATATACGGTCTTGTTTCTCACACGGTCCCCTGTTGTAAAGTACTTCCAAGAGCCGCTGTGATAAAGAACTTTCACCGTCACAGAGAAATAGTTCTCAAAAGACCTATGTCGCCAAAGCCGACCATGCGGTCTGGTGGTATTTCAAGAAACGTGTGGGCTTCAGCCGCTCTAGACAGGATGGTCGCGTCGGTGTTGTTGCGCCCCATCAACAAACCTACGATGCTGGCCGCCAGACAGATATTGGATGTGTCGTTGTTAAAGTCGAGCAGCCACCGCTGTTTCTTACCAATTATCTGACTGTATAGCACACTCTTTAAAGGTCTTGAAACACCCCCTCACGACCCCGTACAATGAGGGCTATGACCCTGAAAGTACCGTAGGCGACTAGTTCAGCCTTGCTCTGTAAAAGCCTCGAAAGGTTTTCTAAAAATTCCACGGCGTCAAACACATCTCGGGACCGTCGTTTGGTGAACAATGGACTGTCAAAACCCTGCCCCTGGAAGCGTAGTTGGAAAAAATCATTAGGCCCCACATCGCGTAACAACCTTTCTATGAGCGTTTGCACCGCCTGATGTATAGCTAAAACACCGTGATCGGAGGACCTTATCTGGTGGAGGTTGGTAAACCTAAACTCCTCATAGTGCTCGGTGGCATTAAATCTCTCTACATCACGCCTGTAGCTTCTAATGCTCTCTAAATAGACGACCTCTGAATCCTCATCTTGAGGGATTTGACTTGTTGGGGAGCTTACTGCCGTATCATTTTGGGGGTTCTGGTTTAGTAGGGTCTCTGTGGGTCTTTTAAGCACACTTGTAGCACATATTCGGGCTTTCTTTAATTTACTTATTAAAAGCCGTCGCTGCTTGGCGCTATTAGCCCACTTTTGTTTTTTAAGGGCCCAGGCTTTTCGAGGTAACCGTCCCCCTCCTATCTGAACAGTAGGGGATGTGTCTACGTGCGCTGTACTCATGGAGGCCTCTGCTACATACCCACCCCTCGACCCCTCTATGTGTTCCGGGTGGCGAAGTGTTGGCGCTCTACCGCCAACAGCATTCAATTGACCGCCCCTAGGATAGTTTTCTCCTACACTTACGTATTGAGGGGTGGATGGTATCGGGGTATGACTCTGCTTGCATGGTTCTATGTACTTTTTACGCTGGAGTATGCGTAAGAAGCGCAGGGACTTTGTCAGTACTGTTTGGACCTTACGGCTATATTTTGATGTGTGTTCTTTTTTATTAGAACCGCTGGCATGGGGTTTCTTTAGGGTATGGCGCTGCCCTAGTCACGCCTGTATACGCCCTATGTCTGATCCCGCTTCCTGGCATGTATTGAGGAGCAACCTTTTACACACGTCAACTCTTTGCAGTATCCTCTGCTGTGCCTCCACCATGGACCTGTCGCCGCTACCCCCAACCCCATTTTTAAGGCTGCGGTTTTCGCCTGGCGTTTTAGCTTTCTGACAGCCATTTGTATATCTTTTACATGCGCATCTAGTACCGGATTTGGGTCTACAGCGTCGTATTGTGGAGGGTTAGGTATGAATACGGTGTTTGGCTGTATAACAGCCTTTAACACCACAGGGGCCTCTAATGGTCCTTCATCCCCAACACCATTCGGTAACTGAGGGCCTGGGGGATCATAGAAATAGGATCCCAGTGCGAACACCCCGGGGCATTTGGGAAAGGCGCCTCACTAAATGTCACCCCCGTACTATGAATTGCCCAGTCGTCCCACCCTGTACTGTCAGTGTTGTATGTTGTCGGGGGTGTTGTGGAGCTTACACTGGACGCGGGGCTGGTTGGGTCGTAAGCTCCCTGTGGGGTAATAGGGGACATAAGGTCCGGGGAGTTTAAAGGACTGTCGAAATAATCGAGGGTGGTAACGGCTAAGTTATTGTCAGGGCCGGGGATGGGTGAATGTGTAACAGGGGTCTGCAAAACCCCCCTGTATGTGCTAGAAGCCACCTCGGGCGCTGCTTCTGAGGGTTTATCAAGTTTGTCTACCATACTTACCAGTGTATTGAGACAGCTTTTGCTGTTGTTATACGATCCTCCTAGGGGCTGCCCTTTTCCAGACCCGGGGCCCCTAAACCCTTCAGTAACGCCTCTAGAAGGTTTTGAGGTCTGTTCTACGGGGCATTCCTCTACAGACGGCGCTAATTTATTTGAAACTATAGAGGGCGCCATAGGATGGGAAGGGGCCTGTGGTGTAGCCGGTTTGTTTAAGGCTCCTGCCAATGTTTCTACTTGTAACGCCTGTACCCCTTGCTTATTCTTAAGATAACTTCTTGAAAGCTTGTTGACTTTAGGGGTTTGAGTTTGTAACATAGCTTCCACAACAGGCTTCACAACCGGGTGGCCCAAAGAGAGCGCTGGGGTAGATGGATCATTACCCTGCTTAGCAACATTTTTTAATGCTAGATCTAAAGGTGTAGCTAGGGTCTCCGGGACCACCCGTTTCATGCTGAGGTCTAAAGGGGCTGCTTGGGGTTCCAGGCCCAAAGACGGCTTCTTGAGGTTTAAAGGGCATGTCTGTGGTTCTGCGACCATTTGCTTCTTCTTAAGTTTGGGCTTGTTTGAGCTTAGAGTTCCTTTTGAGGCTTTGAGAGGGTTCAGATACACATCGGACACGTCGGTTCTCTGTTGCATGTGGGTGTAGTATGTGTAGATCTTATTCTGGCGTACACGCCTACTCACTCCTTTTGCCGCAGACCCGGTGTTCAGAACGGTCTTTGTTATATCCCTCAGCGGTTTTGTAGACCTCTTAGACTTATGCGTATCTTCGCCGCGGCTCTTTTGAACGGTTCCTAGAATGTAACATAAAAAAATATATATATTAGAAACATTAAGGAACATAAGATGCTTACAATACCCGTAGTAGTACATCTGGTACTACATGGCGGTGCACCCCTTTGTTTGAGAGAATACAACCCAGAGAGTTCTTTTTTTCACACCCTTTTTGTATAAAACACACCTTTTAGATGTCTTTTCACAGATCGTTTCTTTGCCACAGGCCCTTCTTTAGATGTTGAAGATTTCCTTTTCACAGGTCTTTCTTTTGGGCGCTGCGCCGGCTCTTGCACAATCACTGCTTCCGTGTATGACTCCGTGGACCCTGTAAAGAAAAAATAATCAGATTTACAGTATATACCAGGCCTTAGTAGCCCCCCTCTACGACGCGTTCCTGTAGTTCACAACTACGGCTTTTGGGATCTAGACACCCCTTGGTTTAGACCTTTTAAAGAAGCAACGCCTTTCTGATTTACCTGTAAGAACGGGGCTATCCTGTACACATGGCGATGCGTCTTGACCACCCTTGGTACATTCTATATCATCAAGAATCCATTGTAGTTCGGGATCCAGCCCTATAAAATCACACATACACGAGAACACCATTAGAAACACCTAACTTCTAAGATATATATGTGAACAAAACTACGCGGAACTATACACCTCAAAACACATGTACCTGTCTGTAGGGCTAGCATTTCAGAGTCGGTTAGGATTAATTCCGGCATGTCCTGCGTCTGGATAAAAAGAAACGGTTGTTTTAAAACTACACTTCATAAACATAATATTACAAGTTCATACATTCACCTTAGAAAGCGCCAATACACAACGCAGAGAGACATGCACCCTTACACCGCGTCTACATAAAACAGTACCTCGGAATACAGGCCCCTGATTATGGGTGTACAAGCTGTAGACATGCCCCCAGCTAAACAACATGGTTAAAGTTGTGGCTAACATAAATATCTAAATAAGTCCCAGCAGCAGTACTACGGGCTCTGGCATGGGGTTGGTAGTTGCATAAGTTAGGACTAACGGCTTTGTCACTGGTTGTTAGCTGCATAAGATAAATAAGCAGCAACTATAACGTGTATATAATAT